>JANZLQ010000089.1:17504217-17536404 GCA_026212715.1 Elanus axillaris
CCCTTCTTTCCCTTTCCTTTCCCCTTCTTTCCCTTTCCTGTCCCCGTCTTTCTCTTTCCTTTCCCCTTCTTTCCCCTTCTTTCCCCTTTCCTCTCCTCTCTTCTGGCTCCATTAATGTTCTTTATAAACTTCTAATGCACCTAATTGTTCAGTGTCCAGCTTCAACCCAAAAGGATCCATGGGCATGTCCCTTGTCCTCATGTTATGTTTATTGCAATTTTACCTCCTTGAAGATAAAACAAAGTCTTCATGCTCCTTTGGGGAAATGGGAGATGAAGGCAGACTGCCAATGCTTGCTGAACAAATTGTGCCTGAGGTGGCAGCCTTGGCT
This sequence comes from Elanus axillaris, assembly GCA_026212715.1. NCBI lineage: Eukaryota > Metazoa > Chordata > Aves > Accipitriformes > Accipitridae > Elanus > Elanus axillaris. The sequence continues at coordinate 17,504,549 of JANZLQ010000089.1, forward strand.
CGGAGGCTACAGCTGCTCTGCCTTTCAGGCAGGCCTAAGTGCATGAGCAAACTAAAATTCATCTCATGTCCTCACTGAGTAGAAATATGCACGTGCTAATGCAAGTGAAAGGAGACTCAGGTCTGTGATACACAGTAGTGAAGATTAAGAAGACTAACAGCTCGCTGTACTATTCTATCTCCTCCTATGCATATCCTTTTTGTCTTAGTTGCAGAATCATGTTAGGCCAACAAGTCAAGTATGCATTATTTTCTGGAAAGTTTCCTAGGTATCAAAACAACTGGGATTTGTAGCTAGCAAAGCTTAGGCTTCCCTTTTGCACCTTCGATTCCCAAAACTGAGTGAAGACATGCACTAAGTTTGGTTTTCAGCCTACCCTCTGGCTTAGTCTGTTAAAGAAAGGATAGATGTATGGAGAGTAATGTTGCCACTGTGATTTGAATCAGGACAGGGTAGCAACAAAAAACATGCTGTTACCTCAGGCATGCTCTTTAATCTAGCTTCTGCAGGCCTCTGAACAAACTGCATTGCACCAGAATACCTCATTGTGTTTGAAGTGGACATCAGGTGCCACTGAGTTTAATGAGCTATACTGAGCTTTACAAACAAGCATAAAGACTAGAGAGTTGACAAGCAAAGATACATCCCACAAAGCAGATTGACACACATGGTCATTCTGAGGTTGTGCAGATATATAAGGCTAAGAATGCAGCAAAGGAATACAGATGTATAAGTATGAAACATCAATTTTCACTAAAGCAATGGAGACATCAGAGTAACTCATGGCATCTAAGTTTTAAAGCACAATTTATGAAAATAAATAAAGGCAGTTGACTGAGCAGTGAGAGTTACAATTTGTATGCTATGGTGTGCTGTCATTTGATTTAGAACCAGATGCTGATACTTACATTAAGTAAAAGAACTCAGGGAGATGTCCAATGTGGGGGTCACTGTGATACTTACATGCTAAGTTACCAACAAACCAGAGTGACAAAGTCTGTCAGTTAAGTTGCAATTCTTGATCAGAGAGACTGGTGTTTGCTGATAAAGGGTAGTTAAACTCATAAGCTTTTGTAGTGGTGATAAAAGCTAAAATATAACCGTATGCAAGGAGTTATTTTGTTCTCAGATTCTTATATTATGGCTAGCTGCCAAACTCTTTGCAAAAGCAGCACTGGCAAGGTGTGTTCTCTTTGCAAAGCAAAGCCCAGGTCTGAGCTGGCAAATGCCTGATTCACACACAGTCTTTGAATGTATTAAACAAAAAGCAGCTATAAGAAATTGCTTGCTGTCATCCAAACTCAGCTGGAAGACTGCTCTGATTCAAATTTCACTACTTCCCATAGCCAGTTTTTGAAAATGTCTTTTACTGTTAATTCATTGTCTTTAAATATTTGTTTAATAACTTTCTTCATTGCCTTTGAAAAAATCTTTGACCTCATGAGTCAAAAATATAACCGGCAATATAAAAATGGAAAAGCTTATGATGTTTTCATTAATGTAAGTTTACTCAATAACTTTGAAGGCTGTTCTTCCAGTCTGGGAAGGAAATACAATGTCAGTGCCTCTGTGTCTCCTTTTTCTCCATCAATGTTTTTAATTCCTCTGTAGCAGTTGCTGAAAGCGAGAGTTCCTGCTTGTCCCAATTCCGTCTCCTCTCTTGCATCTTCCAGCAGCTACCAAACATACCACATCATTCCACCATATCCTTTCAATGGATTTCTCTCGTATTTCCTCCTTTTTCATTGCATCAAACTGAAATTTCTCATTTGCATTATTTTGTTTTCTCACTCTGTTACATTCCCTCCATTCTGCCCATGGTGGCAGCCTCAGTGCCCTCTTTTGCTAATTTCTTTCTTTTTATACCACCAGATGCTACCCAGAAGCACCCCTTTCTCATGTTCTGTGTGGTGATACAAAAAAACTTTACTAGAAAATGGAAATTCCTCCTTAAAAAAAGTAGATGAGAAAAAAATGGCAATTTTTGCCTGGCTTCTAAAGCATTGTGAGTTCAAATTGTGTTTTTTGACTAAGCAAGCCACCTTGCTCTCCCAAATGCTTTTGTTGCCAGTATCCGGTGCACAGGCTGGCTTCACCTGTAAAAAACAGAGTAAAGGGATGAAGGGAGACAGCCCTGTAAAGCAGGTATGCTTGCTTCATGAATTGCCACTGGCTCCATGTCTGCTTGAACTATGCTCTGTAGGATGCCTAACTTCAACAGTGACTCACTGTTTCGTGGGAGCCTGAAGAATTTTGGCACCAAGTCCCTTCTAAATCCCTAAAGTACTGACAGCCTAACTTCTTTGGCAATTAGGATTAACCATTGTGATTGTTAATATCCATAGAGGATGGAATAAGTTTGCCATGTCCTCGGAGCACTTAACTCTTACTCACCAAAGTGGGAGGTTGGGACAGTCTCTACTCTGGGTCCTCCGCAAGTGGACCACAGCTGAGTGCAGTGTTGTTCCAGGCAGCCACTCTCCATTTCAGAGCTGAGTATTGCTGTGGTGGGTGTGAGTGAGCAGAGGCTGCTGCAGCCCTGGGCCTTAGTTTGTGATTCTGTGCAGTGCTGCTCAGAGCTGTTTCTCCATTCAGGATCTGAGCTCCTGCTGCAGCTGGTCTGACAGGTGCCACAGGAAGTCAGTTCAAGTTAAAATTTGTGAAGTTTTCATGTTGCTTGAAGGTTGGCAAGGCAACTTCTGGTAAAGGTTAAAAAAAAGAGAGGGAGAGATACAGAGATACAGAGACAAGAGTAAGGTGTTGAACAAATTATTAGTGGACTTGAGTCCAGGATTTATATGGGGAAGTCCAAACAGTGAGTTGGAAATGAATCCTACACACTGCCAGAACCTTACTTCCCTCCAGCACAGTGGTGATGGGGATAGGAGAATGTCTACCAGAAGTGGGCAGTGCCCCTGCTGCGGATCCACCTAAACAGGCCACTGCCCATTGAGAACCAGCAAGACCTCAGGTAGCCTAAAAGCTCCTTCATCTTGGTGGGGAGTTGGCCCATTTGTCAGCTCTGAGATTTGCAGTAGAGGACAAAAGTGGTGGGGAAACACTTATTCCTTCTCCCACTAATGTTTACTTAATACAGGTCCTGTCGCCTCACGGACTGGGGCCTGTTTGTTGCAAGATGGGAAGGGAGGTCTGTGACCTGATGGCCATGAGCAAAGAGGGGGCAGAGGACTCATCTTTCAGCCATCCTCCTGATGAATTGGGGATAAAAAACCAAAAAGCAAAAAAAAAAAGCAAGAAAGATGTTGTTACAACCCAGGGAGGAAACTATTCTAACGAAGCAATCCTTGAGTGAGGAAGTGCTCACACATTCTGGGGTTGCAGGTCACCCAGCATATATAGAATAAAACATTAGATCCTGCTCACAGAATCTGGGCTGAGGAACCAGTGGGGCTGGAAACACAGGAACAGGTTATAAAGATACAGATTAAAAGGAAAAGTTCAGAGAAAAGAAACTTCTTCCCATTCACCACCGTTCCAGACATAGGAGCCACATGGACACTGTCCTGGAACAGGGATGGGGACTGAAGATGTGCAGGATGTGGGCAAGGTTTAGGCCTACTGTGGCTGCACATCACTGCCTGCTGTGCTTCAGAATTAATTTAACCATATTTAGATCTGGGTGTCCTAAAGTACAATTAGCTTTCTGTTTATGTGGCTTTCATTTTGAAAGGGGGAAGGAGAGAGGCAGAAAAGGAGGAACTTTACCTCAAAGGATCTTCCATGCTAAGGCTGAGTATTTTAATAAAATTTAACTTCCTGGCCTGTTTTCTGGAAGCCAGTGAATGAATCGCAATTAGCTCTGCTGCAGGCTAAGGGGGCTTAGCGTCTGAGTCACAACAGACCAAAGGGAGTGATACATCAGGAGCAAAATCAGTGCTGGTCAGCCTTGAGTGCTACAGCAGAGGAGCACCATTTAAAAGCTGCCAAGGACCATTCACTCTCTACGACGCTCTTCCATTTTGCTACATTAGTTATGGTTTCTGACAATGACCTCTCTTGACTCAAGGGATTTTTTTTTAAGAGAAATTTTTCTATTTAAATTTCATGCATTGCGAATCTACTCAGATTCTGTCAGAGGTTAGTTCTACATTTGACTGACTTGCTTTAAACAAAAACAGTCCTGGAAAATTAACCCCTTCTTTGCTAAGCCTCTGTCTTGTAAGCAAATGGTAGCTAATGTTAGGAAAGGAATGAAGCTTTTCATGGGAGTCATGATGCCAGGAGAAAACAGTCCTCACTTTTCAGGGCTCACACAGGTGCAAAAAAAAGTAGTAACAGCTATAAATAAAAAAGCTAATAGGTTGTTGGGAAAACTGAGGATGTCTTAACCCACACCATGTTTGATTTGCTCAAACAAACAATCTTCCCACACAGTAGTCAAGACTGGTGGAGGATCTGGAGGAGAGGCATTTACCAAACCAGAGACTGGAACACTTCAGAAATGTGTTAAAAATGAAGTAACAGTTGGTGTCGGTGGATCTGCTGTAGATGCACCTGAATGTGCTTCCACGCTTATTTCTGGTATATATCTCCCTGTTCCTGGAGTTAGAGATTTCTGTAGTGTGTTGGCTTTTGTGGAGCCCAGTTAACAGTGCCCATTAACTTCAATAAACTGTACTTTTAGTCTTCCAAACATTCTTGCACATGTTTCTGCTATCCCACTGATACGAGAACAAGATCTCCAATTTCCTTATGTTTTCCTTCAATAGCTTGGCAAGAAGTGATTTTATGTTAATGTCTGACAATTTTGAATCACTTGAGGACACAAAAAAGAGGCCAAAAATCAGTGGTGATGCATGCAACCCATCCCCCTATTGGTTCAATGAGCAGTTCGGTTTTGTTTACTCTTACATTTGACAGACTGTGAAAGTAGTGTCTTATTGTTTATATGGCAAATGAAGAGCTTAATGCTGTTTGGGTGTGTTGAAATGTCATCTGCACTACAAAAGGAAGTCTGGTTTTCAAGAGCTTCCCATGGAAATCTCTCTGAAGTAGTTTATATATCTCTCATAATTGCATATTTTCCTTTCCTTTGGTTTTACATGTGAACAGGAAACAGGAGCTTGTTTCTTGTGTCTCTGCTTCCTGTAAATGCCAGAGCCATTGTGTCATCCTGACTGAAAAAAAAGATGTTGTAATATTAATTTACTTGTGTTTTAAAAAATAAATTATGTTTAAAAAGGAAACAAAACCATTTAAAGTTCATACAATTGCTATTTTTTTCCAGAATGCCCAAGCCTTTCTGCTGCAGTTCAGTTAATTTCCACCATGGATGCCACCAGCAGGCTGAAATAAGGAGAGCACTAATATACTCACCATCCTGAGAAAAAGCATCCGAAGGCCTTTACTGCCCTGCTGTCATGTTGCAAATAGATGCTGAGTGTGCCACCAGGCTCCACATCCTCTTCCCCTGCCCTGGGTTTTGGCTGCTTGTCTGCAAGGTCAGCTCTGATGTGGTGCAGGTGACTTTGGACCTACCTCTTCACTAAGGACTTGTCTGATGCTCATGGGACTCTTGGCTGACCCTTGTTACCAGCATCCAACCCTTGCTGCAGCACAACAGGACTCCACCAGGCTGGGGAGGGCACTGCCCTGCTGCTTTGTTGATGCCTGCAGCTCCTGGCTCATCTTTGCAGATCAGCCCACTGACACATGGTAAGATCACATAATTATACTCAAATAGATAATATTTTCTCAAGAAATTTTCTAATATTTAAAAAAAATTTCTCTGTGCATTAAATCCATATCTGAAGGAAGTGGTAAATCAAGTATTTCCACCTACAAAGGAGCTTTCTTTCTACAGTGCACTTGCTAGTGCATGCAACAATAGCCAGCTGCAGACTGCACTGCTTCTTACTGTCTTCTGCCTATGAAGTTGGCTCATGTGGCCACAGAGCCAAATGTGCAGGGCTGCTATCTTTAGGTAGTACAGTGAATCCTACCTGACTTACAGCTGGCTCCAAAGTCCATTGAAATAATTAGAAATGTCTTGTAGATTGTCTTTGAGCAATCCTACAGACTGCATTTACTGCAGTAACTTATGTATTATATTGTGCTTTTGAACCAAGACAGTATTTCAGTGCCTACTGCTCCAGGGGAGTCCTTTGGTTGACTTCAGTTCCTCTGTCAAACCATTACCAAACAAGTTAGTATAGACATATTAGGGAGGCTTTTGACCAAATGTGGCGGGAAATCTATTGTGCTTATTGTCTGTATTTGCTTATTGTTTGTACTTGCATGGAGTATCTAAGGTAATCAAGCTTTGCTTTAGCCCTTCACATTACTGAACAGCAAAAAATATCCACACCAAGGTAAGTGACATTGAGAGTTAGGCTTCATCTGAATAGCTTTTCAAAGTCCATATTCTAGTCTTGTAATCCAAACAAATAATCAAAGTAAAAATCCTCTTTCTGTAATTGCTACTCTGAAATACTCAGCCAAAACCCTCTTCTATCAACTTTATCAAGGGGGTAGATAGTCTTCAAAGGTGTTTCAACTTTTTAGATCAAGGTGGCTTTGGTTTTGCTTTGTTGTTTTGTTTTGTTTTACAATACTCAGATCTTTGCATGAGGCAAACTTGCAGCTACTAACAGGAAAGTCAAAGACTTTGTTAGGGCAGGAAATAGTCCTTTTAGTTCCACATGCAAAGGTACCTTTTAATGTGGCTGCTGAATTAGATTCATCAGAAGTAAAGGCTAATCCTCCCCTTAACATTTACAGAGTTGGTTGATTACTTCTCTTCTAAACCATCCAGGTAGAGCATTTCAGTTTTTTATGAATTCTTCCCTGGAAATTCTTAATATTAAGAGGTTTTTCCAATTCTGAATTTAAGCTCTGCACATTAATAATTGAAAACGTACAAACTAAAGCAAAAAAAATAACAGATCAAACCTGGTAGAGCACACTGGGAGGAAAAAATATCACTGAGACAAAACATACTAACTGCAGTGGCCAGAATTCTCTTGACCATCATTAAACTACTTCCTGATGTTAGCTGAAGTCTGATATGGCAGGAGGGCAAGCTGGAGGCCAGCCCCTCATATGTAGACTCTAGATTGAGTAGAAATTAGTCACTGTACCACAGAGTTGACAGCTCTATGAAGTCAGGCAAAATAATTGTATCTGTCCCTGTTTTGGGGAAAATTGATGCAGAGCAAACATAAGGACTCAGATTTCTGTATGGTACAGATCTTTATAGGCCTTGAAAAATGAGTTCTCTCCTTTTGAAAATATAGACATAGGTGATGTACTGCAGGTACTAGACTCATAGGTTTTCTTTAAAGCCTGGCCCATATCTAATGTCAGCCAGGCTCTGTAGGAAAACAAACAAGCAAACCCCCATCCCAGAGCTTACACATCTAAAATCTCTCCAGTGGTACTGCTGCGACCCAGAAACAGATATCTATGGTGGACCTTCTGGGTTGTTGTGTCTAGGCCTCTGCTACTGCTATCAATCCCCTCTAATTCCATCTATAAGCTTATTAGGCCCCATTCTAAAACTAAATAGGTTCCTAGTGGCAAAGGTGTTACCATTTTCTCCTCCTTCTGTTATCTGAGAGGAGGTGGTTTAAAAAAAAAAAAACTAGTTTCAAGCTTGAATTTATCTATGGTTTATTCCTAGTTATTTATTATTTGGCAATGTTGTCCTTTAGAATAGATAGCTCTTCTCCTTCCCTTGTGTTTACCCTCCTTTCCCAGACCCTATGTTGAATTTACTGGCAGGAAGTTCAGTCTTGGCTTTGCAAGGTTACATGTCTCTTACCAGCTAACCTCTCCACAGCCCATGTTATTCTAAGAGCCCTTCTCCATATCAGTTGCAGATTGAGTAAGTCTTTCCTCAGTTGGGGTGATCAGGCTGAGAAATGGTGTTTCAGGTGACTTCTTATCCAGGCATTCTCTTTAGAAGCGAGAGATGCATGTTCAGTTCCCTTCTCCGAGTGAGTGAATCTGAACAGTTGTTTCATGCAAACTAGTGACCAAACCATAAGGTATTCTGACCTGGTTATATTTTCAGTCACCTGTAGATAGTCTTTCATCACTAGAAGAAATTAAATGTTAAAATGGAGCAGTACTATCCCCTATCACTGCTGTGAGTCTTAAGCATTAGCTGGAAAGTCATTCTTTTCCCTTTCCTGTGTCAGTACTATCATAACTGAGGAGAGCCTCACCTCTCCACCCTGCAAGACATAAACCCTGAAACCATCTGGATAGCTTCATGGTAGATGTGTCCTCCTTTCCCCTCAAGCAGAGGCAGGAGCTTAACCCAGCTCTTCCTGTTCCAAGGAAAAGACAGATGCTGCATCAAAGTAAACAGACTTTTCTAGGTTTAATGGCATGAAAAATAACTGAAAATTGAAAGCTTCAGGTCAGTCTGGACTGTTTTTTGTTTAATCTCTGTTAGGCCTGATGCACTGTGGAAAAAAAAAAGCTGGGAAAAAATAAGGACCAGTGCTGCTTCACTAGCAGTTTGCCCCCTAGCAGCCACTGGGGAAGACTGACTTGTTGCTCATTTGCAGGCTGCTTGATTGCATTAAGTACAGATAAATGGGTGTAAACAAAGATGAAACACAGCTTCAACATTCATACAGTGGAACAATGCAACCATTTCTTAAGAGGGCTTGTACCTGGTTAAACACAAATGGCTGGAGTCAGCTCATAGGGTTCATATTCCCTTATTACAAGCCTTGTTGCAGTAGGAACAACTTATTGTTTTCAGACAAATTGATTCCGTGATGACAAACTAGAGATATTGTTCACTTTGATCAGTGAGAAGAACAGAAGATTTTGAAACAGTATTCCTTTTTTTTAGGTTTTGTTAGTATTACATTCCCCTACAAAGTTAGCACTGGAGAAGTAATAGCACAAAGTCAGAGTTAAACTTGTTATATGAAAATTACCCTTAGTAATGATCTGAACTTTAAGAAATATCTGCTTCCCATTTCAGAAATGAGACAGCTCAATTCCTTCCTACGTTTCATTTGTTTTAAGGCAGAGAATGGAAATGGTATCAATTTTTCTGCCAGAATATTAAAACATGTTTTTATTAACAAGTAATTGCATTGAGTCTTGGAAAGCATTAGCAGCAGCAGCAGAAAATACTTCTGGAAAGCTGAAAAATGTATTTCAGATTCCTTTGAATAAAAATGTAAAACTGTTCCAGCAGGGTGTTTCCCTTCCCTGAGCATAAGATGGGAGAATTTTATATACGTTCTACAGCCAAGAGCTATTTTAAATCTCATTTTGAACTCGAGTAATCTGTGAAGTAAGTGCTTATCTGGGTGAAAAGACACCCTGTACTTTTTTTTGAGACAAAACAAGTACAAAATACCTGAAAGCTTAACAAATTCAAGTGAAATTCAGAGGGTATTCCACATTTGACCTGTATGTGGAATAGTTTTATTTCCAGTTTTGGACCAGTATGGATCAGCAGGGCAGGGAGGAGGCTGATCTTCCCTATGGTAATTTTTCCAGGATAGTCTCCTATGTGGATGTAGTTATAACCATGTAAAGGTGCCAGTGGATTAGAAAAAAAGTCATTGGTACATGAGACTTAAATGTGATGTGATTAAATGATCATCTAGTTTGTCAAAAAGAAAATTGAGAAGCGACTTTATTATACTGCATAACACTGAAACGAGAGACAATACCATATGCTGATGAAATCTTTGGTCTTGTAAAGGAGGACAAAGCAAAAATAATGGTTGGAAGGCAAAGTTAAATAAAAATCCATTAGAAATGTTTTTTTGAGCAAAAGTGACTGGGACAATCTACTGAGGGATGCAGTGGATTCTGCTTCTCTGATGGAGGCTGCATCTCTGAGTCCTGGTTGCCTTTGTGAAAGACACAAGGTCCTAAGCTCAGACCAGGGTGACTGTAAGTGTAATAGCCTGAAATAAACAGGATACTGACTGGACATGAGACAGTCTTTCTTGGTCTTAAAGACTCAAAGTGTTATATATTTATTTTAATCAAGCACATAGCTGCTGTTCCTGCAGCTATGAGTTCAGTAAGCTGTTGTGGCAAATGTGTTATTAAAAATGCAGTGACAGGATTATGGCTGTGAGACAGCTAAAGCTTGGTTCTTTGGAGGTGTTGAAAATAATGGCTGGAATTTCCAGGAGGCCCATTTGGATCACATGGCAGAATATCAAGCAATATTCAGAGGACTTTCCTGGGGAGAGGGGTCTTCCCAGATTGCCTTGGGGAGCCAAAAAAATGAAGGAGGTTGACTTACAGTAATTGTGTTGGCGAGCAGCACTGAAAGTTCTCCTCAGCAAAAACTGAAGGGTGGAGATAGAGTTGGAGGCATGGCTGATTGTGTGCAAGATTTGTCAGGGAGGCCCGTACCTTCCAGCTAAGTTTACCAAATCAAGCAACTTGGTAAAGCCCAATTCATTTGGAGGCATCAGTTCAAGCCACAAGCCAGCAAAGTGCCTATGAAGGGAGCCTGAACAGGACAGTGCTCTGAAGCCTATCTTCTTTGCTGCCATTCATATTGCTGTTGTGACTGTAGGCACTGTGCAGGCTTCTTCCCACTGCCTCAGGAATGTTTTAAAGCTTTGATGTGCGGGGAGAGAAACCCAAACCACCTGTGCATTCATTTTCCTTTTTTCAATCAAACTTAATGTAGCAATCTCTTTGGAAATACCTAGTGACTGGCTGAGTCCAAGCCCCTCTGAATCCTAATGGTAAACCACTCACTGACCTTGGCAAAACCAGGATTTTATCCTTGCTTTTTAGAAGAAAAGAACAATGTCCAAGGCTAACCAAAAAATTCAAGAAGTGTTTAAGGCCAAGCTATCCCATGGAAGCAGTTTTGTACTTTATCTCCTCCTTCTCCATCCAAAGGTACATTTTTTTTAAAATCCTCTGCAGGTTGCGGCAGCAATTTTGTAATTTGAGGCTAGAATGAAGCTGGAGTTTTCTAAAGGAATAAAGAAGCAGTTTGATTATAACATGGCAAGCAAACCTCTCAATAGCTCTTAAAATAGATCTTTTGGTGAGTGTTTATATCATCTGATGGCACACCTGGGAACTTGCAGGTCTGCATTTCTGCATTACCATCCATTCATCTTTAGGTTTCTTTAAATCATCCTGATAACAGTAAAAAAATTGATAACATTGGAAGCCAGGGCTCAAACCTTTCAGACTCCAAGTCTTTTTTCACCTGTTCTTGCAATGAAGCACATTCACATTAAGGCTAATATAGGAAAGTAAGCAAATGATGAAAATATACCTTAGCCCTGTATTTGGCAGTGGTGGAATTTAATTAACTTTCATCCACAGTCTGGCTGAATGTGTTTAGGTCAGTGTGTGGGTCCCTCAGTGTGATCACTCAGCTGGAGCACCTGGAATTGGCAGGTGGGCACGTCAGCAGAATCAATTCTGAACAGATTGTGTCATTTAAGGAATAAACTGGACTTTGTGTCCTTCCCATTCACTGGTGCAACACATGTTCCTTGGCCACCAAATGTTGGCAGGAAATTTGTAAAGGATACAAAATAAGGAGGGTGGAAGGAAAAAAGATGCCACTTAAATGAGACAGATGGAAAATTTCATATATTGAAAAAAAAGATGTCTGTTTTGTAGAGAACAGGCTGTTAAGTATGTTTGTTATTTTTAGCTAATAATGCACTTGATGAAAGAGTGTTCTTGATAAGGAACAGCCTCTGATGGGAGGGAGGGAGACAGGACCACAGCAGGTAGTTATTAAGGCCAGTTTGGTTGGCAGCTGTAAAAGTAAATAGTAGTGCTGCTCTTGGTTAACAAGCAGCAAATGGGGGGATTGAACAAACTTTCAGATCATTAAACAAATGGAAAGTTCACTCAACATCAAAGTGTGGTTTGGTGTTTAATTTGTACTTTTAAAAAAAAGGCAAAAAAAAAAAGAAGCTGGGACTAAGTACTTCTGCAGGTCTTGTGCAGTCTCCATCAGACCTGCCTGGGAGCAAGACTGGTGCCTTAGAGAGGAAGGTTTTGTTTAACTCCTCATTTGTGTGGGTAGGTCTGCAGTGACATCTGTTTCTTTGGAAATCATTTCTCCACCTAGGTTCCACCTTTTCTGTAAAATCCTGTCATTCAAGTAGCTGGGGACACCAATCTATTGCTCTGGTACACGGCTGCAGCCATTGGATTACCCTAAAAGTGTGCCTCAGTCAGGCATCATGTCCCCATATCCAGCCTAGTTCCATTCAAAGGTAATGCAAGGACTGCTGTCGGTCACATTGCCTAGTTAGTATATTATTGGAACCAGGATGATGATAACAGAAAATAAATGAAAACTTTAAAAATCCAAGGTTGAACAAAATTGCAATTTGCATAGGGCTGTTTGTAGCTACTATGCGATTCAAACGTCACCCATACCCCTAAACTTGGGCTCACATGGGCACAGACTGTGTGCTTGTGTCCTCTGCCCAGGGGTGAATTTGAGTCTGTAGTCTTCACATTTACCCATTCTAAATGTGAACAGAAATTTTGTAACCTTCTTTTTATTGCAGTCTACACTAGAAAAAAGCTCATTGTTTACGTACAGTATCAAACTTCCCCTTGATGTTACATAGGTGTCCTCATGCTATTTCACTCATACTAAAATCTGCTTAACTGGGTTCCCACCCTCTAGTTCAACTCAGAGACTGACAAGGGGAGAAAATAGTAAAGATGATGTGTAACTTACAGAAAGACTGCTGAAAAAAAATTGTTACAAAGATGCTTTAGTACTTCAGGGAAAAGTAAATTATTTTTAATAGTTTTTTGTAATGCAAATGTTCTGTAGCAAAGCCTGTGGAACTGTGTGTTTTTAATCACCTGGAGTATCCAAATTTTCTTTTTTGAGACTGGATCTTTTAGCTCTTTGGGAAAAAAAACATAAATACGTGATTTAAAGGGTGGGGCGGGGGGGGACAGGACATGACACGACATGACCACTCGTATACAACAAAAGAAAAAAGCCCTATAATTTAAAAAGAAAAAGAAAGGTAAAGACATTTGATTTCCCCTCACTGATCACACCTGTACAGAAAGATAGCCATCTGATTTCTTAGTGCTTTGAGATGGCTAGATCAGCCTGTGCTGGGTTTTTTTATTATTATTATCTTTTTTTCCCCTCTTCTGTCTCTTTCCTTTTGTCCATAACAGAGATGAGGGAAACCATTCGAATAGAAATCCTAGCACTGGTAATAATCAAAGAACTATTCTGTTCTTATTTCAAGAACCAAGTAAAAAAAAATCATTGTTCTTATTTTCCATGTTCTCTGCTCTTAATGTAATGCATTATGGCCACCTCTTACATTCTTGTTCATTCTGGGGTAGATCATGATTTAGGTGATTGATTGCAGGGGGGAGTAGGAGTTCCCCCTTCTGCACTCCCCCTTCATGCACAGTGAGAAGGACAGGACTCTCACAGCCAGTTTAAGCCAGCAGCAATGTTTTATCTTCCTCTCCTAGCAGCAAAGAATTGCTGCGGGAATATCACAATGTTGCTCTGCTGGGCTTGTCTGGGTAGTTGCCACCCAGCCTACCAAGGCTGCTCTCTGTTTTGTTTGACTTTTTTGACTCATGTTCCTTTTTGCCTGTCTTCTGTCCTACTCACACCCAAAATCACACTGCTTAGTGATTTTTAATTGGAACATCACACCCCATTTCGGTTTTCTTTGCGAGATAATCTAAAGTATTTGTGACTTGCTGTGACAAATAGAAGCCAAATAGGGGAAAAGACTCTAGGTGTCTGCTTGTGTCATCAGCATACAGGCTTAAGTCTTATTTTCCATATTCTACCTTCCCAAAATATTGGTATTAGGAAGAACCTCAGGGCAGTTTGATTCAGATGAGCCCCTAAAATACAAGTGTTTACTTACTATTTGCAAACTTCTTCTCTGCTTTGTTTCCCTCTTGTTTCCTTCACAGACTCTAATTTTCCAAACTCCATCTACTCCAGTCCATGTCCCCCAAAGGTCCTTTATGCTTCCTACCGCAACCACGTGCAGCAGAGGTACCTTTCCCTTCCCCAGGCCCTGGCATATCTGTGCTATCAAGCGTCCCTCCATTCCCAGTGCTGCTGTCCCCTCTGCCAGCAGCACACTGCTACCCTGCTTGGCTATCCCTGCTCCATGGGTCAGAGCCAGGTTTGTCCCAAAGCACTCTTGCTCTGAGGTGGGGCTGTGAGTCCAGCTGCTTTCCATATTACCTATTTTATGACAGATAAATCTATGAATAAATCTCATTGCATTTTCCTCAAGGTGGGCAGCAGGAACAAGAATGTGGCACAGGCCAGGAGGGAGTGTCGCCCAGCTGCGCCCCGTTCCCCACGACTGGGGACACAGGCTTGGCCCAGCCTCTGATCGGGCGTTCTAGGGTCTCACAGTAAGCATAGCAGACTGGGTCAGGCTGGAGCTCTTTTGAAAGAGGGAGGGGATGGATGCGGGTCCAGGTCCTTAGTGTGAGAGCTGTGGGAGAGGCCAAGACATGTGCATGTACCTGTAGGAGTTCAGCCAGTCGGAGAGCCAGGGAGGGGGCCAGGAGGAAGTGGGGAAGTAAGACATAATCTGTGGAGGAAGGAGGGGACCAGGCATGGCTAAGGAGGGGAGGGAGATGTGCGGAGCAGAAGGCATCTTCTGTGGCTGCTTGGCCTCTTCTGCCTCTTCCTGTAGGGAGATGAGAAAACCCACCCTGGAGCCACAGTGAGCTGTGCTCCTGCGCTCCCTGCATAGAGCAGGGCAGTTCATTTTGCTTTGGCATACAGGTATTTGCCCTACATATGTTCATTACCATTTTTTTTTTATTCTGTTATTAGTTGCAGTTACAAGCCAAAAGAAGTACTGTTGCATCTGAGCAAGGCCCAGAAATAACAGAAGTAAGAGCAGCAGGTCCAGGAGATTCTACTGAAATAATTACACCCCAACACTTCCTACAGGATAGATTTGAGGAAGGTAGTGGCAGCTGCTATAGTTTACAAGGAAGTTGAAAAGCTGTTTGTGCAAATTCTTGGGGCTAAATTTAGCCCGTTAAGGCTGGGTTTGAGGCCACTGTTTCCCAATCCCATTTCTAGTTCAGGGCTGTGTTTATTATTTTTCAGCAACTGCACAGCAGTCAGCCCTGGTGACTGAAGAGAATAATCATTGTGTTTTGATCCTCAGCTCCTTTTCAGAGCTAATAAATAAGTTAGCTGCTAGTTTATATAACAGTTTGGAAGCCCACACCATTCAAAGGTGTATTTCATTGGCATGGGTAATTAGCAAACATTACCCCAGCACTGTAATTTGCTGTTTGTTTTCCCTCTGAAGCAAATAGATATAAATTGTTTAAAAGGGCAAACCTGTGCAAGAGGAAAGCATCCAGGCACCTAACACCAGCTTCTAGCAATTAAGGAGATATTATTGGCATCAACAGGATTATTGTCATTTTTAAACTATGCAGCTGCTTGTGATTACAGTGCTCTTCTGGAAAGGCAGCTAATTGCTAGCATGCCTGGCCAGCAGGCTCTGGGGCGGGCTGGGAATTGCCTGCTGCTATGCTGAGATTGTTTATCTTGGAGGTCTCTGGCCGGGTTTATCTCTCAGTGCCTTGTTATCGCTGCTGGTATTTCCAAGTCAGCCTCTATGTCTCGAGCCAAAATTGAAGCCTGCCTGCCTGCATGTTGCAGTGGGTATGGCCAGATGGGAGTTGTTTGATGAAACAGCTTTTTAACTAGAAAGTGCCTGTTTGTCAAAACTAAAATTGTTTTGTAGGAATGCATCCCTTCCAGTGAATTTCTAGGGGGCTACACAGCTTGTGACACTCTTGCTGGTCCCCACACACCAGCCTGGCCCCAGGACCTGGTGCTCTTTGAGGCTGTAGCACTCCTGACCCCAGAGCAGGACTGCCCTGGCTTCCCCACCTGAACTTGTACAGTCATGGCACAAGGGCTAGGTACGGGACTGCACTGGGAGAAGCAGATGAACGGAGGCCAAACCTCTGAAATCCCAAGCCCAGCCTTGGGTTGTCTAACCCCCATTAAGCATTGGAGCCCCTGTTTTACTGGGCTTGTCTCAGATTTTGACATCCAGACCACTAGCTCTTAGATAAGTCTTGGCCTGTGCTTTCATTTTCAAGATTGAAAAAAGAAAGGAGTGGTTTGTATGTGAAATTCATTGGGTTTTCTCTGCTATGGGAGACATCAAAGCTTCTGTTTTGTTCTGAAAGAGAATAATTTTTCTACTTTTAAAGCAGTTTTGGACTTCACACTGAACAGACATTGCCACTTTCAGCCAGCTGGCTGTTACTCTCTGGAGCTATAGTGGGGTCACTGCTCCCTGCTCCCATGCTGCCCTGCAGTTCTGCTCCCCAGTATAGAGAGGCAGAGCCCCTTTGCTACTGCAGCAGAGATACTCATGTGAGAGACTGTCACTAATGTTTATGCAGTTTTAGCTGAACTGAGAAAGAGACAATAAAACAGCCTCCAGTCTCATTTATAATTCCCCAGTGGGACGGAAATTAAAATGACAGTATTTAAGCTTTTTCTCTCTCCTGGTGACATTTAGATATGGGTCACGCTTGGCAAAGGCAAAGTAATCAGCCAAGTACAAAACCTCATTCAGCCCTATTTCTTGTTGCAAAGCATTGCTAGTGGGCCATTCAGTCCCTCTTCTCCCTTATACAGGTATGCCATTCCTTTTATTAGTCTCTTGTGAATTCTGTTGCAGACAATGACATAATTGAATTTAAACAAACTAGACTAGAATCTCCTATGGTCTAGTGAACATTTATGTCACTGAAGCACCAGGGGACTTCTGGAAGGGTTTGGGGTTTTGTTCTTTTTTTTCTTTCCTCAAATACTTCCAAAAAATCAAATGCCAATGACATTTTCTGGAGTAAATAGTTCTAATGGAGCTGCACAGATATTTGGGTAGTCATATGCTTTTTGTGTGCAACAAAGAAATAGGATTAGTTTTACCTGAAAGGCAGAGTCAGGAAGCTCCCCACAGACATCTCCAGAAATGCTAATTTTTCTGACTCAGGTGGATAAAAGATTATGACACAAATGATTATGTTTAAAGGAAATATCTCCTCCCCAGAGGGTGATTTTTTTTTTTCTTACCTATAATGTAATGCTAACAGATTAACAATCTCTTACTTACATTGGGAGATCTGTATGTATGTCATGTTATATGTTGCTCAGGTAATTGGGTAGGGGGAGCAGGGGATGCTGTGGCTTTCAGCTGTTGTGCAGAAAATTGCCTAAGCTGCTCATGAAGTAGGGCCAGATTCTTGGCTGGATAAATGTGTGTCTTTATGGTTTACAGCAGGACAAACATGGCTGCATTTAGTTGGCCTTGAGTTGAACTTTGATTTGAACAATCTTTTTATGGAAAATAATGTAAATGGTGGGGAGCTTGTTCTGATGGGGCTTCACATCCATAGCCAGTTCTTATTGCCATCTGCAGTACCCAAAGGGCTTCTTTCTTATCCACAGACTAAAATAAGTCCACTCAATGGCTAAGGTTGACCCTGAGCACAGAGAAACAATCCCAGGCTGACTTCAGCTCAGAGCTGAAGCAGCCCAGAGACATAAAGAACCTGTATGCCCTGTGACCTTGACCTCCTGGTAATCATGGGATTCTTTCTACAGAGTGCTTAAGCTTGTGCTGAAACCCCACTGTAGACAGGCATTAAACTATAGTAGGGTCCCATGAGATGTTACAGTTAATCTTCTGTCTAGATTGTAGAAGAATGTTTAAGAAAGCCTTGTGCTTTTTTCTTTCTTTTCTTTCTTTCTTTTTAATTTCACTGCAATAAATGTGGTTAGATGGCTATGACCAGGCATTGAGAATCACCTCGCTGTATGGTTCCGTTAGCTGAGGCTTTCTCCCTCCACATTAAACATTCATGGTATTTAGAATAAGTGTTGCATGCATTGTCCTGTTGAAATAAAAAGCAGACTTCCTTAGTGAAGTAATTAGGATGTGGGTCACAGGTTTTTATATAGCAACTCAGACATTATTTAACTTTGCAGAAATCCTGTGCTAGGCCTTTTATCAAGAAAGTCCATTTGTTTTTAAAAACCCTTAATCAATAAACCCTAATTAAAATCATATGTCAGGCAACTAGTAGTCCTTAAGATTTTGATTTTATACCCAGGAGAGTTCTGGCTTACTGATGACATAAGTGTATTTATTTACTGACTAGATCAATAGCCTGCTCAATAATTGTTTTTGCCAAGGGTACAGGCATTTCACTGGAAATAATTAGAACTGTTTGTGATGATGGATTTTTTTGAAACTTGCTGTAACACCTGAAGAAACTCCTGACTGAGTGCATTGAGGCTCAGACAGAGCTGTGTTTAGTTCCATGTGCAGAACAGTCCTCCTAAACCTGTCTAATAAATAGATTCTGTTTAATTTTCTATGACCTGGCTTCCAAAACTTGCCATCCAGACGGCAACAGTATGTGCACTACAGCTGGTATATAGAATCATAGCACATTTACAGCATTTCTAGTTTTATGTTCAGTAATATTTGTCTGCAGTCGTCTGTGGAAGACATTGAGATTTGGTAGTTGGCATTGATCAAGAGAGTTTGGTTTATGGGTGAGCACTGGATGGGGTTATATTGCATTGCAAGGACTTCAGCGGGGATAAAGATCTCCTCCTTCTTTCATTTATAGTATTTCTTAGCTGCCATGTATGGGTCTTAATAAGGGGTGATTACACTGTTCCCTGGAGCCAACATACAGAAGATGGCAAAAGCGATTAAAAATTAAGTACTGCTTTGAAGCACCATATACTTTCATCAGTGAGTATCAATGTTAATAGTGAGGATGGCTGGTAAATCCCTGCAGTACTGTCAGAGTAAGGCCATCAGCAGCAGGGGTCTCAGCTGTCCAAGGCCACTGTGAGGAGTGACAGACTGGCTGTGAGAAGCAAAGAATCTGGGGAAAATGGAAAATCTAAATAGCAGCTAGTCTTTATTTTATGACAAAAAGGCTCTAATAAAGATTAGATGCTTCTCTGAATTGTTCCAAAACCCTCTTCACACCAGCAAAATGACTAAGAACACATTTGGTTTAACCTTAAACACATGAGACTTCCATTTATTTTTTTAGGGCTGACTAATGTGTACTGGACTTTTTTTCCTGGATAAGGTTCCTTCATTGTTATTTCCAGAGTACTTTGTCACTCAGTGAGGCTCACACTTGAGACCTCCTTCTATTGTCCTTGCAATATACTGGGTCAGCGAGGTCCCCTTTCTCCTCAGTGATTGCTGTGCAATGAATCTCCACTAGTCAGAGGTTGTTATGCTAGCACACGCCTTCATTGTGTTGCACAGCTCAGTAATAAATGCATTTGACTTCTGAATCCCATCCTTTTCCCAAAGTGTCTGTGCACAGAAGCCAGCCATACATATTTATTTCTGGGATGGAACTATAATTAGAAAATTTTTCATTTGAATTACGCTTTTTACACTGTTGCTTGCTGTTGTGCACAAATATATCAGGGAGTAAACACAGCTTGATTTTAATGACAAAGAGAGAAAAAATATCTCTCTTCAGTAGGAATATAGTCTCAAAACTGATTATAGTGATAGCACTTATCACGCTCTTTTCTCATCCCTTTTCCTGTAGGTTAAGACTCAAGTCATTGATGCAGTATGCCAGAAATAACATTTCAGTTTATTCCCAGACGGCATCCTCAGCTGTGTATTTGGAGCCACTTGCACATAAATTAAAGGGAAAGCTTATAGGAGTGTAAAGTATTTTCAGTAAAACCTAAAACCTTTGACTTTTAAGCTTGCTCATGACAAACATCCCAACTATGTAAAAACTAGAGCACGTCCTCAGAGATCAGAATCTTTCAGTCTTCATAATCATTTAAAAAGAGAAAGATATCACAGATGGGATGGTTAGAAATAAGCATCCTCCTGAATGTGAGTGTATCATGGCTTCCAAGCAAGTAGTGGACTTTCTCAGATTTAACCCTGCCTTTTAGTGTGTCCTTAATTAAAACTGTACAGTAAAGCATAGATTTTATGCTTAAAACATATATATATGCACATATATATTTATTCACCTGTTTATCTGAAGGAATTTAAATGAAAATGTGTTTTCCAAAGAAACTCTAATATCTTCAACAGGAAAAGCCATCAGGTTCTTGAATCATCTTTCCCTGACAATATCATAAACCTAAAGAACTACTTAGACTAAGTGCTTGCTTTTACATGGCTAAATTTAGGTAAAATGATTCACTCTTAATTTAAGAGCCAGATTTGCATAACAAGACAATGGCAGTGAAAAGTCTAAATGCCTAGAGCAGGTTTTCCAGCTTCCTTACATCACAAAGCTGCCATTGATCTCAGCACAACATAAATTCTAGCAAATCAGACTCCATTTGTGGATACAAAACAAAACATGTTGCAAAGGCATGGCCATAAAGTTTAGTTTATATCATAAGAACAATCATGTGGCATCCCATTGGTATTCCAGGTCTGAAAATGGACAACAGCATTTGCTTAGGGAAAGAGTATAAGAAGAAAGGGAAGATGGTATGATCCTCCCCATGGCATAGCCTGCTAGCTCACCACGCTTGGCTATTCAGGATTTTTTTGTGCTCAAGGCTGCACTGAGACCATTTTATGCTTAGTAGTAGTAGTAGCTACTGATGAGTCTGCCTTCCATGAATTTTTGAGCCCATTTTGAACCCATTTGCACTTTTGATCTCTAATCTACTGTGGTAATGATTTCCACAGTATAGTTAATAATTGTCCTCAATGTCAGAGCCTGATAAATGTCTGCTCAGTGGAAGAGACATGGTGGGAACATAGTTAATACAACCTTGCTGGAATTAGATTGCCACAAAAGCATATTAGGGAATCTTTATTTAGGGTCATTCTACAATACGTAGGCCAAAATTAATGCAAATAATTTTTTTTAAAGTAGAAATTGAACTTTATGTGCTTTGATATGTAGGGAGAGGCAGTCTTTTGTTTCACTGATTTAACTGAGCTAAAAATAAATATTTTCTTTGAAGCATTGCTTGGCATGTCTCAAGTTACATGATTCTTTCGTTAAAGATAATGCAGTTAAACTATGCATCCGCTGCCTGATGCTCCATGCTTTCAAAGACTCTCAGGCATCCTTATGGGAGCATGCCTAGTAAAAGCGACACTTTCTCCAGTTAGCCAGAAAATACAAAACCAAGGACAACCCTTCCAAAACCACCATCAGTTTCATAGTATGACAACTTATGCATTTGGAAGGCATTGCTTTTGGCATGTCTGTAGGACTGACAAAGTCAAACCAATAAATAATCATGAATCAGCTTACAAACGGGTTTTCATCTTTGCATTCTCTGTAACTACTGCTGGCTTGGTGGCAAACAACTGAGCTTTGATACAGTTGGTGAGACCCTGTGCTTTTCAGCTTTCTGGGGACTCGTCAATGCACAGGCACTCTTGAAGTCTTCAGGTTTACTCCTTGGGTTCAAACAGTCTATATCTGGCAAAACTTCTCAAAAGCTGGCTCCTTTCCCTCTTAAGGCATTAGCCTGCTTTTAGATAATGCATTCATCGTTTTGAAGAAAATAGGCCACAGTCTGAGCAGAACATACCTAAACCATTCCCCCTGTATTTTAAACAATACAAGAGCTATGCATGAATCCTTGTCTCGGTTTTGTCCTTATTCAGATGCTTCAGGAGTTGATCCTCATCCTCTAAGCAAATCAGGATATATCCTCTCGGCTCCCATCTCTTTCTGTGCAGCTTTGGGTTTGGGTTCAGGTTTCCATAACAGTAGTAGACCCTTTTGTAGAGACAGTTAGTCCTCTCTGTCAAAAGACTTTACTCTCACTTTTTACTATCAGGCTAGCAATTAAGTTTTCTGTCAGGAGATTAGTTGCCCACATGGCCACCTGAGATTTGCTCTGGGCAGTAGCCAGCTCTTTGAACAAATTGTTTCCTTCTGACTGACTGTAAGCTTATCAAGGCTTTACAGCCCTCCACTGTAAGCCTTGTGCAAAGGAGCGGTATCCCTCCTGGCACTGCCAGGGATCTCTGGCCGAATGGGTTTCCAGAGGTTCCAATAGGGTAGAATTTACACTCAAGGATGGCCAGGCACAGGGCAAAGTGCAGAACAAAATGTAGTAGATGGAGAACAATGCATTCATATGCATAAATGTATAGTCACTGTTCACATTTACATTGGCATTCATTTCTTTAAAAAGAGCATGTGTTTCATAGCAGCAGTTTTCTGTGATAACATTGCCAAGCATTTTTGTGCCAACTCATTTTTCAAAACTTAGCCCTGCACCATCCTGTTAAATGGACTGGGACAGCTCCTGTGAGCTCATACAGTGCTAACATAGGCTGAGCTAGAGTGAAGGTGTGGAAGGGAAGAGCAAAAGAGAGTACACAGTATATACAACAACAAATTGATTCACTTGCTATGAAAAAGAGAAATGTAAAGAACTTTTGTTGAGCAGGTGTAAGAAAGCATTTAGTACCTAGTGCTTTTGAAGTCCAGATGAAAAGTACTATAAACATCCAACTTCATGTCATTCTGGTCCAGCATGTTTCTTTGGCAGAGAAGTTGGATTTTCCCATGAAATCTGTTTTTGTTACTGGATTAGATCCTTTCCCAAGAAATATGTAGGTGAGAGCACTAAAACTGTATGGATTTGTAACTGTCACAGAGTAGGTGTTGTCCCAGTAATTATCATTTATGGAATCTGGAAAGATCTGAATAAACCTTAAATCATCTCAGAAATAACAAGGAATATGCAGCCTGTGTCCTTTGTAACCTACTGTAGCGAGCTCAGCTACTGCTTCTTAATACTGAATATTCATGAAGTCATTAAATGAGTAATTGGGATACATTTACACTTTATTACTGTTATGGGATAGCCTGGGCACCTTAATAAGATGCTGATGATTCATTTTGGCATGACAGGAAGAGGGTGCAGAGGGAATTTGTCAGTATGACATGCTAATGCAAAAATAATTGTTCCATTTTCCAACTTTAATGTCAAGGAAGACACTGATGTTTAAGTGAATTTGCCTAATAGTCCCTTTCACTATGTATTAGAGATTTGTACAGAGCCAGTGCTCTGCCACTTGCTGTTTCTATTTCTGCAGTAAATGAAGAACTGAGGAAGAGGAGGCAGAAATACCCCACCCAGAAACACAGAAATTACTAAGGGTTCCTGTACATTGCAGATCAATTCTGATGCACTTGATAAATGAGGAGGATTAGATAAGTCATCTAATTAGAATGCAATAGCGATGGAAGGAGCTTTCCATTACACTGAGACCTTGACTCTAGAAATATAATGAAGCTTTTATGGGTCAATTTAATTATATTTGAGCTATACAAATATTTACCATGGCTACATATTGAAAAGTTACATTCCTCTGCTATAAGTCAGCTCCATTAATACATCTACTATAAAGACATAAAAATTTATAAAGGTAGTAGAAATGAAAATTTAAGTGAAAACTAGGTTTAAAACCTGCATTGACTCAATCCATTGCGCTTATTTTTGTGATTGTTAATCATTGTCATCTCCCACGTGGTGTCTTTTGGTTTACTGACGTTTATATCCTTGTTGCCATGAGGTGTGCTAACTGGCATCTCAGAGCTTGCATTGTGCAGTGTGTTGAACCTTGGGCTGAGCTGTCTTCCTGCACAGGGCCTGTGTTTGCCTCCAGAAGCTTATGGTTGGTCTGTGTCTCATCCCATGGGGTGAGACCGTGTCTTGATTGTAGAGGGGAAGAAAGATGCCCCTGGAAGAAAATGGCCTTGGCAGTGTGTGTGTATGCGAGGAGCTTCCGCAAGATCTGATGGCTGTCAGAAGAGGTGAACATAGCAGACATAACACACAGATAAAGCCAGGTGCAAGCCTTCAGGCAGCTCGTATACAATTTCCAGACCATGTACTCTACATCTGGCAGATGGTTCACATTATATGTCTTTGATAAATAGTCCTTATTAAAGAGTTAGAAATTTCTCCTTCCCCAGAGAAGCTGTTTCATACATTTTTCAATCTTTAAGCGAAATTAAAAAGTTTAATGAAAAAGTCCCCATTCAGCCTCCCCCGATGAGCCTCCAGTCAAGATTTTCCTGAAATATATAAATTCTTAATTTGCTGTAGATAATGTCTACCAGATGATAGTACCAGGAGCACAAGTGGAAATTAAAGAACAGCAGACTTGGAACAGACGTTATTAAGCACTTTTTCATGAAGAGAAACATTAGTGTGTTGACTTAAGGCAAGGCTGTCAAGGCAAGAGAAGCCAACTGAGGTCATACAGAAAGGCTTTGGATGGCTGCCTTCTGGAGCAGGTCAGCCATGCAGGTGTGGCTGGGGTTAAACCACGACAATAGGGTATAAAGCTCCCTTTCACTGGGTCCCAATGTGAAGTGTAGTAGAATACCCTCAAGAGAGTGAAAGCACACATTGCCTTGTATCACATCTACAAAGCAATGTCGGTCCTCAGACAGGGGCAGGTAGCTGATCTTGGTTCCCCATGGGTGACAGGAATACCTGGTTCACCTGAAGCATTGTGTGAGTTTCTTATGTGAAGATTTTCAGGGATACAGAATGTGATTTGTACATTGAATTTGTCTAGTTAGAGATGTCAAAAGCTTAAAATATGGGTTCTTTTCATCTTCCCTTCTCCACTGTTGATGATGCTTATGTGTGAAACGGCAGTGGTGGTATATTATATAGATCCAAGATTTCTGAACGAGATTTTCATCTCTGTGGTTTTGGAGAGAGGATCTGTACCGCTTTTCCAGTATGTGAGAAAATGGCCTAGAATGTGATGTGTTTTAGTGAATGACTAAACAAACAGAAAAGAATCTAAGAAAATAATAATAAAAACCTTCTTGTCATAATAGTGAGGCTCATCAACAACACCTATATGGCTTTGCACAAGGATTTGTCGCATCATCTCTCTTTCATTGATGAGGAAACAGAGGCTTACAAGAAGGAAGCAACTTGCCAAGTTCAAATAATGAACCAGTGGATGAAAGGGGATAGAACATAGGTCTTGATTCAGCACTCCAACCGAAAGGCCTCAGACCAGAACAAGTTGGAAATTAGCATTTTAGTAATTAGAGCACATGATTTTTTTCTGATATATTTAGAGAAAGGGCTAATTATTTTCAGATTAATTTTTCATTATTCTTTTTTCCTATGACATGAACATTTCTATAGGAGACCAAGCAAAATATTAATGATGAAATATTTGTTCTGAAAGAAAACATCACATTTGCTTTGTTGGGGGGACATACTGGAACAGCATATTGAAATGAAAACTAGAACTTCTAACTTGCTTTGAAAAGAAATATTCCAGCTTTTAGGAAAATCACAGCATTTTGATCTTGGCTTCCTGAGGAAGATCTTTTGCTCTATCCTGAAAAATAGCTGATTATGTGTATGCCCACCTGTACGTGAGCTTGTCTGTCCTCAATCACTTTTGAACTGTGCATCTTTCAGCTGAGAAAATTTGACTGATCTATCTACAATAGATCAGTCAAATGGGGAAATATGTTCCTTGTTTTTATGTTTGGAAAATAACGGCCAGCGCTGAATCCTATGCCTGCTTGTTCCAACATTCTCCTTATACTGCAGCTGAGATTAATCTTAAGGCAATCTCTCCTATTTCCAAATGAAAAGAAAATCTTCATATTCTGAAAAATGCAGCTATTGATCTGGCTGTCACCAGAGAAATCCTTTTGAAATGAATTCCCAATAAAGCAATAAAACTTACTGCTTTAAGAAGTTTAGAGTGCAAAACTTATTTGACAATGCAATAAAATATTATTTCAATCACAGAACAGATTTGAGGGTACAGGTTAAATGAGGCAGTGTTTCCTCTTTCCAGAAACTCCAGTGCCAATTTAGATGCAAGCTTGTTCAAAAAATACAGTTTTGGTGCAAGGTTATCCTTGTGAGAAGTTTCCAGCAGGGACTGTAGGAACAATTATTCTTTCTGCGCTCTCAGTAATTTCTACTGTAACTTCTCAGGATGGCAGAAAGCTTCAGTACTGGAAAAATTAGTGGATGGACTGAGATTGAATTTATTTTTTAAATGTATATTAGTAACTTTGAAGTGATTTTTCTGAAAAAATTAGGTTTGTCAACAATATACTTACATGTTAAAGAGAAACATTCTAGCATTAGAAAACTTATTACCATCATCTGGATTTTTTAAATAAAATATTCATAAAGCCAGATCTGAATTTCAAAAAGAAAAATAGCCTTTAAATTCTGAAGTAATATATTCTCCCTTCTCATTAAAAAGCAGAAATCTATCTTGGATCTTATATGCTCTTCCTCATTACAAGACTATTTATATAACAGTCTGATAGACATCAGCTCTTCTTGGGCTTACAGCCCTTGAAAATCATTTTAAATACTTTCCTCCCTGTTTTAGCCTACATATCTAATTTTTCATTATTTATGACATACAACAGCTCGACTCTCAAGGTCGCACTCCAAAGAAGTCAAAGCACATTTCTTTTTAGGTTTTGTTTTCTCTCAGAATTCCAATCAGCTGAAAGAAAAAACACCACAGAAAATACAGTGAATGCAATCAAGAACATAATATGGTTTCGTTAAATGCTTTTCAACGGTGGAGAGTTACTGAGGAGCTTTTTAGCTAACGCTTTACTTTAATGGTACATTTAACTAATGCCAAATTGCAATGGGGCTTGAGTGGAAGTCCGTGTGATGTGCATGTAACTACCCAAGAAATTCATTCTGACAGTTCTTTTTGCAAAACTACTCAAAGACAAAGGGAGACCTTGGAGCAATCCCTGCTTTGCATTCTGAATCTTGCTTTCCCAAGTAGCATGCCCAGGCATTAATCCCAGGAAAGGTTTTATATCAATGCATTATTCCAAGAGAGCAGAGCGAAGCTCATGGTGAGTGAGGCAGGCAAAACTTATCCTGCAGTCACTGTAAGTTGTCAAATGTTTGCCACGGTGCACCAAATTTTAACCCTGTTGGCAGTTTGAACCTTTGGGCAATCGCATACATTTCTGTGACAGGTGAAGAAGGACAGAGGACATGAAGTCTGGTGTATGGTAAGAGCTGGCTTTTTAGGAAGAACTCTACACTTTCCACCCACACTCTATATTCTCTTAAAGGCAGAGTTAAATAGGCAAAGAACTATGTAACATTCTGTGGAGTTTTGGAAATCTTTATCAGAGATGTAAACTGGCTTGCACATGAAGCAGGTTTTGCTCTTGGTACATGCTAAGGGTTTGCTTAGCCAAGGTGGAGCTGTGGCATTTCCGAACATAATCACATCTACCGCCATCACTCAGCCTGTTCAATGTGGAGGTTGCTACAGTTTCCCTGGAACATCCTCTAGACTCTACATATTTCCTTGTAAACCAGACCAAGACACCTTTCACTGCACACCAGGAACAGGCACTCGTGTCTCCTACATGAGCTCTCAGAACAGGATGGTGGCACCCATTCGCCCATGCCCTCTGACCCTGTCGCTGCTGGCCAGATGTATGGGCTTCCATTCAGAGCAGGTTTTGCACTATGTTCACACAATGAAGTCAAACATAGTGACTACCACAACACAAATCATAAAGAAAAAAAATGGTAATAGGAAGGGCCAAGCATCACAATTGCATTCAGCACTTTCCAAAGAACAGGAATTAGTTAGACACAGGACTTTCTTCCAAGGTCTTAGAATGGCTAAAGCTGCATGTCACTGTATACCCAGCGATGCTGACACTGGTAGCAATGTGCCAAAAGAAAAGTCATCCTTATTCCTGGTTATTAGAGATTGGTTTAAACCTTAGCATGGCCCATGGTATAATTTCTAAAACAAATAATTAGATAAATAAATAAGTAAATACATGAAATTAGATGTTGTTCTCATCCCTATAAATAACCTATTCCTCTCTTTCTGTTACAATTTTATGCTAGCATAAGAATGTGTTCTGGACTGTTGGCAAAAATGCTCAATATTCAGAATTACCTGATTGTATATTTATGGCTTAGAACACTGTATGATTTATTCCATCTGTTATCCACTTAAAGGCTTTATCACTTATTTGTTTGTCACTCATACTTTCTAGTCTGAGAAAGGCACAAGAATGATACCATGGTAAAGAGGGATGCCCTTCTTTCATCTTAGAGGATTCTCTAGCCTGAGTTGTGTCTGCAGAGCCGAGCCAGATTCTTCCCTTGCTGAATGTAGGCCTGCAGCTCTTCTCATGACTTGCATCACAGGTACCCTGTGGAAATTAGATGAGAATTTGGCCATCGCATCCCAGTGCTTCACATCTGTCTTTTCTGATAACATTATTATTCTAATACAAGGGGTATATTGCAGTTCAACACCTTATCTTCAGAAAGATAACATAACATAACACTTCATAACCATAACACTTCACAGCATAGTTATGCAATACTGCTGCCCATAATTCACCAGTGTCCTACTAAACACCTGCTAATGGGATTGCTTTGGATTTAAATTCGAAACTAGTCCTTTACTTCTGCTACTCATCAGTAATAACCTGTGCTTATGGGAAAGAAACGAAATATATCTTATGTGGGGAAAACAAAGCATATGGTGCTAGGATGACTTTATAGGGACATCAAGCTCAGTGACTCTTCAACAATTCTACCTCAAAATCTGTTTTCAGTATATTACTTGTGGGTCTCAGGTATATGAGAATACTCTTGCGAGTTCCTCCCAAAGCCTGTAGTCCCCGTGACATGTACCATATATGCTTGTTCTAGTTAGAATAATATCCCAGTTTTGTAACTCACTACACAATGTCTAGTTCTCATTCACTGAGATTCCCTGCATTTTCCATATTTTTTGTCTGAAAGCATCACTTTTTTGCCATAGGCCAAATCCTGATGTTATTGAGCATTCTTTATGTTTCCAACAGCCAAGTCTTAATGTATTTTCCTTTAAAACAAATATTGCATTGTCCTTCAGCTTCATCGTGCTGGGTGTACAAGTCCTGCTGACCAGGTGGTTACTGATTTCACCATGAGAACAGTTTCTTGATAGCCTTCAATGTCCCCTTCCTGTAACATACCATGGCAAGAGGTCCTGAGTTTGCAAAGCCTGCTGCTGCAAGTTTTGCATTATATGCACAGCACTTTTGTACAAATGCCATCAGCCAAAGCCCTGTTTGTCTTTCTTCAGGCTCACACAGAGACTGGGGAACTGGCAGCCTCAAAAGCCTTGTTTCTTGTTCATCTCTTTTCCCACCTCTTGTTATGAAACTTCCTATGCGTTCAAAAGGATCCCCGTTGTGTAGCCCCACATTGTCCACTTGTGAGAGATTTAACAACACATTCTAACAGTTGCAAGGTTTACGCATACTCATAATGTGCAATCTCAGATCAAAAGATGATTTTAGGCTGAGGCTGCTGTGGGACTTTGATGTCAGATCAACAGCTGGGGAAGAGACCCCTTTATGAAGGGCAAGGGTAGAAATACCTCCCAGTAATAGTGTGTGGGCAGATTGCACACTTTGGTCTAGGGGAGCAGGGTAGGATGTCAGGACATGTTGTGACAGGTCCTTGTTTGGCAGTACATACTTTGCACCATCTGCACAGTGTAACTAACAAAGTACCAGTTAGAGCATGGGACAGTCTGTGGAAAGCCATCCAGGTGACAGAAGGAAGCTCTACAGAGAAAACTAGGATAGTTGTTTATGACAATAAAGTGACATGTTGGGGATTGTTCACAACCTGTTTACACAACACATCTTCCTAAAAATTAATGTAACTCCGGACACTAATCAGCTGTGTGAACATCTACACTATGGCTGGGGTCAGTGCAGAGTGTCTAATCCTGAAAGCAGAACAGACTTGGTTCTACTCATTGAAAACTGTTGTTCCATCACCTGGATAGCTCCCACTTGTAAGAGTCTGAAGGACTTCTCAGTCCAAGTGGGGTGCTACAAGGCTGAGTTGTGAAGCTTTATGTTACTGTAGAGGCCAGTTTGCCTTCACTAATAGATCTTTATTCTAATGCACAAATATAAATACTTTGTACTATGTGGCACCTCCCACCTGGAAATTTCAGGGCAACTTAGAAACGTTAGCTAACCGAGACAAGAAGGTAACCATACAGATTGGAAAACTGAGGCTTTTGTCATTCAGTCATCTTGTCAAAGTCAAATGGGAAATGAATGCCAGAATTAAAGCAGAATCAAGGGCTAGCTGCTAGCCTTGCCTCCAGTTACAACTCCAGGTGTTAAATCCTGCTAACAGCATTTAAAGCACAGGCTTTATGGGTGATCTCTGCAGTATAATTGTTAGCTTTCCTTACCACAAATATCAAAGATACTGCATTCTGGCAAGTCAGAGTCAGATTCAGTATGTGTCCAGCTGTGATTTTAACTGGCTGCTTTTGCAAACAAGGGAGTAGTGAGACACAGTCCATCACCATGCATATGCAGTAGCTCTGGTGGTGTGCTCACCACAAGGAGACCAGCCTTCTCCTCCTTACCAGTAAAGTTTTTGTTGACCAGATATTGTCCATCCACTTTGAGCTGATAGTAGTTCAGGCCCAATGCAACTTGGAGGATAAAAGGAAAGATGAGATTTTTAGTTAAAAATAACATTTTAAAAAGAAAGAGAGTTTCAATGAGTTGTAATGAGACTTGTGACAGGGAAGAAGAGAGGTCACCCTGAAAAATTTAAGGGCTTTTAAGCAGGGTTTAATTTGTACAAGAGGATCTGCAGTACACCTGGAGGCAATGGAGCCATAAATCATGCCTTTCCAGGGCTCATTTATCACCACAATTTGCCCCAGGATTTGGAAAAGAAGACAGAAGCATTCCAGCTGTTTCATGCAGCAAAATGTCATTGATAAATGTAAGTCTCCAAAGTAAACAATAAAATATCATTATAAGTAGAACATTTGCAAGGAGGCTGCATAGAATTAGGTTTCCTGTGCATTGCATAGTTGTCTAGATAGTGTCTCCTTCCTCACTGGTGACATTGAGTCCTAGTGGAGCAGTTCTTGCAGCTGAAAACAGGTGACACAGACTTCACACTCACTTTCTTATCAGTAGCAGGTAGGCAAGGAGTTAGCAAGGCCTAAGCAAGGAACCGGTCATGCCGTCCTTCTGTCCTTGCCATGTGCCTGGCAGTGCAGCTGAAGCCAACATTAACACTCACTGTCATTTGCTGTTGCAGATGTCTCTCTTTTGAAGCCTAACATTTCCTCAACAACTCTGCACCCCCTTCCCAGGGAGGGAATGATAACAAAGTTAATTCCAAATATATTCACCCAAATAAAGCCACTTATAAGCAAAGTACCTTCTGGCCACTTGAGTAAAGCAGTGCTGATTTTGCTGCCCTTGCAGAAGCTAGCTCAGGCACAGGTGTACCAGCCGTATGGTGTGCTGGTGGCAAGCTGGGACCCACCCCCTGTAGCAGCAGTGGGCTTGGGGAGCTGCCCAGGGCTGGATAAGCTGGGGGTGATGGTGCTGTGGAGATGTGCCCATGAACCTCCTGCTCCCTGCTGACCCCAGTGCATGACTGTTGTTAATCATTTGCAGAGCTGCTGCTGTCTGTAGAGAGAGCAAAGGGGGATTTTGAATTCACTTTGTGGCATACAGAAGTTAACATGGGGGAGGTGGACACCTGTCCTGGTTTCAGCTGGGATAGAGTTAAGTGTCTTCCTAGTAGCAGGTAGAGTGTTATGTTTTGAGTTCAGTATGAGAAGAATGTTGATAACACACTGATGTTTTCCGTTGCTGATGAGTAATGTTTATACTAAGTCAAGGATTTTTCAGCTTCTCATGCCCAGCCAGCGGGAAGGCTGGAGGGGCACAAGAAGTTGGGAGGGAACACAGCCAGGGCAGCTGAC
>JANZLQ010000089.1:17537688-17561340 GCA_026212715.1 Elanus axillaris
GGAGGGTGGGGGGTGTGGGGTGCCAGGCTTTGCTGTGGCTTGGTTTCCTGTTGGAAGCCACAAGAGTGAGCAGCTCTCCAGGGCCACCTTCCATCCCTGGAGCTTCTCCTAAAGCCAACCTGTTTGACACCACTCTATGTCAAACATGCAGGCACAACCTGTCCCTGATGGTTTGAAGAAATCTGTAAATAAGATTCAGCCCAGCAAATCGGCAGTGACCCACCCCCAGAGGGCCTCACTGTGCTCATTGAAGAGACAATAATGTCTCTAGCCAAGAGAACAAATTTTCTTAGGCATACCCTCTGAAGAGGTTTGCCTTATGCTGCTCTGCTGCTATGAGTGATAAAAACCCAGTGTAATATCACAGCAACAGTTCTCTGAATTGATGCAACAGAGCAGACTGTAAACCCAAGGAAATATCCAAAGTCAAAGTCAGTTTAGTAGAAAAAGAGCAAGTTATTTATCATCAATAGATAATAAGAATCTTATAGACTTGCCTAAGTATCTATTTGCTCTGCGGGAGTTCAGGCCACAAATTATGGATGATTTCTTAATTGCAAAGATTTATGATAAAAGAATTACAGTAGTTTCTCTTTAATTGCTTGCAAAAATTCATTAATATTGTTAAGCAGCATAATTTTTCAAAATGCTTTTGGACATTATTTTTATTAGCTATTATTGTATTGTAGGACTATTTATGTTTTGCCAGCAATCTAGTTGCTGCATTATTAGTTAAGTTTATTAGCCTAAGTGACTGAAGGCAGACCTGTGTGCTACAGAAGGCTCCTCTGTCTCTGCAGCTAACCAGATTGTTGCAATTCAGCTTGTCCTGGATGCCTTCTGCTGGCCAAATAAATCCAGCCCAATTTCAAGACACCATTGTTTTATGGTGGTACTGAAGACCATAGGAAAATAGCAGGAATTAATGGTGTTTTTCAAATTTTCACTGTTAGGTGGATAGTAAGGTTGTGTTTGATTCTGTGTTTTTCTACCATCGTAGTTCCAGACAAGTTCAGATGAGGTCAGGGCTGCTTCGTGCCAGGCACTCACCTGTACTGCCTAAGACTGTGTTCTTTAAATGTCTTGGAGAAGGGTTAAACTCCCTGTACGTATAGGAAAGGGAAAAGATGCAAGGTAATCACTTGGGCAGGAAGCCAATAAAGCCATGCTCCCAGCTGCTCTTTTGATTGCTGTTTATGCCTGTAAACAGCAACTGGTTCATATACCATGATCTGAGTGCACCCTTCAGTGCTGGTCCATGCAGCCATCTGAAATATGATGTGAATGACATCCAGGTGATCACTGTTGACTGTGGTCTCTGAGAGATGCTGAAGTTCACATTCAGGGCTTCATGTTTGGGCCACCCTGCAGCAACTCATGGCAGGATCTTTAATATAGCTGTATTTCTGGCACCAAACTTGCCTGACAAGGACTCTTTGTCTTGACAGAGCAGCTTTTCACTTGGGATAGAGGGACTGGAATAATTCCCCTTCAGCTCAGTAAAACTCTGCCCCACCAGTTGCATCTTCATCACAAACAACTCCTGTAGTTCAGACTGATCAAGAACAAAACATCTGATTTTTCAAGCCTTTTAAACCTCAGGGCAAGTGCATTTTCTGGTATTTTATTAATGTATCAACATCTTGTGAAAATTCCTTGTTTTCTGTAGCAGCCATCAGTCCTAGAAAGCACAAGATGCATAACCACACCATGTAGCTAGCCTGAGCAAATAATAAATAAACATGGCAGAATTAAATCATTTAAAACACTATACTCAGAAAAGATTAGGTAATTTCAGGGAAATCAGCCTGGTTAAATGTGGCTAACGCACAAGAGATAAGCACCTTGATGACTTCAATCTATTTCAGCAAGACAGAAAGGTCTCCGGGCTCAGAGCTCCCCATGGGCAGGCACAGATGGACAGGGGGAGGCTGGGGCTCCATTAGCTTCCCCCAAACACCAGCTGGGCTCATGGCTGCTCACAACTGCGCATCTTCACCCCTCTGTGTTTAGATCAGGGTTGGTGATCACAGTCTTACTTTATCTTAAAGAGCCTGCGTATATATTTTTTTAACTTAGTCCCTGATGAAATTAGGGGTGTTTTCCTTTCTCTCTATAATTTTCTTTTTTTTCTTTTAAGGAAAATTGATTCCAACAGTTATTTCTAGGGAATCCATTACCTGGCATGTCAACTAATTGGCTTTTTGCTTATTGTTCCTCAGGCTCTCATTTGGTTTACAGTTGGACAGTCCCAGTCAGTAGTCCAGGTTCAGCCCTGCTGTGAACCTTAAGGCAAGATCATAAATATCAGTTCTTCTGTTTCTATGCCATCAAATCACTTCTGCTTGAGTTGTAGGATCTCAGCATCTCACAGAATTTGGCTGGGAGGTTATACGGGCTGTTAGTCAGTATGGAATTTTAGATAAGATATTAAAAGTAATTGCTTTCCAACTTACTCTTAATTATGGCTTAAGACACAAAATGGAAAAAAAACCACCCCAACTGTCCCCTGCCCTCCTCATTAAACAGTGTCTTCAGTATTGCCTTCAAAACTACCCTGAGCCTGTATCCTCCCAGCATTAGTTCCTAGCAGACACGTGAACATCTAACAGGTAGGAATTAGAGACAGTGTTAGGGTAGCATTCTTCACTTGCTTATTAAAGAGAGCTGTACTAATTTATTCAGCAAGGTGGAAGCCCAGATAGCCAAGGTGAGATTGGGACTGTTGTGGCTGATGACAAGGCTGTGTAAATTCTCCTTTTTTTTCCCAGCTGGATCCCCTGTGTTGGGGCTTCCCAGCCTACAGCTCTCATCTGGGATGTAATTTGTCCTTTATGAAAGGCTCATACTGTCTTAACTCCTGCACAGGGCTGGATTTGAGCCTGGCTGAACCCTAATCGCTATTTAATGGTCCAGATCTGGGGCTTTTTCTGACCAGACTGAAAGCCGTGCTGAACTGTGCACTGGTGATTTTCTCTGGCTCGGGAAACTCCCCCCAGATGTTTCCTGCCTTGCCAATGAGCCTTAATTTTCCAAAGGCAAAAGGCCAGAACATCCTTATCCCAGCAAGTTAGCAGACATCCTGCAGGTCCTGATGCTCTGCTACAGTCTGTTACCTTCATTGTTTCCCTCTTCCCATCAGTCTCAGGATGTAAGTTATTGATTACTTTGCCAGGGGTTGCTAAACCAGAAAATGTTGATATCTCAAATGAAAGTGCATATCACAATTTACTTACTGAACTGCAGCTAGATTATCCAGAACATTTTTCTGCTATATGTGAGCAAGAATGTCTGCCACCAGTCCTGACAACAAATTGTGAAAAATGATCGTAGCGTGTTTCTTCATCTCATCTTAGGTAGAGGCTATCCCAGATTAAACCTGACCTTCATTAATAACAAGGGGTTGGAGCAGTCTGTTTCAGTACTGTCCTCTGTGATTCCATATTTTTTCAGTTCTGGTTAATAGCTACATTACAATGAGGTAGCTGTTGCACTGAAATAGTAGCACATATTCACACAGAGATAGCCAGCTGTATTCCTCCTATCACCTTTACTGCCTTGTGCAATACAAAACACAAACAGTCATTGCTTCAGAGTGCAGGGCATGTTTGCAGGGTCCCAAGGGGATTTGGGGAATGGTGTGTGGAGCATTTTCTGAATACCAGACTCTAGGCATGGCAAGTTAAATTTTGGTGCTTCTGATGCAACCCAAAGTTGCTTTTGAAAAGCTTCTCTGAACAGGATCAACTTATTTGTGGTAGTGGGAAAAGTT
The DNA here is from genome assembly GCA_026212715.1 of Elanus axillaris. Lineage (NCBI taxonomy): Eukaryota > Metazoa > Chordata > Aves > Accipitriformes > Accipitridae > Elanus > Elanus axillaris. The sequence goes on from JANZLQ010000089.1 coordinate 17,541,461, forward strand.
GGAGAAGTAGCTTTTGTGCTACCTCTTCACTGGCTTCCCCTTCCACTGACTTTCTTGACTGGGGCAGCAGGAGCTGTCAGTGCTAACCTGGCCTTGGCTTTTGGTTTGAAGCAGTGACTATGCTTTATGGACTTGTCCAAAGGTGTATTAACTCCTACTTTCTAGTCTCCCAGCTGCATTCTCTACAATCAGCAACACACATTAAGTGTAATTCCAAAGAAAAAAGAGTGCTGTGCTAAAAATAAGTGCTTGGTTTGGGGGCAAAGAAGCAGCTTGTGTATTTGCTTTAAAAACATAAAAATATTTTTTAAAATCTTGACTCATTTTAAGTGGTGACTTTCAGAATATATTCCACAAATCAGAGCAGAGATCTTGGGTGTTTGACAAATAATTCCAAGATTAATACAGATATACATCCCTGAGTGCAAGGACTTTAATCAATCCCTAATCTCCCAGAGAAGCAGTTTGACTTCACCTGACAGCACTGTGAAAGATGATCTGCTTCTATGTGACTAGAATGGCAATAGCAAAAGCCATTTCCTTTTTTTCTTTTTATTCAGTTTTTAGTATAGATAGCCTACAGTTGCTCAAATCCACATTCAGAGACTTCTGTTGGATACAGGAAGTTTGGGGTCAGCCTTTGGATACTTCCCCACTAATAAATTAGACCTTAACGAAGTGGGCAACAGCCCTCCAAGTCTATGAGTCTTTGAAACTCCTGAAGTCCCAGCAGTTAAGCATAAGACTGAAAACACACCTGAAAACAAGTGTGAGCAGGCAGAGAACAGGGAGCTGGGAACTGGTAGCCATCTAAGATCTCCACTCTCAAGTACTTTGCTTTTTTCTGCCTCTGCAGAGGACAGCTGCCCTGTTCTTTCATTCTTCCCAAGTCATTTACAGCCCATTTAATTGGCTGCCAGTGGCTCTTGCTTTTATACATGCAGGCTAAACCAAGACAAATTGTTTTCATCCAGCCTGTTTACACATTGTCTGGAAGAGATTTACAGTTGAACAAACCAAAACCTTTATCAGACTAGACCAGAGAATATGTGTATACACCGAGTAACACCGTGCAGTCTCAGACCCGGAGGTACGCCGAGGGTCAGGCACCCTTGCTGAGGTTGGTGGGGTTATTGCAGAGTTTTCAGGGCTTGCTCTGGCCATAGCATGTACCAGTGCACGCCCCAATTGCTCTGGCAGGATAACTGCGCTTTTTACTAGGCAGCACAGCAGGAGGTGATGGATTGCCTGTGAGTCCTTTTCACAACATTGTTTTGCCACTGGGCTAACCCAAGGCAAACTGCTTGCTTTATCAGCGATCTAATTAAAATGAGAGACCATAACATATCATTCTGTACAAAAAGAATAACAGAAAAGTAAAAGTTAGGCAGCTCTGTGAGCAGAGGTTATTTAAAGCTCCAGCATGTTCTGTTTTATGATCTTCATTAATAACACACCAAGAGACCTAACAAGACCAAGAGACCTGTCTCTGATAAGACACACCATGGTGACTAAAGATTTAACAAAATATTAATAAAAGTTTTGTGTATTGGCTCATTGATATATTCTTATATAATGGCATATGTTATTTATTATCTTTTTATTAATATATTAATAAAAGCTTTTTACAGTAGCACTATAGAGGATCTGAGAAAATAGCTGCTAATAAATATTATCACTCTGGTTTTGTTCTCTTTGGTTTGGATTGTGAAACGTAAGATATGCCCACAGCAAAACAGACTGAATTATTAGATCCATATACTTTTTTTCTGATCATGCAACATCCAAAGTATATGTTTAGCTTTACCTGCTATGCATACTTCCCTTGAAACCAATGGCATGATTCAGTGTCTATAAATTAAGCCTACAGTGATATAATAGAATTGTGAATGCTTACTATTACCATTTATTATGATCATGGCTACATGCTAGCTGAGAACATGGCACCATTGTGCTTAGCATTTTACATGATTGAGAGATACCTGAAAGTAATTTATCATTTAAGTAGAGAAGATAAGGGTAACTAGACTTAAAAGTAGGAAAAAAACCCCAAAGCAAAACTGGGAGAAGGAGGAAGCTGCCACTGTGTCAGTCATGCTGTAGGGACAATTCCTTTGCACCAGAGCATGTGGTATTTGATTGCATCTCCAGGCGCTGCTGCAAGAAATACAGAAGTAGTAAAAGCTGCCATACCCTGAGAAGGAGCCTGGTCTTTTATTTCAAGAATCCTTGTACGTGCCATTTCTGTGGGGTTACCCACATAAACCTAAGTCTGAATTTCAAAACCACATTTTGCCAAAGGGGACTTCTGAATTTAAAAGCTAGTATATGACAGTTAAAAGAACATGGATAGATGCATTTTAGCATCTCAATTTGTACAGAAGGTATATAATATTATAGAACAGTTAGATTAGTGGATATATTTTCTTTAAATTCAAATGTCCAAATTTTGGCCTGAGAGCAAGCAAGGGGAAGTTCCTCTCTTGAGAAACCTGTAAGTGACTGAACGCAGGGTTTTCAGACAAAAGTGCCAGGATCTCCAGTGTAATTACAGCCTCGCCATTGCACCAAGGGAATGCTTTGCGGCAAACGTGAGATTATGCATGAATATTTCTAGCAGATTGGGAATTTGCATAACCCATCCATAAACCACCAAAAATCTAATAAGGAATCAAACCCAGTGTCATCTATGACCACTATATCACTTATCTGAAAATACAGCTCTGTTGTGCATTGACCTTTTCTGTTTGGAATTTGGATTTCCCAGCCCCTCTTCCATCTGTTTATAGAACCAGTCCCTCTGGGAAACATAAATAAACAAATCTTTTCCCCTGTGCATGCTCATGACATCAAATAATGTAATGAAATGAAATCTCTCTTCTTCTTTCTCCCCTTTCAATATTTATTCTGGGGATTTATTGTATTCCCTCCTTTTCAGGCTTCAAGGTTTCCCTCTGATAGATCATCTCACTGTGCAGCATTTCTCATACTCTCCACGCAGTACCTCTCAAGCTATTATTTTAAAATGTAGTTGGAGCTGCTTTAAGCTGAGGACAGTGCAGGGTTTTTAATTTTTCTTTCTAGCTATGCCAGACCTGCTCCATGAAAATTTCAACTCAATTTTTAATCGAAATAATGTTAACATTTAATAGTGATTTCAGTAAACAACTGAAGACTAAAAAACTTATGTATGTTTGTATGTGGATCCTGTTCCCACAGGGTTCTGTTATTGTCATAAACATTTATGCCATGCTGAACTCAAATCTCAGCTGGCATGAATGGGAATTTGCTTTGGGGTGGAGATGGACTGATTTAGACCCTGTGAGTACCTAGTATTGTGATGAAAAATCATAAAGTTGAGTGCACCAGAGGAAGAGGAAGAACTTTGATTTTACTTTCTGTGCTGTGAAGAGTTCCACAAAGTCAGTTAAAGCTATTACACAGTTCAGGACATGCATGTGCCAATACAGGGTGATACTAAGGCCAAAAATTAATGAGCACACTAAAAATCCCAAATCCTAGCAGAAAATGGCTCAGATTATCTCCCAGGTCTTTTCTACTTATAAGCTTGTCCTAGAGTCTTCTGAAATTAAAATACAGTATTTTCCCAATCAGGGTATTTTCCCAGCAACTTCCAGTAACTATGTCACTGGCTGGCAGAGGTTGTGAGTGGCACAGGCTGGCGGGATTACTGCACAGGAGCAATGGGATAGAGGCTTATACCAGAGAAAGCTGCTTCAGAGAATATGGCACCTCAAATGACACCAAAAGGTCATTTAACGATGCCATTTGTTCACCTTTGAGCCATCGAGTCTCAAATTGAGGAAGGAATCACCAGTGCTGCAGGCTGGCTTCTTCTTTCCATCTCCTCACTATCCTTACTGTGTCCCTGGTTGGGACAATGATTTTTTAGAAGCTGGAGCAAGCCACAGACAATTGGATTTCTCATCTGCATCTTAAATACAGCAGCAGTTCAGGTTATTCAGGCTTTATTCAGCACTCCCACCTCACAGGGAGGAGGACTGCAGGGGGGCCTACACTGTTGCCTGCTGCTGGAATGGCTGTGGGGCTGGTGGTGGCTATTTGTGCAAAAGGAGGAGTTGTACATGGCCGGTCCCCAGTGTTCATGTGCTTTGCAGGAATGCTAAAATGGGATTATTGCTGGTGCAATACTGAAGCCTGTGTATACATGCTCACTTTCAAGTGTACTGCACTGTTCCTTAATCTCAAGGGAGAATTAATCAGCAAGAATATAAAGTACCTTAGATCTAGATTAGATCCGCACAGGGTTTTAATACACTAAATCCAAAGCAAAGGAGCAAAGAAGCTACTTAAAGCAGGATTTCTGTAATATTTAAGCATCAACATTGCAATCCAGAAAAAACCCTGAGCATTGGTTGCCTAACTCCTGAGGGCATCTTGTTTCTCTCACCCACCCCACATGCATCTTGGTCTGCCTGTCAGTGCCTGAGGTAGCTACAATGGCTGTGTGGCGAGTGGTCTTGTCTCGCTTTACTGCAGCTGGGGAGCCTTGGAGAGCCTGGAGATGTTTTCTGCTGCTGAGGGGTCTGGGTTGGGCTCTGAGCACAGCGAGGGCACGTCTCTGTGAGACTTCACTGCAGTCAGATATTAGAGCTTTCTCATACAGCACGGGGAGGAAAGGTGCCAACTGTTTGTATTTATTGCAGAGATTTGGGGTGTTCTTTTTTCCTTTTTCCTCTTGTGTACTTGCTGAATTTGTCAGTGGAAGTGCCTATTCCTAGCTGTTGCTGTTGCTTTTAAGCCTGTCGACAGTAGGGTTGCTTTTCATAGTGCACTCTGATTGCTAAGAAGTGCATCTAGGTAAGAGGAGAGAAACCTGACTTTGCATCTCTGCCCAAGAGGTTTCTCATGAAACAGTAACTATTGGAGTTCTGTTTGCAAATGCAGTCAAGGCAGTTTTAGGGTGCCCTGAGCCCTCTTACAATGACCAACTTTTTTTTCATAAGAAAACTAGAGAAAAATTTTATCCCATGAGTTAATCATTTAGCTATATGCAAGCTTTAAGCTTTCAACAACAGGCCGATTATTGAGTTCTGTTTTTCTGAATAATCCCCTGCAATAAAAGCTACTGTCTTTCCATGAGAGCTTCAAGACAGTGCAACAAAGTTGCTTAACCAAAAAATAACTCACTACTATGTAATTAGCAGCTCATACAAGAGATGATCTTATTGAAATAAGTATATACCGTGCATGGTAATAAGAATTTAAAGCAGTGACATATATAAAGAGCTCATTCAGAAATTGAAGCATGAGGCCTTTTATTTGTAGAATAGCTTATAAAAGTAATATGTGTATTACAGCTGCATTATCACCATGAATATGTTGCAGATGACCTGTGCAAATAAGCAAGAGTTTATAGCAGCTTTGCTTACACCATTTTTTACACAAACTTTGTAATCACTCAGAGGGTGTCCTTGGGGGCTACTGGAGAATACTGAATATGAAATGTTGCAATTCTGCATATTCAGATAGAAACATGATTCTGAGTATCTGTTTAGTCAGCTAAGATGCAAACAAGTACTGGGACCTCTCTGTTCTCTCAGAGCTACTCATGTACTGGGATATGAGAAATTAGCAGACTGAAAACCTGTTTGCTCAATAAGTTCTAATGACAAGTTAAAGACAGTCAGAGGCTCTTTGCAGATGAGTCATTAGAAATTAAATAGGAGATGTTTCTCAGGTGCACAGAATTGTTAGCCTGCTCCAGCTGGTGTCATCTCCCCATTCAAAGCTGACACTGGCTGAACTGCATGTGATTGAAAGAGAGAGAAGTTTGTTGTAAAATGCCTGGCTTAAGATTACATCTGTTCTTCTAAAATAAATATATTCTCCTCTATTATCAGCTCTTCAACAGTCCTTGTATTGAAATCAGCAACTAAGAACTTTGGAAACCTGTCCTTTCTGATAGTGACTTGCAAACTGAGCTGGTCATCAGCACGTAGCCAAAGCTTCTATTTCTGACTTGCCAAGAAAGCACAAATCCACATGCTGCCTGCTCATGTGGGTAGACCTCCTTCTAGCCTATATTTCAGCAAAAATCACCAGTGCATGGCCATCTAGATACCTCCTGACATTTCACAGTGTTTCTGATACTTGCCTGCACAGGTTGGCTAACAAATATGATCATAAGCTCTGAGCCCACTGTCACAGTAGTTGCTCATTCTATAATATCACCTTCTCCTGAGAGTGCATAGCTCTCTACTAGTTTAATTCACACATGCACTTAGATAATACCATGACATGTGAGATAAAATACAGAGACAGGAATAATTTGTTTCAACTGTATTTCTAGGTCTAGTGGTTTCACTGATGTTAAGGAATCTTCTATCATCAAAGATCTTTTTTTTCCCTGACTTTCTTGTTGATGCCAGGAAAGCTCACTCAGCCACTTACAGTCTAGTTCACAGATATAATAAAGGACCAGGTTCACGCCTGTGATAAATTGGCATTGCTGTGTCTGGAATCAATAGAGCTGTATTGATACGCTCTGTATTGATACAACCGCAGACTGCCCTACTGGTGGAAAGCTCAGTGTAGACCAAGGAGCAAGTTTTAAAACTAAGCAGAAGAGTTTAAAAAAACTGTACTCATTTTTCTGCTCTGTACCCTAATCTTTCAAGGGAAACATTACCTACCAGAACCAGAATTAGAAACATTTATTAGGAAAATGTGTCAAGAGCAGGGAAGCATGTTTGATAATTAAGGTCAATTTCTGCGTCAGGGCACTGTTATTTTAACTGAAAACCTGCAAAATATCCAGATTCTGGTGCAAAGTTCTCTACCAAGGCATTCATGCTTATGCTGGACTTGGGTAATTTTTTTTTTTTATCATAAATTTCATCCCTGTTTTCTCTGAGTGTGTTTCTGTATGTTCAATATATTTTAAACAGTTTTACTGAATGTGAGAGTAGTCACTGACACACTGGACATCAGCTGTGTTTTGTTAAAGATCATTCAAATTAATAAAAGTTAACAGTTATTTGTAACATTAGATAGCTTTGATGTCTGACCTTGATTTATGTACTTTTGCCATTGGTGCTGAATATGTCGTTTCTGTGATGGGATACATAGCAATCCCATCATTGTTATGTGCCAGGAAAACTGCTGTATTGCAATGAGGCTAAAGCATAGTTGCTAAATATGCAGCTTTTTATCATTTAGCAAAATGGAGAAAGATGAGGGAAAGGTCAGGAGGAAGAGCATGTTAACTGGAGCCATAAGGGTTGACCTCAACATCACTGAAGGTTAATAGAAGTTTTTCAAATGGTTTCAGACAACCTTGTGGAGAAATGTAAAAGTCTTATGTACAGACACTGCTTTGTAGGATTGCACTGATACATGCTGCTGAGGCAACATCAGCATGGACGAACTCACACTGGAATAAAACAGAAGTATGCCCCCACCTTTTTTTCAAATAATTTTGTCATCTGTGTGAAGATTGAGTTCACTGTGAATCTTGTCTTCATATCCTTGAGATTATTCCTCACCTCGCTGAAAATGGTATCATTTAACATAATGGAGGATGCACCTGTAGTCGTAGTTTCTAACCTTGTAGGTTATTTCACAGGGCTTCAAGATGAATGGGACAAAGAATGAGATATGCAGTTCTAAAATAAAGCATGAGTTTTAGAAATGCAGTGAGCATGACTTAACTCTCCTTGCATTGGAAGTACAATGGGAACATAATCAAGCCATGTCTCAGAGCTCCTGAAAATCTCATTATGTATGTCCTTCTTATTATTTACATCTTTTACATATGTCACGTAGTGCCAGTCTAATAGCAGTAGATAAGAATTACTTCTTTTTTTACATAGATCCTTTAATTTAGAGACACCCAGCAGTATTCTAGTGTTCAGGTTCTTTCCTCCACTATTTGTAAATCAAAGTCTTAAGCTGTAGTGCTTTATTGAATACCGTGACAAATAGGGATGAACTGCGTTCTCCCCTATAGTCATAAAATTGATTTAATATTTCAATTAATCTTTGCTACACCTTCTCAAAAAATTTATGTGGATACATTCTGAGTAAGTCATCTTCAGGACTTAAATAAATACTAATATAAATATCACTTAATTTATTTGTTCTCTATAAAATTCCTTTATATCACTCTTGCAGTCAAATGCAAGTATTGCTTCCATCAACCAGAACACAGGAGTATCAGATGAGATTGCCTTAACAAAAGGATTTTCACATTTTTGTTAAATATTTTTGCATTCATACTCTGGTTTCCATATCCAGTGAAAAGGTTCTTCACAGCTTTGTAGAGGATGGAAATTTTATCATAATCTATCTTTTAATATCAAGTAAAAATAAAATACTATTTTGAAATAAGTGACATTTTTCTTTCCAGGAAAGATAAATTGACAGGCTCTCATCATTAGGGCTTTTCTTATTTTCCCCTTCATACAAGATTGCAGAGGGGCTGACAAGATTTCATGAAGCATTTTTGTGTATGTGCATTTTTTGATGTGAGGTCCTATGGTTCGTATTTTTTCTGTAATGATCCTTCATGGTCATAATTTGATGAAGAAGAGACACACAACTCCTGCTAGACTGTGCTAAGGTAGTCCAGAAGTGGCGAGATGAATGGGTATGTGGATGGATGCATTGTTAACATAAGATTTCTGAAGTCTAATGCTTTTTGCCTTAGTACTTTTCTTCCAAATCAGAATCTTAAATTCACTAAATGTAGCAAGCAATTAACTGTGCATTAGCAAACTATTTGTGGAAGCACATGTTATGAATCCCCCCTTCCCAAGCTCACAAAAGGCCTCACCCTGCAGTCATTGCAGTCCTTGGCAAGGAATTTACTGACTTTAGCAGATTTTAGATCATTCCCCAGTAGTCTCCTACTATGAATGGTAAAGAGTTGGATTAAAAATTAGGTTTTGGGTGTTTTGTGAAATATAACATACTATCCTGAAAAGTAGTGTCTAATGATAATAAATAAAGAAAACAGTATATGGGGAAAAGAGCTCCTTGTCTCTTTCTGGGTCTGCCCTTCTGGATATTCTTTCATAGTAGTTTGTGACCTAGTCGTAACTTTGAGCTCTAATGCTATTAGAGATCCTAAGTAAGGCCTCCGTTGGGTAGTGATGGCCGAAGCAGCAAATCCTTTGCTCAGGACCTCCACACCAAGTTCCAGGCATAGTGCAGGATTCATTTCTTCATATTTTTCATAGAGAGTCAATCAGAAAGCTGGATTTTTTTCTAAAAACAAAATTGATCCTATTTGTAAGAGTCTTAGGGAATAGTCTGGTGGTACAGAGTTACATTAACAAAAAAAGAGGGTGAGCTCTCCTATTGCAGGCCATGCACTAAGAAGTGGTCAAATTGCCCAAATAAAGATGATGGCACTTCCCTGTGCTTACTCTGAGCAGCAGTTACTGGTTTTCCTTCTACATTGCATACGACTTGTAAATGATAATTCCCTGTGCACATGACTGCAACAGATAGTTAGACATTTAAAACACTGGAATGAAAAAGTACCCAGCATACGGGCTTGAAAGAGTAGTTGAAGTAGAGATTTTTTTTCCTCCTCTGTTTTCTCATAGTCTTCCCATTTTTCTAACTTTACAGTTCAAGAAATTGAGTTAAAGGCCTTAAAATACCTCACAGTTCAGCTTTTTGAACTCAGCTCCAGTTGAAAAAGCTGGCTGGTCACTTACACTAATGCAGGAAGGAGAAGATTCCCTTTGAAGTGGACCTGGAACCAGTAAACCGGGAGAACCTGCTGGGAGAAGTGGCAGAGATTACATCTGTCTTCTTGGTAAAAGCCAGCACACTTAGTGCTTATTATTCCACTTTACAATGTAGAGACATATGATGTTCCAAAATACTTGTGGAAACAGCACGTACAGCTAAGGTAGTTCTTTCATCTATCACTAATGAAAAATGTACAAAAATGTTCAGGGCCAGCACTGTTATCTGTGCATTTGATGCTTTTAGAGTCATTAGACAATTATACAGCTCCTAGCAAGGAGTCTAACTTGGGACCGCCATCTGTAAACTTCAGTTAATGCACAGTGTATCTGTCCATTTATTAAGTGGTGCTTTTACACTTGGGCTCACTGGTCTCTGCTTTCCCACTGTTGGTTGCCAGATGGAATTTAAGTCTTGCTTCATTAAGCCCTAAATGGCTAGGCCATGCTTGACTTCCTTGCCTTGTGGTACCATTGTGCATCCACCAGAGGCACAAGACATCAGTGCCATGCTCTAGAAGTTACTGAGACCTTTGCGGTACAAGGAGTAATAGATTCTCTCCCCCTCTCAAACCAGAACCTCCGTGTCTTGACCCTCCTGGCAGAAGAAAACACTCTTCCCTTCTTGCACACATCTAAAGAAGGGATGGGGTGATCTAGGTCAAAGCCACATGGAGGTGAATCTTACCTTAGGGAGACAAAGCTGACCAAAGCTGATGGGAAGACTAGTCTGGTGAAGACCTGTGAGGTGGGCAGGGAGAACCTGTAGTACTTTAAGTTGTGAGTGACATATCTGAAGTGGAAGGAAATGTGAAAGGAAATGAAAAATTAAGCTCCCAAGGAAGGTAAATGCTGATATTCTGATAATCAGTAAACATTCAGCTATGTTGAAAACATGGGTCAAATATGACATTGGCATAACATAAGCCCCATGAAGCTGATGATAATTCTATCCTACTGCTGCTACCAAGTTCTGTGCACAATTATATAGGTCCAGTACAGTTAGCATCAGCTAAATTAGGTTAAAAATAATCAATAGGAGACTGTCATTTTGTGTGTCAGTTTAGATCACACAGGGGCTTTTTATAAATCTCATTGGGAAGAAAAATATTTGGTTCTTTTCCATTTTGGTTCACGCAGTGAGGGCACAGATGTCTGGCATTCTTTCAGTTGCATTTTTGCAAGTGGCACCATGTTGCCACAGGGTGCAGTGCCAAGCTGGCATCCTCGCACTCCTCTCTCCCAGCTCAGGGCTCTCACAGTAGATGAAGTCCTCACTTCTTCCTCCTCTCACCTGCCAGCATGGGCTAGCAGTGGGCAAACATGGGACAGACCTATTTAAAAACAGAACATTACTCTTTTCATGCCTTCTTCTATGAAGCAATCTGCAATATGTGCTGGGACTATACTTCTTTTTAAACACAGCAGGCAACCGTTCTGACTTGCATCCCAGAGAGCCCCAGTGGCTTCAGGAGGCTATAAAGGCTGAGAACAAATTTGGTCTCCTGCACTCACATAACCTGGGCAGTATGTCTGATGCCTCAGTGGAGCCTCTGGCAGTTTTCCCCGGGTGTGCTTGCTGCAGCAAGCAGGACAGGAGCCATCCTCAAGCTGGGCAGGTCACGAAAGGTCCCCAGTAAGCCCTGCCTGAAGTGAAGTAGAAATACCAGCATGGCAGGCACAGTGCAGGCATGGGCCTTACATGCATGGGATGCTCTGCCTGCAAGAGATGAATCTGATCTCTGTTTCTCACTTGGGTCTAACTAGTCTTTAGGGCTGAAGAAAGGGGTGGCATGTACCTACTCTGGCCAACTGAGACCACTGAGTCTCTCCCTGTACCCCCTGCAATCTGCTTTCAGCTTCCTTCCTGTGTTCTGGCTGGGCCTGGTGCCTCCCCCCTGCTTAGCTCCCTAGAAGAGGCACAACAGGGCTTTAAATTTTGGAAACACAGGAGGGAAATCCCAGAAGGAAGCCAAGTACTGAATGTGAGGGGAGTGCTACTCAAGACTACAGCTCTTGTCCCCGTCACAACTTTGCCCACTTTACCAGGTGCTTTGTGTCTTCTCCCACTCACTCCACTCTCTATCTGCACTGGAGTGAGCCAGTTGGACCCCTTGCTGCTGATGCCAGCAGCCTTTCTTGTTCTGTTTTAGTTTTGTTTTCCAGCAATTTTTTTCCATGTTATGTCACGTTAGCGAAGATCTCCTTGGACACATGCTGCCTGCCTTCTTCTGCCATATAAGTATCTCTGTGGAGGGACGGAAACTTTGCTGCTGCCAGAGTAAGGTAGGGGACCCAATCTCCCAGCACCTCTCCAGCTCTGCACTCCCTGCAGAAAAGCCAGTTAGTTGCTGTCCACATGCACCACTGGTGAGCACCGCAAGAGGCCTGTCCCCTAGGAACCAGCCGTGACCACCAGCTCATCTCTGAGCAGATCCTGAGGATCTGTCACAAGACAACACCATTGTAGATGATGGGAAACAGCATAATGGTTGCTTTTTGTGTGTGTGCTCCTTTCTAAAGCCCTCTGCCAGCAAAACCACTCTGAATTCACAGTAGTGCAATCAGACTGCAGAAGGGCAGAAGAGTACATTAATGGATTTGCTTTTCAGTCATTTACATGTTAAGGGTTAAATGTGGCACAAAAAGCCTGTTTAAATGTCCTTTAAGCATCTCTTAAGCTTCCTGCTTTCCCCTCTTCTCCTTGATACATAGCCAGGGCTTTGCCCTGCTGTGAGGCCAGAAGCCTGTGTGTAGCTGCCAGCTCTGCATACAGCACAGGGCAGAGCAGGAGGAACAGAGCGTGTGGCTGCCTGCTAACAGCCCGCAGCTGCCATGGCTTAAAATTGGCATGCTGCCTCAGATGGGGGGCCAGGCTGGGGCACGGTCATGCTGCTCTGACTTGCCTTTGCAGTTTGCACCAGTTCAGCAAGAGCAGTGAGGATCCTGTGTATCCCAAGTGGATCTTGGCAAGAGTGGGGATGTTGTGTTATACCATGTGCTGTCTGAGTGGTCCATGCCATGGGGCTCCTGGAGAACAGACTTGGTGACCTCTCATGGTTCACACATTGAAACAAACCAGTGCTGTATAGACATTGATATGGGTGAGCAATGCCAGGGATTAGTATGGTCCAGTGTATAGTTAAAGCACATATGGTGGCCTGGTATTTTCTTCAGAAATTTCTCTGCATCTGGAAGGGCCCCCTGGCACTGGAAGTCCTTATCTGGCTATGATGGTGCTTTGCCTAGGCTCAGTGCTAATCCAGCCCTTGGAAAAGAGGATCCACAGGAAGATAGCTTATGCTAAGCTAGAGAGGTGCCTAAACTCAATGTCAGTCTGCAAACTACGGGGGGCACCTGCTGGGTTGTGGTATTTTTTTTTAATTAGCTATTACAAGAGCTGAGCATCTAGGATTCCCTTTGAATTTGGAACGCTTCAGATGGAGGCCAGCTCTGGCCAGCACACTGGTGCTAATCAGTCGGTTGTTTTGGTCCTGCATTACTTGTACAGCAGCAAAGAGAGAACCATCTTTCTGAAAGAAAAACAGCTTTGAATTTCCCGTACTGAAGTGTCCAGGCTTCCATATTGATTCTGACAGCTTTCCCAAGCACTTGGGGTAGTGGAAGCAAATAGTTCCTTGTTTTACTGAAATAGGTGAAGAAATCAGTATCTCCATGCAGATTGGATCTTTTTCCTTTTAGTTAAATTATATTGCATCCACAGAAGTCATTAGAGTTCCAAATACTTTGCAATTAATCATAAAGAGAGCAAATGAATCATTGATTTAACATTAAGAGAGCTTTTTTTTTGTTTTGTTGGCAATGTATTCTCCTGCCAACTTATGTTACCAGTAACTATTCAATAAAGAATAAAATCATACATTTGGTCTGTTTTAGCATGTGCCTCAAACTTCATAAATATCAATACAGATACAGCCAAGCAAAACTTCTTGCTGATTGTCAGCTCTAGCTGACAATTTATCTAGCAATAAAGGTTTTCAACAGAAGAGCAGTGATGAATGTAGCTTTCTGATTCATCCATTGATACAGTTTGGGCAGTTGCATATATATTTGCAAGGTTTAGGGATAGTTCTGTGGGTGAGAAAGGGTGTGCATGGAGGTGGCAGGGAGATATTATCTGGCCTACACCAAAAGACATAATAGCTTTTTTGTCAGTAGTTTGTGTGTGCATGTGTCTGTGTGAAAGACTGCTTATGAGCATATGCACAAAAATCCACAGAGTTATTGGTGTTTTGGCTGAGTATGTATTTGTGTCTGTATGTAAACTACCTTCATTGGAAAGGAAATCCAGAGAACTTTACAAATACTGCATATGTACATAAAAGGTGAAGGTTATGAACTTAAGCACTCAAAAATTAGGCAATGTGCTCAGTGCCCTGTAACTGACCTGTAGATTTGACTTTTGTGTATTAGACATTGCAACTTGTGGACAAAGGTCTCCCTGCTGTTGAGACATTTGGCATTTGTTACGTTGAACCAAATGTAAGTGAAGAAGGCTGCAGCAGACAAGGTGGAAGAGAGATCTGAGCCTCCCGCTCCATGCTCTGCATCTGCCATGTCTAGTAGTGGTGTGACCACACGCAGTTGGATCATCTTGCTGATCTGGAAGAAAACATCGATTTTATTTTGGTGAGTTACTTTTCTATGAGCTCAGCGAGCTGGATCCAGGCACGGCACACTTGCACAACCTGAGACAAGGGAGGTTGCTAAAGCGTGTGGCAGGAACAGGAGAGAAGGGACAACAGGACCACTTTTTTCAACAAGAGCCTGCAGCTAGAATGATTGTAATGAAATCCAAAGCCCCAGCCTTAAAATGGAATATCACTCGTGTCTAATGGAGCATGAAGTCATGTGGCAGCCTTTTCTTTCTTAACATGGTCTCTCTACGCCAGCCAATCCCCCATCCTCAATTTACAGAAACATCACTGTACTGAGATTTTTACTCATTTGTGAAATACAGTCTTTGGCCACTGGTTCACAGTGGGTTAGTTCCTGTGCAGGTGCATGTGCAAACACAGATGACTCTGCAGTGGGAACGAGGCTATCGAACGAGGGCTGGTTTGTTTCCTTCTTTTCCTTGCAAACAAGATATTACATATAATCAGTGGGTAAGATAAAAAAGCAGATCAGAGAAAATACTAGAAATAACAGAAAAAGTGCCCTCAATTTAGGACAGAAGAGTGAATATTTGAACATCTGATGTGTATTTATATCACAGAAAACTGTTAAAAGGCTAGAGATTTATCCAGCATCAGAAAAAAGTGCATTAGTCTATAATGTGCTCTAGTAAGATCTTGTACCTTTATGCACTTGAATATTCACCACTGAAGTTAACGACACTGCTTTTAAAGTTAGGCGCTTGATTTTAGGTACCTTGTGCAATCACAGCTCATTGTATCAACTTTTCTTAATGACTGTTGCTTGGATTTGGTCATAGAAAGTTTCTACGGGGCTCCAAGGTTAATCTACCAGTATCTTTCTTTTCTCCCATCCCCAGTGCCATAACATCTTCAAGCTTCCTTTGTACCTTGTTTTATGTTTTTGTCAGCTCTATTGGTCCTTGAGCTTAAAAATATTATCCTATAATACATGAGTGGGAGAGGGAAGGCAATTTGGGCCAGAGTACAATTACCCTCTTCTGTACCTTTTGGTGCATATCAAGTCCCAGTATCACCTACAGGTGAACTAAAATGTCATGCTTATGAAAATATAAAAAATTGTAAAATATGTATATATCCATAAATCTATTCAAGCAGAATCAGTAATGGATGAGTACGTTAAATTTTAGAAGCATATTTCTGCTAACTTACTGGAAGAGGAATCCCATAATTCACTGGAGAGTCTCATTCTTGTGAACTATTGTCTGCATCATTTAAGGAATATTTCATCTCCTGAAGATGATCTTCAGCCACTGTAACCTGTATTTGGCTTTCAGCTATATTTCTTTATCTTCCTTAATGTATATGAATGTAATGGTTTCAGCCCAGCCGGTAACAAAGGCCCACACAGCCGCTCGCTCACTCCCCCAGCCGCCCTCCGATGGGATGGGGAGGGCAATCAGAAAGGGAAAAGAAACAAAAACCTGGAACCTAAAGGGCTGAGATAAGGACAATTTACTGGGGCAACACAAAAAGAGAAGTTACAACAACAACCATACAAATAAAAGAATATACAAAACGAGTGATGCACAGTGCAAATGCTCACCACCCAGAACTCAATGCTCCGCCACTTCCCCCACTGAAAGCAGAGAGACACCCCCCCCAGCCCGCTCCCCATTTCTATATTGGGCATGATGGCACATGGTATGGAATAGCTCCTTGGCTAGTTCAGGTCAGCTGTCCCGGCTGTGCCCCCTCCTAGGTTCCTGTGAAAATAAACTCTATCCCAGCTGAAGCCAGGACAATGAACTTGTGCAGTTCAGTCCAGAAAATTGGGAGTCCTTGCTTTCTAGTTTCTAGAACTTGTTTATTCAAGAGGACTATTTAAGTAAACACACTACAGAAGTATGACCAGCTTCTATTTTCTCCCTCCTTCCTTGTGAGCATCACTTGTTTACTTCACCAGCATTACCTTTAGCTCCTGAGCAGCAGTGTATGTATCTTACTTCTAAAGAAGGTGACCTGGCAGTGCCTCAAGCACACATAATTTACTAAATAGGAAGCCGTTTAGTATGCCTAAATGTCCCAGTCATGAAACTAGTGACAAATGGTTTGGTCTTATGGATAAAACATTGGGCCTGGTGACAGGATGACAGCTGAATTCCTAGCCCTTCCACACCTTGGGCACGTTACTGGTTGTTCTGTGACCTCTCATTGCAAAGTGGAGGATAATGTCTTCTACCCTTTGCCTGCTTGCATTAACAACTGTAGGGCACTTTAGGCTGTGCAATTACATCTGCTGTGCCTGCCACAGGGACCTTAATCTTAGCTGGGCTTTAAGTGCTGCGTAAGGTTCATCCTGTGGGGACCAGCTTACAGAGGATCTACAGCCTTTGTGATGCAGATGTTTAGTATTTGCTCCTTACTTAAAAATGCAGTAGTGCTGGTAAATTCTGCAGTTGGCAGGGAAGAGCTTTAAGAAGCAGTGCAGTGGAGGTGAGGAGGGAGCATCAGGCCAGGCATGAGGCTGGGTTCTAAGCACAGCATCTGGTCCAGGGCTCCAGGAAGGAGGGAGTCCCTAGGCTGGCCTGGAGCACATCATTCCTAACAGAAATCCTCCTGGGAAGAAGTCCTGTGCTCTCAAGTTGTGTCTTCCCATCCTTCCAGAAAACAAAGAAAATAATACTTGAGCTATCTTCTCTGAGTGTTGCTTAATACTTGAATATGGCTTTGATCCCATGGAGTGCTGAGGATTATTGCTCTGTATAATCCCTATAATTCTATTATTCAATGAGTGAAGTGATTAAAATAAAATTGGAAGCATCTTTTTTGCAGAGCCAAAGTACAACTGACATTTTTCTATCTGTAGGTAGTGGAAGAAATTAAGGTCAACCACAGAAAACTTTGGGTTTTATGAGTCATCCAAAGTCTGTGGGAGTCTTTCTTTATGCCAGTAGGCTTTGAATGGGAGCAGCAGAGACAGGTAAGCCAGACAAAATGGAGAATGAATCACTATGTTACTCTTTCCAGTTCTTCTACATGGTGTTCACTATGCCCCAGATCTCTTTAAAGCTCCTTGCTATTTTTTGTGGTTTATAATCTCATGAACATAAGAAAGGAATAAAGTAATTTCCACAAAATTACTTATGCTATCCTCTGAGCTAGGCATCAAATCTCAGGTCTGAGTCAGCTCAAATCTCCCCTCAGTCATATGGCCCAGACCTATCTATACGCTATGAAGATCTGCCTAGGAAGTTTTCATTTTGGTTCTTCCCTTGCACTCCTTTTTTTTCCAAATGTGCCTCTCTGAAACTTCCCAAAAATATTTGTGTCTGATGAGAAGTGGAGCCATTGGAGATGGGTTAGGGGGCAGAGCAAGGATATTTAAAATGGATGATAAATGAACACCATTACAAAGCTATTACCATCACACAATGTGTAGCTTAAATATCTTGAGGATATGCATGGTTTTGCTAGTAAAGAAATGACTATGTGAGAAGACATTAGTACAGGAGTGATTATACTAATGGAACTGTGCCAGGCTCATGAGCAAGGAGCAGGGGAAGCTGAGGTCCCTAGAAACCTCAGCACCCTGTGTCTCAGCCTCACTGTTTGTGGTGTATATGAACAGTATTGTGTCTTCTTTCAGGCCTGATTTCTAATTGCTAATCAAATACTGTGGCTGAAATTTTATTATTGCTTAAGAGAGCGCCACAGGGTCATGTAAAAATCCAGTCATCAAATGTATACACCCCTGTGTGGTAAGGTATGTACTTGGGATTTCCTGGGTGCTTAGGTTAGTGCACTTGCGGTCCTGGCAATGACTGGTACAAAGGTTGGTGTGAGGCAGGAAATGAGATATGTTCCTTCTTTGCTCATGCCTGACTGAAATCCGTGAGATACTTTTTTAGAAAGGATGAGCACCTTGTTGGGATGCAGCCATGGGAAACTTCAAGGGCCAACAAGCACTGTACCTGCAGGGCTGCCTCTGAATAGCAAATAAGCAATTTCCAGTTTAGCTGGCTTCTTACTCCACCACCTGACAGCATTGCCTGCCATCCCACAACCCTTAGTGCCACTGAATAATAACACAATGTTTTGCTGCTTAGTAAATATCTTTTAAACTGATGAATTTAAAAAGCACTTTAGATGACATTTAAAATTTAGAACCAAGTGACTGAGCCGTGAATAATGAATCTTGCCCAGTAGATGGATGGCACATTACCGTGCAGTTCTCTCCCTCTCCGTCATTGTCAGCTGAATTTTTCTCTTCCGCTTGGTTTTCCTCCTGTCTTCCCTCCCTCACCCTCAGTATACACAAGGCCTATTCAGAAATGCTTTATTTTGAAGAGCATGAGCAGAGGCAAACTTTAAAAGTAATCAGACCTAATCACAGATCCTTTTTTCTCCTTCTCTTCAATCCTTACCTGAGGGTTAGTTATGTATGATGCCCATATTTAAACTGGGGCTTTCTCCACATATCAGCCCATCCGCACCCATACATTTGCCAGCAGCGTCTCCCAAGTGCACAGCGGGGCAACACAACCGCCCGTGCCCCTGCCACCCCCCTTTGGACACACTGCCGTGGTCACACAGTGGAAGACAGTGAACAGGCAGCCCCCCTGTTATCCCACAGCCTGTAAAGCCAAATTACAGGTGCCACCATCAATGCCCAGCAGTAGCCAATGTTTTGGGGCAGCACCAGGTTGCTGTCGCCCATCAGCAGCTCGGCTGTACAGGTTATGGCTACGGTATGCCTGTTCAAGCCTTCCTCTTTGGAGATGGCACTCCTTGGCCATGGCAGCTCATACTATGCCCTCCCCTGGCCTTGAATGTGTCTCCTGCTGCCCATCACTCTGCCAAACCCACAGCTTCTGACTGATGGTGCAAGGAGGCGTTTCCTTCCTGGATGGTTGGGACTTGCTCAGCTCCCTCATTCCTTTACCTGACTTAACCATGTCTCTTGCTGCAGACCTTTAACCCCTGCAGGAAGGGCAGGCACTAGTCACAGCATCCCCTCCAGCTCCCCGCTGTGCCCAGGCCTTCGCACCATTGCAGGCAATGTTCAGCTGTACCCAAAGCTAGGCTGTGAAATGGTGAGCTCTTCCGTCCTCCCCTGGCAGCCAGTAGTCCTCTCATCACCAGCAGGACAGGGAACAGAGCAAGGAGAAGGAGAGGGATTAGGGGAAGGGTACTCAGGGGGTAGCAAGCAGGCGAGTAACAGCATCCCACACACACACTCTGAATCTGAATTCTGCCATCTGAAATTGAGGTGGGTCATGGGTGCCTCAGCACTGGGGAAAAGGAACAGATCCACGCCTTTTGTGTTGCCAGGCCCCCAAATTAGGCAAAGAGGGATAATGAACTAAGCAGGAGGCTCTATCAAATGGGAGCAGGTGATTAGGCTTGAGTTTTCTGATTGCCTTCAGCTGGGAGTCAGTTCTATAAGGGCTGTATTTCCACCCTAGAAAGGTTAGGGGTGTAAGCGTTGTTTGGGGGGGGGGAAATTATTTCCACA
>JANZLQ010000089.1:17561354-17576657 GCA_026212715.1 Elanus axillaris
GGGGGAAATTCTTGCCACATATAAGAAATCACACTAAAGAAGGTAAAAATATCTCTGTATTTATTATGGTATTGGTTCCTTTTTGTATTCTCCATTATCATTGATTGAATGTTTCTTTTCAGAGGAATTTTCAACATTGTATTGCATGTTAGCTTCTAATGCTATTATCTTGTTCCAGAAGGAAGCTGTGGAAAGTGCTCATTTCAGTAATTGCTCTGTGTTTTTGAGGTAGAAAATATTTGTAGTGGAGGATGATTGGGTTAGGTGAGCTACTGAGAACATCAGCTACTGGACTGACCAGATGGACTGGAACAAGCCAGTAAGGCTGTATGCAAGCCTTTGGGACCTGCTACTGCATTGCTTTTAGATGCTGGGCTGCTCCCTTACCTCCTCCTGGTAGATTTAATGCTGCTATGGTCATGTTTGAATACTAGCACCAGTAAATTCTACCCAAGGACATAAGTAGTAGCAGGGTTAAGCTGGCTCACCCACAACTCAAAGCAGGATAGGTTGTGTTTGTTCTTATTCTGCTAGTTGCTCTACTGAAAGTAATTTCTCCAAGGTAAAAAATGCCTTCATCTATGCCTACTGAAGACTACTGTTTTGCTTGTGCTCCTTGTCTTAAGGCTTCCTATATGATTCAATTAGAAACATTAGTGAGGAAATAACATTTTAAGACTAATTTTCAAATTTACTCCTTTGGTTGCTTTATGGGTTCTTAAAACTTTTTTTTTTTCTCTTTTAGGGTTTCCCATTGTTTTAACACCCAGATTAGGGCCTCTTTCATGTGGGAAATGCTTTTCTTCTGTGAAGAGTTGCAGAATATTTGCCCAGAGTGGACATGAAGGAAGTGCCCTGGTGTGGTAAGTACCCTCTCAGAGGCTAGTGCTTTGTAGTAGGATGAACTTCTAGCTC
The DNA here is from genome assembly GCA_026212715.1 of Elanus axillaris. Lineage (NCBI taxonomy): Eukaryota > Metazoa > Chordata > Aves > Accipitriformes > Accipitridae > Elanus > Elanus axillaris. The sequence continues at coordinate 17,562,270 of JANZLQ010000089.1, forward strand.
TGTGTGGTATCAGCTAGCAATCAATGGTTATGTTGTTCTGTATTTATGAGGAAGGTAAATGAATGTTGCAAACTATTTCACATCAAGGAGCAAGGTAAAAAGGGGATTTTTTTTTCATATGTTAACTAAGTGTTAAAGCTGCCTCTCCCAAACTCCTTTGTGTGCAAAATAACAATGCAGAGCCAGACTAGAAGATGGAAAACTGTCTTTCAAGACAGTTATTTGAGGCAGTAGCAAACTAGTGCTGACCATACCTGAACCTCAACCCATTCATACCCTGCAAACCTTAGCAAATAGTCTCTGCAGTGTTACATGAAGAGCAATAAAGCTTATTTTTGTAAGCAGGGTGAAAAAATTTTGGTGAGCTAGATGCTGCTTTCAATGTTTAGGTATTCCAGTGTGGTTACACCTTCCAGCTGGACTTTGAGATGGTTAGAGGAGAGAGACATTTCCCCTTGAGTATTATGTAGCTGAACTTACATAGGAAAGGGTGTCTGGAATAAGGCCTTCAACTGATTGGAAATGTCTCAATAAAGGTGAGGGAGAGGCAGTGTTGCAAATCCTGGGATTGTTTCAAATACAGTAAGGCATCTTTTTTTAAAATGAAAACTGGGAAAACTTAGCTGAGAATTTTAACTTGGGAAATGGCTCAGTGGTAGGTATTGGATTGCTAATGAGCTGTGAACTTGACTAAAGCTAATGTATTGATTAAGGTAATATTTTCCTAATCTTACATACCCCTCATTAAACTTAAGAGGAAGTACTGCTGAAAACAGGTGTTTAGAACTCAAGGTAGCTACAACTTTCTACTGGTCTAGTCACTTTGCATTCAAACAAAGCAAAAATACAGAACATGGTGCAGTTGAGTATATAAGGCAAGCTGGTATGAAGTGGGAAGAGGCTCAGGTTTTGAACTATACACTGTGGTTACATTCAAATAAGTTAGTATTCTGTGCATGTGTCACAGACCATTGCATCATGTTACTGAAATGAAGTTTATTGTCATGGCATGTAGAATAGGTAGCATTTTTATGTCCCAAACATTGCAGGCTACAATAGCAAGTGTAAGTGGGGTGACTGTAGTTACCAGTGCCTCTAATAGTGTCAGAGCATGATGTGGGAATTGTGTTGTATTCGACAGCTATTTCCTAAGGCCTCAAGAGTATAAATAAATAAAGGTTTTCAAAGGCTAAATAAGCTGTTCTGCTGAATTGGTCTTAACCAGCAGTGTTGACAGAGCACATGGGCTCATGTGCTAGTCCTTGGATTGCTATTCAAGCTGCTCTGTGAAATCGGTCATCTTTCTGTAGGTCTGTTTTACTCCATTTGTGCCAGAAGTGCTTGGAGTAACAGTCTCCTAGTGTTAACATAGTATTTTTTACTTTTAATCCTGTCTAAAATACAGAAAAAGCAAAGGAGGAAAGACAGATGTTAACCACAGATCATTTCCAGGGTACTGATTTAGCTCTTAGGACTACAGTCCTTTTAGATAAACTGACTCCTATTTGCAGCTCTCTTGGGTTTTTTGGTCTTTTCTTTTTCTTTTTTTTCCTTCTGTCTCCTCAAAGATGCTTCTTCCCTGGCTGTAAAGGTTTCCCTAACTCCTTACTTCGCAGCTCAACAGAGGAAAAAGAGGCAGGGGGAATAATCAGTGTCTGTTATATGCTCAAAATGCATGATTTCTTGTAAAAGACATTCTATGTCATTGGAATAGATGCTGAGAATGTGACCTTTCTGTTTGAGAGAGTGATTAGAGAGTGTGAGCCTTGATTCAGCACAGCACTTAAGAGTTTACTTAATTTAAGTAATTGCCTAACAACTTTGGTGGCTTACTTGCAGCCTGTACTATGTCAGAGCCTAACACTCAGAACTGGATAAGGTATTTTGAAATATTAGTTGATTTTTTACAGAACTTTTTCTTTTAACTTGGAAAGTGTTCACAACAAAATATTTTATTGCAACATCAAATGGTCTGGAAACCTGATTAAAGAAGGGCTTACAGGAATTGAATTAGCAGGCAAGAAATTGCTTGTATTGATTTACTCTATGTATATGCAAAAACTTATTGTGACATGAGCTGCTTCTCCTCTCCCCACAATTCCTAGCAGCAAGTAGAAAGTGAATTTCCACCAGATGGTATGAGGGCAGTTCAAACTTTGTGTTATATATCTGATGGCACGGGTGTGGGGCTGTAAGAAGACAGAAGGGCTTGCTGATAAAAGCCAGTGTATTGAAAACTATGGCTAGGAACCAGAAACAGACTCTTCCTTAGGCTGTTATTGACACTGGAATTACTAAAAACAGTTTTGGAGCATATTCTGTTGCTGGCAGGTGTGTAACACATTAGAATGTGTGTAACACATTAGAAGTACGACTTCTAATCCATATGAATAATGGACACTGAGATCTTCCCTGAAATTATTTAAAAGTAAAACTGACCATAAGAAATTTTTCTGTTATTAACTTCCCTTCCCTGGGGGTATATGTGAGTTTCTAGTAATGCTGCAAATAGCTCAGTGTGAACTGTTGGAAAGCTACTGAGCGGCACAGGTCTGTAGCTTGTCAAGCCCAGGTTGGACCAACTCAAAACTCCCCCTTCTTTCAGGGAATGCAGCTGACATGGCTGATCTCAGCCTTGCATTGAGAACTGCTGCAAGCAAAGGAGAATGCTTGCTGTGCATTTTTGCATAACTGATTCTGTGAATGATTTTGTACTTTATTTATTTCACAGGAGAGCTTGCAATGTCTGAGCTTGGACTAAATACCTAGGACTGTTACAGACATGCCTGAATTTCCACTGAGTATGTGTCTGCATGCAGTCCTGGGTGCTGATTTAAACTTCACATGGCAAATGTGATAGAGGGTATAATCTTCATCTTGCTTCTCATCCAAACCATAAAAATTAGATAATCTGTTTCATCCAATAGTTCATGCTAAATTGAGTCATATATATGTATGTGTGTATATTCTTATATAGGGTCATTACTGAAATTCCTGCTGTTGATAGGTTCCTACAAAATCCCTTCCAAGGGAAGTAAGCCAAATAGCTTTGCTCTCTCATCATTCCTGCAGAGGCAGCCACTGGGTCCCAGCAGGGATGTTAGCATCAACCAATCTGTCTGTTGAGTGAGACACCAGGAAGCATAGTTTTCTGGGCCTGTATTTCAAGAAAACATACAGCAGTGTCTGCTGCTCATGAAAGGCAATGGTGTAGTCAAATACTGAATCAGGATTTTCCCACTGCACATATTTAGAGGAATCCAGTTTTCCCCATACCACTAGATTCTAGTGCAAAGCTATCTTGCATTTTGTACTGTAGCCCTGATAGAAACTTTTTTGCAGCTAACCCATTCAGGATTTGAACTTAAGAGCATTGAAGTCTTCAGGCTAACAAAGGCTAAGTCCATTACCTAGCCTCAGGAATAGATAAGTGAGCTTCTTACACAAGGAAACCACTAAAGACTGTCTTTTACCGTAAGCTGTATTTTAATTTCAATGTTTTAACACACAAATCATGTTAGATGGCAAGCACTGTTGTTTCTAATATCCTGTTGGGATGATGAATGGGATAGCACTTCAGAGCAAATCTGCGTGGACAGGGTACTTACCACTGCTGTATCTTTACTGTTCAAACTTGCATTGAAACTCGTTTTGGTCTGCCACCCTGAACTTCTGACATTTCTACCTCATTGCTATTGTGCTGTCCTCATTAAGCTTGTTTATAATTGAGTGTCAAAATAGAGTAGTTGCAACTGGGCTCCTAGACCTGTGGAATAAATTTAAAAGTGTATTAGTTGCCTTATTCTGTAATACACTCACATTCTGACAGCTCTTAACAGGATAAATAACACTGTCTTATGAGAATCTCTTGATTATATTCTTTAGCAAAAAGAGCACTTTCATAACTAGCATTAAGGACTTGGTTTCAAGTGACAGATTATTTTGACTTCTTTGAGATCCCTAGCAGTTTGAGAATCAGTAGGACAGCAGGGACTTTACTTTTAAGCACCTACCATAGTGTTATCTAGCCTAGTAATTTTTCTGTTGTTCAGGATCCAGGAGTAGAATAGATTTCCCTTCAGTGCAAAGTGATTTTTGTTATGAAAGGTAATTATTTTTTCCTTTAATTTCAAATTATGTTTGGGTGTTTTCCAATCTGTAACCAAACTATTGGCACAGTGCTAGCTGTAGATGGAATTATAAGCAAGAATTGCCAAAGTATATAAATATTACGTATGAATATCCACACAGTCAGATGTTGCATGGGGGTTGTCTTTAATAAAGTACTGTATTAGTAGCCTCCATTATGTTGCTCTCCCATGGTGCAAGCATTCTGGATCAGAAGAGACCTGCCATTTCACATGCGCTCCAGCTGTTCCCTTCACCCACCACAGTCAAGCCTAGTATTTTCTTATTTTTAATGAGTTACATGTGTATAAAGGCAAAAAAAAAAAAAGCAGAGGGAGATTGTTAGATTTGTTTCCGGCATGAAGAAGCTAGGTGAGATCAGAAGGGTTCAAGAAAGTTTTTTGCAGCCCTGTGAAATGTGGAGCTGCAAGACTGCTTCATTTCCTTGACTGCTCATTGTGGCAGATCGACAACAGGGCGGTTGCCTTTGTCCTGATGCTTTTGTTTCTGAGAGCACTGTGACTTCTGGCCCATTTTCTAGTTTCCTTTTGTTCTTGCTCTTATTTTTTCTGGGCTTTTTATTATTATGTTTTGATTTTGGTTTTACTGTCCTTCAGGGATGGTTCCCATCTCAGTCCGTTTCATCTTAAAACTGTGTGTTGTTCAGGGCTCCAACTGGTGGCCCCAGGATGCCTGGTCATAGCTTTGATGCATGTTATAGTCAAGCAAGCTGAAATCCCAACACAAATCAATGCCAATCTGACAACTCTTTTATGTTTATCATGTGGTGAGGAAAAGCTGTGCCCAGTGGAGTCAAAGCAACACTGAAAACAGTGTCCCTTCATAAAGATTGGTCCAAGCCCCCTACCATGACAGTACATGTACTGCATGCATGTGCCCTGCCTGCCTCTGGCAGCTCTGGAGGCCCCTTCATCTGTGGTCAGTGGTACACTTGCACTGGTGCACTGTGCTTTTGTACTGTCTGCCACCATCATACCTCCTTCAATCCAGCAGAGCCCTCCCAGAATAGGTATAGATCAATCCTGTAGAATGTCCTGACAGTGAGGGTGATCTGTGGGTATCATACTGATGTTCAGAAGTTCTCACCTGGTAGTGTTTTGGATCCTCTCAGCCCATGCCATATCTGAGGTAAGGGCTTGCAGAGCAGGACTCCTGCTCTGTTTTGAAAGCCTGCTCCATCTCGCAAAGACTAGCATAATCATGACTCCAAACCTGAATGCCAAGCTGTTCCTTGTGCTTTACATCCCTTGCAACTTTGACTAGTTGCACAGAAATTTGCAGAAAGCTTGCTAACAATAACATATGCTTGCTGGCCTGTGCGCAGGAATATTGCAACTCTGAGCATGCAACCAACAGAGCATGTAAGCTTCTGTTTCTCTCTTTCTTTGAAGCATCTTTCTGCTTCAAATCTTCAGAAAAGAATTCAAAACCTCCATATCAAAATCATATACCCAGTGGTCATGAATGACAGAATAAACAAGATTTGTCTTGTAGCAGTGCTGTGGGGAGGGAGTGGGTGCTGTTGCTCTCACATTGCTTGTCATACTCTTAGAATGGAGTAGCACCTGGGAAAGTGGCACTGAGCCGATACAGGTCAAGCGGAGTGGTGTTTTAAGGTTCCTACCCTCTAGCTATGCTTGATTGATGTTTACAACATCAGTTGCTTCTGTACTGCATCAAACCCTGCTGTGAGGGAGTAATCCAGCCCCTGCAGTATCATTTGGAAAGAAGGATGGGTTAAAGCTCTAGAGGCTTGATAGTGGACCACCAGTACTTAAAAATCTGAGAACTCTGTATAGTCTGGAGGCCTTTATAGCTATGCTGAATTATCACTGGCCTAAAATATTGCCAGAATGCATTACTTGTCTCTGGAAGCCATTTGTTTTCATTTACTGCACAAAGTAAAACAGGCCCAAGGTTACAAACAGCTTAGTCTGTACAAGGGCTGTAATTCTGTTGCACTGGTAAATGCCATTGTCACTTATAAGTGCTATTGTCATTGATATAAGCAGCTCAGCTAGCTTCTCTGGCTTGGTGGCAGAGCATAGGTACTTGGGTCTTATGGAAATGGATGTTTAGACCTGGCTTGGCAGAGGGTTTAGGGGATGCACAGGGAGGGTTCCTGTGACAGGCCTTGGAGGGAAGAGGTAGGTAAGAGGTAGCAGAGAGGCTTCCTGTGTCTTGAAGCCTGCTTCTGGGAGCACTGCCTGCCTCTTCTTTGAGTAGTCTGTTCAAAGACCAAACCTGTCATTGGAAGGAAGAGATTAGTGTGTGTGGTGAGCAAACGAGCATTTAACTAAGAACTGTGTATCCACAACAGACAACTTCTTTTTAGGAGTCCAGTGGTGCCCTGGTGTAAGGTTCAGGTGTTACAGCTAGCAATTTGCTGCAATGCTCAGCATCACTAGTACCACTAGCTGAGAAGCTCAAAGTGTTTCATTTTAAATTGCACTGTAAAGCTGAAATAAAGAGCTAATATCTCTGTTTTACAGAAGGGGAGACTTAAACTAAGAAGAGCTTATATAACTGTCCTCATGGAAACTTTTAAAAAGCAGAATGTAAGGAGGTGAATGGTTAACCAGTCCATGTGCACTGGTTGGATACAATCATTTAACAGGTAGGATCTGTACCTAAATTCTGTCTTATAGAGAATTTAATTCATAACAGAGTAGTCCCTAATGTGTTGAAGAGAGCTTCTGGAGCAAGGAAGATCTCTCCTTGGTAGAGGAGAATAAAGCTAGAATACATTTAAATGAACTGGACCGATGCAAGTCCCTAGAACCTGATGGGATGTACCCATGAGTGCTGAGGAACCTGGCCCATGTCATTGTGAGGCCACTCTTGATCTTTGAAAAGTCACTGCAATTGGGGGAGGTTCCTGAGGGCTGGAAGAAATCAGATGTCACTCTTACCTTCAAGAAAGGCAAGAACAGGTTCTAGGGCAATACAGGTCGGTCAGCCTTACCTGGGCCCCTGGGAAGCTGGAAGAGTGAATAATAATGGAAGCCATTTCCAAAGATACTAACTGATGGCATCATGTTTGTGAGAAGTCAGCATGGATTTATAAAGGGGAAATCATGCCTGACTGTGGCAGAAAAAGACATAACTTCAAGGTTCAAGCAAATGATTTATTTGAACTTCATTTACAGACTTAACATGCCACTATTGCAGGTTTTACAGATACAATGGAGGAATGCACTATTGCACTTTTTAAAGCAAGAGTAGTACACTATTACAACCACAAGTGATTTACAGACAACCACAAGCACACATGTGTTTACAAACTTAAAGCATAAACAATCTTCACTTACCCCTCCAGGTAAGGGCTCTCAATCCCAGGGAAGCTACCTCAACTGGTGTCCCAATCAAGGGGGGGAAGGGTCTCCTTCACAAGCCAACTGTATGGTTGGAGAAGTGACTCCCCCAATTTCCAACCTGAATCTTAGAGATTTTATTCTCCGACTCATGGAATGGTGGATATGACTATGTCTGAGTGGATTATGATGTATGCCTAAATGGATTATGTGTATCTGAGTGGAGTTTCCCCTTATCTTTCCTTTGCTGGTCTGGGATTGTTTGAATACACCAGGCTGTCATTTGAAACTGAAGCTGAAACCCTCCAGGTTTGTTTGGGTTTTTTTCCCTTGCTTCCTCAGGCAACTGAATAGTGGTTGGATTGAGACTCGGGGCATACTATGTGTTAAGGGATTTCAAGGCTCAGTTCAGGTTTTGGTTCTTTGAATGGTGCAGCCACCACCCTATTTAGTTTAGGGTTTATCGGACAACCCAGGGCTAAGCTGTCTACACAGCTCCCTGTGAGTTGTCTCTGCAGAGAGACAGGACCTCAAGGCAATCCAAGACTGGGTTGCTTTTGTAACCCCTCATGAGTCACCTGTGTGCACTAGATATGGTGAAACGTGTTTGTGAACTATAAGCTGGACAATCCACACACTGACCAACTTGGTAGTCTGCTGTGATGAGATGATTCACTTGGTGGACAAGGGGAGAGCAGTGACTGTTGTTTATCTTGACCCTAGGAAAGCTCTTGATACTGTCTTCTGTAATATCTTCACAGACAAAGTGATGAAGTATGGGCTTAAAAAACAGGCAATGAAGTGGCCTGAAAACTGGCTGAACTGCCAAGCTCAGAGGGTGTGATCAGCACACAGACTCCAGCTGAGGCCAGTCACTAGTGGAATATCCCAGGGGTTGGTACTGGTGTCAGTACTGTTTAACATCTTTGTTAACAATATGGCTGATAGGACAGAGTGCACCCTCAGCAAGTTTGCAGATGATGCCAAATTGGGAGGAGTGCGTGATACACCAGAGGGTTGTGCTGCCAGTCACAGGGACCTTGATGGGCTGGAGCAATGGGAAAGCAGGGACTTTATGGTATTAAGCAAAGGGAAATGCTAAATCCTGCCCCTGAGGAGGAGAAACCCCACCTACCAGTACACTCTGGGGGCTGACTGGCTAGAAAGCAGCTCTGCAGGAGAGTACCTGGGGGTCTTGGTGGACCCTAAGTTGAGCAGGAGCCATCAATGTACCCTAGTGGCAAAGGCAGCCAACAGCATCATGGGCTGCATTAGGAGGAGTGCTGCCAGCAGGCTGAGGGAAATGATCCTTCCCCTCTACTCAGCACTGGTGAGGCCACATCTGGAGCACTGGGTCCAGTGATGGGCTTCCCAGTACAAGGAAGACATGGACTTACAGGAACACTTTCATCAAAGGGACACAAAGATGATTAAGGGCTTGGAGCACCTCTCATATAAGAAGGGGCAGAGAGAGCTCAGATTTGTTCAGCTTGTGAAAAAGAAGTCTCAGGAAAGGTCTTATCAATGTGTTTAAACCCCTGATGGGATGAATAATAAAGATTGAGCCAGTTGATTCTCAGTTGTTCCCAGTGAAAGGGCAAGAGGCAATGAACACAAACAAATTCAGGAAATTCTGTTTAAATGTAAGAGAATCTCTTTTACTGTGAGGATGGTCAAATCCTGGTTGCCCAGAGAGGTTGTGGAGTCTCCACCCTCAGAGAGATTCAAAACCTGACTGGTCACAGTCCTGAGGAACCTGCTCTAAGTGACCCTACTTTGAGCAGGGCATTAGACTAGATGGTCTCCAGAGGTGACTTCTAACCTTAGCCCTTACACAATCCCCTGAAAAGGCAGTGGTTCAGTGCAGGCACAGTAGTTAGAGCACTATCTATAACATAACTCAATGCTCTGCTTTTATTCCAAGAGACCTATTGGCAATCTAACATCAAAAAATCTGCATTTCCTGATTTATGAGATTACACATGGAGGTAGACTCTCATTTCCTGAAATAAGAGCCCAATAGATAAGCAAAGAGCAAGAGCTTGCTCAATCTGTTAGTTATATAACCATATAAATATAACAGTCACTTTCCTTAGTGTTGGGTACTTAGCCTGTAATTGGTATCACTTAATATAAAGCGTTGTTCTCCATTTCTCTTCTCAGTTTTAATGGTTGATGTAACTGCAGTTTTGCAAACCATGGTAGCATACTAATGCAGTTGCTTCTGTATCAAGTAAAGTATATGATGCTATTTGTGATATGTTAGTGTAGGACTTGGATGATCACAGAAAGAGGACCAAACTGTGAATGCAGGCAACTTGTTTGGTATCATGAAAGGATCAAATACTAAGACAGTCCTTGAGAAAGAAACCCATAGTACTTTATATATATATAATTTTTTTAATCTTTCTCTATGAATTATGGTTATTTCAGGTACAGAAATTGCTGCAGTAGTTAACCCAACTACCTGAATTTTCGTATGAGATGGGTAGAAAATTCCACTCTAAAGAGAAACTCTGCAGATAGTGGGATCCAGAAAAGTTACAAAATGTATTAAATAGTTTGAAAATTTACAACTGCTGTAAGGTGTATGTGTGGGGTGTTTGAGCCAGCACTTCAGCTACAGTTGCAGAGCTTGTGGGGAGTATCTGGTTTCACTGAGCATGCTCACCTGTGAAATAAGACTATGGTATAAGCTCTACCAGGCATCGGGGCTGCTCCTGTCTCTGTTTTATTTAGGGTGGAAAATGAGATAATTTTATATAAATAGCAATCTGATTAATATTGACCCTGCTAGAGAATTAAAATTGCCCCATCTTCTGTAGTCTTGGCTGTGGTGCCTAGCTGGTTGCAGTGCTATTTGCTGTGTTTTGCATATGTGCCACCACATCATATACAATCAGCCTTTGCAGGTCACTCACTATGTGCCTTTTGGATATAAATGAGATGATCATAAACTGAATCTGAAGCTATGTTCAAATGGCTTTCACCTAATGCACTGAGGACAACTGCTTAATTAGAGGAACATCATAGAAAAGATATGTAGAATGGGAATGAAGGTTTTCATTCAGCCTTGCCTCAGGAGTTGATCAAACTCATATTACTTACTTTTTCATTTTCCTGTGTCCTGTGAGAACCCCTGCCTGCCACCTGGCCTCCCACAGCACAGAGATGAGCAGAATTGAAGATGCGGTGGAGGAACCAGACATGACAGCAGAGGAGTGAACTGATGCCTGTGGATTTGCCACTTGGTGTTACAGTTATCCCCTTAAGCTGTGAAGCAAAAAGCTTGCTGGATAATGGGAAAGTAAGCTTAGCTGGGGGAGTGAGGATCATCTCTGAAACACCTGCATGTCTGAATAGTGCTTTCAGAAGAGCTGGTCAGAAGAATAGGAGTTTTCCTGCAAGAAATACTCATAAAATCTCATCTTTATCTACTTTGTACTGGACAGTTTCTAGTGTTGGGGGGCAGGGAATGGGGGCGGAGAGGAAAGAAATTGCTGTACTTCATTGTAAATGGTCAACAGAAGTGTGAAAACTCCTGCTTGGAAATGCAAGTGAGGTCCTCATAAGACCTGTCCTTTGAAAACTTTCCACAGAAAAGAATAGGGATTAGCTCTGGTCCAAATATTAACTTAGTTTTAGTAAACAAAGTGTGCTTTGATCTGCAGTGAGGTACCAGATAAAATGCACTTGCAACTGTTTATACGAGTGGTATTTAGGATCTCACTGTCAGATCAGCACAGGGACAGGATACTTCCCTTCCCTGGAATTGCTTCACTGTGTCTCATTAACTCAGGTTTACTGGGATTTGATGAAAACCATAATATCACCTCCCTGTCCATAGTGCCTTACTGTCTTTAACAGAAACAATCAAGCACAGCTCTGAGCTTCTCATTCTCCCCATGTGCCACTAAAATATAGTGTAGTGTGCTGCAACATCTGTAGGTGATTCCATGCATGAAAGAGTATATTGATGCCTCTGCAAAACACTAGATTGAGGTCACTTCTGAAGCATTTGGTAATACTTCCGTTGAAGGGAAAAGCAGACTTTTGTTTACAGTACATGCATTTCCTTTATTAAAATGGATCTTTGAAAGCCTTCATTAGCTGTAAAACCAGGGTGCAAGCTGGCATGTGGATTCATTAATGTTCTACTCATTTACACTGGTACAGATTTTGGCCTGTTTTCTTGCATCATCTATAGACAAATTCAGCAAGTTTGGAGGGTTCTCCTACTTCCCCCGCAATGACTAGTATGTTCTTGGGAGCTTTGTGTTTTTAAAAAACTGTTGGCCTATCCAACAACACAAACAGTTGAAGTTGCCCAGTGTGCATGCCGTTCAAGTCAATGCGGTTATTTCCATTCCTGAAGTTAAGCACACTGAGTACTTGGGCCAGCACACTGACAGAGCTGGAATAATGGAAATATTTCTGGACTTCGTTTTCTGTGGTGAGGACAAAGAAAGCACAAAAAAATGTTTGTTCTACTAAATTGACATGTGCCCATCCCAGAACACAGTTGTACTTTGCATGGGTTGAATTTGTGAGGTTTTCTATTGCAATTGCATAAGGAAAACATCCTAGTCTGACTGATCATAAGTGAATAGTTTTAACAGCAATTAGCTCCACTGGTAGGTTATCTGAACTGCTGCCAGAGGTATTGATCAGGAAAAAAGCTGTTTGGAATAGTGGCATCTGAAACAATTGGTTTTAAAACAGTCAGAAATATAGCTATTGATTGACTGAAGGGGATTCTTCTGGCCTGTCTCAGCAGGATGTTGTGGTGTGAACTTTGAAAATAATCTTTAAAGAAAGTTTTAAGAAAAAACAATGCAGCAGGGGTGATTGAGCATCTTTCAGAGAAAATTATGGAGGAGTATAGGAAGCCACGGTTATTTTCCTGATTATTTCTCAGCCATCCAAATCTGAGATTAAATCTAGGTAACGTTTGCAATCAGGAAGATGTAAAAAAGGGCCATTGTTCAGAATCTGTCTGGAAAGTCTATATGCACATCAGTTTCCTAGGAACAGTAACTTCCTGGGACCAGGAGATGGCTAAGTCATTTGCAAACTGAGGAACATGGAAATTGAAAGTGTTCTGTGGTGTTGAGCAACCACTTGAGAAATCAGTACCAGGATTTGTTCTGGAACTAGGCAAACAGTCCTATGCTGGTAAGAGGGATTTTACCTGGATGGATTTGCTTCAGGCCTCTGATCATCCATCTTAATTCATGCCTGCACAGAGGGATGGTATTATATTGAACCTCCACATCAGGAGAAGTTTCAGGTAGTGAAATGGTTGACTTTAGTATTTTTCAGGGCAGTTAAAGAACAAATGTCTCTCTGTTTACCCATTCTTTGTCAGCCAGTCTTTGCAAAAGCAAATAAATTTAAAGTACAGTCTGTAAAGACTCATGATCCAGACATTCAATTCATGTATTCGGGGTCCGTCTGTTATCGTGCATGGTCTGATATGCATGAGACAGTTGCGTCTCCATCTGCTGAACTAGGCAGTTGTTTGAAAGATGGTAACATAAGTTACATGTTGATGATGCTTATGTTGCTATGAATTAAAGGCAGACAGTTTCTAAATTGATCCTTCCTGCCTATATAGCTAAAATGAGCTTGAAACAGGGAAATGGAGATTTAACATTTCCTTTTAAAAATCTATGTCCTAAGAGAATTGTGTGTCTTTACTCTTTCCTTCCCCCACTTCAGAATAATGCTCAGTCTTTATTTGCCCTGTTTGCCTGGATCAGGTGGAGGTTGGATACACCATGGGCCTTGCTAGGGCTTGGTCTTATGGCAAGGGCTGTGTTTGCTGCATGTGCTGCAAGGTGGTGGAGCCGATTCTGCTTTGGATAAGAAAAGGAAGGGTTAAAATCTCTTCCAGCCCTTGTGTCCTATATTCTGTGTGTAAAGAAGCATGATGCTGTTCTTGAATTACCAGGCCTTGCCCTCTGTATTCTGGGCTGTTTCTTATTTAAACACTGTTAATTGTTGTTATTTATGATCATATCAAAGGTCTCTGAAAATGTCAGCTAAGACTGATATCCCTGTATCCTCAGTGCACACACGAAGTGGAACAGCTTACAGCTTTTCATGAACTTGTCTGTTTCTTTTGTGTCACCATTTCTCTTTTGGGAATGAGAGAAGTGAGATGTGACAATGTAAAGTGGCTTTTTTCAACATCACGCAAACTGCCTGTGACAGAGCTGGGAAAACTGACCCAGAACATCCAAGTCCCAGGCCAGTGCTCTCTGCCTGTCCTCCTGTGTTGAAGTGCAAACTGGGAAAACACAGATCCCAGAGCCCTGCTAAGTGTATCACTACCTTTCATCTCATGCACTCAGCCAGCAACAGCCTGCAAAGCTGCGTGAAGCTGATGCCAGTCTTTTTCCAACATAGTAGGAACACTCCTGCTTTGGGGGCTGAAGTTTTCTAAGCATGTTAGCTGTCCAAGTGTTAGACTTTGGTTAGGGCAAAGCCAGTTCACCTGCTAGCTTGGCAGAACAAGGAGGAGAACCAAAATACCCCTTAATTTCCAGTAACAGAAAAGTCCTGTGACTTTATCATAAACAGCTCTTCAGCTGAAGCAGCTAGGGATTTAAGCACAGAAATTCAGCATGGGAATAGCCTTTCATTACAATCATGTCTCTGAGCATTCCCATGAAAAACTGCTTTTGACCAGCAGCAGACTTGGAAAGTACTACCTTGCAGAGCTTGCAAACCTGCAGGTTTTTCTGCTACCCATGAATGGAACAGATCATTGTCCCAGACTATTATTTGCAGGGCAGGAGCACTTCAGAGCTCCTGTGAGGGCTGAGACAAAGCCGATGATACCCATTTATAAACAGGGATGAGAAATCCCCTGCTTCCCTGCAGGATTGTGCAACTGTGCCGCTGAGGAGGGAGGGAGGGG
>JANZLQ010000089.1:17595620-17618183 GCA_026212715.1 Elanus axillaris
CGCCAGCCCCGTCCTGACGTCAGCCCGCCGCGCTGCGCCGCCCCGGCCCCGGCCCCGGCGGCCGCACGGCCCGCGTTCCCTCGGCCGCAGAAGCCGGGGCCCTGCGGGACGCGCCGTGTTTGCCGTGGGACCCCGTAGCATTTGGTGGGAACGTGCCTGTCCCTGTTCGGATCCCTCCACGGGGGAAGGTGTGGTGCGGGACAGTGCCCCCGTTACGGTTACTGTTTTCCCCAAGACACAACAGTTTCTCAGTATTTTAAATGCGTCCACTTCTGCACAGGTTAGCAGTTAGCACAGAGTCAGCCCCATCGCACTAAGGCACGTAGACCCTATCTTATTTATGATTATGAAAGGGACATTTTCTGATCTCGTGGCATGGAACTGCAGCAGAGAATGACAGTCACTTTGTTCAAGCGGTCAGACAAGTATTCAAGGACAGAAAAGGCCAGATAGATAGTCTGTGACCTCTTACATAAAACTGCCAGAAACAGCATCTCAGTGATTCTTGTGTGACAGCTCTAAACTCTATTAGGGTCGGTACTGCCCACACACTACAAAATCTGAACTGATGGAGAATGCATTAGTTAATTATCTTCACAATCCAAATTGTGTTCTCCATTTCTAACCCAAAATATATGATATATTTACAGTTTAAAATGAGGAAAACCTCTTACGGAGATGTAATATTTCCCCTGGATGATGGAACTTCCTATTAGAACTTTTCACAGGCTCATACTTGGTAACACAGGAGGGAATATGACTCCTATCATCACAGTAAGTGAAAAGAAAAAAAAACATTAATTGGTTTGATTCAGCAATGTCTTTTTGTTTTAAGACTGGACAACACAGAAATCTGTCAACAAGCTCCTAGATTTTCTCCTACCCATCCATTCTGCTGTCTTGAACACAACAGCGATTCTAACTAGAAATTACGTAAAAAGCCTGTGATAGTGTAGCTCATGGCTGTAGCGTAGTCCATGTTTTGATATACCTTTGAAGTGACATAAAAGTGGTGAAGGGAGAACAGGAGGGATAAAGAGAGATCATCTATCTGTGAATAGAACTGCAGGTTTCAGACACAACCAGTAAATGAGATTTGTGTATATCAAAATCTGTTTATGTAGGAGTTTTTCCTCTGAGGCTAGAACTGTTCACCTTTCATTGCTGAAAAAGTATTTTCAGAAACTTAGAGTTATTGGTTTAGAGGTGGAAGGCAAGACAATCTTTAGACTGAGGGAGGGAGCAGTTTTCTTCTGGAATGAAAAATACTCCTCTTGAGGATTTGGGAGCCTGAGCAGATCCTGTCCTTGGTGAGCAGTCACTAGGGGACAGCTGGCTTTTGGGCATGTGTTCAAAGTGTTGGCTGTCTGGGTTCATATAAAACTTTAGTTTTTAGGTTAGTTTTAAAACCATGTTAAAATTCATTGAGAAACTGTCATGGTGTTTCCTGAATTAATTACCACCATGGGCACAGAACATCAAGATTTTGTTTAGTAGCTCTTTGGGACCATGTCCTATACTATGTTGACCTTGGAAACTCAGTTAGGGAGAGTCAGGGCCATTGTGATGGAAGTTCTGTGCCACACAGGTCCTGTCTGAGGGTGCACAACTGAGGCATAGATCCAGGAAATACCAGATCTTCAGTCTGCCAGAAACTCAAGTGTATGCTGGAAACCCATGCAAACATGTATTAGGCTTATCAACTTGTTAAATTCTGAAATGTTTTGAATTAAATATATTGGGCTCTGCATTTGCTGATGAAACTTTCATCAGTAAGTTTCTAACTAGCTGTGCTACAGAGCTGAAGGCCTAAGTCTTAGTACCCTGAGCAAAAGAACTAAAATATTTACATGATTACTATTATAAATGTAGATTGTTTTCAAATTGTTTGCCAGTGAAGTGTGGAAGTGAAGGCTTTTGTTGAAATTTTCAGCCTATTCATAATTGCACCTTCGGTTTGGTCATGTTCAAGGCATGGTGTAAGATTCACCCCTCACCAATAACTTAAAAAAAATATATATTTGGAATGTTTCAGGATTACCAAACCCCCTTTTTTTACTCCCATTCTTGTCCTGAATCAAAGAAACCAAGGCTGAAGTTCAACCTGCCAGTTGTAGTTACAACACAGTGATTAAAATTCAATTGCAAAATTCAATTTCTAAATGCCTAAGAAATTGCTATTTGGAAAAATGTATTTGGAGAAAATTGAGCCATATGGTGACTTCTAATTCTTTGTCATAATGCAGCTGACATAATGCATCTCTTCAATACCTGCTAAATTTTGACTGCCACCAACGTAAGCATTTGAATTTTCACAGTCATCTGAAGGTCTTCATAGATTCTTTCTATGCTGCTGAAATTTAAATTTCAAATTTCCTACTTTGGTTCATAAAAGATAATTAGACTCTAAACTAAGCAGAATACACATTTTCATTAAGGATAAACAAATTATTTTAAACAAAATACATGCCAGCATTACTAAGTATTATAGTTAATGCTGTTAATACTACTACGACTAATACAGTGCTCAACCAGGCTAAAAAAATCATATTAAGAATCAGCATTGCTTGCAAGTTAATGAAATAAAAAATATTTAAATCAAAAAAAATATTAATAAATGGACCAAACAACCCTGGTTGCAACAGAAAAATCAGGAGAGCTGCTGCTGGAGAACACCTGAATAAGGAATTAAAAGGACCAGGACTCCAAATTTGTTACATGTTTATTACTGTATTTATTAGTTTTTCAAAGCTTAAGTATGAAGGTTATGGGCGTCTTGGAAGTAGTTAGGCATTAGGTGACAATAGCAGACCAGAAGATATGTCCAAAAATAAAGCAAGTTTGATTAAGTGTTTGTGAAACTAACCAACTCTGCAATATTTGTACATAGCCTATAAAGTCTCCCTGATGTGAGGGAGATGGAAAAAAACATATTTCTAGTTTTCCAGAAGGTTGTATTGTCTTAGCCGTGTATATAATGGTCCCAAACAAAAAGGTAAATCACAGACTTGGACAAAAATCTTTATCCAAGCTGCCTTAACATACTTCCTTCTCTCCAGTGGAAAAGACTCTTAGCTCTTAGTTCCTACCATTCCTGTGGGTAATTGACTGCACCCAGGGTTAAAATTCCCTGGCATATTTTACCTGCAAAAATGAATCTGTGTGATCATTTTTTATCATGAGATGAGTGTCTACAGAGGTCCTGAATAGGACTGCAGTATGCAGGCAGTGCAGGACAGCCTTCCCTCTGAAGAACTACAATCCAGACAGGTCTCCTAACAGGAGTATTGTCTCACATGTGAGGAGCTGAAGTGAAGGGCCCAGATTTTAAATAGCTTTGGGTTTTGTTCCACTCAAATTTCCAAAACATAATATATCCATATAGAAAAACATAACATGTAATTGCAAAATATAGCATATCTGTATAACATATCTGGAAGATGAAGTTTGCTTGCAGACTGCACAAACATTCTGCTCCAGCTGAAAGTAGCTAGTAGTAAGACCCCAGCAGCGCAGATTGCAGCATATGCAAGCAGCCAAGCTCCCAGAGATCATGGAGGCATACAGGAAGGGCTGTGCCATTTGTCTTCCCAGCTCTAGTTAGCCTTGAGAGCTAGATTTTGGTAAAGGTGATGTGAGCAACAATCTACTGTGTTGACAGAACAGATAAGCATTTTTGGAACAACTCAAGAACTTAAGACATCTATGTCTTAGGAAGATCTGTGGGCTAAGGCTTCAGAGTTGAGAAAAGTTTAAATTTCTTTTGAAAATGGGATTTGCCTTTAAGTAGAACAATGCCCGATTAGCCCTAGTATACTGACAACACGACTGAGAGACTTGCCCAAGTGCATGAGAAGGCTGTGGCAGAGGTAGAGGATGCTCCTTCTTGACCTATAGCTGAAACCATGCTTCCTCTCATTTGCTTCCTTCTGGCCTGTGGTTTGTGGAGCACTCCAGACACCTCAGTATGCTCCTGCAATTAAGTGATCTCTTCAGACACCTACTCCAGAGGAAAAAGTATGGAGAGTTATATGCAAATAAGATGCTGTCTGCAGCTTCCTGGTGCAAGGCCAGTGTAGGTCTCCAGGCAGCAGATTGCAGAGTACACCAAGAACAACAAACAAAAAGTCCAGCCAAAACCTGAGGAACTTTCTGGATGAGACTCTGGGGTTTCATTGTCAGCTTCTATTAATCCGATCTGATTAAAAACAAACCGGTAGGAGAAAGGCCACACACTTATCAGACATCCCTGCAGGTCACACCACTAGAAAGCCATTTCACCATTAGCAACATGCCTGTTTGGCAGGACGAGAGTTTTTTTACACTTTTGTTTGTAGGCAGTTTTGAAAAGCACAGGATTATCAGGGATGGGCTAGGTCCTTTGCAACTTGCAGAAAAGTTCCTGTCTCATCGCAGCCATTCTGAAGAGGAAGAGGAAAAAAGACTTCTACAACACATTTCTGGTTTCCACTAACAACTGTGTTTGGGCCTGACAGCCAGCCAGCATCAGTGGGAGTGTTTCCTCTGAATTATCTGGACTCTGACTCTCACCTTTACTTTACATTGGCTGTACTATTCCATTAGCATTTAAAAACAGTGCTACATGCACAAAGGAGAAGATTTACACTCATAGCCAAAAGACAGGCATGGTAAGGGAAGAGGGAGAGATCAAAAGAGTAGCTACACTCAGTTTTCATTGAAGGGACTAAAGCACAGACCTAGACGCAGTCACCTGTGCCAATGAGGTGAAACAGATCCACACCTCCTGTTACCAAGCCACCTTTATATTTGCATTCCCTCATCAGACTGCCGCAGCCCAATGACCATAGGAGCTCCTGAACTATATTCTAGTCACTGTATTAGAACTTAGGTAAGAAATCTTCAGTTACATGCTGCTTGTTAGTGAAGATTTGGACTTGGGGCACGAGTTGGCTTTGGAAGAACTGTTGATGAGGGGGCATCTGTTTTGCCTAATTTTATTCTTGAAGCTCACTGGAACTGGTAAGTTAAAAGTCAATTCCCTCATCTTGCTCTGAAGACCCTGCTCTGTGTTGTCTTCAAATGCATATTGAACCTGCCCTCTTAAACCCAGCCTGCCAAACACTGGAATCAGTGGAAATCATCATGTCTTCAGAAGGTTTTGCATTAAGCCCCATATTTTTTCCCTTCTCTTCCCACAGTCAGACGTTAAAACACCTTGTCACAAAGTGGAGCATAACTGTCCATTGTTTCTTGGGAGTTATTGCG
The DNA here is from genome assembly GCA_026212715.1 of Elanus axillaris. NCBI lineage: Eukaryota > Metazoa > Chordata > Aves > Accipitriformes > Accipitridae > Elanus > Elanus axillaris. The sequence continues at coordinate 17,600,868 of JANZLQ010000089.1, forward strand.
CTGTGTACTAGCTACACTGAAATGCGTAGAACATGTTTGTGTTTGACTTCTGCTTTTTATAGGGATAGACTCTAATATCTGCAGTCTCCCAGAAGCCTCTGCATGCCTTTTGATTAAGCAGCAGGATCTCTGGCTAAGAGTAGAGCTTCTTGACTGACACTGGTTTATTTCTACAGCTGAGATCTGCTATACAGTCTTGAGGTGTTCTGGTTTTCTCCGAGTGAAAATAGAAAATCTGACAGCTACTTTTCAGAAACAGTCCTGAAAGAGGGCCAGCATATTCTACACACCCGAGCCCAGGTACTTGGAATTCTTTGCTAAGAATAATGTATGCCACATTATATAATCCCACTGAGATCCTCTGACCGTGTTGCAGTACTAGGCCCACCACACAGCATAGTGCCATTTGTTGTTGCTAAGACAAGCTGGAAGAACATTATCTCCCACCAGAACAAGAAAAAGGCCAATGTGGAAATGTGCCTCAGAAGTGTCTCTCTTCATCTACCCCTTTGTATTTAGGTCTCCTGAATGATCATTCTCACTTAATTCTCATTCTTTTCAAAGCTCCACTCTATCACTTCTGAGACTAGATGTTTATCTTGCCCATATGTGGACATTGAAGCAGAAATGTTTTAGGCCTGTGGGCTGCAAGAGGAAGAACAGAGAATTCAGCACCTAGCTTCAGCATTCAACTCGCAGAGTTAGCAGAAAGAGGTGGGCACGAGAGGAAATATGCAGGAAAATCTACTCTGTCTAAACAAAACTATAGATAGCATATCGAGCTGAAATGTTCCTTATATGAATCTGACTGGCATGCAGAGTAGTTCCCTTCCAGACTGCACCTAGGTTTCCCTCTTCTAGAAAGGCTGCAAAGGGTTCAAGTGTATGCCTAGGTTGAACTAAGAAACATGCCTTCTCTCCCTCGCCACTAACATGATAGTACAGCAGTGCTACAGGGTCTGTCAGCCCAAGCTTTGCTAAAATAATCATATTGGATTTGAGTCAGAACAGAAATGTTAATCTGCTTTTGTTTCCTTACTGTGTCAGGTCTGGAAGTGTTTGCAGGTTGCTATAAAATGCCATCAGAATGAAAATTGTAAAGATTTCTATTTGAAGCACTGAAGGTATTTCCCCTATATTAATGTGTTGGGCCAGCACTGGAAGAGACAGGTCTTAATTAGAATGTAGTGAAAAATACTACAGACAATGCCCATGTGTGCAGTATTTGGTAAATCTAGAGAGGATAATGCTCTCCATATTGTAGGTTCTTTGCATATGTGAAAGCTTAAGAGACAATTACTTGACAATTTCTATGTACCTTGCAGAAAGCATTCACCAGAAGAAACCAGTGATGGGAACAATCAAGCTCCAGGCATGGAGCCAATATGCAACTGATTTTTACAGTGTGTGGATCAATTGCTGAAAACCTCATCTATATAAAAAAGGCTTCCAAGAGCACACTAAAAGCTCTTTACATGATTTGACACATGATCTAACAACAACCAGAAATGGAAAGTTTTGTTGTTTGTATCACAGTAATTACAGAGGCTTGGGCATCTCTGTGCTCTGTATGTACGCAGGAAAAGAGACAGCCATTCATCCAATAATTTATCATTTAGCAGACATGGTACAAAACCGATTAATAGAACACATCTCTGAGACCAACTCACCAGACAAGGTGCTGTTTACTTACTTTGAACAGGACGACAAATTGGCTCCAAAGCAGAAAGCTGTTTTCCAAAACCATGCAAGCAAGAAAAGCAGATACAGTGATTTCAAGGATTGTGGTTTCACTGTAGTTTTATTGTCAGCTGTGTCTGTATTTCAAGGTGCACTGTCTGGTTTCCAACTCTGCAGTAACATTCAGCCAATATCTGTCTTCAAAGAAATTACTTCAGCCAAAGACATAAGAGTTAAGGCAATATTTCAAACATTCTTTGTTCAAGTGTCACTCGACTCTGAAAAAGCTACAAATGTTCAGGAAAATGTAAGATATATGGGACGTGAATACTTCCTGCCATGTTTTGCGTGGTACCTTACACAATGGGTTTTGGTCTCAGCCAGGCCCTACTGTAATATAAGTAAGACAAAAAATTATTGCAGAACAGGCACTTTAAAAGTTCAAGGCATATTGAGAGAGTTCATGTTCCCTCAAAATTAGCACAGTTTGAGATCTAGTAGTCCTAATTCACTGTATAAAAGGTGTCTACTTCAGGCATTGACTTTGCTGGGACTGTTCATATTGATAGGCATCTGTGCTTAATCAAAGCATTAGGCCAGTGCAGTAAAAAAAAAATATCCCCAGCCCTCATGTTCAGCAAGGATTGGCTCCTGTCGACTGGCATTTATTTGACAGCACCTCAGAGACTTGGAGCTGACAAGAGATCTCCATAAAGAAAATCCAATTATCCATTTATTCATGTTCATTCCACAGCACTTACAACAAGCACATCAGCCTATCATCTATACATCTGCCTTAACTTTTCTGGAGCTCTAAGGTGTTTGTACCTAACCAGATCAAGCTTTAAAATGATAATATTCTACCTCTAAATAAAATTCCTGGCATGACAGAACCTGAAAGCCCTTAAATTGGTGTTGAGACTCTTGCTTTGCGAGAAAGTATTTTAACTGGTGGTTTTGATGAGGTGGCATAGTAATTCCTGATATTAATTGCTTATACTCACTGGTCATTCTTTAAAGTTTTAAATTCAAAGTGGAACAGCTTTCTGGAAGATATACCATAAAAGTGAAGGAAAATATGCTGCATACATGGGTGAACATGTAGTGGACTCACTGTGTGGAAGTTCAGATTAACTGAGTGTGCTTTTGGCTTCAAACTGAATGAGTCAATAAAGATAATCGCTAATCTGGAGACATTTCATTTCTGAGCCCCTTCATGGTGCCCTTTGCCAGCCACTGAGTCACTGTAATGTGATAATTCCACTGCTGACAGAGCCTAAATGAAGCCAGCCAAGTTATAATGTGTAATAGGATTTCCTGGAAGCTTCCTCAGACTGTCCCCATTTGTATAGCTAGAAGCCCAGATTTACCAACTTACTAGGTGCCTGAAGAAGCAGATAGGAATCAATTTTATAAATAATATAAGGAGGTGCATCATCTTGCTTCTTAACTTTCTGAGGTACTTTTCAAATACTTCTATGGTACCAATTCATCCCATCAAACTTCAGACACTTCATTTAGGCATTGGGACAGTGATGTAGTTGCTTTAGATTCCCTCTATAATCTGCAAAAGACAGAAAGCCTCTCCAAGGAGTGCTTCCACACATCTCAATTTCAGTCACTCTTCAAGGGTGCCATTATGTCTCCACTGAATAAACAGAAACCCCAGAGTGATCCTTCTCCTAATTTAGGTGTATGAGGGGCCTTTCACTAAGTAGAAAAAAATAGGATCTAGGGTTTCTTACTGTATCTTGAAGTGTTTTGAAAATGCGGTCCAAGATGACTTCTTCCTTGAGAAGCACAGAGCATGGGAGTTTATGCACTCACTTTGACTCAAAGACAACATTGGCTTCAATTTAAATAGTGGCTCTAGCACTCACTGTTGCTCACCTGAGGTGCTTGCACTGCATAGGAGTAATGTCTCCAAAGCTTGCATAAAGATCTGTTAGGTCTTTCCTTAGGGAAGACAGAAGGGCTTAGAACTATATATAGTACTTGTTAATATTGCATTGCCTTGCAGTAGCACTGAGCTTCACCGCACACCTAAATAATGCTTGTCCCATTAAAAAGCATAGGTACATTAAAAAAATTCTGGAAGGCATTAATATTTGTATTACCCTTAAAATGAACATAAGCAGGTGATGACAGCAAGTTCTCTTTCTTTGTCTGAGTCTAGTATGCTTTCCTTTTGCTGAGTTGAATTCCCTAGCACTTGTGCACTGCACTGTAATAATTCTTGAAACTTCTGTCTTTGAGGGCTGGCTGCTGTCATTGCCAAGTTCTGCTGCTAATTGACTTACATGCTTCCCTTTTGTTTTTATCCGTTGAACCTCTGTATATCATTAATGCTTTCACCCTGGTGTTTGTGCTTTGAATTCAAGAGCAGATGATGACAGAAAGAGCTGTAAATTAGATGACCTACAGCAATGCCCTTTCCTTATGACACAGTAAAAAGCGTCCCAAAAATTTACTTAGGAACTTGTCAGTTTTCTTTTATGCTTCATTCGTGGAGCATGTGTGGGAATAAAACACATCATCTCCACATCTAATACAACCATAACAGAAATACAACATGGATGTCAGGTTTTGCAAATGGATTTTTTCCTGCTTACCTCCGTGCACTTGCCCTCATCAAAACTTTCCTTGACCTCCTGGGAACCCTTTGCTTTCACACACAAATGGAAGCAAAAATGTTGCCAAGTTGAAATAGGACTCCCATTTTGTACTTGTGTCAAAAGACTGCCAGCTAGAGAGTATCTGGTTCCTGGTGTCACTCTTTATACCGTGAAGCTGAATAAAAATCATCACTGCTGGAATCATCTCTGCCAGCCTCAGCTGAGAGGACTGGCAAAGACTGAGGTGCACACTGAAGGGATGGAGACAGTAGCCTAATTATTTTCATGTCAGTGATACACTGGGTGTACCAGGGAATTTTACCAGGGAATAAACAGAGCTTTCAAGGGGATAGGGACAGCTGAGGAGAGTACTCTTTTGATTTACATCTTCCAGCACTCTTGTCACAAGCATAAGTGCTATGAAAACAGCACGTATATGGAAGATGCTTATTGCAGCTGAGAAGACATTACTGATTTCTTTAAAAACTCAGTTTCACAGGAAGAATAGATTTAGTGTAACAAAACCCATCATGACTCACTTGGGCAGAGAAAGGTTCTCACTCTTGGAACTGTTATTATGGTGAGATACAATTGTTATAGCCAGCAATACTTAAAAAATGCCTGACTGCCTATCTAAATAGAAAACTTGTGGAAATACAACCCTCAGAGGAGATGCAGCCTACCAATTTGTGCTTATCAGTAGCTTGTCCTTATTTGCTTTGAATTTGTTTGAAAGTAATTGTTTAGGGGCAGAGTTGACTATTTTGTTTCCATATTTTGTTTCCTGCACCCGCTTTAGGCTCTTGTTCAAAGCCCAGCAAGGTGCCCTGTGTCTGTAATATCAGGGTAGTTTGCATTCTGTCTTCATGCTATACCCCTCAGTGTCTACATCAGTTTGTACCCTGGCTGTCGTCTGGAAAGAGCCAGCTGGCTCTCAGAGCATGCAGATGTGGACACGGGCAGCAGGAGTGCAGCTGGCTGCAGTCATGTGGCTCCAGGAACAGGAGCTGAATTGAAGCATGAACCAAGAACAGCGTGGCTGTAGCCACTATGTCTGTCATGAGGATCTCACTTTTGAGGGTTTTGTTTTGTTCTTAGTCGTTGTTGCTGAAAGCTTCTTCATTGGCAGAGAGAAAGTCTATGACACTGAGGTCAGCCAGATGAATTGGGAGGAAAGTGCAGGGGAATTTCCATGGAACTGATCAGACTTGTACCACAAGGTCAGGTACCAAGAGGTTGTTTAGATAGAGTGTAGCTGGCATTTTCTGGATCCTTGCAGAAATGCAGTGAACTCATGATACTCAGAATTATTAATTTGTTCTTTTTTTTTTTCTTTTTCCAACAGAATTGAAATTTATCAGAGATGTTTCATAGCTTTGTCCTATGTTTCCTCTAAGTTATGGGTTACATGAGGGAAGAAGGATGTTAGAAAGAATACTAGACATAATCCAGTTTAGAAAAGTTTTATATCATTAAGAAACATAAAATAACACAGATTCCACAATAAGCATTGTCCCTATGCCCAAATGCAGGACTCTGAAGGGCAAGGCAATAGAGAAAGCTGTGAATAGCAGATTGTATGCATTTCTATGCATTACTTATTTTCATTGTATTTATTGCCTTCAATTTCTTAGTAAACTGTTTGCAGAAGTTTAATGATAATTGTGATTATAATTATGATATTATTATATGATATAATTATAATATTATTATAATTATAAACACTTCCATCAATATGTGGTGCTACAGAACTGTCTTTATTTGCATTGTTTCTGCCTATCAAAAGAAATTTAAGTCTTACTGTTGTGTGATGAAGTTGATATTTGCAACATTTTTTTTGGTGACAAGATTATACCTTCTTAAACTGACAGTAGGAAAAGGAAGTGAAATAGGTTCATCTAAAGTTCAGCATTCAGCCTTATAATTTTAGAAAGTTGACTTCATAGTAAGAGATCAACTGTTAAATTCTGTAAACTACCTACACTGAAAAGTAAAATTTTATTAGAGACAGGCAGGGTTGAACACCTACCATTAACCCACCAGCAAAGCAAGTACAATACAGCAAACAGTTACCTAGTCCAGAATTCAATTTTTGGAAGTCAGGTACTACTTTCATACCAAGACCAGTTTACAAAATTCAGATACGTAAGAAAAAGAAACTAGCATTAGAAAGTCATGAAGAATTAAAAGTCAAGGTCCCCACAGAAAGCAGCACTTGCTAATAAACACATTCTGCCTTAACCTGTGCAAGCTATGAGAGCACCCAACATTTGCAAACAAGTATGAAGGATTACATCTTTTTTGCAGAAAGTTGCTAAAAACAGCAGCGTGTACCTATCCCAGGGGAAAGGAAGTGAAGGGAGAAAAGAATGATAACAGCATTACATACTTGAAAGGTTTAAAAAAGCATAAAATTTTTTGGTTGATATACAAGCCTTCTTGTTGCAGACTTGACATATTAGTTATTCACATGAAGCCTCTGGAAAAGCAGTAATGTTCTGTTCTTACCTTGAAAATGTGGCATATTTTACTTGATAGAATGAATTGTATTCTAGGCACTTCTTAGATCCATTGAGATCTAAAAAAAACCTCTAAATTGAGATTTTTAAGATATCTGCTAGCAAATTCAGAAATTGAAGTGTAAAATCTAAGGTACCATAAAGATTTGAAATAGTCTTAATTTTTTGTGGTAGATCAACATCAAGTGTCAGAGAACGCAGCTGAAAACACTGTTTCTATCAAGATAAGCAATATGGTATTTTTATTTAATTAGTGACTTATGGATCAGTCTCAGTGAAGAGTCACTCTGCTTATTCACTAAACAGAGCCACAATGCAAAATAGCATACGGTAAATGAAGACATCAACTGAGAACTGTATTTTCCTGTGGCAGAGAGCTATTTCATTACATGTAGCCTAACTTCACCACAAAAATGTTTTCAGGACCTGAACAAATACTTGTTTAATGAAGGAGTTAGCCATAACAGGATTTCACAATTTGCAGGATCAGAATAATAAAAAATAGCCCTACTGAATGGAGTTTCAATATATAGTACTTCCCTTGATATTACTCAACAGTAAAAAAAAAGTAATGCAGAATGTGGTATGAGGGGCAATATGTTTACCTGATAAAGGTTGTGTCTAGATCAGAAAGCATGAGATTGGTAATTAAAAATGAGAGGGAAGCCACCAATTTGGTGGGTCAGTTGCGCTGAAAAGTGAAATGCATTCAATATTGTCCAAACTAGACTTATCTAAACTCTGTTTCCCTGTGCTTACTCATATCTTCATGGCTGTGGTCACCCTTGTGGCTAATGTCTAATTAACAATTAAATAATTTACTTTTGCTTGACAGAGGCTTGTCTGTGCATGCCATGAGGCTTGGCAGTATAGGGGACTAAAGAAAGTTTTAGGTACAGGCTTGAGAGAGAGTGAACACAAGGAAGAATTGTTTAATCGCTTTTAGTGAATATCAAGTTCTTCTAATAAAGTTCTGACAGCAGTTCTTGAAGAAACCAGTTCTCTGTAGGGCCTCATTATTGTCACATAAGTGTCAGCATTTGGCTGGATTACTTGAACTTTCCAAGCAGACTATATTGATAGGCAAATGGAAATCACTGGTAAGCATTATCACACAGGAGATGCAAAGAGCACTGAATGTTCACTTTTTCTTTAAAATGTCATGGAAATGTCTGGCAGATAATTATCATTTGCTTTTCTACAATAACTACTCAAGACTTTCGTCTCTGCCATTATAAGCACTTGGACTAGGAACTGTCAAGCTGAGTTTATTAATCTTAGTGGATGTTTCTGCTTTAAAGTGCTTCAAATTTATATTTGAGTGAGACAGGTATCTATCATAGCAGAAGTGTAGAATCATTACCATCTGAAAGTGTCTCAGTGCAGTATCTCACTGTTGTTAATTTTAGTAATTTGGAATAACTTTGAAAACACTGTGAAAAACGAAAAAGCTGAAGGGCACTCAGCTGTCAAATAGCACAGCTTTTGGAAAGTAGTGTGTCCCCCAAAAGAAGAAAAACAAGTTCATGAGTTTTGCAAATGGCAGTTCTTTCCATATAGCAATAACAACATTTCTTCCCAAGGAAATAGGTAAGAATTGCAGCTGCTGTAAATTGGATTCTGTGTGTCCATATGGAATTGAACTACTGGCTTGTAAACTGGTGTATATAACAAAAGGAACAAGCTTATTGTATAAAGAAGAAAAAGTAATATCCAAGAAATTTAAAGACTTATCTTAAAGTTTCAGTGTAATCCACGTGCCTGCAGCTCTTGGCCTCCTGCCCTTCTGTGAATGAAAGACTTTGTGGGACAAGTGGAGCTGGTCATCAACTTTCACCCCCTGAGATGGGGACGGGGATAGACGTCAAGCAGATGCAATTTTGACTGCATTCAAACCCAGGCTGGAATCAGGATTTTAATCACACCTTTAATGAAACTTCCAACCTAGGTAACAAGACCTTTTACTCACTGATTGTCTAGCCTTGGCGCATTGAATATGCCAGCTCCATTTGTGTACAGTTACCTGATGAACATTGGGGATCCAGCACAATGTTGCCAGGTGTAGCATGTGTGTCTATTACCAAACACTTCTGTGGCTCTGAGCATCTGTCTCAGAAGGGTTTTTTCAGCACCGGAGTGATTCCCAGAAGACAGACAGATGGTACGGTCTGTGTAGTTTTCTGATTTCCAGCTTTAGTGCTTGCTGCAATCTCACTGGGTACATCTTTTATTTAGGAATAACTTGTTCGGTTTATACTGCCAACTGATTCGCATTTAGAATCGTCCCAAAAATTTCTAGGGCCAGTGGTCATCTCCCTGCCTCTTTTGTGGTTCTCAGGAAGCTTGTTTTGATGGAAATGAGTCATATCCTTAGAGCATGCTTCACTCATTATATTGTCAAAGCAGAAACACAGATAAGGAAAAAATGTACTTGGGGAGAATTACTAGGCCATATACTTAGTTGTGACACAAAATCCCTTGAAGCAGACTTAGAAGAGAAAATGTTAAATTGTTACCATTTCAGTAAATAGGAAAAATAATAAATCATACTGTGCTGTGATTCTTAACAACATAGGTATCTATTATCCTGGCCTTATCTTCATTTGTGTGCAGTTTTAAAACTTTGCATAGTAGCTAAAAATAAGGAGAAACATAATGTACATCCTTTAAGAGGGGCAATTAGTCTCCTACTGGAGGAATGTCAGATATTGTTTTCCTCCCAATCAGGGCAGTTTCAAGATGAGGCTAAACTGGCTTTCTATTTTCCATCCTGAGTTTCCATGGTAACAGCATGTAATCATATTTGTAAATAGCAACTACCCATGTAACTTCACAGCCACTTTGAATATTTTTTGCCACAATTTTAACATCCCTGAAATGTCCAACCCTGTCTTCTTACAATTTTACTGCCAGTATATATAATGATTTGGGGATATTTCTGTTTATGAAATAATCAGTGATGTAGCAGCACTGTAATATGTATAAGTGTGTGGTGTGTGTGTGTACAGGTGTACACACCAGACACATATATTTATGATGAACATTGTCTGGCAACAGCACTTCTTACAACTTTGACAAGTTGAAGCCACTCAGATTGAATGCCATTCAGCCCAATTTACATTCTAGAGATTTCTTTTGTGCTGATAATTTGAAGTTTCAGCTAACTTTTTTCAGTTGTAGCCAAGAATGTAGCTATGGAAGAAAACAACATTTTGCCTTCATGGAGAAGATTCTTACTGCTTTTTCAGCAAACCCTGGAGCAGGGCTGTAGATCACATGGATGATGCCTTGCTGTCAGATGCAGCTTTTGGCTATCCTACTAAGAATTAACCCAAATGTGGCCAAGTTTTAATTCTCTGAAAAATCTCACGTCTCATATACACAATCTTGCCTTCCTAAGATTCATGGCTTGAATTTGCTAATGTTTCTATCTGCATAAAGCACAATTTAGTCCCTGAGAAATCCTATGTGCTGACTGGCTGCATGTGCACCATCCCAAATTGACTGAGCGTGCACCACTCTACTGCTCCAGGGCTGAATGACACTTGAACTCTAACTGCCTTTGCTTGGGTTCAGTGTAGACTGGGGACAAGAAATGAAAGCAGAAATGAGAGAAAGAGAAAGGAAGAAGGATTCTTCTGTGAGACCTGCACATATGGTTAACATTAAACAGGTATTTAAAGGCTCTGCAGAGTAAGGATGCAGTGCATGTTTTTAACAAAGCCATTTCCCTGAATCTCTCAAAGCACACCCCTGGCAAACTTGGTCTTTTTCCCATTTCCACCCCATCCACCTTACATCCCCAGAACACCGCTTCATGTGGAATTATAAATCAAGAATATAGTTTTTGGTTTTGACTAAAGTGGTCTGTATTGGAACGTGGTCAGTTGTTTTCCATTAGGAGAAGCTGAGAATGAAGTAGGGTATGACTTTGATGTAGCCCTTTTCTTTGCCAAAGAATATAGAAAGATCCATTTCCTTGGGCACAGGAGGAAATAAGCAAAGGCGGTTTCTTTACTCACAGTATCTAGTCTCTTCCAGTTTGCAGTTGGTCAGACAAGTTCATTCTGGCCATGATCCTAAAACTAGTCCTTACTGCCACTTTAGCTTTCACTGGCTGCTCTGTCAAATCCTCTGGTGTTGTAACAGTCCTGGACAGACAGAACATAGCCCTCACTCGCAACAGGACATAATTTTTAAGAAAAAGGAAAAGCAGCCACAGAAAAATCCTTGCAGGTTGTAGTGGCTTAACCCCAGCCAGCAACTAAGCACCATGCAGCCACTCACTCACACATACCCCCCCTCCCCCATGGGATGGGAGAGAGAATCAGGGGGAAAAAAAGTAAAACTTGTGGGTTGAGATAAGAACAGTTTAATAGAACAGAAAGGAAGAAACTACTGATGATGATGATGATAATAATAATATCAAAATGACAATAATAATAATAAAAGGATTGAAATACTTAAGTGATGCACAATGCAATTGCTCACCACCTGCTGACCGATGCCCAGTTAGTTCCCAAGCAGTAATCTCCCCACCCCCACTCTCCCCAGTTTATATACTGGGCATGACATCCCATGGTATGGAATACCTCGTTGGTCAGTTTGGGTCAGCTGCCCTGGCTGTGTGCCCCTCCAGCCTTCTTGCTGTCTGGGCAGGAGAAGCTGAAAAATCCTTGACTTAGTCTAAACATTATTTAGCAACGGCTGAAAACATCACTGTGTTATCCACATTCTTCTCATTCTGAACTCAAATAATAGCACTATACCAGCTACTAGGAAAACAGTGAACTCTATCCCAGCCAAAACCAGGACACAGGTACACCAAAGTTAAACAATTATGTTGTTCAAAAATTAATGTACTGTTAAAAAGCATTAGCAGTATGAGATATATTTGAAACGCTTAAAATTTAGGAATACCAGAAAAATATTCCAATTTTCTCTTTTCTTCCTTCCAGATTCTAGGAAATAATCCTAATTTTTGCAGACAGACTTTTGAACTGAAGCTAATACTTTTCGGTGATTTCTGCACTAGTACTGGTACATAGTTTCCAGTAGGCTGGAACACAGGCAACACAAGCTATTATCTGTCTGCAAAAGACTCTGTAAAGCTCCTAACTTCTTGCTGCTTGATTCAAGTAATGCTTTGTTGTAGTGTCTGGAGAAATAAATAGAATCAGTAATTCTTTACCTTAATAATAAATAACATCAAATATACTCTTTCACTTTAGTAGTGAACAAATGAAAAAGGGTGCATAAATCAATAGATATTTTTTAATATATCAAAATTATAACATTTTTCTTTCCTTCTTCACAACACTGAATTAATTTTCTGTCTTCTGCAAAACATTGGCATCAAATAAAAAGCAACAGGTCAGTGACAGAAAATACAGATTGTTTTCCTTTTCTAAGTGCTATTATTCTCACTCTTGATTCTGGCAAATACAAGACAAATTTTAAGGTAGTATTCATAAAAGTTTCTTGGAATTGTAAAATATTCTGATACCAGTTTGAATGATGTTAAACATTCATCTGTAGCAGTTTACTTATCTTGAAGTTGGGGGGGCAGATTCTAACTAGTTCTATGTAGAATTTTTGTTGTTAAATTCGAACAAAAGAATTTGCCAGTTGTATTTGTAAAGGGTCATGGCGACTTACAGCACTGTAAAAACAGAGCAGGTGTTCACTCTGCAAGAACAACTGCTAATGGCCTATAGGTCTGGCAAGTATCTCTCCTCTGGTTTTGAATCTAAAGGAGATTATTACTCAACAGTATTCAGCAAAACTGTAGCTGATGATTTGCATCATTAAAATAAGTCACAACAGTAATGAACATTTGTAAAGCCCCACTAAATGCCACAATGCAGTGGTCCTTGTCGTAGCTCTTACTAATAGAAACAGGAAATACGTGTTTCCTTATTATTTGCTCTTCCTTTGAGCAACTATATACCTACTCTACAAAAGCTGTCCACATGTTTATCAATAGGACACAGTAGCCTAAAATCTGCTTCCATTTAGTGGAAAAGAAATCTTACCAGAAGATTAAGGATTTTACCTTGTAAGTTTGTATTTATCTGTGTAATAACAGAGTAGAGTTGAGCTGATTACTGAGACCTTGATACATACATTTCAAATTTTCTTTAGTTTCATGTTTGTCTTTAATTTTGTAATTCCTGGCTCTCAGATGTTTGTTTGGGATCATTACAAAGTTCTTATCATGTTTTCTGTTGCACATTTTTAATCCCCACTATGATGGAAAGTGTATTTTTTTCTGGTTATTTAACTACATTACTTTTATCATATCGTGCTTTGGAATTAAGAGCCTGAAAAAAACCCCAATGTACATAATGGAGAAGGAAATGCTGCAGCATAGCATACTTTCTTTGTGTTACCTATGCGTAAAGTAGGTATGCACTGAGTAGAAGTACTTCTGATGCCCATAAAACAGAATCAAAACAATGGTTCTGCTGAATAATAAATCTTTCATGTCTGAATTTGAGTTAGATCTGTGCTACAGCTGGTGTCCACATGGACTATTTTTCTCAGAGGCTTTTGTGTACCTGAGGAAGATACCTGTGATGGACTTATGATTATAGAAAAGCATGTGTCCCATACATAAATCCTCAAGGAATTAAACTCGTATAAAAATGGAATGTGTCCACTACTGAAAAAGGGAAAGAGTCAGGGGTAATGGCATTCTGAGATACTTTCATAAGTTGATGTGTCAGCAGGGTTCAGGCAGATGCCCTCAGAAAATCAGAACACATTTGCACATTTCTTCATTTGCATACTACCCTTTGAATTGTGTTTGTCACCCAAAGTGTTTGATCAAAAAGTACACTTTTGAAGACTTTGTATGACGGAGAGAGTGATAAGGCCTACAGAAATGCCATTTTGATCTTGTGGAAAAAACTAAGAAGGAGAAGCATGAGAAGAGCTCCTGAATGGTGAAGAAAAGTGTAGGAATGGAAGAAGCCAAAAATGAGAAATGCTCGTGAATATTTTTATAGCATTAACCAGTCTTATTGAGAGCAATCAAAACTGCCTAAAATCTACTTTTCAATCAAGATACCAACTCTTAGGGGTATTTTTTAATTACAGGCTCATTTGAGACTGCTGAACAATAGACAAGCTACTAAAATGTATCCTGAATTAACATGAACCTCCATGCATCTCCATCACATGCTCTTACTTGCATGCCAGTAAGTTTTGCTTCCTTTAGAATTTGTATTATGGGTTTAAAATACACAGACAACACAATTCAAAACCACCAAAACGCACCAAACAAAGTATTAAGAAGACAGTAAATAACTATCCATCTGTTTGTATACAAACCTGGAAAACAGTTACCCAGAGAAATGTCGCACTATTGCAATAGCTTCTAACTGCCACTGGGCGGTGGCTATCCAAGTCCGTAGGTATTACAGATGCACAGATCTCCGGCAGTTCAAGCAATTCCAGATGAGACAGATGATAGCTGAGGAAATGCTTAGCAGAATTTAGTGGGAGGTGGGGTGTTGGGTGTTTCAAGTATTATGGAATATTCCATAAAACACAGGAATTCATTTTGGAGCAAATACTATCTCACTGTAGATTGTATCTTTCCCTGTAGTGCTTTTATTGTCACTTCCTCATGTCTAAAAATTGAGTCTCTGCCAATGGATATATTGAAATGTCTAAGACTACATGTTCTCAAGCAATTTTTTTGTATCATTAGTGTGGTTACAGCAGTTATGACCTCTCATCCCCCAGACAGGTCTCTCTCCCCTTACCCAAACAAACCCCACTTGAGGAAAAGTATTGCATTGTAGTGTGGGAGACAGTATTTCTTAGTCACCGTTATACTCATTCCTGTCTAGATATTAATGGTACTATTCTTTTTGTAATGTAGCTAGAGTCAATGCACCAACTCTCCGTTTATTGTAGTATTCCTCTGCAACTGACCAGCATGATGGATGAATGTCAGCTCACATTTCTGGAAAGTGTATTACAGTAAGAAGGAGGCATCTGATGATAATTAGAAAAGAGCAAGCTGTACTACCTGTCATAAATGTCAGGAAGCTGTGAATATATTTGCAATTCTGCTACAGAGAACATTATCACTTCTACATTTTACTACTGAAACTATGACATTGTACAAGAGAAGTATCAGGTCTTCAGTTTTATTAGTTTTTAAAAATAATTTCCATCTTTTTGTAATTTTTTCCAACCACATTTATATGTTTGTATTTTACTGGTTGACAAGGGTTGTGCACCATGCAACTGATATATCATTTATACACAAGACTAATAATTGCACAAACCAGACAGAGATTGGCTTATATATGTGCTGCCAGTGTGTAAGAGTTCAGATTGTTGCTTTGTCATCTCTTTGGTGTCAGATTTTTATTTTGGCTGGTGTATTTTCAACAATGGTGTATGGTGTTACACCATGAGACAAGTCTAAACTTACAATTTAGGCACAGTTTGCAGAATGCTATCTAGCATAAATAGTAGTACCCCTATGGTTTTTAGTAATAATGCACGGTGGGATAACAGAAAAGGGTGTTAATCATATTGCATATTCCTAAGCAAGGGAAATTTTAGTGAAACTAGTTACCTGAGTTCAGTAGGTTTCTGAGGCACCCTGCAATGTCAGGCAAGCCTATAGATACCAGACTCATTTGTGCGGGCTGTATATTGGCCAGGGCTCAACCTGTTGTGCTGGAGACCTTCTTTAAGAAAAAGTTGATCTGGTATCTTTTATTGTCATCCCTTTGGGATTTAAGGAGTTGGTTTATCCATAACATTTGTCTATCCAGACTGGCAGTTTGTTACAGGAGCAGGGCCGCTGCTCAGAATACCCCCACAGTGCACAATCACCAGTTCTCACCAGATATGACACTCGCCCATCTGCCTCCTGCCCATTGTGGTTTGTTTGGTTTTGATGCCAGTATCACTCTCACCAGCAGCACGCTGGCTTAGGTATTCGTGTGCAACATAGGATCAATTAACGATGTATTTGCTGCCATGCTGGCAGTCCATTCTTTGGTAGTATTAGTCATGCTGCCTGCCAAGAACACCTCTGAACTAATGGCACTGTTTGTACGGACTTTTCTGGACAAATCCTCTCTGTTCAGGCTGCCTCCATATGCTCGCAGTTACATTTCCTTGACAGCTGTTTAACAGTGCTGAGTATTGGCTTAGGCCTTTACCACAAGCACGTGCTGCTTCGTGTGTCATTTTTTTAAGGACTAGCAATAGGAATTCAGCATGGCTATCACTTTGGTCTCTTTTGCTGCGTGTTCAACAATGTCCACCATCTCTGGGCAAACTTAATCTACATACACTGCTGTCTCACCCTATCCTTTGCAGATACGTGGTGCTTTATCAAAAGGCTAATTCTAGGTATTTTAAGATGAGAAGTCTGCATGTTTTGTCCGCACATCAGATCATAACCTTGACAGGTCTGGTTAGCTCTAAGAGTAGCAAGGTTGGCTTCCACCCATCAGTTGGAGCATGGAGAGTTAAATTAGAAAGCCTCCTGTCCTAAAATCATAAAATCTGTTTAAGCATGGCTTGCTCATCTTCCAGTTTTGTACTGAGTTCAGTACAGTTCAGATTTCTAGAAAAGTTTCAGGGGTTTGCCAGCTCTGAGCGAACAAAAACTACTGAAAAAGTAAGGATTTTCAGGAAGCTACTGCATTAGCAGAAGTACTGTCCAGGTGCCTTACTTAGCTCCTGGCAGTCTTGGAGGTTCTGTTTAAGCCATCTATCTTTTTCCTCCCAGCTTTCAGTTTAGACTGATTTTCATCTTCTCCGTTCTGCCACAGCTCCGTGGGCAGAGCATGCCGCGGGGCTTGAAGGTGGCCAACCCCACGGGACCCCCCCCATTCCGGCAGGGACCGGGGCCGTGCAGCTGCTCCACCAGGCCCTTCCACCAGCTTCACTGGGTGCCTGCCACCGTGCAGCCGGGAGGGCTGGCCACCCGCGAAGCCCTCGCTGCAGGAGAAAGCCTTCCACGCTGCAGGGCAGGACCAGCATTGCTGGGTCCAGCAGGCGCGAGGCGCTCCATGGCCGGGGCACCCAGAAGAAGGGCGAGCCCTGGCCGGGGGCTCTCCCCACCCCCCAGGAGGGAGGTGAGACCCACTTTAACTCCCTTTGCCCTTCCGCGAGTCCCACCGCTGCTCAACCCCAACTCCGCGGACTGGCGCGAATGCCACCCGCGAACACGGCTCAGCCGCATCGCTAATGGCGGCGGCAGGGAGGCGGGGCCACGTGCTGGGGGGGTGGCACCGCCCGGGGGCTTCCGTGCACGTGACGGCGGCTCTTCCGCCCCCTTGGCTAGCTGCGCACGCCCCTTCCCCCGCGGAAGTGACGTCGGCTGCTGGGTAGGTGCGCAGTTGTTCGGTGCGGCCGGGCGCGCAGCAGCTGGAGTCGCCCGGCGGCCACTGCCCCCAGCCCCTGCACAGGCTGCGCCCGCCCGGCTCCGCCCGCCGCCCCGCCCCGCCGCCTCCCGCACC
>JANZLQ010000089.1:17618475-17638127 GCA_026212715.1 Elanus axillaris
GCCTGGGCCGCCCCCTTCTCCAGCGGCGGGGCCGAGGCGGCGCCATCCCGGGGCCCGGCGCAAAGGCGGGCCCCGGCCCCGCCGCCGCGGCGCGGGTAGTGTTGCGGATGATGCCGGGCAGAGCGCTGCGGCCCGGCGGGCATCTGCGCGCCGCTCTCCGCCAGGCGGGGCAGCGAGTCACCTTCAGCGTCGCTCGGGGCTCGGAGGGCTCTCCGTAACAGGTGTCTGAAATGGCCCGCCAGCGCCGGCAGGTGATGGGCTCTCCGAGGGGGGAGCTGGTTACCAGCCGCCTCGCGGCACCGGCGTAGGGAGGGTCCGCGGCCGCCCTGGCTCTCGTCTCCTTCTGCTCTGTCGCTGCCGGGAGCTCAGGTTACCTCTATGGAGTCGGTTGCTTTTGAAGGCATTGGGGCGCCTATTCGTGCTGGTTTATTGATGCGGGCGAAGGTTGTCCAGTTGATAACTTCATAAAAATTCACTATAGCGTCATGAGGGAATCAGTCGGGTGGATTTTCAAATAAATAGTAAGCTTCAGCTGCATGCAAAAGGCTGTGTGTGGCTTGCATGTTGTATCTGCCCTGTTGCCATTCTATCTGTGAGCTGGAGGAAGGAGTACATTTTCAGTTTCTGTAGCTTCTAGGAAGAGTTGTGAGACAAAAAGAAAGGAAGAATGAATGATGTTTCCATCTTTGTATTTTACTTTATATGTGAACTTTGGGCAAAGCTGTTAATTGTCCTTTTCTAGGTTGTGGTTCTGCAACCTCAATTTATATTACCACTATCCAGTCCTGCTCCCTTCCTTGTATTGGAACTGTTGCTGTTTTAGCTATTTGGTGATGTGTCTTAGCTCTCTCAAGCTGGTAGGAAGAAAATATAGCAACCCTCTGCCCAAAAAACTCCAGCAAAACCCAGAATTTTGCCAACTGACTTAGCTGATCTAACTTACTGAGGGGTTAGAGTGCCAGTGCTGTCCCAGCACAGGGAATGAGATTACTTGCCAGAAGCATGGCAGTTCTGTGTAAGCATTGATTCCAGCTGGCTTCAATCATGGCCTACCATAAACCTGTGCCTTGTTTTGAACAGTGGTAATACTTACTTCCTGGTAAAACCCAGTGACCTTTTTTGAGGTCTTGGATGTATGGATGAAGTGTGCACTACCTGCAAATATCAGTGCAGCGTAGGATGTGTTGTCTTAGACTTTATGAAGACTTGAATGCCTTTTGATATGAACCCCCTTATTTTAAAGTAATTGTGACAAAAGAGCCTGTTATGTGGCCTAAGATTTGCATCAAAGGGCCTCTTCTGGTGGCTGAAGTTTTAACAGAACGTGATGCAACTGAGACTTTTTAATCATTGTCAGTTATTCGAAGAGCTGAAGTGTCCTGAACTATTTTCTTTGTTACTTAGCAGTGGAAGTTGCTTGGTAGTTTGTAATGTAAAAAAATTAAAAATATTTAGGAATTTTATTTTCCTTCTATTAAACTTTGATTTGAAGTCAAATAGGTAAAATTTAGAACATCGATGATAAGTAACATTGTTAAGGAATTGTATGTTAGTAGAAACTGGGTCATTCATACAGTTTCATGGCAAATAGCATCCTAGAAGTATTACAGGGTGGATAGATGTTAAATTCTTTAATGACTTAGTGTGAGTCTGCTTAAGTTCCAAGAGTGAAAGCATTAGTGGACCACAATATTGTGCTTTTTTAGGCAAGGTACTTAGAGATTCTTCCCTAGCTCTTGTGATGGAATTGTCATAAAATGCGCACAAGGTGGCATTCAGTAGATCTTGTTCTGATAGCGTTGCTGCACTACTTTGAAAATAAGTAGTAAGAAAATATATCCATTACAAAGGAATGTGCAGTTTGTTTTATAGTATCTGCATTGGTCTGTGGTTTTTTGCATGTATCTCTGTAAAAGGATTTTCCTAGAAACGTGCTCATTCTGAGTATAGCAGGAAAAGCCATGTGCAAAAGAGTATCTGATTTGGAGTGTTAGAGCTTCAATGTTAGCAGCAGCTGGCCTTTGTGCTCAGTTCCCTGAAATGTGGATTTAAGAGGAGGATGATTGTCCTGGTATCTGTACTGAGATGGGATTTAACAGGCTTGATCAAAACTGAGTTTGATTGTTTGACTTTGGCAAGAATGAAAGGTGAAGCATTTGTGCTTCCCAAGCATGCTTGCATAGTCTTTAATCGGAGCATCTTTAATAAGTATGATTACCTTCATTTCAGCTGAAAGAATTAGCTGACTGTAATTTATATGCAGTTGGCTCTGTGCAATTTATATACAGATGTTGCACAGTAGACACTTATTTACATATGCATTAACATGAAAATGCTTTGGAGGGAATGCCAACAAAAAGGTTGAAAGCCACGATTCTTTGGGTTCACTTTATACTAGTTTCCCTAGCGTTTGATGTGGACTTTAAGCATTACAGGGAAGTGGACCGCAAGGTTCCATATTTCAATATAACAGATACCTTTCCAAGTAAAATTATGGTAAGAGTTGAGATGATTGCAACCACTGAGTAATACTATATAATTATACTTACACATGTTGGGTCCTTCAGAGAAGACCTGAAAATAATTATTTTTAATTAGAGATGATCTGAAGTTTTGTCTGCAAGACCTTTTTGTAGGCTGGTGGATCTCTGCTTGTGTTTCAGTGGTGAAAGCTAGAGTGTGAAAGCAGAAGTGGTGGAAGTACATACCTGTTCAACCAAAGCTGAATTAATACGTGTGTGTACACACACGAATTTCAAAGTATGGATGCATTTGAAGTGGAAGTTGGCATTGTTTCCAGTAAGAGGCAGCTTGCAGGCTCCCAGTGCCATAGGTTTTTTCCCCCCTTACTTAAGTGGAATTCCTTTCTCTTAATCTGCACTTCCTTTGAGATCAAGTATGATGAGTTATCTGACCTTTTCTGTTCCTTTTCTTTACCTTTTCAGCTTTGTATGGCTTCTGTTTAAGTCAGCCCCCAGAACGTATGTCCTTGTGTTCTTCTGCAGTTTTTGACTACTGATACTTCTAATAGTTGTTTTTTTTGTTTTATTTTTCCCCAAACATTTGCAGAATGCTCTTACTGGCTTTCCAGTCCTCTTTCTTTCTTCTCGTTGACATTCAGAATGGTGAGAGAGTTACGGGGTCTTTTTTCCTCCTAATTGCTGCAGAGACTGCAAGGAGGAGCAGCATATTTGTAGGGATATGGAGGTGTTGGAGAGTGCTGTTTATATTTGAGTGGAAGTGTGTATCCACCTCTCTTCAGGCTCTTACCCCACTACTTGGAAATGCTGAGACTGAAGTGAAGCTTGGACCTCTTATGGGCTTTGTAAGTTTAGAAACAAAATGGGACAAACTCAATGTTGAAAGAAGAGCGGAGATGCAAATGAGAAGGAAATGCAGGGAGATACTAAGGGAACAGATGAAGTTTTCAAGTAAGTAAGAGTCTTTATTTAGGAAGGAGAATACACAGAAGAAAGTATGGGAGAAAAGAAGTCTTGCTACAGTGAAATGCTAGTCCAGCAAAATATGCCTGTTGGTTATGGAGCAGCAGAGTTAATGCTACTAAGACTCCACGGGGCTTCAGATGCTTTATACTTGAAGATGACTAGTTTGCTGTAGAACATTTCCAAAGAGATTTATGTCAATCTGCTTCTTTTGAGATTGGTCAGGTGATTAAAACGTGCTGCTCTGGGAAACTTTCTTCATACTAAGCAATGTAAATGGCAGGTTGTTTAACTCATTCTTAATGGACTCGTTTGTCTTGATATGTAATCCAGTATGAAGCTGGAAAAATAAAAGCAATTCTGTTTAAGTTAGTGTTATTGCTAAGTGCGTGTGTGTGAATATCCAAGAAACTGGTGACTCTTGTAATTCTCTTACATTGAGTGTTTTGTGAAACATGATGATAAACTTTGACAGCACTTTCTGGTTTCCTAATTTTGCACAAATGGTTCTTTTACTTCTGTTGTGTACTAGGTGCTGCTAAAACTCTTGGCACAGGGCAGGTTTTAGTGTTACTTTAAAAAGCAAACAACTTATGCTTTATACAGTCACTTAACATACGTTTATCACTGCAGCTATACTGATAAACTTAGATTCCTGCCATAAAATACTCTATAACTAAAGTAATGCATGCGTAATTATGACTTTTGCTTCGTAAACTTTATTTACAAAATTCTGTTAAACTGTGTTAAGCTGCTTAACACACTATTTGTTTAAGTAAGACAGCATCTCAAGATGTAGAAGAGGAAGTGACTGAAGAACCAGATATTAACAGTTAATAAAGTCTGGTTTCACAGTGTGCCTTCCTCTCTCTTGCTGTCAGAGGCTATTTGTAGTGCAAAATGGGCACTTGCAGGAAGAGAAGTGGTAAATCTGTAAATATGTGCAGAAAATCAGATGATTGAAGATATTAAGGTTAAAATATGGGGATTTTTTTCTCATGTATTAGAAAAGTAGTTGCAAACAGTACTCCTTTAAGAGGCACATGGCAGGCTTGCTTGTGACCTGTGATACAGTGATTTATATTCCTAGAAGTATATAGGCATATAGAAAAACTTGAGAAGCATCTTCAATACCATTTTATTTTCCTCAGTTTTTATGTACAAGATAATTTTTAAAACTAGGGATTTGGTTTTATTCCTGCCAGTGATGCTAGCTGTAGGTGCCCTTTTGGTGTGTGAATACATAATTCAGAAATGACTGGACCCAACCGTCAGCTTGTGATAGGCTCTGAAGAACTTAGCAGCAAGTAAACAAATAAATAAATGTGAGCTAGCTGTCTAATACAGAAAGTCTTTTGGCATTTACTTCTGTAATATTTGGGATGTTGACGGTTGATGATTTTAGTGCTGGTAAAGGACTGGAATCCCAGGCTTGAAATGCCACTAGTAATAGACCATAAGTGTTTGCATCTCTTGGCTAGATGCTTCAAGAAAGAAATGGGAAGAAACCAAGATTGATAGATGGTAGGTGGATGGTAAGTGATGGATGGATGATGGTTTACATGGGGGGGAGAAGTCCAACACGTGGGAACTCCTGCAGTGGGTTATGGATTTGTGTGCCATGGGGGAACTCTTAGGGATGGAAATGTTTTGAAAGCCTGCTCCATAACAGAGAATTTTTCATTCCTGAGGCATTCTCTAGCTGGTTGAGGGTTCTGGTGCTTTGAAACTTACTCCTGCAGTGACTTTCTTGCTTGTAGCTACAGTTTTAATGTTGATGAGTAGTGGAATTGCTGCTTTTTTCCTCTGTTACTTTTTCTTCTGATACACTTTCCCCAGCCCATTTTAGCTGCTGAGATTCCAAGCTTTTCCTATATTTGAGTAAATGCTTCTTTTTTTTTTTTCCTCCCCCAATTCAGTTACTGAAATCATGAATCCTGTGTATAGCCCTGGATCTTCTGGGGTTCCCTATGCAAATGCCAAAGGAATTGGTTATCCAGGTAAGTAACTCTGTTTTTTAATGAGCTTCAGTTACACTGATCTTTGTTTGTAATCAGAAAAAAATAGGCACTTACAAATGGCTTCATGTATGGTAATGTGTTTTGGGATTTGGGTGGTTTTTTTCAATTTAAAAACTGACATTTTGAGAGTGATGTTAGTTGTTCTGTTACATTTCTAACTTCAGTATCTGTTCCAAAGCAGCTTATTTTAGGAGCTCTAATATATACGCCCTGCAAGAAGAGGAGTCAGTCTATTTCTGCTGCTAGTTGGCTGGCACTGTTAACCTTTCTGTCCTCTAATTCTTGTTCATGCTATCTATTTTATGACTGCCTGAAGCATAGCATCAAAGGTGATACCAATAAAATGGCAAAAAAATGTTTTTAAAACAGAAACTAAATCTATTTCTTGCTTTCTCTGCTTCTCATTTGGCTTCTTCATTTCTGATGTCCCCATAGTTCAGAAGTTGGATAAAGCAATAATTAGATTTGGACATAACTTTCCAGGAAGGATGAAGAGAGAGGCTGTGTGCCTCTGAGGCATTTCAAGCAGTATGTCTTGATGCAGTCTTTTTTTTTCTGATATCTGTGGGGTAAGGGAATTACTCCATCCTGGGAGAGGCTGGAGGGTCTTATATAAAATCTGAGCTGAATCATAACCAATTAAACTTCTGTAGCTTTTACAGGGAGGCTGTTTTGTGATTTAGTTGGTGTCTGTGTTGGGAGCTAGAAATCATTTTGCGCTGTTACTGTTGATATTCTTTGTAGCTGTACTATATTTTCCTGCTGGTATTTACAGCTTTTTAAATTTCTTTTTCAGCTTAGGTGGTGTACTGAAGTTCCCATTTTCTTACTCCAGTTTTCTGTGTTCCTTCTTCTAAATACTGGTGCATAAATGAATTTTCTTTACTGTTGACTTGATTATCTCAAAAACCTTTTAGTTTTTGTTTTTTGCTTTTCAGGTAATTTAAATTTTTTCCTCAAACTAGTGTACCTTTCTTGATTTCTACAGTATTTATAAGGGGAAAACACAAACTATGTTGCAATGTTTTAAAGTTTGTTGAGTGACTGAAATGGCGCAGTGATAAATTGTAAACCTGATGCTGTGTAACCATAAGTCCCAAAGGATGGTTTTATTCTAACTGTTCTCTTAACTGTCTTAGTTATATGGACTGCAGTAATTTTATAATAAGGCAAGCAGCAGTGGTTTACTAATTAATATCAGTTACAGTACAATTATTTCTATATTTGTAATACATTGCTTTTTCAAGGCTTTCTTTTGCTTTTGATAAAGATTATCAATTATTTAAATATAACTTTGTATTTTTATCTCTATTCATTTTCTAAACACAGTTTTATATTAACCAGGGTTTCATTTGTACTTATAACCATTTACCCATTGCATTGAAGCTCTTAATTATACCAACCTAAGTGCTACCTTAATTTACTTAGGAAGATTTAGTGGTTTAGATTCAATTTAAACAACATTACAACTTCTAATCTTTTATTCTACTATTACACGTATTAAGACTACATACTGAATTATGTAAGTACTGTATATTTGCCACTCTTCACTTGGTTATAAATTAGCATAACTAAAATATATGGAATTGAAGTAGAACTGTTACAAAAATACCTTAAATGTCATGCTGCAAGTTGATCACTGTAAATTCTTCCTTACAGCAGTCAGCCAGTTCACACAACTGTGACCCTTAAATTCAGCTTAGTCAATAAGTGTTAGACTGTTACAGATAGTTTGCTGAGCTGCCTGGCTCAGGATTGAAGATTGTGGGATAAACACAAAGCACACTCTCTAAAATGAAAAGTAGACTTGTATTTTAGGATTTTTTAAAAGAACTGTTGCACGACTAAGTCTCTCTTCTTTGCCTACATTAAAAGCTGCAGATTCTCTGTTCAGAATCATAGAATTTACATGGGTTGCATGGTAATAGAAAGTAATGAACATATCACTAGGTGGAATGTATTATTTAAAGGCACCGTGTTTCTAAAGCTGTTGTGTATTTAATAGCTGTTTATATTATACTACACCTTTTTGAGGTTGTTGGATGGGTTTATAGTAGCAAGGAATCAATACCCAAATGTTCTCATATGAATTAAAGTTCTGTGTAGAAGTTAAAACTGAGGCTTGTTGTAGTTACATTTTCCACAAGTTACTTGTTTCTTGAGCAGCTCAGAGTCCTCTACTATGGAGCTAAACCTGTGAAGAAAGAATAGAGGGCTGAAAATATATACAACATAAATAATGTTGCAGATGTGTGGTCAGTTTGAGTAAGGTGTAAAGCTGTACTAAAGCTTTTCACTAGCAGCTTGTGAATTTGAAAACTCCAGAGCTATTTACATGCTGAAAAGTTGTTATGAATTGGATATGTTATTTTTACCTTTGATTTTTAAGCCTAATGCTTTTCTTAGTCTTATCCATGCTGACCACCAAATAGTAGTGCCAAGTGTATGTCACTTGAAATGTTTACAATGTGCTTTACAAAACTAGGTTAGCATATATAGTCTTGAGCTAAGGAATTTTTGTTAGGAGTGATTGCTAAGGACTCTGGGATTTACAGCCAAATAGAAACCCTTCGAATTTGAATAGCAGTTTAAAACTAGCAGCTTTAAGCCTGATAGTGAATATGCAAATAGTAATTGCCTTTTACCTGGAGAAGTTGAAATCTTTCTATGTTGGTAACAAAATGTGGTAGTAACTCTGTCTTTCTAAATACAGACATTACTCAGTTTTACAGTTTGGAATAATGCAAATAAGTTCCTGGAAAAATTAATAGCTATGATTAATTTAGAAATTTCACTTACTACAATCTAAACAAACTTTCTAACTGTAACTTTTGCTAATGATGTTTTTTTGCCTTATGTTGGAGACCAGTATATCATGATGTTGATGAACTATAGTTCAGCCATAGTAATTCTTGTATTGTATAGTAGAGTGTTCGCCTATCATTTTGCCAATACCTCAGTGAATCGCTTGTTACTGTTAACTGTTATAGTACGTGCCAGAAACTGGTGAACTTGTTTGATACCTGTGTGTAATAACAAATCTATCAAATGCAACAAGCATTTTGGACTACTAGGGTTGCTTTGTACTCTCTACTTGGTATGTCTCTGAGCTGGAGAGTCAGAGTGACTCTGAACTTAGGGAGGGGGTAGGGGGTGGGGTTGGATAGTTGCACAAAACTTTGTTGTCCAACTAACTTAAGTTACTTGGCCAACTTTGAGATTTGCTGAAACAGAGATGTAAGGGAGAATGGCACTTGTGATCCTTTAGCTGTTCCCTTCATCTAGCATTCAGCTTCAGGTGGCTTGGGATAAGAGGAGCCTGGTGTTTTAGCTGAGGAGGTGTGATTGAAGGCCATCTGTTAGCTTATTGCAATTAAAAGATTTACAGTGAGAATTTTTGAGAGTAAGGTCTGGTTAGACTGTACAGTCGGTCTAGAAAGTAACTTTCACATATCTTTCTTCTAGCTGGCTTCCCAATGGGCTATGCAGCGGCTGCTCCTGCCTATTCCCCTAATATGTATCCTGGAGCAAATCCTACCTTCCAAACAGGTATGTGTAATAGGTATGTCAAAGCAGTAACCTGAAGTTTGAAAGTTGTTGGAACCAAGAATGAGAAAAAGCTGCAGGGGCTTACAATAGCACTTATACTGTGGGATAGGTTTTACATTACTTTGAACATGACTTATAAGGAATCATCTGATAAATTAAAAAGAATATAATGTTGCCTTAAGTCACACTGCTTTCACCTTCAGAGAAGGGAAAAGCTGAGTTTTCTAGCTGTTGTTTCTCTATTTCAGGCTGATACTTGAGGATTGCCTTGCATTTCCCTTCACCGCTTCCTTTGTGATTCTGCTTGCTTTGCCTCCTACTGGTTGTTTCCAGATTCTGGTTTTTCGTCTCTGTTGTCTTCAAAATTCTTTCTTTTCATCCTTTTCTTAAATCATCTTTCCCAAGTTCAGCTTGCTGCCTTCTTTCTGCCCTTAAAATTGTTTTGTCTGAACTAATTGTCTGGAGGGCCTGGTGGCTGAGTAAAACTGTTTTGTCCATACTCAATACTGGTGGAGGATTTAGGTAACTGCACTTGCATGCTTGTCACTTAAGGGAAAGGGAATGTGATGAGCCTGGGAAAAGGGAGATGGGGGAAAAAAACCACAAGAGGCCAAAGCACTCACCTAAGTTGTTTCTATGTAGTTCTGCTTTCACTAACAGAGGATGATTTTGATGTACTAATGCTTGAAACAAAACAGAAACTGGCAGTGTTTAATTTCCACTTGAACCAGGAACATACATCTGATAGAACAGTATTTTCCCGGTGGTTATTTTGCATGCTATGGAATTCCTTACATTCTTTTGTTAATGTAGGTCTGGGCCATCCTCGGGAACTCTTTCACTTGCGTGTATTATGCCAATTTTTCAGAGATACACATGGCACATAACCAAATCTGCCCCCAAATGCCCTTATATAACTTACAGGGATAGGAAAGGTTGCTGCTTGATATTGGGAAGCTTAGGTTGTGGAAACCTGCTTGCAGTATTGAAGTTTGAAGTTTGTGATGTATGGCATTTCATTAACTACCAGGAGGCTCTTAATAGGGTGTGGCAGCAATTACTGAGGCAAGGGAGAGTAAGTAATCTCAAATGTTTGCCTGCATAACTTGTTAGAATTGTGTAGCTTTGTAGCTTTCCTTGGAACTGTGGAATATTCTAGTTGGTACCGCCAGTGTCTCTGTTCAGTTTGCTGCTTAGAGGCATAGTGACTGCAGAACTGATTTTGGACTGTCTTTGGCCTTGAATTTAAGGTGGGGAAATGGATGGATATTATAAGTTCCAGTAATTAAAAAAAAAACAACAAAACTGTAATTTGGATAGGGTATTGCCTCTGTGCAAGTATTGTATCTAGGGGTACCAGCTTGCATTTGGACTGGATTGCTTAAGAACTTTTTTGAGTGATGTTCAAGGGAGAGCAGTTCCCATCAGGGGTATAACTCTTAGCATAGGAATCAAAACCCTGTGTGGACTTTTATTAATGTCTTGTATTACTAATAGGCTGTTCAGGTTCCCGGTTGAGATTACCTTAGTGATGTGTCTCTGCCTTCTGTGCTCCAGGATTCCTGCAGCTGTGCTGAGATGTAGCTGTAGTTTTTGATCCTGAGATCAGATAACTGAAAGGTAGTTCAGTCTTAATATTGGTTGCAGTCTGCAAATCCTACTGCAGGAAGATGAAGATAAGCTGCATGTGATCAATTTACCAAATCACAAGATTGATATTTTTATCCAGTTGATTGGGTTTTTTCTTCCATGTCAGTTATGTTGTAATAGAAGGTAATGGTTTCTGGGGAAGATTCTTGACTTGTTATAAGATTAGTTTGCATTGATTCATCTTGGAATATACATCCTGCTATATAACAAAGATAGAGTAAGGAATTTTTCACTTTTGTGTGAAAAAGGAATAAAGACATATAGAAGTCGTCTACCATCTTTGAATGTCCTTAATTTTTTTTGAAGCTAGTACTATTAGAATCTTTATTGCTGTTGAATACAAAAGAAGCTTTTATTTCAGAACTAATAAAAGTTTTTTAGCTATCCTTTAAGCTATTAACTACAGTTCAAAATGTCCAGATCTTCTAATTCAGGCAGGTAACTTTACTTTGTCCTAACAGCTGGGACTTTTTTTTTAACTTTTCTGATGTAGCTGCTTGTTTGTAGAATCAAAGCTTTTTTAAGTTCACATCATGCAGCAGTACTTGAATGTGCTGTGCCACTGCTGTTCAGAAAGGGTACCTTTTTACAGACATCTTCCCTAAATTTCTGTTTTTGAAAACTGGTTTACTTTTGAGGTCTTTGATCCCTGTAAGGGACAAAAAAATTAAATGGGAAGGCAGAATACCTCTTGTACAGATGTACCACTTTGTAAGAATGAAAGTTAAATTGCCTGTGCAGTTGTATCAGTGGGTTTTTAGAATGAGAGCGGGCTTGACTGAGGACATAGTTGTAGTTCAGTGGTGTTGCTTTGTGTTCAGCATTTTGTAGCTGAGTTTTTCAACACAAGTAGCTCCCCATACTAGAAGTAGAAGTTACTTCCTCAGCATGCTCTATTCGTCAGATACTTAGGATCTCTAAAGCAAGTTAGTGATGTGTAAGTGCTGTGGTAGCTTTCTTTAGTGTCTCCTAAAGGTGATAAATTCTATTTAACAAAAAAACCCAACATAGTGAACCTGTTTCTTCATTAACGTGACAGTTTTCAGTTTGAAGGGTGGAATGAAATTGGAAAGAAACTCAGACTTCTGCAAAAAGAATGAAGGTCATCTGCCATCATGCTGTCTGCACCGTCTGATTTTTTTTTCACAACACAAATGCCAGCATTCTCTCTGCTATATGGCTTCAGATCTGTTCTCTATATTGAAGTCAGCACATTCTAGACAGTTTTTTAAAGTCAACCTAATCTCTATTCTGATAGTCTCTTTTTCTATAAATACCAAGTGGGTTTTCTTCCTTGTGTTGCCATAGTACTAGTTTGTACAATTCCAGCTAAATAGAAATCATCTCTCCTAGTGTAGGGGACCTGCATGAGACCCAAGACCTTTTCAGCATAGCACAGTCTAGGGCCTTGAAGCTTTCTCCAGAATAGGTTGTGCCTGTCGTTTACTATCCTAAATGACATTACTGGTGTGGCTGCTGCTGTTAAGGTATTTGTATTCCTACTCTGGCCATTAAGCCATAATGTAATCTTGGGAGTGTAGTGTGCAGCAGCACACTAGATCTCCATGCCTCATCAAGCCTTTGTTCTGTTATCCTGAGACCTCATCTGATGAGGGTTGGAGAAATCACAGAACTGTCTTTAGGCAGGGTCCAAGCCAGCAGTTGCTACTTATCCCTGTAAAAATTGAACAGTTTCCAACATTTACAAGGCAGACTGATTTTTGGGGCCTTGTAATAGGAATGCAAAATTCTTTCTGATGGCACCTGAAGTCTTACTGTGATGTATAAAAACAATTCTTAAGTGATGATTAAGGTTATGTCTATGTATGTAGTACACAAAAAGATTTGAAGATATTAAAGTGCTTTTGAAGTGTGATTTGCAGTTGCGATGAACTTTACAGTGCTTATGTTTTAAAGGTATAGCCTTTCATATTTATTTTAGCCAGTTCAGAAAATGCCAGAAAACAAATATGAAAAAATGTCAGCTGAAGTAGAGGTTGCAGATTGTGTCTCTGTTCTCTGAAAATCCATCTTGAGCTCTTTACATGATTCTCACTTTTGAAATTGTTATTCTGGTGCTATATCATCTTCTATAGAAGGTAACTAACTGCAGGTTAGTTAACTGCTGCTGTGTTTTGCCAGTACAATTTGCATTGCGTTGAGAATTGGGCTGATATTAACATGTGCCAAATCTTCCTATGTAGGAATGCTGCCTAATATGCCAAATCCTAGTATTTAATGATATTACTACAAAAATCCAAATCCACTTTTTTATCCTATATCCATAGATTTGAAAAGCAAATTGTGCAAAAATACAGTTAACTTTGCATGCTTAGTTGACATAGTCAAGTATTATTTTTGGACTGCATCAGTATTATGTAAATGATAGAACTTGTGCTTGGATATTGAGACTAGTACTCACAGGAAGATTAAGGTATTTGGAAATTAAGAAAATTGTTACTTCTGACTTTAGAAAGCAGTGTACTCACACTTGTTTTTCATGTTTTTAATGCAGATTTACCTTTGTTTCAGGTTATACACCAGGCACCCCGTATAAAGTATCCTGTTCACCCACTAGTGGAGCAGTGCCACCGTATTCTTCATCACCAAATCCCTATCAGACTGCTGTGTACCCAGTTCGAAGTGCCTATCCACAGCAGAATCCATATGCACAGGTAAATGAACAAAACCAAAACCTGTTTGGATAGTATTTTGTTTACCTTGTAATTTCTGCTTGAACTCTTAACTTTAGACCACATTTATTTCTTCATGAATTGAGAGAACTTTTAGCTGCCTACAGTAAGAATTCTTAATACAGTGGTTTACAAAGTGTGTGTGTGCACTTTTACATTCTCTCTTGCATGACAGTTACTCTGCACTTACTGATAAGGTGTTCTGTCTGAAGACACACTAGATCCAGTAGTGTTAAAAATACGTGCTGGATGCTGTAACTACTGCATCCTGATTTCATTTTGTTACAAATTGTCATAAACTTGCATTAAACTTTTTTTAGGAAGCCTCTGTTGTGATTCAGGAGTTACCAAGTCTCATTCTAGACAAACTGTTGAAAACTATTAGAAAGGCTAGAATTAAGATACTTCAGTAAACATAGTATTTTGGGGAAAAGTTGGCCCTTTTTTTTGCATGGAGGAAACTTGCATGGCATGTATGCAATAGTTGAAGGGAATTAATAAGCAAGTAACAAGGTTTATCCAGTCTGCTTAGTGTATTTGGATTTGTCAAAAACCTTTGGTTCTTTAACTAAAATTAGCGAATAAAAAGTCGTGAAAGAATGAGAGAAGTTCTGTCATAGAATAATATATGAAAAGATAAGAAATGAAGGGAACAAATGATGAATGAGTCCTTATTGTTGAAGGTACAGTCATCATTGGAGTTCCTCAAAGTTGTCCCTACTTTGAATGTTATCCTAAATACCTTAAAAAGGGGCTAAATGTTAAAAAATTGCCAGTGAAATGCAATTGGAATAGTTGAAATGAATGTTTTGGCTTTTGCTCTGTAAATACATTGCACCTTTAGAATAATGCTTTTATTTCAATACATTCTTGAAAGAAGACATAATTTATCTTCCCACCAGATACACTGTAATTACTTAATTTACTACTTTTCTCCAACAGCAAGGCACTTATTACACACAGCCTTTATATGCAGCACCACCCCACGTAATTCACCACACCACAGTTGTGCAGCCTAATGGCATGCCAGCAACTATGTATCCTGCTCCAATTCCGCCACCAAGAGGAAATGGTGTGACTATGGGGATGGTGGCTGGGACTACTATGGCAATGTCAGCAGGTATGTGAACTTAACAACTCTTAAGTTTTCTTGATTAAGCTTTCCTTTCAGTTTGAGACAGAACACAGCTGCATTACAAAAATGTGATGCCAGAAGCATACTTGGCAGGATCAGAAAATTGTTTGGATTAGAAGAGACTTCTGTAGGTCATTTACTCCAGTGTCTTCAAAGTGCATCCAGCTAGATCAGGTTGCATACTTGTTCAGTGATATTTTGATCATCTCTAAGGATGGCAATACCACATCCTCTTTTCAGGTGACAGTATTATGGTAAAATAGTTTTTATTTATATCTGTATGTGATTTTACTTGCATCCTTTGCTTCTCATCCTAGCAGTGTCAAGAGTCTGACTTCCTCTTCACAATAGATTTTTCTATGCCTAGTTGAAAACAGCAGCCTCTTAAGGCTGAGGAAAATGCAGTGTTCTTAGCCCACCTCTCATATTGCTGACCTTTGTATATTGAGATACAACATTTTATGTGTTCGCAGTACCTGCAGGTCTTCTGTGTCACAGGTAATGGTTAGGGATGTCTGCTTCCTAATGCCATACTCTTTTAGTGGTAGTGTTTTGGAGCAAATGTTGTTTAACCGATAATCTAGACTCATCTGTGGGTGTTTACTGAGGGGGTGTCATGCTTCGCTACTTAGTGAGTGTTAACTCATGAAGAAATGTCCACATTTACTCAAAGGATGCTCTAGTCAGTAATCTAAAAACAAGAGCCATGAGCCTGTTTTCAGATTCGGGTTTTTATCTTGTCAAATTTATCATTTAATCTGAGGAATCTCAAAACTAGAGAAGTTGTCACAAACTGAGCTAACATTGGACTTTTGTACGTGGGCAAACTTATCCCATGTTTGTTACTGTTTCTACAAAGTGCTGTAGAGAAAGACAGTTAAGATCCTGCTATCTCAGCCTGTTTGCTTCTGAAGCCCCTTAATCTGTAAAATCCTATCTGTAATAATAAATCAGTTCTTGTTTGCGTTCTGATTTATCAGTCAAGTTATCTCTAACATCAGATATTCTTATGGCATGTGAAGACGGCTGTGTGAAAAAGTTTTGCAGGGAATAATGCTTATGTTGCAGGGTTTCTGCTAGAGCTATTTTTGAGTCGTGAGTATCTTTGTGTGCATTGGACTAAACATCAAAATGATCCCCTTGCATAAATGCTTGAAGGCAGATTGGGGCTGGAGTGCCAAATGGTACTGGTAATTTTAAATCGGAAGATGAGCAAGCTGTAATTGTTTTTAAAATTAACTCTCTTTTTTTCACCGCCCCCCCCCCCTCCTTTTTTTCCTCTGTACTAGAATTTGTGCTTACTGAAGAAAATGTTCTCTTCATCCTAGGTACTTTGTTGACAACTCATTCCCCAACTCCAGTAGCCCCTCATCCAGTTACTATGCCCACGTATCGGGCTCCGGGAACACCAACCTATAGTTATGTGCCCCCGCAGTGGTGATCATCCTGGCAGTCAGTGTAAGTTACCAATTTAGGTTGAAAGTAGTTAATCTTTCTTATAAATGACAGCATTGCAGGTTCTTTCGGGGAGATTTTTCAGAAGGTAAGCCATCTGGGGTACTTCTACAGTATTCTAATTGAGTAATAATACACAAAAATTACTGCTTATATAATAGCTGTTCCCTGCAAAGGAGAGAAGCCTAGTGGGCCTTCTTCAGTGGTCTGTATCTTAAGAAATCGTGAATCATTTTCATGGTTTGTGATTGCTGAATATGAAAGAATGAGTCTCAAGTTTGGTGTATCAAAATACATCTGGGACTAAATGTATTCAGTATTTTGAATTCCTTGGTAATTGTTGAATTCAGCAGTACTATGATGGGTGAATGAAGCAATGTGTGTAACTTTTGTAGTCTTATTTTTGATTGGCTAAATATGTAGGCAAGGTAAGTGTTTTGCCTTGCTCTGAGGGTGAATCTTTCTTGCAAGCTGCTGAAACAAATATACAACCTTGAGTTAATTTCATACATTCTCTCTGTTTCAGGTAAGTATCAGTTCATACTTCTTGCAGTCAGCATGGAAAAATTGTTTCTAGTGTGGACCGAAATTTAGATCATGGGTTTCAAGAAAAGAAGTTTAATTTTGAAATCTGCTGTAAGGTGGGATGGATTTTGGGGGTGTAACTTATGTCAAACTGACACAAAGCCTAATGTTTTTGGGATCCTCACGTCTGTTTCTGGGTTGGTTTTTTTGGGGGGGTGGCATAAATTGAGAACAGCTTCATTTGAAATAAGGACTTGTGAAAAATTCTAGTTCAGTTGGTCTGACATTTAGTCCATCTAGTTTATGACAGAGTTAACTATTTTAACTTTGGATTTGCTTCAGCAGTTAGCAGTCTAGAGTTCTGTGATTACAGGTGACTACATTCCCTTTTAGTAATGCAACAGCCATTTCTCATTTTGCTGTGATGCTACATATCAGCCTGCAGATCTGAAATGTTTCACGTATAATATTTGATCCAGGAGTGTCATATTACATGAGTTTAAAAAGTAAGAGTTTTGCTGTGACTGAACTCATAACTGCTGATAATTAAATTTAGCATAAAATATCTTTTTAATATTGGACCTTCTACTTAAGACAAAATTACTAGTGATGACAGAAAAGTGGAATGGACATGACAGGATAAAATCAATGTGGTGAATTCTTAACCTAGAAGTCTGTAGGTTTCAGTTAACTGTTTAAGTGCTATGGTGGCATTATATAATACTTAACATCTGCTGTGTGTGAATATTAATGTGATGTGTGCATGTTAGAATGTTCTGCCACAGTCAAATAGTATTTCACATAATTGAGAATATTTCCTGCTTTTTCCCCCCCTCTTAATGTAGGTTTGAAGATGGGAGATATGCAATCAAGAAATTGAGGTTTAAAAGTTGGTGCTGAAGCCCTCATGCCTCCAACCAGGACTTTTCTTCTGAATGCTTTCAACACTTGGCTAAACACTACTAATTCCTGATCACTGAAGATTTTTCCAGTGCTGCATATCTTACATCTTGGAACTCCAGCAGTTAGTCTTAAAGCAAATCCTGTTTTGTGGACTGTCTTGCAATTTTTTAGCTAATTATAATGATAAAAAGGGAGTATAAATTTATTCTGATCCATATCTAGTTGAATGCATGTTAAAACACAAAAACAAAGCTTGCTCAATCTACCTGCAGTGACTGATGCAAAAACCATCATATGCAAATCCAAAGGAACCGAAAAGTATTTTACAACTTGTATCACTAATGCACTGTTGTAATGTATGCAGGGTCTTAAAAGGTAGGATCAGGAAAGTGAGTTTCTTTATAGAATACCATAATATACATTAGATAAGTGCTTCAACCTTTTTCAGGTTGATGGAGTTGCCAGTTTAAAAGGGGCATATTTTTATTTAAGTGATGTATTCTTTTCAAATTCAACTACTAAATTGGAGTGACTGGAAAATGAGTCAGACAGGCTGTAGAAATCCCTCACACAATTATTTTACTTTGTACCTTTTCATTTTCATTATATGGATTCAGTGTTACACAGATATTCATAAGGATCAGAATGAAATGGGGAAGGTAATGCTGTGTGTGCCAGTAAATAAAGCAAACTTCCTTGAGGCAAAACTGGCTCTTAGGAATAGTAGGAGGTGACATCACCTGCAGAATAAATTGCATGTCCTGGGGAGATACGTATCTAGTACTATCTTTCATATGATGCAAGATGTGTCAAAGAGACTGCCACACAGACTGATAGAAAAACACTTTCTTTTAGTTCTCAGTTCAGGAAATCCATGCTGTTTTTTCCTAAAGAATGTTGTAGTCAGTTGAAAATGTATGTGCAGTTGATCCAGCATGCTTTCCTGAAACTTAAGAAGTGCTAGGGCTTTCTGCAACAAACAGGAGGAGTTCAGCTGCATGTTATTCTGAGGAAAGCTTGTGTGCCTGATGAGTATGTTAAAGGGGAACAAATCATTTTAACACAATTTCCTTATTAGTTACTTGCAGTATGGACTATGGATATGCTGTAGTAGGGCTACCAGAATATAGAGGTTTTGAATAGCTGGGTTTTTTTTCTGAAAATATTTGTAATTGAAGTAGGAGCCATTTGTTAGTTAAGCATTTTGATGTGTTTTCTTAGTATTTTCATTTTTTACTTCCTAAATTGCACTTGGAAGCACGTAAAATAAGACTTGACTGCAGATCAGCATTTCATTGCAATGAGTCATTTCTGATATTCTTTCCTGCAACTTCAATTTTTAAAAAGTACCTCAGAGCAAAAGCTGTGGGATAAAGGGCTAGCCTTAGAACCCATTTGTATACCAAAATTGTTACGGGGAGATTTTAAATTTTTAAATTTGAATATTGCACATAAAATCAAGGTTTTTCTTAAACCTGCTTGACTTGTGATTGAGAGAGATGCAGTTTTCTTTTTTTGGATACATTCTGCCTGCAATAAATGATGCAGTAAATGGTTATAAAATGTTGTTCCCTTTTAAGTGTTTACACAGAGGTATATCAGGCTGTATTGTTCTTGTAGGTTAACTTCCATTCAGAAGTAAATTTTTTTTGTCTCTCTAGTTACACTTTGTTTTGGGCTGTTCTGCTCCTATACAGATTTGGCAGCTACTTCAGGGTAGCATCAGTGCTGATCTAATGCTGCCATTCCAGTACTCTGCCCTGGTGGGAGGCTTTCGTACCTTCATAACCCATTGGTGGTTAGAGTGTTCAGTAACTCTGCTTTTTACAGTAAGCACTCTCCATATTTTGTACTACCCTTTTTTGGGGGGGTTGTTTTGTTTAATAAAGTTTAGGTTTATTTTGCATGAATCGCTGTCAGTGGATGGCCCCCCTTATTTCTAATGCCTTGAACATAGCTGTGTTGTTGGAATAAGTACTTTAAACCTTACTCATGAGCACTTACTGCAGCTTAGGGATTTCCATATGTTTTTATATGGAGCAGAAAATTACCCCAGACAAACTTATTTGAATCTGTACTGCTTTGTTCAAGTATGTTTAACAATTCCATTTGTGTAGTAGATTTGCAGCTTTGATTAGCCAGGTGTGCCGGAGAGTACAGTGAACATTCATACAGGCCATTTGTCCATTGTAGCTAGTAGAGAGTGACATTTTGTTGTCTTAGCATGATTTTAACAAAGACCTGATGTGTGGAACAGTGCTGTGTTGGGGAGAAGCTA
>JANZLQ010000089.1:17647377-17668687 GCA_026212715.1 Elanus axillaris
GGTGGTTTGGGGGTGGGAATTGTCCCAAGGTCCTTTCCAGCCTAGGTTCACTGGTCCAATTCAGTATTCTTCCCTCCACTTATTACAAAGCTGATAAGCTCAGAAAATTGATCATTTTTGTGCCAACAGATTCTCTTCCTGGCCAATCAAAACAAACATGCCATGGATAAGGAAGGGAGGGTGTAGACACTTAGGGTAAACACAGAAGTGACAAGTGCCTTCGGTTAGAGGAGTGCTGGCTGCAACTGCCTGATGCTGTTCTGGCTGTGGCAATGCAGTAAGGGTAATTCAGCCCTGTGGATGCTGTGACAGGCACACTGGGGTGTTGCTTTGCTTAGGGTGAGTGCAGCAACATTTCTTGGGCTTAAGCTTATGTCTGAGAGTCAGGCACCAAGCACTGGGGTGTCCCCATGAAAGGTGTGTGAGTGCAAGGGCTTGTCAGAGGGGTGAATATTAGTTGTTGCAAAACGGCATTATGCCAAAATTGGTGTAGCTGTGGGAACAGGGGGGCTGCAGGTAAAGCCCCCAGTGCTTGAGGAACGCTATTTGCTGTGTCCAGATTAGCTCGGTAGAGCTTCTGACACCCCCAGCCCCCATCCTTGCTGGGGGTCAGGGGCAGACTGCAGCCTTTGGGATTTGGCAGAGGCTGGACTGTCAACAGGCAGCTCTTACTAATGTTTATCTCGGGGGGGATGTCCAAACCATGTAATCCTTATGGCATGCAGAGAACTTTGTAACCTGGCATGGGTCTGGGAGGTGTCACTTAATTTTAGTACTTGGCAAGAAGTAGTAGAGCCTCATCTCATGGCTTCTTACAGAGTCTGATTTTTTTTTATTTTTTTTTTTTAGCCCCCAGCACCTCCCTCCCTCCCCATAGTGACACACGGTCTTCTCAAGTGTAGAGAACAAATGTTCTGTGTCATAGTTCAGGTTGAGACCCAACTGTCAAAGCTCTTCCTATTGGCTGCTAAAGCTTAGGCTGCCACTATATGCTGGCCCGTCAGGGGAGCTTAGCCAGTGTTCCTGGACTGTGTATGGGTTGAAAGGACCAGACGGCAAGGGCTGACAATGCTGAGCACTGTAAGGCTGATAATGCAGATGCAATGTGCAAATGAGGGCTGGATTTTTTTTCTTTTTTGGTTGGTTGTTCCTCCCCTTGTTCCCCTCCCCCCAGTTCAGTGAAGCATGCCTGCTGTGTGCAGTGTTTGAAGGCCATTCCTGCAGCATCCCCACTGGTTTGTTTTCCCAGTGGCTGCATGGTATTAGAGAGGCATTTTTGACAAAAGACAGGCCAGACCTGTAACTGCTTGTGCTGGTTCAAGTCACCATGAGGCAGTCAGGCAGCCATCTCAAGGCTCTGCTTCCACTTTGGTAAGCCCCATTTTCTTCTGTTGCTTGGGGTGACATGGGGGTGGGGGTGCTAAACCTTCCATGGGCAGACATCTCTTGTGCTTCTGCATGAGAGAAGTTTTTGTTGGTTTGGGTTTTTTGGTCACCATTTTCTGTAGGACCGTATTAAATGGTGCTGTCACATCTGGTCCTGTCTAGAAGAACAGCATGGAGTTGTGTGTTTTCCCAGGAAGAAGGGCAGGGGAGCAGGCTGCAGGCTGTACAGGTGGGCAGGTCACACCCAGGAGGAGAAGCTGGGTTCTCTTTCAAGTATGTTTCTTACTTCTTGGCACTTACTGTTCCTTTTGAATTCCATATTGCTCAAAGTGGGCTTGAGCACCCCTGCAGCTTTTTTTGATGTTTCCTAGACATGTTCTCCATTTAAGTAACTAGGAGGAATTTGAGAGCTGGTGACTTGCTAACCTTGATCGGTGTTCTAAGTGACTAGCACATCTCCAGTATGGTCTCTGCTTCACCAGTCTTCCATCCAAAGGATGGCTGAGTTAATGTCCTAGCATGGGTTCTACTGATTAGCAGTCTTTTTAAGCTGCAAGAGCAGAATCTCTACAGTGACTTTGAAGAGAAACAAGTTCACAGAGCTAGGCATGTTGGAGACAAACACAGGCTGAGAGTCACTTTTACAAGTTTCTTTATGAAATTAAATGTTGCCCCTGGTCTTGGGGGGAAGATATAGTGCAAGAATGACTTTGTACATGCTACTGAATTCAGATATCCCTGGATGACCAGACTTTGGTCAGCTACAGCATCAACAAACACTGGATTTCTGAGCTCTGCAGACAGTTAGTGCTCACTCACACTAGCATCATGTTGGAATGAGCAGGTGTCTTCCTTCCATTGTCACAGGATGTCTCTCAAACTAGAGAATTCAGTCAGTATGGCTTCTAACTCTCGCTATGGTAAGGCAGATTTTTCCTTTTGCTAACCAAGTTTTAAATTAATTCTTTTTGGCCACAGTTTGAAACTAGGGTACTTAGTGAGACTCTTAATATCAAATGTAGGCCTTTTTAAAGTGGCTTTCTGTTTTTTTTAAAGGTGTCAAAAACCTGCAATAATACCCCTTGAATTGAGGGCCTGTGGGAATTTGCGTAACAATCATGGGTTTAGTCTTTCAGAGTTCAAGTGTAGGCTGACTTCTGGGAGCTAGGTTTGCAAATACTGACCTTTTAAAAAAAAAAAAAAAGACAAAATGGGCATCAAGTTAACAACATCTGACAAGAACAATTACAGACTTACAAAATACACAGTTCTGATTTTTACCATAAATAAACACATTACAAACAATGAGCATTTTCATTGGCCAGGAAATACGGCAGAATGATGTAGAGACAAGAATCTAAGGAATTGAGTATGGTATTAATTAGGCACATTTTTCTCTAACATGTAGCTCGAACCCACTAGAGAGATTCTTAAACTTTACTCATGCTGCAGGTTGATTGGCACAGTTTAATGTACTAGATAGTTCATCAGTGGTGTTGGAACTAAAGGAAAGGAAAAGGTCACAGTGCAATACTCACTGTTGTCTTGAGTGCCCGCAAAGGCTAACTGAATTAGACGTGTGTAAGAGGATCATCTCTTTGAGAAATGT
Organism: Elanus axillaris; assembly: GCA_026212715.1. NCBI lineage: Eukaryota > Metazoa > Chordata > Aves > Accipitriformes > Accipitridae > Elanus > Elanus axillaris. Next base: position 17,650,373 of record JANZLQ010000089.1, read on the forward strand.
GGGGAGTGGGGATGGGCAGAGAGCGGAAGGATTTATCCCTCCATGGAAAATGTATCATGTCAGTAACTCTGAACTGTTGTTCTGAACATGTCAATGGACACAGAGCTGGCAGGTGTATCAGCTGCCATCCCCTCTCTGACAGCTGCCAGACAGCAGTAGTGTTCACAGTGGGAAGGAGTGACTCAAAGTACAGCTGACAATCTTTTCAGATGAGACATGTCAGGCTCCCTCCTGTGATCTCTTCCTGGAAGTTTGCCTCTTGGGCGCTGTGCAAGGCTGGCTGGATGGGACTGGCACAAATGCACATGTGTGCAAGCACACACACAGTGTTTCACCTCAGAGCCAGTGTGGTCAGTTGGTCTGCGAAATAAATAGGGAAGGCAGGAGCACATGTGCCATCCTCTGTAAACAAAGGATTGGAAGAACCTGGGCTCCACCTCCCGGGACTGACGGATAAAGTGCTTTCTCAGAAGGGGTTCAGGCACAAACACAGGGCTGCCCTTATTTCCGGAAGGGCGTCAGCCTGCTGATGTTCTGCCAGAAGTTTGAGGGCTTGCGCTTGGGCTCTGCCAGCATGAAGACTTGCTGCTGAGGGAGCGTAGTAGGCAGGGTGGGATGCTTCTGGCGCATCAGAAAGTCATAGTAGGGCCTGGTGACAGCTGTGATGAGAAGGAGGTGGGAAGCATGTTAGTTGAGCACAGCTCCTTTCCCCCGCCCCTGCCCAGTCCCTGTTAAAGCTGCAGGGGAGTGAATTGGGTTTGTTTTAGGATTAGACTTGATGCTGTGGAAGTCCCAGAAATGTGAAGCCTAACTGCCAGGTGTTCTGTCAACATGACAGCAGGGCTAAATAGCAGTAGCTCATTGTTAGTGACAAACTTAACTGGTGCCTTTGTTTTGGGAGAAGCAGCTGATGTGCATGTACCTCCAGTGCCTGTTAAAACTTCCTGCACTGGATTTCTGAGTCTCAATGGTCAGTGCCTAGCCTGGGGACAGGGCTGGCTGGTGGGGGGTCTCCTCTCCTGCTTCACCCCTAGGGCTTTGCTCTGTTAAAAGAGGTCTGGCATCCTTCCAAACTTCCCTCTGCTTGCAGCCAAATCTTACTTCTGACTTTGAAATTTAGCCAAGCTTTCTTACTGGAGGCTTGGCTAGGATTTAACTGCTGGCTGGTTACCACCAAGGGGAAGTGGTTGCCTCTCTGTGGGTCCAGAGGAAACAAGTCACATCTCTCCCTCTGGATGTAAAGGGAGTGGTGGCATCACAAAATGGGGTAGTAGGAATCTTCAGCTGGCAGTGCTATGGGCACAGCAATGTTCCTTTCTGTGCTTGAGTTTGCACTTCCGTGGCTGCTGGTAAATCTTCCTTGTCTCACAAAGGTTTAGTGAACAGCTCTGTTAAAGAACATGGTACCTACCCATGGCAGTCTGCCAAAATTGCATGTTTCAAAGGATCTTCCACTGGCACAACTGCCCAGGCAGGAATAGTCCCTGCTGTGGTGAGCTTTATGACCCTCTGCACATGGCAAAACTTAGTCATGTCTTTTCACAAAGGGAATGCCATTCTGGTTGGAGAACCTGGCTTCCAGGGTGAGGCTGTGACCTAGCCTTTGAACTGAAGCTGCTGACTTGTATGTAACTGTGATTTCTGGCATAGTGCTCAGCCATCAGGTGCAAAGCAGCTCTCCTGTAGCTGGGAGTAGTTTCCTGACTCCAGCCATCTGAATCTGCCAGGAACTATAATGTAGATTGTCACATCAGAGCTCACCATCTGGCCTCCTCAAGAGTTTGCTAATGCCACTTCATTGAAACTACTCCCATACAGTAAATACAGAAGCCCCCTCCACCCAGTTCTAGCAGCATTTGTATGTTCAGGTGTGACTTACCCTTCGGCTTCCCAGTATGGTGCTGCTTGCTGGCATTCAGCATTGCCTGCTTTTTCTGCACCTCTGTGATAGAAAAACCTTGAAGAATAAAGTAAGTTTGTCAGCAGCAGGTAATCATTTTGTATCTCATAGGAAGACTCTGGCATAGACAGTAAGGGAAGTAGAAGGGTAGGAAAATACCTGAGGTGAGAAGTCACAAGCTGAAATTACTCCCAAAGTTGGAAGGGGCGCATACGGCTCCCCCCAGCCTGTGCTGCACTGCACAACTCTCTCCCTACCTCTCATGCAAGGTTTGCTGCCTCTTTTTCCCCTGACACTTTGCTGGTGAGGAATCGAGTCCAGACCACTTGTGGTTCAAACCTCGTTAAATCACACAAGTCTGAATTAAGCAGGATTTGGACAAAACAATGAAAACCCTTGACTGAAAATGTTTTGTATAGATATTGCCAAGTTGGGCAGTCATGCTGTACTGCAAAATAATGGAAGGTGTATGTAATGTATTGACTATTTTGTCAGTCCTGCCTGAACTCATTAAAGATGTATCAGCCTCCCTGAGGACATACTGCAGTGTCTACTCATGGTGGTTTCCTTTTTTTTTTTTTCTTCAGTTGCACAGATTCATTCGGAATTCAGAATTCATTCCAGCCTGAGCTGGACTGGAGCATGGACTGTCTTCCCAGTTGTTTCACTCCTATGAATTGGCTGATGGTTAAAAAAAAGGAAGAAAAAAGAAAAGAAAAAAACCACCCCAAAACCCCACTGTCTCACAGAATTGCTTTTTCCATACCTGTCTCCTGGTCAAGCTGAACCTGTCTCCTTTCATTCTCAAATGCCTTCAGCCAGCGCTGTTTCTGCTCAGGCTTTTTTGCACAGAATAAGTGGACTTCCTCAGTGTCTCGGCAGCGCAACTTAAATGCATTTTTCACACTGATATTGAAGTCCTTGTCTTTCCCATCTTCTACATCCAGTATTTCCATATCATCCATGTTGATCCGACTCTTATAATACAAGATGTCCCGGCGCAGAAGGTCCTGTAAGAGAGATCACACAGACTTGTAACAGATGTTACTGTTTCCTGTCCTTTCCTTAAACATAGAGTTTCTTTGATATGAGGGCATATTTAATCTTCTTGGCAGTTATTACAGTCATGTAAGAAAAATTGATACTGGATATTGAAAATATGGAATTGCAGAGTGCTAAGCTCCTTTTGACACTGTTGGCAGTGAGGGGAATCACATGGTTTCTTCTAGTGATGGAGTCAGGATAGGCTGGCATCTACCATTGTAGGATATCAGCTGCCCTGAAGAGCTCTGAATGAGAAGCAAGCTTGTGTTACTACACATGATCCCAAATCCTCATTAAGCCTGTGTCAGAAAACCATATTTGAATCCTACAGTGCCAGTTAGAAAGCCATAAAAATCCTAATTGCCTTTTATTTTTTGTGTTGACAATGAACAGTAAATCTGAGAGCAGTGATAAAACATTGAGGGTCTCATGCTTAAGTTACCTGGAGCTATCTGTATGCTGTGGATTATGCAAAAAAAAAATTGGCATGTTCAATTCTGAAACTCCCAATGGAAGATACCTTTCATTTGCTCTACAAAGGAAGATTTCTTTTATTACTTAGGTTATGAAAAATAGCATGGGCTGTAGGTACAGACTTACATATGATGTCAGTATGGTCTTACTGACTGTCAAGGCCCACAGCTCTTCATGAAAGCTGCAGTTACTTTCTGAATATGCTATTAATCTCATGTGGAAGTGCTATTGAAAAAAAAACATATTTAAAAGAAAATGGGTGACAATGCTCATACTTGACTTGTATAAAATAGACCCATACACTAAGCCTAGAAGCAGTGCAATGCTTTCCTCTCGCTTTAAGAATTAGGCCAGTAGTTAGTTCCTGTAGCTTATTGCTGTGGTCAGGTGCACAGACCACACCAGGATGTCAAAGAAAAGAAAGACTGCAACAAATGCACATAAAAATCTCTGTTCCCAATGCCCATGTTACACCAGTAAGTATTAAGGAAACAAAGGGGTAGAGAGGGAGTTCACTCAAATTGTTTAGCATTGTAATAGATAGTAGTTGTGCCTGGCTACTGTGGTTACCTTCTTGCAGCAGACAAGCTGGTGATCAAAGAGGAAGAACATCCTCTGTTGGCTCTTGGCTTGAGGGTGGGAGATTTTGGTTAATTCCCCAGAGTAGATGAGTTCTGAGCTTCTGACTAGGACATCTTCACCCTGAGAACAGCACAAAGAACAGGTTGGTCTCAGCCATCTAAAAACAGGGGAGAAGAAATAAGCCTGTATGTAGTCTCAAAGGAGAACCTCAGCTTGGCTGAGGGGCCTGTGTGGCGGTGGAGCCTGAATTTCTGCTGATGAAACTCTATTCTGGGAATGAGAGGGAGCCTCTGTGCTTGTCACATTAGGGAGATACTGTGTCCTTGGCACCTAGGGAAAGGGAACTGAATTTGATTAGAACAATAGTGTGTTAAATGAAAAAATCTCCTTTTCCAGGGAGTCTGCTCAGGGCAGCTGATCCATCTGTGACATTAAAGGCAGCACATAAGTAGAGAGCTGAGAATTTAGCCTGACATCCTTTAGGAAGGAGATGGTCTGGTGGTTTTGCTTGGGGGTTGTTGTTGTTGTTTGATTGGGTTTTTTTAGAAAATTAGTAGTTTTCTTTCTTTTCTTTAGCAATTTTTTTTAATGAATCTACAGGGAACCTTGGCTTCCTTTGTCACTATCACTGCTTGCCTTTCTGCAGGAACAATGTGGCTTATTAAGCATTAAGGGGCAATTCTGCTCATCTTGAGAGTTTGAAATTACTCAAGATAAAATGGGGGGCAAGAGGAGAATAATAGGATTTCAATAACCTACATGTTAATTTTATTCTCCAAGGAAAATGGGGAAGCAAAAATCCGAGGGAACATGCAAAGGCAGCTGGTCTAGCTGGGTTATGTGCTAGATCTTTTCAATTGTACTAAAAGATGGCATCTGTTTAAATTAAAAAAAACCAAACAAACCTACACAAAGAGGGGCAACAGAACTGATGTGGGGCTAGATAGTAATCCTTATTAAGATCTTGCTGTAGGCAGAAGCTCTTGGAGGGGGAGAAGGGCAACACAGAACACTCAATTCATTTGGAAAGTAAGTCTCTTACCTCCCAGTCTTCTATTGAACTCTGCCACTGAGCAATTTTGTCAATGTTCTCCAGCCGCCGCTTTCTCTCATTGATGAGCCGAGCAACATTCTTCATGGCATTTAAGGCAGCTTCAACATCTTTAAAATCCCTAGGGTAGGGCAGAGGTGTGAGGCATGACAAAATGACACATGCTTATTTTACCTACACTCCAAAGGAGTGCAGTCTAGCATGGCCTAGAGCTGGAGAGCAGAAAACAGGAGTTCCACTTGCAGTTCTATCCCAGCTGGTTTATACTGGAAATCAGAGGTACATGTTTCTGTGGGTAGCTTTTCAGACACGTGCTGGTTTTGAGGCACAGATTATAGTATTGTAATAAGTCCAGGCCCAATTACAAGTTGGGAAGGGAAGGACGTAAGCAATCAAATTCAGCCACAGATGTGTAAATACAAGTTGCTGGAAGAATCTCCAGGGCTTTCCAAGCCTTGGGTTTTTTTTCCACAACATAATACAATATATTCATAATGCCACTGTTTTTTACAGGGACTGATTGTGTCATGTACAAGTAAGGCAGTTCAGCAATAATTGGCTTCATTTCAAACATGAGCTGATGGTTTATCTGGAAGGGTAGGACAGAAGCTGACCTACCCTCCCCCACGCACCATCTGCTGCCACCAGCTACTTATGCTGAGTTTAGAGTAGCTGGGAAGAAGCTGTTCTGCACAACTTGTATCTAACACAATTTTCCAAACATCTGTCTACTGCATTAAGAAGCTTTCTGTTAAGAGGTCAGCATCAGAACGACATGCTTATAGATTTAATAAGACAGCTTAAAACCATTCTGTAATTAGGAAGGTAAAATTAAGTCAAGCCACAATGGACCAATATCAACTCTTTCCTTTAATACAGATTTTTCATGTTTTATTTCTGTAGCTAATTATTTCAAATGCTTTATTTAAGTGACATAGTTCCTTGAGCCGAGAGCAGTGCCTTTACCCTGAAACTGAACTTTGGAGGCTTTTAAGCTAGCGCTGAAGAGGCACTGGGTGTGCATGGCTTGACTGCTGTAGGCCATGATGTCCCACTGGGGAAGCACTGGGCAAAATTCATGACTACCACTCCGCCCTGATGTGCTGTGGTGTAGTTACATGGACACTTTTGTGTCTTTTGGGACATTTAGGGCAAAACCAGTGCTTTTGGAGGCAAAGTTTTCAACACCACTACTGGAAACATTTAACTCCAAAGTATGTATGTGCTGGTATCACAGATATGTGGGCCAAATAAAATAGAAAAGTACCATCATAAGGTGGACCTTGCAACTCCAGATCTGTAACAGACAGGCCCAGTGCTACTGTAATGAAAAATTATTTATTTAATAGAAAAAAACCTTTTTTTTTTCCTGGTTACTATGAGGTAACACAGAAGAATTGTAGTATCAGCTGCTCTTGGCAAGCTGCCCTCAATACATGATTCTGCATTAGTCCATTTCTATGAGACCAGTCTTGCTCCTTCCCTCCCCACCATGCTGACTTTACCTGTGTTGGGGGTTGGTGTATTTAAGCAGTTCAGCAAGTTGCAGTGGATATTTGCAGATTTTCTGTACAGGAGTCAGCAAAAACCCATCCAGAGAGATGTCAATCATCTTCTGCAGCAGGCGGCAGGCTTCGAAGAAGTAGACGTACTTGTTAACTTTGGTGAGGCGGGACAGCTCCATGCAGGCATTGGGGTGGTTGTTGCAGTATTCAGAGTATATCTGAAACTCTGTTTGCTGCAATTGAAATGAAGAGATTTACCGCCCATGTTCTTTAGGGTGATGGCCTGCTCAAACTGCTCTGTGTATATTCCCCATGTAGGTCCTGTTTGGTAATTTGTATCCTCCCCAGACTTTGAAGCCCAGTGACCTAAAGTTGGGGATGGGCAGGGTATGTTACAAGTTACAGTACCTGAAGCTTATCTGAGAGACCAAGATGTTTCCATGTATTCTGGCCTATGCTCAGCTGAATGTTTTCAATGATTAGATCAGCTGTTGCTGATCCTGCACTGACCTGAAAATACCATAGCTGTAAACTCAGGTACAGATAGGGGTTCTGGAATCTTCCTACATTTTTTCATAAATTAGCACAGTCTGGCAGGGAGTATAGTACTCAGAAGTGGAGGTGCTTTGAAAATACTCTTTCCACAGCCACAACAGCTAGAGGATGTTTCGTTGGGAAGTGGGTAGTGGTTGAATGGGGTGGGGGGTGGCATTTAATTTGGCTGGGTGGGTTTTTTCAAACTGAGCTTCATTTCTGTCAGATGAATTTCTAAATCCTCTGGCTTAATCCATGCTCAGCTACCCCTTTCCCATGAAGTCAAATTTACTTACATATTCCAAGAAGCATGAGCCAACCTCACTCAAATGTGGGTGGTCTTTGTTGAATTTCTTCTCTAGTGCTTTAACAAATTTCTTCTGGCACCTGTAGATGTCCTCAATATTCCCAAAGATTGTCTTCAGCTGTTCTTCTGTAAACATGTCAGCTCTTTTGCGGCACTGCTTAATGTAACCCTAGGAGGAAACCAAATTGGAAAGGTTCTTGGGCATTTGCTCTGTGGCCTTTGGTTATCAACACAAAACCCCATGGACTGTAGTCAGTAGTACACCATGTTCCTGTACCCCCTTCCTGCATAGGTGCATCTATGTTTTAACATGTATCTAGTATCACCCAAAACATGACAGAAATGGAAACCAAGCCACAGTTACATCACTGCCTTAAACAATACTGTAATCCACACTTGAAGCAGTTCCAGAGCAGCTTTCTCTTCTGTTAAAAACACTTTTATCTGTCTGCAGACTACAGGGTGTTCTGACCCCAGTACTGATCCACTGATAGATTTAGGCCAATTAAATCCAGTTGCTGATCTGCTTTGGATGCTTGCGTTTGTTAGGAAATGCCTGGTAGACTCAAGGGAGAAGGAGTACACAAAGGACATGGGGGGCCGGGCCACTGCAGGAGGAAAGGCTTGTTTGGTGTGTACTGCTTCGCCCCAGCTGGCTCTCCTGGAAGACACTACATTTTTGTGTCATTTCAGTGAAGAATTGTGTTCCTGCAAAACTCTTACCAGTTACCTTAATTTACCCCAATGTACAGTGTGTCTCTTTTAGAAGAGGTTTCGCAATATTCAGTGTATTTGCAAGTGAAAGACCTAATTGGCTCAACATCCCCCAGTTGTTTTGATCTGAGCATGAGTTGCCTGAAGGCTGGAGTTGCTGACTGTATTACCTCAGAACATATATTAAAGAGGACAGCAATGCTAGACATTTACTTTTCTCTTGCTTGGGAGATTCAGTTAATTTGATTTAATCAGAGCCCAAGTGGGTGCTTCAAACACAGAGGCATTTGGGATATTGCTGTAATGAATTGTCTTCTGTTTTCTGAGCATACAATGCGATTTAGCAGAGCAGGCTCTGATGAAAATACAGTCTCATTTTCGGAAAAGTTACCTGCTTAGGGTCACTCTCTGGGCAAGAATGTGACATAGTCTATTACTCTTTAAACAAGTTCTTAGATTCACTTCCCCTTTATTCACAAGTTTTCAAATTCACAATTATTTACCTCACAAATGTCTTTCAGGTGCTTGATGTAGTCTCTCTCTGTGCTTATGATCTCATTGATGACGTTGGTCCTCATTTGGTCTTTGGTGGTCTGCCCCATCCCAAAGCGGCGGGTGCCACTGCTGGAGTCGTCCTCTTTGCCACCCTCTACCTTCAGGGGATAATCTTCCATGGGTTCATCCTGATTTACTCGCAGCTGTGCCAGACACACAAGATGTTCAGCATTTGTATTGCTAAACACAACTCTCAAGGAAAAGAAGTCCGGAGCAGTTGACTGAATAGCAGACAAAAATTGAGCAAGGATAAGGAGAGAAGAGGGCTGCTACATGTATATTACCTGTAAACATATTTTCCCCTTGGGGTGGCTAAGGCCAGATAGTTTTGGGAGGGTACGTTCAAGCCACCTGAAAGCTGCTCCCACTGTGTGACATGGGTGGTTTTAAGCAGGCATCTCTTATGGACAGAGGTCACAGGAATTATATGGAGTCCTCCAGGAAGAATACGTACAAATCCAGGACAAAAATGGTTTATCAAGTGAAATCTGCTTAGGTACTTCTGAGGGGGTGCTGAGGGGCAGGGGGACAGGAAATAGTTGCTTTTTATTGTTGTTGCCATACTATAAATAACAGATGGCCTCTCAGTATCTGCTTCCCCAAGATTATTTAAAGATAATCTATTGTTAATATAAAAGCAGGTAACAGCTGCCAGTGGGCATATAGCATGGTAAGGAATGGCATTATATATATGGCTGTGTGTGAAAGTCAAGGTTCCTTCATAGTGCCCATCAGATGGCAGCACATCATGAGCAAAGAAAAACACCCCCGTTCTGTACGAACACTGTCCTACAGAGTCTATATTGCAACAATAGCAAAGGACCTTAGTTAATAGCAGGCAGTTGGTGCATTTCACTTACAAGCTTTCTTTCATGCAGTAGTATTGTAGCTCTCAGAGTGCTCACGGGATATTTTGTATGCAACTCAAATGATCAATTCCAGCACAGAGAAGTGAAAAAAACGAAGTAGGAACATGCATAACTAAAGGTGATTTTAGTACAATGATGCAGAACTGCTTTAAACTTGTAATGTAGTTTCTTCTAGGCAGGATTACTTACCACTTGATACATATATCTATGTACAAAAAATTGTGCATACCCCTCCCTTGTCAGCATAGGTGTAGATTACATTTACTCACCATTAACAGCTGCTGAAGCCCTCAAGATGTGCAATCCTGGTTTTCCTTCACTGTGAGCAGACCAACATTGGCTAGTCCTAAACTCAGACCTTGGCCTGAAATTTGTGTGGAGTAACTGAGAGACCTGCAGATTTATCCAAGTCCCCAAACATACCAGCCTTCCCAGCAGTAAGCTTGAGAGGAAGTGATAATTAGCACAAAATCTTCACTCAGATGCTTGAGTTAGTGTTGCAATTACTCTGCTAAAAGAAGTTGTTACTCTGCACCCCTAATGGCTAGCACTAGTCTGCTTTCCCCTAAAATATTATCACAGGTTTATTGCCAGCCAGGGCAACAATTTAATTTATCAGTAACATGAAATAAAAAAAGGCCTGTGTTTTGACCGTGAAAAAAAAGCAGTTCTGTCCCCACCAGTGCTGGGAGTTTGGTCCTACTAATCTTACTTGCAAAAATATCCACCATTTGTAATGGTTACCCAGTTGAGACTGTCGCCTGCAATCTGTAACAAAGCATTTCAAAACTTTTATAGCACTATCTGCCCCACTTCTCCAAGGACTTTTGCTACAGACAGCAGATCACCTTGTATCACCTCCTTTCATGCTTCACCTGGTTTTGGGACACTTGTGATCTGAAGTGACCTGGATAAAGAGCTAAAGGGCTGAGAAACTCTGCCCTTTGGCACCTAATTGCCTTTGCAGTACTGAGGAGCCTGCCCTGAAGCGGAGAAAGCAGAGTCAGGCATCCACACCATCAGTCACAGCCCAAAGAAAGGAAAAAAGCCTTTCTCCTCACAGCAGGAAAGGAGTGCACAGCAGTTACCCAGACTCTTGTTCTACCCCCAGTTGCACAGAGAATTCAGATGTGTTTCAGAATGCTCTGTTGGAAAGTAATCCAGCCTCTGCAGTACACAGCTGGGACTGTCTGGGCTGTTCTATATAGCTATTTCTACATGGTCTTTGTAGCTAGGAGAGCCTTGGCCCACAAACGTCAAGTGTTTCATGTCTGTCTCCCTTCATCAGTTGTCCCACATGACCTCCAAGACATTTTTGGTTTTGTCCTCCATTTTTAAATGCCTGGATACAGTGCTGTGTGGTAGCCCAGCAGCCCAATGATTTTAAAACTCCAGGGCTAAGAGAATGTGCATCCATGAGTCAGGTGGTTGCATACTTTGGGATGTGGCATTGCACTGGACCCAGCTCCAGATAGAGAAAGCTGAATTTGGTGCCATGCTCATCCATACTGTCTGAAGTGGACACTAGATTGAAGATCTCTGCCAGCTGCATCTGGGATTCCTCTAGGAGAGTATTTGTTACTCGTTCCTGAAGGGGATGCTGTGTGCTTGGACACAAATTAGCCAATATACATATGGGTAAGTAGGAGCTCAGTCTGCAAACCACCATGCAAGGCAGCTCCCCAGCTGGCACTGCTCAGCTTAGCTCCTGAGTCTGGAACTGAACCACCCCTTACCCTGATTTACTCATGTAAAGAGGAACTTCTCCACACAGGTGGCAGCTCAGCCAAGACGGCCTGATGTACCATAGCCATGCATAGAGGAATAGTAACAAGACATGTTGAACCAACTTATCTCTAGCAGTGAAAGTGCTGAGGAGTCACTACAGAACACTAAACCTGGAGAAAAAGAACAGACACGTGGTGCTAATGGAGAGGCATAAAGAAACATCAAGCTCTTACCCGTACAAAGCTGGCTGGAAACCAGCCTTCGCTGTCCAGAATCCTCCCCCACCACCACTCCTTGTTGGTAGCATCCATTACTTCAATGACATCGCCGGCCTTGAATCCCAGCTCTTGGTCATCCATTGTGACATGGTCCCAGAGGGCTTCTGCATATACCACACTGCCATCACTGATGAGCTGTGGACAAAGCAATTGAAACTGTCAGCTCCCTCCAAGAAAGCAGCACCATCTGTCAACATGGCTGCAGCTTTGGCAGCATTGCTGCTGAGCCAAACAAGTGTTGATAACTGTTCTCCCCATGAGCAATGTGAAAAGGAGATGGTGCTAGTCTGGCAGTTGCTTCAACTGACCTTTTTCTCAATAGCATTTATCCAGAATCACTTGGACACAGTACTTTTACTACTATAAAGGACATAAATTTAATGCTCTGGAATTTCTTACTGGTGATTCTGCCTCAGCCAGCAAACAAGGCTCGGTGGTACATTGGTGGTGGATGATGCTCTTGTGCTGCCAGTGCAGCCCTGCTATGGAAAGCCTTGAAATAAAACCTTGAGCTTCAAAGTTGAGACATACTTCAGAGCAGAAAGTATTCTGAGGCCTCAGAGCTAGTCTAGGATGGATAGAGCCTTAAGTCTTTAAGGTGGTTAAACTTAGTACTTAAGCTGCTTAAAGTAAGTCTCCTGGACAGTTTTAAGTAATTATACTGAGGGACAACGGTTACTGACATGTCCCATAGAGGGCCTACTCTAGGAAAAAAAGGACGCCCAACAATTGAAAAAACCCAAACCAAACAAAAAAAAAAAACCCAACCCGCATCTAGAGGCTGTAGAACACAATGATGATTGTGTCTATATGTGCCTGGTACCATTCTCAACCATTCAAACCTTAGCTTTGGTGTAGTTAAGTAACACTTGGGACCTGTTGCACTGGTCTATCTGTAAGCTGGTCCTACTAGCCACTGCAACAGGAGTGCCTGCCTGATGCCTACAAGTTTATCATGTCAGAGTCTCCTTTGAATTTCAACAACTACAGAGTACATGCACAGACTTCGTGGGGCCTGAGCATGACTGATACTGAATGCCAAGGATTTCCCCAAGAAGGCAGAGTGTATACTGGCGTCCTGCTAAAAAGGACTTAGCCATTTTGGAGTGGCAGTGAAACCCTATTTTTCTCCAGGAGAATGGTGCAATGATAAATTCTGGGAAGACAACAGAAAGAGCACTCACTCTAATGAGGCACAAGGGAGAAAGAGAAAACCTGTACAAAACCCATGGTATATCTCACAACACTGCAGCAGTATCACCACAGCCACATAATGCACGTGTCATCCATGCTGGGCACCTTAGATTGCTCAGTCACATGGTTAGTTATCTACTGGGTCACTTTTTGCCTCTCCCCAAAGAAAGATGCATGTTGTAAAAGAACATCAGGATAATTGTGCATACAGTAAATCAGGAGAGAGTTAACGAGGCATCTGAAAGAAAATTCAAATACAGTCTGCCTTTGGATAGCAAATGCCCTTTCACTGAACCAGAAACAGCTTCATGCAGTGTTTCCATTCTGACAAAAATAACAGGATGGTGGGGAAGGAGAGGAAGAGAGGTTCCCACTTATCTACGTAGCCAGCATGTTGGTGCTCCCCACACTGCCTTTCCTCAGCTGCCCTCTGCTGCACCACCACAGGGCTGGGTGCATCCTTACTGCAGGTTTCTGCTCTTCACAGAGGTCAGCAGTTGCTGTGGTGAGACTCAGCAAGCAGGGAATGTAAGGGACATGCTGCTGTCATACAGCCAGCCAGTGGCATTATTGGAATATAATCCAAGGGTCTTAAACAGTGTCTCACGAGTCAAAGCTTCTATAGCAAGGACAGGCTTTGATCACAAGGCAAGTAGAGGAGTAGTATCAATTAGTCTCAGAAAACCAAACATCAAGAGATAGTGATGAATGTATCATATAGCAGAGGCAGCTGCAGTCAAATGGCAGGTATTTGTCCAAATGAGCTGTGGAGGGAAAGGATGTTTGGGCTTGACAATTAATGCATACAGCTGTTAGAGCTATGTGTGATGCAGTGGAATGATGCTATGTGTATCTCAGTGGAGGTAGGGATGGAGAGCCATGCAACAGCAAAGACAAGGGCTATTGATGTGTTAGAAACCACAGAAGTGCCTGAGAATCATCATGTAGGAATTAAAGCTTCTCCCCCAAAAAAGGTGGTGGGATCAATAGCCCAGCTGAAGTGCATCTACACCAATACATGCAGCATGGGCAACAAACAGGAGGAGCTGGAATTCATTGTGCAGTGGGAAAACAATATAGTTGCCATCACAGAAACATGGTGTGAGGACTCACAACTGGAGTGCTGCAGTATATGGCTATAAACTCTTCAGAAGGGATAGGCAGGGAGGGAGAGGTGGTGGGGTAGCCCTGTATGTTAGGGAGTGTTTTGACTGTCTAGAGCTTGATGATGGTGATGATAGGGTTGACTGATTGTGTGTAAGAATCAGGGGAAGGCCAACAAGGCAGATGTCATGATGGGAGTCTGTTACAGACTGTCCAACCAGGATGAAAAGGCAGACAAAATATGCTGTAAGCAGCTGGGAGAAGTCTCACAATTGCTAGCCCTTGTTCTTGTGGGGGACTTCAACTTAACCAGATGTCTGCTGGAAATACAATACAGTGGAGAGGAAACAGTCCAGGAGGTTCCTGGAGTGTGTGGAAGACAATTTCCTGACACAGTTGGTGAGGAAGCCAACAAGGGAAGGCGCCCCACTGGACCTGTTGTTTGTGAACTGAGAAAGACTTGTGGGCAATGTGACAGTTGGAGGCCTTCTTGGGCACAGCAATCACAAAATGCTAGAGTTTTCGATTCTCGGAGAAGTAAGGAGAGGGCTTAGCAGAACTGCCACCTGGGCTTCTGCGGGGCAGATTTTGGCCTGTTTGGGAGCCTGGTTGACAAGGTCCCTTGGGAGGCAGTCCTGAAGGGCAAAGGTGTCTGGGAAGGCTGGACATTCTCCAAGAAGTAAATCTTAAAGGTGCAGGAGCACACTGTCCCCATGTGCTAAGAGACAAGCCAGCAGAGAAGACTGGCCTGGCTGAACAGAGAGCTTTGGCTGGAACTCAGGGGGAAAAAGAGAGTTTATGACCTTTGCAAGAAGTGGCAGGCAACTCAGGAGGACTACAAGGATGCTGTGGGTCACACAGGGAGAAAATTAGAAGGGCCAAAACCCAGCTAATCTGGCTACTGCCATAAAAGACAATAAAAAATGTTTCTATAAATACATTGGCAACAAAAGGAGGGCTAAGGAGAATCTCCATCCTTTATTGGATGCAGGGGGAAATAATAGTGACAAAGGATGAGGAAAAGGCTGAGGTACTTAATGCCTTAATGCTCAGTCTTTAATAATAAGACCAGTTATTGTCTGGGTATCCAGTCCCCTGAGCTGGAAGACAGGGAAGAGGAGCAGAATGAAGCCCTATGATCCAATGGGAAATGGTTAGCGGCAGTGCTGTGGCAGTACAACGCTCCCCCCACCCCACCAGCAGGAAACAACTTCTCCAGGCAGGGAGAAGGGGAAGGAAAAAAAACCTAAACCCTGGAGGGGCTGAAATTTGAACTGGCCAATCGAGAAGTGCCAGGTATACTGAGGTGACCTTTTCTTAAGTCGCCTGTGTAGTACTAATTCCCCTTACACCATTGAGCCTGTGGTTTTATAAAATGTTACTTTACTTCTAACTAACTTTTACTGAAGAATAAATCTGAGTTTTAACTCCTGTTAGATTTGGTTATGTGTGCATCTGTAACATTTTTTTAAATGGCGTAGTTGGCAGGATGGTGTTAACAGAGGAATTATGATGGAAGCACGGCTGCAGCCCTTCTCCCCCAGGTCTGTAACGGGCAAAGGAGAAGTGGTCCAAGCCAGCAGCGGTCATGGAGAGAGTAGAACTGCACCACAGCAGTAGTTGAGACAGCAAAGGCCAAGGCAGTGTGTGGGCCCTCCTGGGCGCCTGCTTGCTTCAAGCACAAACCCAAAAGAGTGATTCTGCTAAAAGGCAAGGGGAAATAGATTGTCTGAAGGTGGAACTGGAGGAAGGGGATGTGCAATACCTTATTAAAACAGAAAGGCACACGTGTCCACACAGTGGGACCCCTGAACCACTATTGCACAACCCTTTGGTCAGGACCCAAACTCAGCAAGTTACAAGCTAAGTTTTCGTGCAAACCAGGCGAAACCAAAACTGAGTATTTGTGGAGAATTTCTCTAATGGCGGAGGATCAGATACTGTTGACTGATGATGAAGCAAGAGGTTACTGGGGACCAGGAGTCTTTCCGAGTGCTAGACCAAGTGGGTGATCAGTCGATAATGTCTCAAGTAGCCTACTGGGCTGGGGGTGTGGACCCCAGGGAGAGAAGAGAACCTATTACTATCTGGGTAAAGGGGCTGTAGGACTTAACAAAGGGAGTGCAAAAGGCCACCTGTGTACAGACCAGGTATGATGGAGGACAGCAAGGGATATGGATGACTGCCCTGCTGGACCCCTGCCACCTTAAACCCTTTATTAGAGGTCTGCTGGATGCTTTAAAGATACACGTCCAGTCCCTCAGAGAAAGAATCCAGGGCCCCATTGAATGCAACCAGCAGAACCCCACAGAGGCCACCCATCTAGGTGATGACTCGGGCAGAAGTACTGCACGGCATAGTAGCTCATGGGCTCGGGATGGGATGGGTTGGGATGGGATGGGATGGGATGGGATGGGATGGGATGGGCGGAGCCGAGCGGTAGCGTGGAGGGCAGCAGGAAGGTCCGGCCGGCCGGGTGTGAACCCCGCCCCGAGCGGTCTCGAACTCGTGGCTGCTCGGGTGGGCACCGCGATGCCGGCAGAAACGGCCCCTGGCGGAGGGCGCTGGCGCTGGAGGCGCCCCGGGCCGCGCCGCGCGGGCAGTCCGCCCCGATACCCGGGAGCTAGCGGGATTGTTGGGGGGGCGGGTTAGAGAGCAAAGGGAAGCACCAGCAGCCCCGCCCCCTCGGGAGGAGAGACTGAACCCCTTCGCGGCACTTCGAAAGGAACTGGAAGGGCAAAAAACCCTGGAAGCTGCGGTTTGGTGTTCAGGCTGCCCAACCCACATGGTGAATACCTGCCAATGGTCTGCTGATAAAGAGCCTTATACATGCATTCCCCACTATTGCCCACAATGCTTTAGCCAAGCTCCTTGATGCTACGGAAGTACCATCAGTTGTTCACATATAATAATATATAGATGATATCCTAGTTGGTGGGGACAACAAGGAACAGGTAGGGCAAGTAGCTGAGGCCGTCCGGAATCTGCTAGTCAAGAATGGGCTGGACATTCCATCTTCTAAATGTCAAGGTCTGGGACAAGAAGTCAAATTCCTGGGGGCACGGTGGATAGCTGGAGCAGTTGTGGTACCTGATGATACTCTATCAACTATTGAAAAGGGACAGACTCCAGGCAATAAAACCAAATTACAGCAGCTGTTAGGTACTTTGGGCTACTGGAGAAAACATATACCAGGGTTTTCAGTGATTGCCCACCCTCTCTATGACTTGCTCTGAAAGAACGAAAAATGGGGATTTGCTGAACATGCCTCATACTGTGGCGTGTTTCAAAATGGGCCACAGGGCCCAGCTAGACCATTACTGTTCTCTTCCACTGCATTTAAAGAGACTGAGTGACAATATTCAGATTGGGAAAAGGTGATTCTTTCCCTCACTAGAGCAGTTAAAGAGGCTGAAAAGCTGCGTACCTCACAGGATGTTATAGTACAGGGTCCTTTCCCTCTCTTAAATTCAATCCTCAGTGGGTCACCTCCTCCAGAAGGAGTAGCCCAGAAGGCCACAGTTAGGAACTGGTATGCATACCTAGAAGAGATAAGCCAATTGCTCCCACCAAAGGAGGGTCCGACTATGGTTTTCAAACTACAGCGACCTGTAAACCCCGATCCAACCTTTTTGGGTCAACCTTATAAATCTTCTCTGATTGAGGAGGCATCCGAATCTGTGGCAGGCTCAGATGTGCGGGGAGTGTGGTTCACTGATGCATCTGCCTGTTGAGTGGCATCAAAATGGCAATATAAAGCAGTGGCATTGGAGGTTGGTACTGGGAAGAAAGTTGAGGAAGAAGGTGAAGGTAGTGCACAAGTAGGAGAACTATGGGCTTTATTACTGGCTGTAGAGACTGGTGCTACCATCGTCTATACTGACTCATACGCAACCTTTAAGGGCACTACAAAGTGGATATGTCAGTGGGAATCTAGTAAGTGGGAAGTAGGTCATATGAAAGTGTGGAGGACAGAGGACTGGCAACAACTCCTGGTGATAGGGAGATCCTGACCTTTAAAGGTAGGATGGGTGAAAGGACATGCTCAGGATGGAACCCCAGCTGCGAAATGGAATCAACAGGTGGACCACCAGGCCCAAATCAGGATGGTCACCAGTGAGAAGGAAGACTTGGATAGACTAGTAGCAGAATGGTTGCATATCAAATGAGGCCACTCAGGGAAAGCAGATCTCTGTCATGAATGCCAATCTCAGGGTTGGCCAGTGCCCATGAAAACCTGTGAAGCAATCCTTACAGCTTGCCTGCAATGCCGAATAAGGCTTAAGGCTAATCACCCAAACCAAGCTCCAGCCCAGCATATCAGACAAGGCAAGGCTCTTTGGAGCACTGTCGCGTCCCGAATTTGGAGCGACTCAGGTTCATGGATTTCCTTTGTTAAAATTAAGGTGAAACGACACCAGGGGAGTTCAAATAACAATCAACTTTTATTCAGCCTAACTAACCTTGCCCAAATAC
>JANZLQ010000089.1:17671005-17692825 GCA_026212715.1 Elanus axillaris
ATCAGTGTTACCAACATTCTTCTCATACTGAACTCAAAACACAGCACTGTACCAGCTACTAGGAAGACAATTAACTCTATACCAGCTGAAACCAGGACAGCTGTCCAAATTACACATGATGTCACACTGAAAATCTTTGCAGAACAGGTGAAAAAACCCTTTTAGTTTGATCTTGTGCAGCTTGGATAGGAAAAGCACCAGTCAGAATCTGGGAACACATAAGCCTGTTCTTGAGCCCTAATTTCACTTCATAATCCAACTGCATCTTATGAACCCAATTTTGTCAATGGGCCAAAAAGTACCTAAGGGTTTGCTAGCTTATTATTACCTGAAAGCAAAGCTCCCAAGTAATACAAAATAAAGTTCTGTCAGAGGCTACAGTAAGACCTGCAAAGATCATCCTCATCAATGCTTTCATTACACGTGATGGTTTTTTGTTAAGACCGCATCACTTGATTACTTCTAATAACAGGTGAGGTATGAATTCAGTGTAGCAGCTATCAGTTCAGAGCAGGAACTTGGTATCAGAATGAATGAAGTATGAGCTATTTCTGAACTAAATACTTGGTTGTTTATGCTCTGAATTCAATAAATATGCAGAACATAGCAAAGACATATTCATTGTCTAAACCTGGAAGTCCACTCGATCTTGATGGCAGTTCAGGACATGGAGGTGCATATAGAGCTTATGATTAAAGCAGAATTTTCTGTGGAAGTGTGTAACTACCCAACCATTCAGCTTTAAGTGAGATTTCGCAAAAAAATCAAGCATTCTCATAGCTTTGCTCTGACACATCATATCATTATACAGAAGTCCTCTACCGAATACATGCCAGTACTATAGAATGCATATAAAGCAGTTCTGTGGCTAAGACCTAGCCCATTACTACAAAACTCCAAACAAGCTAGAATGCCATTGATATTATTATTTTATGCAGAATACCATGGTTTGCACTTAAATTTATTCTTTAAAGAGCATTAAAGTATCACACTTTGCTAATTGTCTGAAGAACATTTGTCTGATAGTAACCAACAACTTTCAGTGTATTAGTATAGCAACAAAAACAAATTAGAAATGTTTTTCAAAAACAAATAAATCATTTATAAAAAGGGAGTTAGCAGTCACTTAATTAAAAACTTCCTTTGCATCCCTCTGATCTCATTCTTTTCCCTTATTATATGCACAGCTTCATCGCTTTTGCCTGATGCATCTTCTGCTATTTTCACTGCTAAAAGTAATTTTCAGCTTAAAAAATGTTCATTGACATCTTTAAAGCTTTTGGGTTTTCCCCCACATTTTCCAATTTGTTCTCCAATCTGTGCTTAGATGAAAAAGCAAAAGCTCCAGGGAGATATTTATCTGTATTACTTAAAATACTCTATACCTCTGCTAAGTGCCTTGAAAGCTGTGTTTGTTTTTACCAGAGATATGTTTTTCTTCTCTGATCTTACCAAGCTCATCAATTTTCTGCAGTGTCAAAACCTGCTACTGCATCTTGGATTAGCTTTCGTGGCAGAAAAGTCCTCATGGACATATTTCACCAAAAAAATGCAGTTCATAGTCATACAAAAATTCTCAATCCTTGAGGAAGAATGGCCCAGGATAGCCATTATGTGTTTTCCCAAATTAAATAATGTTCCAGGGAAGAATAAAACTAATGAAAAATAAGAATTTTCTCTGAAGCAGCTTACATGGGAGACATGATTACAAATAAATAAATAAAACAGTAGACTAGAACAGTGACCCAATGCACTAGAAATCCATCAAGGAAGTAGGGGAATGAAGACTTTTAATGTAGGTAGTGACTCAACATGCACAGCGTAAACTAGGTCAAGTAGAAAAGAAGCAAGCACTATACAAAAATCTTTAAAGACAAGTTAGCAGAGATTGCTAAAATAGTCTATCAGCTTCCTCAACAGCACAGTACTAGTTGGACAGGCAGCTAATAAGCTGCACAGTAGTTGACTCAGATGCCTCATTCCTGCCCCCACAAATGCTCATCTCTGTTTAACACCAAAATCTACTGGTACGGTCACAGCTGGCCTCTCTGTGTCTCCCTGAAACCACTTACCTGATCTGTCCCTGACAACCAGGCAACACCAAAGAACAATGTTCTGTCAAAAAATAATGCCAAGCAACCAATTAGCTCAAGCAGATTTCTCCATATTTTATACTGCTGTCCTGATAAATTTCACTAAATATGGCAACAAATCCCATATATAGGAACACAGGGAGGAATTGTCATCAACATTCAGTACTACAACCTTCTGTGCAAGTATTAAAACTGCTTTATACTGTTGTTAGTCCAAGCCCAAGCTTGGGATTTAGGTCATTAAAGTACAGAAGCAGACTGATAATTCTAGCAATAGTAGGTCATGAAAAAATGCCACACAAACACTTTTTTATACATCTGAATAGAGAATAAGGTGTCAAGCGCCCAAGTCCATGAAGAAATACCTTGAAGACACAAAGCAGTAAAAGTCATACAAAAAATGGCACTGAAAACAGCAGCTGGCACAGTTGACCTACATTCAAGTGCCTGAGCAGACAGCACTGAGACAGACTACATTCAAGGACAGTCACAAAAACAAAAGGCAAGAATTCTATAAAAATCAAATAAAGCTTGATAAAAAAGTTTCCAGAGGAAGAAGGTATATGGGTTCACCCTTACACCTTCCTACAGGCTTTGGGATGCAGGCATAAGCTGTCAGCAGTGGGAAGGGTCCTGGCTGGGCTCTGCTTGTGCCCCCACCTTGCTGAAGGGGAGCATGTAATATGTTGATGCCGAGCAACCCTGAGAGGTACTTCTACACAGTTCCAGAGCTCTCCATCTCATCAGAAAGCCATTGGAGCTGTTATCAGCTCTGTGGTTTCACACAGAAGAACACTCTGTGCCCACAGTGAGAGAGAAGCTATGCAATGGCCATGATATAAGCCATGGCTCTACAGCTCATAGCCACCCCTGCTTGTGGCCTGCCAGCTGCATCCTGCTTATAGGTTAAATTTGGATAATTTGAAATACATAGAGGCAGCTTATAGTAGGATGTTTACTCTCGGAAGCCATAATCAAGCCTATCTGACACTGGAGAGCAAAAAGGCTGGGCTACACTGGGACAGCCTTGATCTTAATAACCAACAGAAGATGGCAGGGAGGGAAAAATGAGATAAGCCTTGTGTTGTTCATCTAACTGGTGGGAAACGAAAAGAAGTCGGGATTATATATCTACTGAAGGTAACAGACTGAAAACAAGTATTAACCACAACAATGGTAGTCGTAGCCATAGTCCAGAATTCAGTTAAGACTAGTATCACCTAGTACAGGTGACACTGTTTGCCATGCCTGAGCTCTTCTCCTCTCTCAAAGGATGGACTTGCTTCATACATTCCAAGTGCCAGGAATTAGTGAACACAAGTTATTGTTGGCAAAAAAAACCCACCAAATCCAAAGCAAACAAAAACTACCACAAAAAAAAATTTATGCCCTCTCACTGGAGAAACACAGAATAAATTTCTAGAACAGTTTCCTCAGAACAGCTGGGCACTGGAGCCCCAAATCTAGCACAGCCTCTTAACAGAGATCTCTCAAAGTTACTTAGGTTTATGTCTCAGATAGAATAAACCCCAGTAGCTCCCCATTAGTAAGGAGCTCCAACCGCATGCCTAGGTCAGAAGCCTGAACAATGACCCAGGACTGAAGGGAAATGGGCTAGAGGCAGTTTCCCCAAAATTTCGGTTGTCTGTTTTCACTTGACTTACAGCCTACAGCTTTTAGGGGTAAGGCTGGGGCAGGAACCCATGATGATTACAGGAAGCTTTGAAAGTCAAGAGCATCCATAGTTTATTAAAAGCACATTATATTAATGACAAAGGGAACAACTTTTGTGTATTTGAAGTATATCTCTTTCAAGTGTGCTTTTTCAGCAGCACAGCCACACATTTAATTTGCCTCTGTAGCATTTACATTTAAAATAATTCACCAAAATAACAGCAGGAGCCTGATTTACACTCACAGAGCAAATTAATTCAGAGCTAACAATCTCATTTCCTCTGCCTCACTGAGCAGAGATTGCTGTTGTTGTGTGCAGTGCCCACAGGAAAGTACATTGCAGCTGGTGAAGGGAGCAGTTCAAGAGATTTAAGATGATAAACAAATGGAAAGGGTGCCTGGAGTGGGGAAACCAAACCCAGACTACATTGCCCAGGTGAAAAGAGCCCCTCTACCCTCCTCTTCACCCATTCTGAATTGCTAAACCCTCATCTCCCCTAGAAATAGCTGCCACAGTAGTGCTGCAGCCTCCATCAGTCCTGTTCTGAATTATGTGCTTCATTTATCAGCTGCTTGATATACAGAGGTCCCTATGCAGCTACACAGTAAAATCCATCAGAGTGATGTCATCCCACTTCTGCCCCAGCAGTGCAATTCTCCAGCTCTTTACTGTGCTGATGGACCCTCTCACATCATTCTGCTTATGGTTGTGGGCCAGTTTAACAGGAAGAGGAAAGTCTAGCAGGGAATTAGCAACAAGGGAATAACGACCAGTTAGCATGAGCTTTGTGAGGGTAAAATAAAAAAAACACAAACCAAACAAAAAAAGCAACCAAGGGCATGGGCCTGCAAAGCCAAGCCTTAAGGAGCCAAGGTCCTCATGATCACATTTCTGAGCAGGCAATGAAACTGTGTTCAGTGAATCTTTGAGGCAAAAAAAGAACACAGAATGGGGAGGAGAGGCAGAAAATATGTAGAGTGGAGAAAGCAAGCTTCATTGCCTCCATTTTAAAGAAACATTAAGAAACAAAAGGATTCAACATAACAAAATTAAATTAATATTCTGGTACAATGCCACAAATGGAATTGCTGTTGCGAATGAAACCAGTTCCTAATTGGCTGAGGCAAAGAGCAAATCCATGCTCAAAACCAAAAAGGACACAGTTCTTCAATGGAAAGCTGAGCATAGGTCCTCTGTGGGTCTGCTGGGCACATCACCCAGGGTAACATTCATCATCAGAAATAATGCGCTGAGCCACCCACTCAGGTTTCAAGAGTTTTTAAATCCCAATTAGAATCTAAATGACTTACAGGGAAGCTTAAGGGAGTTCTCTGCTCTCTTGGGTAGTGGATATAATTATGGGGAAGAGAGATGCAAATTATGAATGGCTCTGCAGCTGACTCCCACGTTACCACTTGCTACGCACTTGCAGCTTGCTCTGCTTTGCCTTGGCAGATGTGTGGCAGACAGCTGCCCCCAGTCCCTTCATTGCTTGTTGAATGATGTTAGGAGTGGGAGAGAAGAGGGGGAGCAGTTTAACTAGATTTGAAGAGTGGACACGATGGGAAAAACAGATAGGAAATCACATAGAAGTACTTTCTTGATCCAAAGCCTGATTCTTTGTTGAAAAGCCCCTCTGTTGTACTGCATACAAACTATTAATTCACTAGCCACATTCCTGTCACAGCTACTGATTTGGAAAAAAGCAGGCATGTCCTCCTACTCTATGTGTTCATTGTTTATTTGCTCAGGTCTGATTACTCACCCATACCAACCTGTTTGCTCTCATTTTTCAGATGGACATCTTTGGAAATGCTATTTACTTTATGTCTGGACAATGTTGAACATGATGGGACAAATTCTAGTTCAGTCCTTTAAGCCCTATCACGATCTAAACATTAAATCAATTGTAGCAATCAAAACTAGCAGACAAATCCCTTCTAGTATCCAAGCACATTCTTTACCATATCCTTGGTAGGATGTACTGGTTGGAATATCTGGCATGTCATTTACTGCCCCAACAACAACTCTTATTCATTGATGTAGCTGCTATTTAAAGGAGTTGAGGGGGAGGGTGTGTGTAGATGAAACCATCCATCATAATCTTCCAAAAGTTTCTTCTGTGGAAGGCTAAAATGGTTGCATTTCTGTTTCTAACAGGTAATAAACACTGACATTCCAAACTCAAGCTGAATTTTTACCTGTCCATTTAACTCTGCTCCTTAGCCCTGTACCTGCTATGCCTTGAAGTAAAAATCAGACCCAGACCAAACTCCCCTCCATTGAAGTGAAAAATAACAATAAAGCTGCCCCTTCATCAGGCAACTGCCTCCCAAAATGCTGACAGGTGGCTGGTTGGGAAACAACATATCTGACACTGTCTGATTGAGCGTGATCACAGTCAATTCAGATCAGCAGTAACCTCGAAGGAGCTTTCAGCTCACCTGCAAAGATGAAAATACCATGTCCATGTCTCCACATCCAGCCATTCTTACTTAAAAGTGCAACAACAACTGAGGAAATTCAAGCAAATGAGCCAGAAAACCAGAACAATAGGTATTTAGAGTGGACAGCACCTACTATAGCAAACATAGGAGGTAAAAGCAACATCAAAGACTGTTAGTGCAGCTGACAAGCCGGACAGACATGAATTTGAAAGGGCTTTGTCAATAAGATTTCAGGCTACTGAGTCTTACTGTTCTGCCATTACTTAATCTGAGTTCATATGATCCAAAGCCCTGGTTCATACTCAAGCATACTCAAACTCCGTGTTTTAATCTTTTTTTTTTTTTTTCCTCCAGAAGGCAAACAAAAAAGCCTCAAACAATTCGGACATAACCAATGCTTCTTCTAGTCATCACCAGTCCTCAAATGAAGACCTTGAACAGAAAAATCTTTCCCTATATTCTCTCAGGAATTGTTATTCCTCCCATCTCTGCAGCTACTTTCCAGGGACTTAATTGGAGTTTTCTTAATGCAAGTGCTGTTATCTCCCAAACCTCATGCTGCCCTTGTCCGTTATAATTATATTGATTTAGCAGTGATGTTTGCTTCGCCTCTAAAACAACTTCGTAAGAGCACTCACAGGAGAGTGTTAGAAACCCAAGGTATCACAGGCTGTCATAGTGCCTCCTTTCTTGTACCTATTACTTTATTAAACAAAAGAAAAAATGTAAACATGGTGTAGGAATTTCCAGTTAATTTACATTTCCAAAGATTCTGTGCTTTTATTATGTCTTTACATCCAAGTACACTCTCAGAAGACCAAGAGCTCAGAAGCTAAGTCTTTGCTAAAGATTTTGTTGCCAAAATGCATATGGTTTCTTCAGTCTTAAGTGACAGTCTAGAAACAAATGCTACTGGCCTGGAAAAGACTATGCTGTAAAGAATGGTTAAGGCCATTTTTATGAAGACTTGTCCCTAGGAAGTAAACCAATTCATATCACAAAAGCCTTTAAAATGTTGCACCCAGTCATGCCAACTTTGCATGGAAATATCAACTTCCTTATGCTATTTTCATGACAGTCAAACCTGGAGCAGGAAAAAAAAAAAAAAAGAAAAAAAAGACATGGGTCTTTCTTATAACGGAGTAATCAGCACTATAGCCTGAATGATTAAGAGTGAAGAATTGTCTGGATAATAATTTAAAACCTTTGACAAAGAAGCCACCTTTTGTTAAGACAAAACTATTTAACACTAGAACCTGAAACAAGGCCTGCAAGCCTATAGCTAGCTAACTAATAAAATGAGTGACAAAAATGCACTGGGTGTATACTGTTTCCAGCAAAGTCAGCACAAAGACCCACTGCTTGGCACTTCTGAAAAGCAGGCTGTTTATATAAGTGTCTGAAGATGGATTTAAGAGGTTAACTTTGAACACTTAAATTTGAAAAATGTGACCTTGTTTTTTCCCAGAATTCTGAATAATGCTATAAATCTAGCCTTTATCTTTGTGAAGCTATCCAGGCTGACAAGTGGCTTATATCTATGACCCTGTAACACAGAAGTAATTAAAAATGAATGCCATGAGAAGACCTTCAATTGCTCTTGTGCATTATCAAGTGTTAAGTCTCAAGGGGCAGCAAGATTATTTTGTTGACATTATTTGGAATGACCAGTCTTCACGTAGCACAGCAGATCTTCTGGTTTCATACTGGGACTACAGGTTTTTCATTAAAAATATTGGTAAAACTGCTTTACCTTTAGGAAATCTCTTGTCCCTATTTATATTTTAATCTGAGTTCTAAGAAAATCCCCAAGACCAAGCTACCAAATATTTCTGAAGGGAAAACAGGAAATCAAGGATTAATATTATTTAACAATTGCTGTGTTAGCTAAGGGATCAGGCTTTTTGCAGCATGCATGTTTGAATCACACAATACTACACAAACAAAGAAGGCAAAGTCAGGCTCTGAGTTAAGGTGATTCTTCTTTGGTGTTATTCAGGACATATTTGGGAGATGAGCTCTAAGCAAGCTACAGGAGAGATGCTGAACATAGCCAAGTGTAATCCAAGTCTTTAGATTCTGAGTAGTCAGAGACAAGAGCATCTCCACTGGAAGATAGGTGCAGAATAGGAGGGTGCCACATTAATTCAGTTCAGGGTGACCTCATGGACAGGCACAAGGTGGAAATTTTAAACTTACTCAAGACATTGCATATTTACAGATCTGTGAGCGTAAACTTTGCTGCTAGAGTCCGTGACTGACTAGTTTTAATATCCAGTACTGCTATGTCACGTGTGTTGAAGACCTACAGCACTACAAACTGATGGAAGAAGAAAGCTGGAGCACAGAGGTGACCTGGACAAGAGGATGGTGCAGCCTCTTGTCCTCATTGCATAGCTGGCAGCATGCTTCCCCATCAGCTCCAACAGTAGTCCCCATACCAGTCAGCCCTCACTAGCTCTTCTCCCCAGAGCCTCCAGACTTCCCTGGCAGTGATATACAAGAAAGTGAAAGAGTCTGCACCAAAATAATTTCAAACTGTACATGGACAGCAATATTCTTAGGAAATATATTTAAGAACTCAAGGACAGGCCTTACAGCCTTATACATTTGATACTGTTCATACTGTAGTAGGAAAAGAGCTGCCCACTGTGAAGTATTTGCTCCCTGGGAATCTGAGGTTGCAGATATGATATATTATTGCAAATCAGATTTGAATAATTAAGCTCAACATACTGAACCTGTTCATTGATGCCTCTCAATAGATTTTCAAATGTCATAGAAAAAAAAATGAGACTTTACATTCAATAATTTTAAGTTTCCTAGGAAACTTGTGTGAGAAGATGACTTAATTCAGAAAGTTTTCCCAACATTCAGCTCCAGGTCCAAATTATAGCTGAATGCACCAGATGCAATCTCACCCTACAGCAAGAAAACTCTTCCAAGGAAAACATTATTCCTCTTGGAATATATCAAGTATTCAGTTCAAAGCCGTTATTAATCATCCCTTTAAAAAGAGAAAGCATTCTGGCAAGGTCACATTGGTCAGGGTCCCTTTAATAGTTAAATTCATTACTTAGGATGTTTACTGTAGGCTTCAACAAGGAAATAAGAATAGCAGAATTGGTAAGATCAGCATTTCAGCAAATCATGAGCCCGAGATGCTAGGTGTGCATTTTGAACTATGAATTCAAAATGACACATTACCACTTACAAATCATTGGATGCAACACAGAATATTTTGGAAGCTTTGGAGACTGATTTAAAAGTTGAACCTATCCCCAACTGGAGATGGTAAAATTAAGTGGCAAAAGTCTATCAACACTGGCAGCAAGATAATCTCAATACTAAGAAAAGAGCATTGATGATTAGCAGTGACTAAACAGAACAAGGTCTCAAAAAGGTAAGAGAAGATGAAGCCTTTTCAGAAGTCACATTACCTAAAGCAAGCCTATCCTTCCTTTTACCAGTGCATACAGCGTACAGTCAAATGCAGCTCTACCTAAGGCACATGTCAGAAAACGGACATCTTCTTCTAGAGAGAGATAGCCGAAGCAGTCAAAATAATCTTTGCAAATTTGACATTAATGGTGTAACTCGCAGAATAAAAACAGTCTAAAACAAGGACAATGCCTTCCAGAGCAACTCGGTTCATGTGTTCTAGTGCACAGCACTGGTCAACAAACCTGCAATTCTTTATCAATTGTTTGAACTTATACAACAAACATAATAATCCTTTCCCTTTAAAGGCAGATAGGTCAAATTTGACCTTTCCTGTGATTAGCTAAAATTTAAAACGTTTAATTCCACGGTGCTGTTGTTATTGTTTCCATTTATGAATTGATTCTTATTTAGATCCTGTATGCCACCAATGAGAATAGGAAAATGTGAGTTTCTGAACAGAGATGGTACATTTACTATTTCCCAACCTTTAGCTTTTCCAAAGCAGCTAAAAAAATACAAATAACTTGCTCCAGACTCCAGGCTTACAATTCCAGAAACAGGTTCTAGTTTTTGAAACATTTCTTGAGTTATACTGTACCTTACTAAGGGGCTGGGGAAAAGAAACAATAAACCCAAGCCCCATGCCACCTAGCTTTCAAAAGTGCTCAATGTATAAAATTACCTTTATCTTCAAATGCACTGAAGGATGTGCTGTGGTTTACTAGTTACACGATGATTTGGTCCTTCATTGTCTAAAAATCACTGTTCCTCAGAACTAAAGCAAATGGTGAAAGAATTATTCCAGTAACAACTTGCCAATTTAGAAGTGAAATTTAAATTAACCTTATTTTCCAAATGTCTTATACCTGATGCATGTTCACTTAGGATGATGAATCTAAGTGTCCAGTTTCTCCTTTCCCTGACAATTTAACCAAGCTGATTTCTCTCTCTTTGCAGCCCATTTTTGCCTATGAGCTTTACTCTCATATATCAAAATTTGATCTTTTGAACAAAGCAACACGAATTCTCCAGGCTCAAATCCTATGGGCTGATAGAAGTAGTACCCTTATTCCATTTTCAAATGACGTTTCAAGGAAAAGAAAAAGAATCCCCCCTTATTTACAAACAGATTATTTTCCCCAACGAGGAAACTGCTACAGAGCAGGATGTGGTTGAGGTACATTTAAAAAAATATGCAATGAAAGGGCTACTGTAAGTATCTGTGTACTTTAAGTTGGCTGATGACATAGCCTGGATGTCATCATGAACGGTTCTGTGCAGTAGCATCTTCCTTTATGTTAAGGCATAGCTGTTTTCTCTGTCTTGTACGTTTAAATACTTATTTTCAGCATTGGTGGTATTCCTCTGGACCAGAAGCCCAACTTCATCATTTCCAAGTGACAGATTATGCAGTGCAGGTTTATTATATCAAAGGACAACACTGAAGTATCAATAAAGGAAAGAGTCCCCCAGGAGACTACTGTCAAAAGACATAAATTTCTTCCTCCAATATGAAAAAAAAAACAACAAACCCCCTCTAAAACAAATTCCCACAAAATGTCTGTCCAGCCTGGAAAGCCATCTATTTTTGCTTTGACAGTGACCACTGCTCTCAGCACCAGAAACATTTGTTTTATCTGATGAGTACAGAATGTGTGTAAAGAATGACCTGGAGAGACTAACAGGAGGAAAAAAACCAGCAGGGCAAAGTGCATATTGCATGCTGCACTGCAATGCACACCATGGCAGGTCTGAAGTGGCTCTCCTTAACATTCACTTCTCCAGATTTTTCCCCAGAAGCAATCATAGAAGATACTGGTCTACTGCTCCTCAGTTTCTGTAAAATCCAGAGTTCAAGGATAGAAGAGAAGAGTGAGAGTATTGCTGATATATTCTAAAGGTGCTTTAAAGGAGGATTATTCTACTAATTAAAAACAGTGAGTGAGGCACACAGCATGTACTAGGGATCATGGAAGTTTAGTGTGCTGTAAAATTAATGAAAAAATTTAGGATGCATTTTAAGTCCACAAGGCCACATGAGTGCAGCAATGATGGACATTCCATGTGCATACATTTGGTATTTGGTATACTGCATTCAGAGCATATGGCTAAACTGCAGCATACAGTATCAGCCTGACTTAGGGGGTGATGCCACAGTGCAGTGCCTTTGTGATAGCCTAGAAAAGCAAAATTATTAACGAATCTCATCCCTCACTCTTGCCAGAGATAGCCAGCACTGCTAGTAACTGCAGTCCTATACAGGACAATGGCACACAAATGCAAAGAGGATACTCTTTAGCCATTCAGGTATGCCCCTTCTACTCACTAACTAGCCCGAATTAAACTCACAAATCTTTACAAATTAGCTTTTTGTTTATGTCAACAGTGTTGACCCTTTGTTCTCCCCTTCTTCAAATTCTGCAGTGATCAGAACAAAACCAAGGGATGAGGGAAATGGGGACCCACATCACCCTATAGCAACCTCCCCACCTTCACCTGCCTCAGCCTCCTAGAGCTCTAAATTCAACCATATTAGGTATGTGACAGAGA
Organism: Elanus axillaris; assembly: GCA_026212715.1. Classification (NCBI taxonomy): domain Eukaryota; kingdom Metazoa; phylum Chordata; class Aves; order Accipitriformes; family Accipitridae; genus Elanus; species Elanus axillaris. The sequence continues at coordinate 17,683,215 of JANZLQ010000089.1, forward strand.
TATCCTTCACAGAGCCTGTCATGCATCTGACAGAGCCATTATACATGCAGATGATGTATATAAATCTCTTTACAATCCTGTTTCCTCACACCTTGATTAATGAGTTTCGTCCGCCTTCTTTCCTTTCAAACGCAAGTACAAAGGACAGCCTCCAAAAATGGGACTGTTTCCCCCCTTTGAGTCCCTTTCTGAACTCAGCAGGTGCAATTCTACTGAAGGCAGGAAACTACCGTTTCTAGACTATGTTCCTGGCGTCTGCTTATCTTTCCTGCTGAAAACGTAGCAAATGTCATCAAAGTGTATCAGAACTAAAACAATCCCCTTGACTCCAGTATCCCTTTGCTGTAAATACAGTCTGAGCTTTTTTGAACTGGAAATTTTTGTTCTTAGGAATAACTGCTCTGTACACAGCACTGTCTCCAGTTGATTCCAGGGTACATTTTCTAGGCTGTATGAGTTTTCATTACTAACCTCACAGTAACCTTAAAGGTTTGAGCTCATTCTCTTTACTAAACTGCACAGATCTTTCTTTGCATAATCACAAAAACATCAACAGTAAAACAATCAAAACAGGCACAACTGTGCTTGCTTTTTTCAATACAGCATGGCATTTCCAGTCTGATAAAGGTTAGAAAGCTTCAGAGGTGAAAGAAAAATGCTCTTCCTGTTCACATACCTCTTTTAATGGTGAACAGATTGAAATTAGATGGGAAGGACAAAAAGAAAAGATGAATTCACAACTAAATAAGGTACTAGCAGAGAGATTATGAGAAGTATTAGAATTAGTACTCCCATTATAATTAGTACTGCCAGTTCAAAGCAACAAAATAGCATCCTTTGATGTTAGCCTTCCCAGATTTTGGCTCAGGCGAAAGCAATATTGTAGGTACAATACCTGAAGTTTTTACTTGTACCTATCATATCTCATCACTTTCTCCAGTGGCTGAGATCACCAAAAGGTATGAATTGTCACATAGGGGTGGGCTTGGGTACCAACAACCAAAATCCAGAAACGTTTGGCACTCAGATACTATGGTCATGGATCATCACAGTTCCAATGACTCCACCACTAAGTGTACAACTTTTTATTCAACTCCAGTTTAATCCAGCCTTTTAGGAGGCAGCAAAGCATATTACCAGGATGTTACTCTTCTAAGCAATGGGTTCTGGGACTAGTAACAGACACTGGGGTTGATGAAGAAATCAGTTTGTTTTCTCAGTTCCAAAAGGATAACAGCTGAAGAACTGACCTGGAAATTGTGAGGAAGCGGTTTATATGCTCCTGGTGACAATGCTGCAGGCATGGCTGTGTACGAAATACATTTGATTCTCCTGGCTTTAGCTATTGCTAGAACATGTGAAAAGCTGACCTGTGAAATCAATTAAACCCAAGCGAGAACTGACTTTGGTCTGTATGAGGATGGATGGCTTCCTGACTTGATTACTATTCTCCTCTCTTCATAGGGGAATGGAAATAGTGTGAACCCCATCTCACCACAACTGATGCTACTTCCTCAACTAAGCATCCACCTTGTTCCTTGGAATAATCACAATTAGATCTGCCTTTTGAAAACAAAGCAAAATACAACTGCAAGAAGAGAGGAAATTTGCTGTGGGGTGTTTTGGGGGGTGGGAGTGGTATTGGTTGGTTTGGTTTTTGGTTTTTTTGGTTTTGTTTTGGTTTTTTTTTTCCCCACAATTGCATCTAATTCAGCCTCCTGTGAATATTATCCTAGGCACAGAAAGCAACATCTTCAGCATGGTCACAGAATTAATTATCTGGAAATAGGAGTTTTAGGCAGAAAAATTTCTCACATTAAAATTCCAGATATTTCCACAGTTGAGAAAATAACAAAACCCCAAATTATCCAATCTGCAAAGAAAGTTCAGAACAGACACTATCCCTAAGCCACCATAAAGGCAAGGTCACACCAAGAGCTAGCAGCAAGAGAAGAAAGGATGCAGGACTGCTCAGTGGACTCACAGCTGACTGCTTCATCTTCCATTAGAAAGCAAGCAGCAGCAGCTTTATCTAATATTAGCAAGCAAAGGGGAGGAAGGGTACAGGCTGCATCAGATCATGAACAGATCTACCTTGCCCAAAAAGGACTCATGATGCAAAACAGTTTTTCCCCCCAGTTATTAATTTTTACTTCTAACATTAGTGAGCGAATCTATTATTACCCATACTCAAGAAAATTCTTCCTTTCCTCTATGTGATGTGGAAAAAGCAGAGCAAGACCAAGCATGCTGCTAAATAGGAAGAGGACAAGCAAACAGAGTCCTGAGCATCACAGTGCTGGTTTACTCCAAATCACTACAATTACATCAATTTCCTTTCCCACACTAAGGCACATCACAAACAGAAAATTCTCTTCTGCTTTTAAGAAAGGAACTTTAAAATTTGTATTCAAACTATACCCCCCTACACCCATGATCTTCTCTCTGTAATACCTCTATGATTCCAACATTTTCCCCTGATGAGGAAGGATCCACCTCCCAACATACAGGGAGGGCAGAATATTTTCTAAATACATCATTAGCGCAGTGCAGCTACAGTATAAGCCTATGAGAGTATGCCACTCCTTGTCTTTCTGTTGCATTTATTCAATTTATTTAGAAAAAAATCCAAACCCTAAACCTACAAATACTATATGTCTTGTGGTTTAACCCCAGCCAGCAACTAAGCACCACACAGCCACTCACTCACTCCTCAACCACCCAGTGGGATGGAGGAGAAAATCAGGAAAAGAATTAAAACTTGGGGGTTGAGATAAGAAAAGTTCAGTAGAACAAAAAAGAAGAAACTAATAATGATAATACTAATATAATGACAACAATAATAATAAAAGGATTGGAATGTACAAATGATGCACAGTGCTATTCCTCACCACCTGCCGATCGACACCCACTTAGTCCCCGAGTGGCAATCCCCACCCCCACTCCTCCAGTTTATATACTAGATGTGAGATCCCATGGTATGGAATACCCCGCTGGCCAGTTTGAGTCAGCTGCCCTAGCTGTGTCCTGTGCCAATTTCTTGTGCCCCTCCAGCTTTCTTGCTGGCTGGGCACGAGAAGCTGAAAAATCCTTGACTTTAGACTAAGCATTACTTAGCAGCAACTGAAAACACCAGTGTTACCAACATTCTTCTCATACTGAACTCAAAACATGGCACTGTACCAGCTACTAGGAAGACAATTAACTCTATCCCAGCTGAAACCAGGGCAATATCTGAACTCGAGATGTTCCTGAATTCCTCCTAATCCACCAGCCTTCCTTCTCAGAATCAGTGGGTCAATGCTGCAGGGAAGACAGGATCTTTGACCAAATCTACATACTCTTACCCTTGTATCATCCATAGGCTCTTATAAGGTGATGCCAGCAACAGTCTTGTTTGTTTTCCTACCCTCAGCCTGGGAAGGGGAGCAAGTCCCCCAGTCCCATAGCCACAATTATGGGGCAGATTCCCCTCTTGCTGTCACTCAAACTAATATAACTAGTATCAATTCTCCACTGTAGGAAGAGGAGAGGATTTGGGCCTTGGAAACAACATATGAAGCCACATAAATTGGTTCCAGATATCAGTTTGAAACAACTCAATTACTGGAACAAGCCTCTTCAGTCTCTGACTACTGGATTGCATTTATCCAGTGAGAAGCAACAGGCAACTTTTAGCTCAAGAGAGCAAGTTGTAAATTGTATTACCAGTCCCCACGAACAGCTTATGGTAGGTTCTAATGAGAAAGATGTTGAGAACCTGTTTCAATTTTCTCTTGGTCCAGCAGTTGATTTACATCTCCTTCAATCCTTCTGCAGTTATCTCCCTGCTTTAAGATGACCAAGTCTGCAGCCAAATGTGGCTACTTGGAGATAATACTCAACAACATAGAGACGGCCCCAGAGGCATCACAACAGAATCTGGAACCCTCCCTCCCTGTGGTTATACAATACCATTTTTAGTAGTTGCTGACCTATGTTAGAGAAAGAATGGGGTCAGGAAGGCAAGAAAATGCAGATGTAGCACAGCATTGCTGGAAGACAGACCGTGTGTGAGACAACCCACCAAAAAGTGTGTGTACCATTAACTACTGAGCACAAGTGATGTTTTTTGTTCATTTTTGGAACAGAATGGAGACTCACAAGTGATAAGTTCTCCAAGACAGGGGTACTAAGCTTCCTAGAACCCCAAACTTTATCTAGTACTTCCTCCCTACATGACTCCTATAGTTTGAATTATCTATGGGACCATCCAGATGTCATAACCCTACTGAGTTCTACAATAGTCACAATTCAAACATCTACACAACATGTCACTGGAAGTGGAAAGGAGGGCCTATAAAGTCATCTTCATCCTTTACAAATACATAAAATATTTTAAAATATATAACAAGTTAGTGGGAAATATCCTGAAACCATAGCTGTGCTCCTAACTGTGCAGAAAGGATTCAACCCAACTTTTTCCAGAGTAAAGAACATTGGAATGGAACCAAAATTATTTACTGTGCAGTAACAAAACAAAAAGATCAATGAAGCCAATCACTTGAATTGCACCTCAAAGCATAGGTGGTGGCCTAGTGTTCATTCTGACCTTTTCTACAAAAGACAAGACTGGAAGGGAACCTCACAAAGTCAGAAAGTCTTCTTGCCAGCCCATCTGCTCCAAAGCTCAATCAACAGCCATAGTAGCTTTTGAGAAAGGTTTCCCCAACCTCCTCCGCAAGACCTTCACCAATTGAGACTTCCAAGACTCTCCAGACAATGTTTCCCCAGGGCTTCTCCTAGCATCCAATCTGAGTCTTCTTTGCTACAGACTTCCCTGCCTCCTCTACTTCCCAACTCTCCCCACTCCATGAATAAGAAACAAATTATTCCCTTCACAACAGCTTTTTTTTAGATATTTGGAGATTCATGTCTTCCCCAATTGTCCTCTACTGCACACCCCTAAAAATCATCCAAACCTCTGTAGATTATGTTGCCCAGATTACTCTTGTTACTTTCTTCTGGATCCTCTCCAATTCATCCCACAGCATTCTTATCGTGGTGCCCAAAACATGTGCTATATATCCTCTGAACAACTACGCATATACTTAACAAGTCAGCCTACACACTGGTTCATACTTAAAGCTAAGCATATTCAAATGATAATGTTATGAGATCAAGTCAGCTTTATTATAATTACAGAGAAGATTGATGTAGTGCATTTTAGACTAGACTGGGCAACAAGAATGTATTTGCCATGAACTCACTCAAATTTAGGTAAATTAAGGGCACTACGTATGTTTCTGGGCACCAACAGGCCTTGCTCTCTTCACAAAAGTTCAGCACTATTTCTTGGGAAGGGTGCCAGTTGCACACATGTTGCTGTATAAACCCAGTGCAACATGTTCTAGCACAATCATGCTCTATAATTTGGAAGTCCTTTTATTCACTGTGCCTCTCTTGATCTGCACTGAGCACATAAAGCACGGTCACTGGTATCCACTTTGGCCTGAACTTTCCACACACTCCTTCTGAGAGCTCTGCTGGACCTGGATGTCTTTCATTTTCTCTTATTTACTGCAGCTCAGTCAGATCCTGGAAAGAGACCTGTCAGTTCTTGTTGTGTGCAGCTCAGTGACCTTCAGGAGATACTCTTGCTGCTGAGTATTTTGTTTAGCAAAGGACTGAGGAAAAAAAAGCACAGCCAGGGCCCTGTCTTGCAAAGAGTCACACCACTTGATGATCTGCTCTCCCTAATCAAAAGGGCAGACAGAGTATTCTTTCACTATTTTTCTACCCAGTTAGCTTGACTATAAATGTGATTGCACTGATAAACATGCACAGCAAGAGACCATTTGCCCAAACTAATTAACTGCTGCCACCAAATCACCATGTAATATTTTCAATAGAAAAGTGCATCCTACGCTGCTGTGTGACATTTAGCTTTTAATTGCACTCAAGTCACCGGCAAAAAATTTTCAGATGTATTATTTGTGTTGGTTAAAGTTCCCCCTCTAGACAAAACATGGGCTCTGTCAAATACCATCATAGGAGCACTAGTGCACTGGGTTAAGAAGCTGCTACTTGACTCCTGCTGCAGCAGAGGCTGAGGTCAAGGGGTGCTGCCCAAGCAGTCCACAGGCCTTAGCTGGGCTGCACTCACACCAAGGGTTTGGTACACACTGGCCCTCCCAGCCCCCAAAGGGAAGAGGACATGGGAAGCAGCGGATTAGGACAATCTGATGCATTGCAGCAGATTAAGCAGTCACTGGGGCACAGTGGGGAGGGAGGAGTGCTTAGGGCAGGAATTCATGCTGAGAGGAGTACTCCCACTCAACCTCATCTCCAACCAAGGGGAACAGGGAACAGCTCAATCAAGGGGAGCAGAACACTCTCTCAGCCTACTGCTCTCACTGGATTCTGAAAGATTTTGACCCGCAAGGTTTGCTGAGTGATACTCACCTGTGCAAACAATGATAGAATAGCTACACTGGATAATACTATCTTGCTCCAGTTAGCTCATGGCTGCTCACTAGCCAACTGTCCTGATAACAGCAGTTTGCAGCTGGAGCGTGACTTCTAGCCTCACTTCATACACCATTAAGAAATTGCTCTGGCTGAGTTGCAGTTTATATTTTGTTCTTTCAATAAATCTGGTTGTCGATTTGCTCTGATGCAGCACCATGCCTATGCTGTGGTACGGAGACCAGAGAATCCAAGGGCCTGAAGCCACTCTGCAATACAAGCCACTTAGCTGATGCTGATAATTAGGGCCAGCTAAGAGTTAAGTTAGGCATGCACCAAAATTTTAACACTGTCCTCAATCCTAGGATGGGCAGTGCACCAGGGCAGCAAACATAATAGCTTTCAGTTGTATCACATGTAGTCTCTTGTGGCCACCGGAACAGCAAGGCTGTGCCAGGATCAGGAATGAAGCTATTAATTAAAGGCAGTGTCTCAATTTACAGTCACAGCACATGCATCAGGAAGCTCAAGGTGATTTTAAAGTTTTAATTCAAGACTGGAAGGATCAATACCCAAGTTAGCCCACAATGACCTAGCTCCAGAAGGAGCATGGATACATCAATTCACTGTTTCGGCTAGGTTGGTTAGCCAGGCTGTTAATTACTGTCTCTGTCACAACCTGGCTACAAAGATCTAACCCACACAGACATATCTGTTCATGCATAACTACCTCAGAAATCTTTAACAGTGCTCTGCTTTGTCAGGTAGAAACTAACTTTCAAGCTTTCTATCCACAGATCTTTCCAGGAAAGCAATACTAAATTCCATTTAAAGTTCTGGTAAAACAGGGCCCACAATAAACCAAAATTGAATGTCAAAGGCTAAATTGTGAATCCTTTGCTCACCTGAGTATATAACTCCTCTCTGCAGTTGTGCTTTATAAACCAGTGACATGTCTGTCACCAGTGAGTAAGAGCTCAGCAGTCTGAGTAAATGGATCCCAATTGATACTGTGCTGCAGCACAATCTGGAGCAGAATCTGGCCTGCCTCCCTGCCCTTGGTCCTGGAAACACAACCTCAGCTGCTCTCTTTTGCCCTGTCTTGAACTTTACTCGCATTTTCAGTACAGCCTTGTAGTCAAGCACAGCAAGTGGGGACTGTCACCTTGGAAGACATAGTTTACAATTTTCTGATCTCACTTAAGCTAATAGTGTTTAGAAAGAACTGGGAGTTACATGCCAGAAAAGGGTGTTAAAGCTGCAGACTAATTTTAAAAATAATTGAGGAAGACATTCCTCTACTTGTTCGTATGAGTTAGGCCATAACTGCAGCCTTGCTCTCTTCCACATAGTCTTTAGCGAGGAGAAAGTGATCAGCAGCAGAGTAACCCAGACAATTCCTGGAATTGTTGGGTTTTAATGCAAATGCATAAAATCCAGTCATTGCAGAGCTTTTTTGCAATATAATCCCAAAGCTGCTTACAGGCCAACTCAAAATAAAATTGTTGTGCCTGTCTGGTAATAATGAACATGCAATAACCTCTCAGATACTGGCGCCAAAGAATATGAATTTACTTCAATGTATGTGTTTTATATACAGCAATATGTTGTCATTAAAACAAAGTGCCACAGAAGTCACATCTTAGTCACAGTCTATAATCTTCCCTTGGGAAACCATTTTGCTGCCCATTTACTCCAAGAATACAATTACTTTTTCCACACAAGGTACTCAGTATGAGCATGTTCCAACATGTTCCAAAACTGTTAAAGTTTTTTTCCCCACAAAAGCTTTGAATATCTCCTTGTGTTACCACCATGCAAAGAAACTTCAGAGTGGATTTCGTGGTTTCACCCCAGCCAGCAACTAAGCACCACACAGCCACTCACTCACTACCCCCCCCCAGCAGTGGGATGGGGAAGAAAATCGGGAAAAGAATTAAAACTTGGGGGTTGAGATAAGTTCAGTAGAACAAAAAAGAAGAAACTAATAATGATAATACTAATAAAATTACAACAATAATAATAAAAGGATTGGAATGTACAAATGATGCACAGTGCTATTCCTCACCACCTGCCGATCGACACCCACTTAGTCCCCGAGTGGCAATCCCCACCCCCACTCCTCCAGTTTATATACTAGATGTGAGGTCCCATGGTATGGAATACCCTGTTGGCCAGTTTGGGTCAGCTGCCCTGGCTGTGTTCTGTCCCAACTTCTTGTGCCCCTCCAGCTTTCTTGCTGGCTGGGCACGAGAAGCTGAAAAATACTTGACTTTAGACTAAGCATTACTTAGCAGCAACTGAAAACAGTGTGTTATCAAATTCTTCTCATACTGAACTCAAAACATAGCACTGTACCAGCTACTAGGAAGACAATTAATTCTATCCCAGCTGAAACCAGGACAGTGGGTCACAACACCAGTCTGCTAGGCAATTTAAGGTCACAGACCCTCTGCTAGGTGGGAGTACAAAAGAGGACAAACTGCAATACAAGGCTGACAGTAGAAAGCAAGAGACAAATTAACTTGCTGTTAACAGTACCAAAACAAGCAAGATCTCCTCCTTCTTACTTTTTTAGGTTTTGCTGCACCACTAACGCACCTGTGTCATTACCTGCAATCACACTCAGACAGGACTAAATATTAATTTCTGGTAATTCCCCTGCTGCACTCCCCAGTAAAATAGCTCCCAGAGCTCTTACTAATGGGAGAAAGATTCACAATATCATGGCTTTTGTAAACAGGCCTGAAAGCTCACTTGTTTTTGTAATCATCTTATACAACTACTATCAGCCATGACAGCATCCTTTCAGATTATGATGTCCTGAGACATGCAGATAGGAAAGACTTGCCTAAGGCAACTCTTCTACTACTTGTAAAAATATTAATAAAAATACCTAAGCAAAGGCTTGACTTTATTGCTATAGATGAAATGATGTGGTAGGTTGACCATGGCTGGACACCAGGTGCCCACCAAGTCGTTCTATCACTCCCCCCTCCCTTCGCTGGACAGGGGAGAGGAGAAAAAAATATAACAAAGGGCTTGTGGGTCAAGGTAAGGACAGGAGAGATCATTCATTAATCACCCTCACGGGCAAAACAGACTCAGCTTGGGGAAATTAACTCAATTTATTACAAATCAAAACAGAGTAGGGTAGTAAGAAA
>JANZLQ010000089.1:17697749-17714095 GCA_026212715.1 Elanus axillaris
AGTGATAGAACGACTTGGTGGGCACCTGGCGTCCAGCCATGGTCAACCCATCACAATTAGAAACAGCATGGCTTTTACTAAGCATGTACTAGCCTCTATTTGCATGTTTAACAAAGGAAAAATCCTGCCACATATCTGATTAAAAACATTGAAATATGCTCCCACCATGTTCAAGATGCACAGGAAGTGGGAGGAACTCCTCTCACAGATCCAGGCACTAGAGGAAAGAACCCTGCAGAGCTGAGTTCTGAGACGCAGGATGCAGCTTCCCTCACTGCTTCTGAAGTTTCTTATCTTCTGACTCTTCTTGGCGTGAAGCTGAGAAGCTCCCTGTAGCAACAGGCTGTGCAAATACTCTTACATGAGGCAAATAGATCCAACATTCATTCTTCTACACCTTCCCCTTCTCACAGCTGATGACCTGTCTTGGGGGAAGCGCAGGGTAGCCTGGCAGCAGCAGAAAGCACACTAGGCATGAAACTGTCAACATTACTAACTTCTACCCTCTGAGTTTACCTTCATTAACTCTTTAACTATTACTCTTTTCCACATGTTCAGGAGGAAATACCTGGCTATGATCCCTGATGTTTCCAACTACAATGTTCAAATGGAGAGCACAAAGGATAAGGTGTTTTTTCCTACCATTTTCAGAATAGTAGGTGCATTTTCTCTTTGTAGGAACATGGAAGATCTCACATGAACTAGAAATACAGGGTAAAAAGGACTGAGCAGAGATATTACTGCTCTGTAATGGTGTTAATTAGTAGCATACTAGCTATGTAGAAGGCAGCTATTGTAACTGGGGATCCCATCTTGTATGATGTTCAGTAATGCCCTGTGTTAAAATCCAAATGTTCGGTATTGTTCTACATAATTCTTTCTATACTGGTTCAAAACAACTAATCCAACAGCTGCATGCCTTCCAACTGGAGCTAAGAAGCTGAAGAAAAAATATTATGAACATCTGAATGCTGAGAACAGGCCTCTTCCTTTCTCACCCATCGTCCTGATCCTTCTGTACAGAACAAAGCTGCTCTGCTATGGATGTGTCAATACAACCATTTCCATGACAACAGCCTAGGATGTGCCAAATATAGACATTTAACTTCAACAACAGAGAAGGAAGAGACACATAACTAGAGGGCATTCCACTGCACTGCATTTAAATCCAGTTCCTTCCTGTGGCCATGGGCAAACACTCAGAGAAGAACTAATGGTAGCCCTTTGAGGTACTAGTGTTCTCAGTTGTTGATCACTGTATTTTCACCACGCATACTCTCTCCTGCTGCAGAAGGGAGGGAATCAGCTGCCTAGTTTCACCCTAAGTTCTCCAGCACAAAGTCAAACAGCTGAGCATTAACTGCTGATGAAGGAAGGTTTAAACTTAGTTTCTCACACTCATTTTGAAAGAGCTGAGGCTTATACACTCATTTCATTTCACCAGCTCTGCTTTGAAGGTAGAAGATTCTGGCAGAAGCAAAGAACAGACAACTTCTTAAGTTGCATCAGGAGGACACAACAGTGTTTTCCTTCTTCTCATAGCTAAGTGAGGGTCATGCAGCAGTAAGGCCTCCTGAAGAGTACTACGAATGGCATCACCCATTGAAGAAACCCCATTACAGTACAGCACCTGACTTGAGGCCCTTCTTGCCAGCTGCTGCCTTAGCACAATACATGGCATGTTATAAGACAAAACATGAGCACCTTGCTCTTCTTGCTGTACTTCAGGCCCCTAAGTGGTAAATATCATTCTGGCACAAGTAGAGCTACACAATGTGTGAATTGCTTGTGCTTTTAATTAACATCAATCCATTTAAAGTAGTGAATGGGTACCTACAGCTACTGTTAAACTCTGAAAATCCATTAAGATGCTCTCAGTCACATGGGTCTGAGATCACGGATCAGTGTTATACAGACAGCCTGGAAATTCCAACCTGTGGCAGTCAGACCTCTTTCTATAGCCCTTGTAGGGTACTTGAAGCAATGCTTTTGGTCTATGGCCCAGCTCTGTTTTCTTTTTATTATCTTACGGACAGTGCTTAGCAACCCACACAAGCTTGTCCCTTGTAGTTAGGTTTTGTAGGAGAGAAAAACAGAGCAGGAATGAAGCTAATGTGCGTGCCTGCCTGCCATAGAGAGCACACACAGTAATTGCCAAAACCCCTTTCGCCTCAATATTCCTATCTACTTCCAGAGTCTCTCCCTGAGAACCTCATGAAGTCTTGCTACCTCAGGTGCAAGAATCAAGTAGTCCAGACCAGTGTTTACAAGAGAAAGACCTGCTTTGAACTGTGTAAGAACAACTGCTAGACTGACACCCTTTGTGCACCACAGGCTGGGTGAGCAACAAGGGAAGACTTTCACAACTGAGGGATGCAGTGTTTAAACTGGGTTATCCGTGGAATTTACTCACAAGTGGTCATTCTAAAAAGCACACTGACCTCTGACATAGGTTTCCAAGATTAATAATTACAATACTGCAGCAGTGAAACTGTAGACTCTTGTGTCCAATATGGTAGGTCCATTCCATGCCACTTGCTACTTATTGAGTGCTATAGAGAGGCTGAATGAATCTCAGTGTATATGTTACAGAAACTACATACAAGGCTTGATCGTGGAGCACATAGCCTCAGCACTTTCTAGAGATATTTCAGACATGGCTTCACCTTTGCATAAAATATTTGTGCAACCAGATCCCTTTCACATGCACACCACAGTCTGGCCTGGCATATGCCTGAGGCCATGATACAGCTAGTATCTGACATTCCTCTCAGAGAAGCAAACCGAGCATGACCATGTTAATTCTCCCAACTCCCACTAGTGGGCTTCCCAAGTGCAGAAAGGTGCAGTGAGAGGCCACAAAAAAAAACCCACAAAGAAACATGAACAAACAAACAAAATAGCCCACACCATGCAATTCATAGCCTAGAAGAATCAAACACTATTACCTGACACAGGCATGTGTCACCAGTGAACCATCAACTACAAGATCTGCTGCAATTAAGCAGCTCTAACCTGTCTTGTCTCCACAAAGTTTCCTCTCCAACTATGTGCTCACCTGATCAAGAAAAAAAGCAACTTGTGAGGCCTGCAATGATCCAACAGTCAGCAGACCCTGGCCCTCAGGACCAAGGCAGGAAAGATTTGGTTCTGCTTTATGTTTTTAGAAATTTTCATCTACCTACCTCCTTTGCTAAAGATAGCACTTGACAGATAAAGCTTCAAATGTGATACCAGTTGCTTTGCTACCCACAGGGAGAAGGATGATCACTAAGGTGGTTAGGACTCAAAAAACGCCAGAATTTTAAACTCAGCCAGGACTCAGGTGACAACCAATGCAAATTAAGACTGCAAGGAATATATGGATGTACTGGAGTGGCTCCAGACCCAGGCCAGACATGATTAAGGCACTGGAGCACCTGACATGCATAGAGAAGATGAGAAAGCTGGGATTGTTCAGCCTGGAGAAGGCTCAGGGGGATCTTAACAATGTGCATACATACCTCATAGGAGGGAGTGCAGAAGACAGAACCAGATTCTCCTCAGTTGTGGCCGATAAAAGGACAATAAGAAATGGACACAAACTGAAATACAGTAAATTCTATTCAAACATACAACTTTTTTTACTGTAAGGGTCATTGCAGCCTGGAACAGGTTGCCCAGAGAGGTTATGGAGTCTCCATTCCCGGAGATACTGAAAACTTGACTGGCCACCTGCTCTATGTGACCTTGTTTTGAGAAGGGGGATGGCACTAGATAGCCTCCAGAGGTGCATAAACCATTCTGAAATTCAGAGTGGGAGGAAGACATGCTTTAGAAGCCCTGAAGCAAAACTAGAACTTTCTACAGTAAGTAAAGTTTTCAGGAGCAGCTCACTGCAGAGGATACTTCAGTTCTCCAGGACTCTGGAAACAAGAGCATGATTAAAGAAAATTGGTATCAATCATACAAGTTAGCCTCCTTGTGAAGTACAGTGGTGCAGGGGGAGGAGCTTCCATCTCCCCCTGCTCTCTGATCAGAGAAGAGAAAAGGATCAATACTCCTGCCAGCACAGTGAACCACACAAATCAAGGTGCCATTAAAAACCTTTGTCATATGTAAAGGCTGGGAAGTAACTGGAAGAAATTACTTCTGCCCTTATCTGTGTACAGTTTGCACTTAGTCAGGGCTCATTTTCCTCTGAGCACTGAGAACTTGCTGAACTGCCCCTTCTTTGTTCAGTATGATAAAGGAGCTGGGTCACAGTCAGCTGCAAAGTTAAAGCTCTTGTGTCACTGCACATCAGTGAACACCCTAATAGACATGTAAAGCATAAAAATAGGTGACAAGTTCTCTGACAAGCAGACTGAATAATCCTACTCTTCACTGTATTTGCACTATATTCCCATAAAAAACAGAAGTCATCCTCATCTATTATTTTTATTGCAACTGGAAAAATCTTTGCAGTCGAGATGTCCTCAAAAATGAAAACTGAGAAAAGGAAAGGCAGTGCCTGAGAGGAAGCAGCATGCCAGACTGCAGTCCTCATCTTTATTTAAAAAAAAAAAAACCTTGTATTTGGCCAAGCAGTCTTTCAGGAATTGACCCAGAAGTGTTCACAGTCATCTACATTTATGATTTCAGAGACATCAAGAATGATTTAGATGAGTCAAAATTAATGACCTGGCCATTATTAATTCCGTGGATTTTTAAACAATTCTGCTCAAGTGTCAAGTCACAGGCTTGAAAAGCTGCAACATTTATCTTACCCTTGGAAGTATATTGTTTTTCTTCAGAAAGCTAAGCTCTCCAGATGAGAGGAGTTACCTAGAGCAGAGCATCACAAGTGGCTGCCTAAAAGTTGCATATGCTGTCCTACATACAGTCATTTTGGAGACTTCCTCCAGTGGCTTAGAAATGATGGTCAAGCGGTACTTGGGGGCCGAGCAGAATTCCCAGCTGCCTAGTGCATGCTCTCACATGAGCCAGAAAAAACAGCATGAACACAGATGAGCATTATACCACCAACTGTGACCACAGATGCATAGATTTACCTAGATTTACTGCAGTAGAGAGATTGTGGTGAAGCTCAGAATTGGAACCAAAAATAGCCCAAAATAAATTATTTTGCTCTCTCTAAAGAGAGCTGACAGATCCAATCAACAAGTTTCAGTAGAGATGGTTTCTGCATATTTTTAATTTATTCAGGCTTTTAAGGCTGATAAGAATGCCACATTTCAAATAGATCCAAATCCACTGTTTTCAGGGTATTAGTAATGCTGTGTTTTCATAATAAACTCTCTTAAAAGGTTTATTGTCAAAGCTTCTTTCAGGCATGCAGGGTAGGTTTTTGCCTTGAGCAGGATGTACCATCAGTGACCTCAAGCTGACATGCAGCTCTGCTCAGGGGGAGTGCCCTCCTACCAGAGCACCAGTCAAGTCAGCAGGAACTGAGCCAGCAGAGAACCTACTCAGTGCTTCAAACAAAAGCTCCAGAATTCATGCTATTATTTTCTTTTCCAGGTTACTCTGTAATGTCAGAAACTAAGACATTTTAAATATATCCATACAATAAAATCTGCACAAGAACGATGTGAGCAGTTTTGCCTGTTGTAGGACTACAAAACCCAGGCCTGGAGCTCAGAGTGCCTTACTCTTGGACCATACTCCTGCCTTCAGCATCCTGCTGTAACCTTCCAATTGCAGATACTTCACAACTGAAATCAAGGTCAGGTCTGAACACTGCAAGCATATATTTTTTCAGATGAATGCTGAACTGACCACTTTAGCACACAGCACTGAACAGGGTCGCTGACTTGTGTGAGTCTCTTAAGCCTTACAGCCACACTGTGTCCGGACTATACAATGTAACAGAATATAGTGGTAAGTTACCTGAGAGACAGCAACGGAATTCACACAACAGAAGAAGCTCCAGCAGCCCTTGGGGTACACCTGTTCAGTAGATGAGACTGATTCCCACTGCATGCTGCACCTTATTGCTACAGCTGAACCTCCAGTTTCCAAAAAGCCTTTTTTTTTTTTTTTATTCAGTAATTATGTAGACAGATTTTCCTCCTTCAAACTTGTATACACCTTCATTTTTCTAAAGATCACTGCAAGGAATAACCTTAGTGACAGCTCCAAGAACAGGGAGCCATGTCCAGTTAGTGCATACACACTGTCTGTAGTCTTCCTTTCCTTCCTAAAAGAAACTATGAACTGCAGTTTCTAAATGTCAGGTATGTCCTTCTGCATGTGCATTTCAGTAGTGATCTTTGCTCATGCTTAACTGAGAGCTTTTAACACCTAGCATGGAAAGATTTCACTGGCAGAGGGAGAACATAGATAGCTTAATCCTACCCATTAAAACAGACCATTTGATGTTAATATTGCACCTCCTAGCACACCTTCTTTTTGCCTACCTTTTTAAGGACAGGCTTCATTTAAAAAAAAAAAAAAAAAAGAGGCTAACTCAAAACTACATCATAGAAACTATATCCATTGGCCAAAAGGGAAACTCTCGCTATTTCACTCCCACATAGAAATAAGTCTCTGCCAGCTGTTATGAAAACATAGCCAATCTTATCTTTATTTATTCTATAACATCACTGTAATGTTGCATGTTGAATGATTTTTTATTTAAAAAGCACAACAAACAAACAAAGAAGGTCTGCATTTTCCTGATGTTCCTGACACAAGTTATTTTATAAATACTGACATGTAATTTACCTTCCAGTACAACAGGAGGGTACCAAATATCTTCACAGTATGTTTGAAATGGATTTAAAATTATTATTATTTAGGCATTTATTAGATCTCTTAAGAATGGTTTTGAAAGAAACCTTATCTTTATCCATCAGTAGATAAACAAATTTAGAGCCCAAATCTAGAAATGCTTGTTTTCAAGAAACCTTAAAGACAGTTTTGATAATAAGCATGTGGAATATTCCAAGCTTAATGAGTGAACAACTGTATATATAGTCACACTCAAATATGAGATAAAAAGATAATTCAACAGAGTAAGAACAAGAAGGACATTCAAAACAATCCAATAGGATTTTAGTTCTTTGCATACTCAGTTGCTTTTGACACATGAATTGCCTCCTGTTCTACTACCACTTGCCAGCCTACATCATGCTGGGAGGCCACAGAATACAGAAATTGGCCTGCACATGGGGCCGATGCACCAGGACTTCCATAAGTACTCCTTGGGATATAGCACAACTTGGAAATGGCTCAATTCCTCTAGCAAAGCAATTACCCTTTGCCTGTACTCACTGGCAAAAAAAAATAAATTACTTGAGCTCTTATGAGCCAACATCATAGTTCAGGAAATCTCTTGCTCCTTGATTAGAAGGGATTGAGAATAACAGCAGCAAAACTCTATACCTGTTTAGGCAAACATACCCTCAGGTATATTTGTAGTGACAGCTGCCAATGCTTATATGTTCACACAATGTAATCCAAAACAGTTAACCAGGTGCAAACTATAGTCCTATCAGTTTACTCCCAAGCTAATGCCTTGCTTTCATGTGCAGACACACCACTTCTAACAGCAGCTTTGTTTGAAGGGCACAGACTCTGAAGGTATTCAGTACTCTAGAAGACAGCTCACCTTCAGACTTCGGGCTTGCTCACAAGAACAGTATCCTGTGCAGTGTAGTACATTCGCCTTGTCCCTAGCACTTTTAAGCAAACTACTGAACTAGTTAATTGGTTTAACAAACCTCAGACTACAAAGGGGTTTGAGACGTGGCAGGATTCTAATTAAATTAGAAACCTCTACAGATAATTACTGACCCTCAGAAGAGGGCTATATTTCTCTAAACTTTCAAAGATACTTCTCGTGATTCAGATTAATTGGAGAATAAGTCCTTAATAAGGAATAAACTTAGTTACAGACAAGCTTAGTAAGCTAAAGGATACATGCCCATGGCAAAGAAAAGGCATGATAGCTACCTATATCATTTAACCTAACTAAACAATAGTGAAGCAGTAATAGTGAAGCTTCATTGTGTGTAAGAAAAAATACACACATTCTTCATGACAATTGGGCACATACATTCTTCGCCAACACATGTTATAACCTATTTTTTCACTGCTTTTTTACCTACTTGAAGTAGGTCAAGGTAACCCAAATTAACAGGCACATTCAACAGTTACTCCAAGCCTTTGGATGTCTACCCAAAGGAAGGGTCAGGTAGACATCATGCTACCACCTCATTCCCCCTTCCATTTACTCTCCTGTACCATACAAGTTTCCTGCTGAAAGAGCTGCCATGCTGGTAGCATCCAAATCAAGTATCTTAAAGCTGTTTCACTTCCATTTAGAAAAATAACAGCAAGTAAAGCATGGATATACCTGAAAGAAGTGTTGGTCTGAAAGGCTACTCTAAAGATAACTGAATCTTTGAAGAACTACAGCCTTAGAAGATGCTATATTCCTCAGCAAAAGGAATAGTAATCACAACCTAGATGTTCTTCATGGGAGCTGTTTTGAAAGCAGAGAAGGAAAAGAATGAAGATGGTGTACCTGAACAGGCTGTACACCTGGGCAAGTGTCATAGGCAGTGGTCCCAAAGTTCAGGATCTCACTTAGATTTACCCGTGTCAGTCACCATTACAAATGAATCCACATAGAGAGAAAAATCAAAGTTAATTTAGCATGGATTGTTGGGTTTTTTCGTTGTTGTTGTTTATTTTGCCTTTTTTAATTCATTGATTAATTGTTCAGAAGATTAGTGGAAGTTATTTGGCAGGTAATGCAGGAAATGCATGGGGAGGGGAGAACACATAGGATCAATCAATGAATCCAGCTGAAACATCCTAGCTCACAATTTGCCAAGCCAAGGGTGAAACGTAACATCAACATGCTGTGATGTACACTTTGAGGCACTAACTTCCCCCCCCCCCTCTTTTGGAAACATTCTGAAACATTTTGAACCTTAAATCAATCTCCTGTTGTGTAACCTCTAACTCCTGCTGACTCTGTGACCCTAGAGAAAGAAGGGTCAGTGGAATTATGCACTGCAGTCCATGAACGCAGCTGCAGACACCAGTACCAAAAAGGCAGGGCTAGGGAAAGGAGGAGGAAAAAGAAAGAGCTTAAAAGAAAATCTCTCACCAAACAAGATGCAAAGCATTTGCCACTGGCTCCTTCATCAGCTACTATAATGAAATGAATGGCTTGAAAAAACCTTTCTAAAAATAGTGTTGGTTTGTGTTTTGTTTTTTTTTTTAAGCTCTGAATAGGAAAAAAAACCAACCAAAACTCCCCACACATACTCTATGCTTTCTTGTTTGTTTAAAGGCCATATTCCCAAGGCTAGTTGATGAACATATCTGCATTTTAGGAGCCACAAAACTGTGCAGAGGTGCACTGAAGTGTAGTCTGTACAATTAAATTGCTACATATGCACAAATACAGAGGATCTCTTTGGGAAACTATGGCAACCACTAGTCCACCAAGTTGTGATTCCCCCTTTGTCCCTACCTTTCTTTGCTCTTCTATTCCTTCCCGGCTTGGACAAGCAAAAGAATAAACACAAGTATTAATGAGGTCGGGATTGGACCTGCAACAAAGGAACTGGAAAAACAGACCTACTCTCAAGCTTGAATCTGGAAATGTTCTAAAGGAAACAAACTTTTCAGTAGAGCTATACAAAAGACATGAATGGGATATGGGCAACATGAGCCTGGGATACAAAGTCTTGCCTAGGAAACTAGGATTAGAGTGCCCATACTGCCACTGCATCACTTGCTGGAGCACTGTCACCACTGACCTTTAATTTGGATGTCTCATGTCTTTTTGTGCAGCTGAGATACTTCAGGCCTGATTTTCAGAATTGCTGAGTAACCCCAGCTCCCAGTCATTTTCTCACTGGAGTATGCACCAGCCAAAGATTTGGAAATTACTCGTAAGTATTTAAAAATAGCAAGGCTACTGTCCAAGTGTCAAACTACATGTACCTCTTTTTCTATCCTAAATCAAACTTTGAAAGCCTCTCAGGCCCTCTGTGAGGGTTATTGATGTTTATCAAGTTCTCTGGCATCCTCAAATGCAGAGCCTTGTAGAACTGCAAAGCATTCCTTCTTTTAGCCTCAGGGAGAAGGACCTCCTCATGTAATGTAATGTATATTAACATTTAGACCAAAAATGCCATGGACTGATATAAGAAACAGAATTTTTCACTTCATACAAGTCTGAACTATGTTTTTTGTATAGTTTTTTCAAATAGCATTTGCACAGAAGTTTCTGCTGTAACAATGGGTCTTTCCTCTTTCAGTCTTGTATCACTTCTAACTTCCCCTCTTGATCAATATATTTCAAGAAAGTCAACTCCAAAACAAAAGGAATCATACTTCATTATTGATTGCAGAGGAAGCTTACTAACTGAAGACAGCTTTTTTCCCCCTTGTGAACCTGGGAAAACGCTAAATGTCTTTTCTACATAGGGGATGTCAATTCGTATTTCTGAAATCACACATTGTGAAATACATACATGTGTAAACATACATACACAGCTGTCTTTTCACTCTCTTGACATCTAAATTACATAAAAGAGAAACTCAAATGGCTGCACTCCAATTGTACTGAAGACCTTTCACCTCCACTTTTCAGTCACTTAAAGCTCGTTTCTTGCTAATCTTCTGTGAAGACTTTGACAGCAACAGACTCAGCATGAAGATCTCTACAGAGAAGTTTATGTGCACACTGGGAGCAGAAAAGCAAAACTCCATCTGCCAAGTCCACCTATCCAGCCTTAAGGCCACTACTGGAAATGCAGAATCCCTTTAAAACAGAGAAAGAGACCGATTCATCTTCCAGCCCTTTTTTAATGCACCATCGGGCAGTTCATAATGTTTCCACAGTTTGTACTTTTTTTCCCCCTGAATTCTTGATGTGACACATGCCAAGATACTGGAGACTCCCTGCTCCTCCAACATGAGGACATTGCCATGCTTTCTAGTTACCACTACTCTCATGTACTGCCAGCCGCTATTGCTCCTGCTGTTTTTTTTGTTTAAGCAGGGTATTAAATTCTACCATTCAGAAATGTTATTTAGCAGATGCCTTAAAGAAATCCTTCCTCACTCCTCTGACAGCCAATTGACATTGATGGCAAGGTGCAGTTCTCCTACCACAGCTGCCTTAGTTTAATCCAAAGAAGAATACTGATAGAGCAGAACTAAAGCAAAATAAATTCTTTGGGGAGATGCATTGCTCTCAAGGTTTAGTCCTAATTCTGACCTGAATTTTGTTAGTAGTTAGAGGCAAACTGCTCAGACATCTTTTGCACATGAGAAGACACTTAACAACTATAGCATTTTGAGGCAGCAAGGAGCCTGAAGTGCAGTGACCTGTGTTTATTATTGTATTGATATATCAATACTGTAATTATGAAACTTAATTTGGTTTCTCCCTGTCTTCAATCTGTCTCCATACCTTTTTCTATTCTGTTCTGTTTCCTCTCACCTCTGCATTTCCTGCTAAATGCACACAGCATCTACAAAATGACACCGTGCCTCACAGCCTTTGGAACAAGTATATTGTGGAAAGAAAAGAGCATTTGGAACAAGAAACTTAGCTTTAAAGTTTGCTTTTGCTATCAACCTTACTTTTTTTATATCACTGTACATCATTTGTATCAACTGACCTGATTAAGCCCAAGAAAGCATTCATGGAGGTCAGCTGACAGCAAATCCTCTAAGACAAGAGGGGACTGAACCACCAATACTCTGCCATGTGCAACTGTTTGAGTAGTAGTTTGAAAAAGAATACTGTACCAAAGTTACTTTATGCCAATGTCAGAGCTATGCTGGGGATTATTTGCATTCCCAGTTACAGAAGAAAATGAGCCAGCAGATACTACTAAGATGCAGCATTGCATCCCTTGCATTTGCAGCCCAGATCTTTGCCCAAAATGGAGTGCCAATGGCCTGATGTCACCCTGAGCATTTTTTCCTGTCCCTGGACTCTCAGGACACACTGTAGGTGTTTGGGTTTCTTGGCCACCTAGCAGGCCTTGTGTGTGGGTTGCAAAGTCAGATAGGCTAGCTGCCCTGCTGTGGTCCTTCCCCATATGACAGTGCAGTTACTCTCACTTCAGCAGAGGGCTCCAGAGGAGCAACGTGATTTTATTAAACAGCCCCAAATCTACAGTAGTAGATGGAATTACAAGACCTTTTGATAATTAATAGTATACGCAACTAAAGTATATTACACATTACACAGAACTACACCTAAAATTCTTCCCAAGCCTTGCCTCTACCTGGTAGCACTGGGTAGCATTTTCACTAAGGAAATGGCAATCATGGGTGGCCTTGAAGTTACTTGTCTGAATTTATCTAAGAGACAAACTAATTTGCTGCAGCTCTCTAAAAATCTCTCTAAACAGCAGCAGTCAAGAAACAAACTGAACAGAGCAGCAGTCGCTGGCCATTAAAATCATTGCCAGACTCCTTTACTAGTATCAGTTGGGAATAAGAAAGCTTCTTTCCCATGCTTGCAGTTCAAACAACCAAACCCTAAATAGGCACATCAGTGATTAAAAAACTAGAATGCCAGGCAGGCGGAGCAAGAACAGATCCAAGCTACATGAGCATGCCTCCAAAATCTCTGGTTCAAAAAGGAATTAAACGAAGGACAAGAAAACAGAAACCGAACTTGAGCAGCTGGCTCAGGAAACTGCCTTTCCCTCTTTCAGTACACAACAGTGCAGACCTACCCAGCCCTCAACTGCTGTGCAGCACCTCACTTAAACATTTTCTAAAGGCAGCAATACTCTAGACTGGAATTTACAGGGAGAAATATCAGCTCTAACACTGGGGTCTATATAATCAAGCTGAAATAAAAAAATGCTGTTCCAAAAAGAAAGGACAGCTTTAATCAGGTAGAAGACTAAGCACTGTTTCCAGTGCTATTAAGAACCTATTTCTTGCCTTCTGACTTAAGAAGTATATTAAGGGTCTACGTCATTTTGTTTTAGCTGTAAGTC
Organism: Elanus axillaris; assembly: GCA_026212715.1. Lineage (NCBI taxonomy): Eukaryota > Metazoa > Chordata > Aves > Accipitriformes > Accipitridae > Elanus > Elanus axillaris. Next base: position 17,710,727 of record JANZLQ010000089.1, read on the forward strand.
TGCAGGGGGTACAACTAGCAAACACTAAATGTTTTGGGACTGCATTTCCAAATTATATACTTTTTCCAGAAGGCTTGATTTGGTTTCTCAAGGTCAGTGCAATATCACAGAGCAGGTTCGTTTAAAAAAAAAAAAAAAAAGAAAAAAAAAAGAAAAAAAAAAGGTCCCTTACCTGTGGCAGAGTGAAGGCTCTCCAAGCTCCAGTATCTGGACAGGACACCTCTCATCCCACCACCACCACACACCACCCCACTGCTGTCTGAATCCGAACCTGGTGATAACCCTGAGCTTCCACTGCTACTGCAGTTTTCTCCACTGTGTGCCCCACTGGACTCACTGGGGCACTGCTGGGTCCTCATGCAGGCAGGTAAGAGGGAGAGCCAGGGGCTCTGCTCTACTGTGGGAGGAAATTGGCAAAGCACTCTGTAGCAGCTCCCAGGGCAGTGGTACCTGGCAGTGCTGTCTGAGGACTGAGCTGGATTCCTATCCTCCTCTCTGCTTGTCTCGATGCATCCTGACATCATAGGGGTCCACTAAGGAGGCTCCCTCTGTGGCAGCTCAACTGCTCTCAGCTGCAGCTTCTAGCAGATGATTTTTATTAAAGCCAATTTTAAGGCATTAGAAAAGCAAGCGTGGGACAGAGATCTTTCCTCCTAATTTAGCAGGACTGTCAGATTAAAAATAAATATGTGGGAATAGTAGAATTTCATGCATTTAAAAAATGCCCAAGTGAGAGAGACCTTGTGTTATCTGCTTCCCCTGAGAACTCAGAAAGGACTTAACATATAAACTAATCATGTTTAGAACTGGCTGCGTCTGCTGCTATTAAAAAACTATTTTTGTAAGCCCTCAGAAAAAGAATTCAAAATGAAATCAAAGCCAGAAAAACACAGATTGAGATTTGGGGAGGTTGCAGCTGGGAGCTTTGAAAAATTATTTAGCATCTGCTCCCAGAGTGTAGACCTGGGATGGTCCTTATTTCAGTGTGTGATCTTTGTAAGAGACCTCAGTCCCAAGTGACACATCATCACCAACTACTTTTTAATTAGAAAGTTTTATATTCTCATTATCTAACAGGTGATTCAGTGTGCCCCTATAAAAAAAAAATCTGAAACAATACTAGTTTCCTAAGAATGCAGAAATACCTGTACTGTTTAACAACAGCTTTGAGACAACACAGAGGTTTTATGATAAACAACATTTCTGGACTGCCACTCTGCTAAAGCACCTGCCTTGCAATGACAGATTTGTCAAACTATCAAAATAATTTAAAAAGTAGTCACGTGGTTTATACCATGTGCAGCAGAAAACATTACAGAACTTCTTATGCTAGATGCCAGAATAAGTGTAAAACCAGAACTAGGTTGCTTCAGTGTGAGATTATCCAGGTCAGCTCGAAGTTAGTCAGGTGAGACTCTGTAACTAGGGGTTTGGACTGAAGTAAATGAGGAGCTCAGATACACTAGCACAGGTGGGAGGGTGACAGCCACCCATAGGTGGGACACAAAGGAGCATGCTGGAAATATCAAAATTGCTCCTACCATTTACTAAGTGACTGTGTGTCTAAGCACCCAAACCCAAAACTAGGAGCTTAATTTCACACAAGAATTGAAAACGCTTGTTTTATATTTCTGCGTAAGGTAATTCCTTCCAAAGTAAACAAAGCCACATTATTATATGGCCATCACAGCCTGTTCTGACAGAGGCCCCTTTGACTTTGCCTCACTATCTGTGCAATAACAGGATTATTTTATTTCAGTAAGACTTCTGTTTTACTGAGTATTTCCTAAAAGAAAAAAACCTTTGCCCTCCATCACTGCAGGTAACTACAAAGCATCCAAAAAACGTGATACAACTTTTGAGTCCTTAAATATCTCAGCTATTTTTTACAAGAAAGGTCTCTGCAGTAGTAGAAAAATAACATTTCTACAGAGGCCCATAAAAAAAAAATCATTCAATTATCTTCTGATTGTAGCTACTTGGACCAAAATATCTTCCTCTAATGCCTCCCAATACAGAAATGGAAATGCGTTCTCAATTTGAGTGCAGTAGAACCCCTCTTCCGCATTGATCTGGTCCTTCCAGGGCCTCCTAGAACTGTCTGCACAAAAGTATAAATGGAGGGAAACACTTCTTGATCATAATAATGGGTGAGAAGGCAAGTTAAGTATTACCAACAAAGATAAATCCAGCTGTTTGGTGGATGTGGAGCACAGGGCATCAATAAGAGGAAAGGACAGTGCAGCTCTTCAGCCACAAAAGGTGCTAAGGAGAGGCTACAGTGCAGTCCTAATTATGCTACCCCTGCTCCTTGAAATCCATACTTCACTCTTGAGAAGTACAGAAACTCCACAAACCTGTATCTCTTCTTGACTGTACTACTAAACCTGACATTAGTTACAGAGGGTCTGTAACAACTGCCCTTGCCTGGGAGATCTCTGCCCTCAACCTGCTTAAATCACTCTATCTGTTCCTTTGCTAACCCTCCCACTCACTCCCTGGACTGAATGCTCTTGGCAAATACCAAAAGATGTTTATTCAGTACCAGAGACAATAGTGCTGTAATCCTAGCTGAAGATGTTACAGAGGTATGCGTATTATATGTATGTACTAGATAGGCATTTTCTAATAGAATGGAAAGAGAGGAAAAATACTCAAAGCCAGGCTGGGGAAAGCACAATATTATATCAGAGTTCAAAACTGCAACCCATCATAGATGGGTTCCACCTGACTACAGGTTTTTGTTTGTTTGTTTTTGTTAAATCTATATAGAGATTTTCTTCTGTGACACTACAGAGAGAAATTAGCTAAAGTTGCTGTGGCAGCAGCTGACTCCAACTACAGATCAAGGATCTCACTGTGAAGCCTGATTAAGGTAGTCAGGCTAGCCTGAGCCTTGGACAGCCTTATCCTAAGTATCTGCTGGATTTTTTAGTCTCTATTGGGTTCTTCTGTAGTCTCATAGCTTTGAACAGCAATTGCCAGAATAATTCAGGATTTGCTAGGATTTTCTTTTTCACTCTTTGCCCCATGGAAAGTTTTTATTGGTTTGCTTTATCTTTCACCTCAGTAGCTAATACATACAATCCCACTCAACCCGCTAAGGCAAGTTTCAGGAACTCGGCCATTGCTTGGCCCAGCCTTTAAGGTTGCATGAAAATCTTTGAGTGAGCACATGTTTTCAGAATCCTCACAGAGTGCAAATATTTGTGGTACAAATGAAGACATGGGCATAATCACACAACTAAAGAGGAAAGACACTTGATATTCACCAATACTACCTGCCAAAGTGCATGCTGCAGCCAACAAGGTCTTTCCAAAGTTTTTAAGCATTCCTAATATTTGAACATGACAGTTAACTTTGCTAAC
>JANZLQ010000089.1:17714195-17727852 GCA_026212715.1 Elanus axillaris
CCCCCCCCCCCCCCCCCCCACGGTGTGCGTGCATGCTCATGTTGGTGGGAATGTTCAAACTTCATACTTCTCTAGAGGAGACTCAAGATCGACATAGCAGGTCTTATCTTTCTATGATTCAGAGACAAAGTGAAAAACATGGTAGACAACATGATTACTTTTTAGCCTCTTAAATTCAATGGTACTTCCATGGGTTAATGGGGATGAATGGACATTTCATGCTACAGATACAATGATACACTTCTGAGGACTTGCATACCACTTTTTTCTGTGTCCCTTCAAGAACTAAAATGACAAAAATGGAATAAATAGCTCAGCTTGTTATTTTGCTGAACTACAGGACTGCTAAATATTTATAAGACATGATGAAGCCCTGTTATTAAGCTAATATTTTCCTTCTTGAATAGATTTCTCCAGTGGCTGTTAAACATCTTCACATAAACTGTTGCCAAGCATGAGCTTAACAGCCCATCTATAGCTGGGAAAAGAAGATGAAAGTTAGCCACATGATGTTGGAGTAAACAAACAGTCCCTTTGCCTCTGAGAAATAATTTCTGCTATACCAGTGAGGCCTGAAGATAACTCGGTATCACTAGTGGTCATTTTTCAAGACTATCCACAAAAGATTCAGATTTTGAGAACTTGGTTTGCCTATTCTTACTGCTTATGCAAGATTTCCAAGGCCACCAGTATGTTCATCATCAGTACACATCAGCCAGAATGAATTCATGCCTCTTTGGTTGGCATAACTGACAGCAGCACTGTGGTGGAGCTCCAGCATCTCTCTTGTACATATCTGATAGCAGGAAATTGAAAGATCTTAAGCTGTTTAAATCTGACAAGACACAGGGAAAATTGCCAAAAAGATTCAGTCTGCATTTAAATAATGTTTTAAAATAATACAGGTTTAAGATTTCTTATAGCATAGCTACAAACCTGACCTTGTAATACACCTGTTATAAGTTTCTCCCTCTATAAGGATATGACAAACCTTGAAGGTTTATGGTCATATGTATGGCTCTATCCAGAAATTTCACAGATTCTCTGAGAGATAGCATGGAGGAAACATCTGGGAGAAGGTAACAAGGGCAGGCACAAAAATAGCAAAGTCTCCAGCTGAGAAGCACAGATAGCAGCGAGAGCAGGGACTTCAAGGAACTACACCTCCAACTCAGACAATTACCTGTGTCTGTCTGTCACTGTGTCGCCTTGTGATTGTCTCCTGCAGAAAAGTCCCTATGGAAAAGCTCAGAGATGGAAGCATGTCTCCAGAAAGTTCCCTCTGCTCTAGACCTGTGGGCTAGTAGCTCCCATGCCCAGAACTGCTCATGTCCTAGCTTCAGCCCAGTTGTAGGTACATTCTCACAGTTGCATCCACTGTCCATCAAGCAGCTTCCCAGCAACATCCCCAATTTTATCCAATGTCTTCAGGTTACAAATAAACAGATCTCAGACTCGGGAGAGAGATGGGGAAGGCAAGGACAGGTAAGACAGCCTGAAGACAATCATGCTGGTCCACTGCTTTAACCCAAAGCCTTGTTATCCTACCACTGCTTGCTCCAGTATGTTTTGGGCCCTTCCCTCTGACCCCTTACCTGGGGAGATTCCTGGGTCAAATGGTCTCTCAAGATCTTCAGAGGCTGCCACAAAGCACAAACACATTCCCATATCTACATTAGGAAGTGGCTTGTTTCCTACACTGGTCTTTCACTCTAGCTCAGCCTATTCAAACACTGCAGTAAACCAGGCAATAAGGAACAGATACATACTGCAAGGTACAAATGAAGACATGGGCATAATCAGACAACTAAAGGGGAAAGACACTTTATATTCATCAATACTACCTGCCACAGTGCGTGGTGCAGCCAATAAGGTCTTTCCAAAGTTTTTAAGCATTCCTGATATTTGAACATGACAGTTAACTTTGCTAACCTCGGGGGTGGGGGGGTGCGTGCACACGCATGTTGGTGGGCATGTTCAAACTTTATATTTCTCTAGAGAAGAATCAAGACTTATTCAATTTTCACTGAATATAGATATTAGCACCGCCTCAGCTGCTCTTTATTTCACACATTAGAGCCATCTACTGGTTCCTTACAGTTTTATCAAGTGGCTGCTCTGGACAGAATAGGTGACAGGAAGGCAGTCTGCAAAACTTGATGAGCGACCAAGAGCACTGCAATATGCCTGATCCCAACTGCTGGGATATCCAAATGACAGGTTTCAGTCTGTCTCATTTGCCCCAGCATGACATAAAGGTAGAGAGAGCAACATCTCAGTGCTCTAGTGCCAGTGACCGGTCAGAAGAACCTAACGAGCACAGCAGACACAGCATTAAAATTAGGCTCTTCTCCCAGCACTCATGGTATATTCTAGTTGGGAACAGGCAGCCTCACCTAAAATAGTAAGTTTGTGCCCAGCTAAGCTCTTGTCCTCAGGTAATGGATAGGTGCATGACAGAAGTCTCATAGCTGTGCCTGGCACCTTTTGGGCTGGGATCATGACAGCCATCTTTTCATACCTGAAGAACTAGAGAAGGCTCTGAAATACCCCATCCCCCACAGTGTCTGCAGCATTCCCTGCACAAAGTGACCAGGTACAGACTTTGTGAGTGAGAATTTTATCTGCATTTTCAACATGGATGTATATAGTACCACTGCATATTGCACAGTACTTTCACATCCAGTGTCTTTAGTCATAACTAAAGCATATGCTAGGATCATTAATACAAGTCCCAAAATTTATCCAACAATTTAAGAGTATTGCTTCAGTAATTTGCAGTTTTCTTCCCAGCCACGTTGTACCACAGGAAGGACACGTGCACATACTCATCACCCCCAAAATGCTTCATGTGAAGCCCACAAGCAGCAACTAATAGTTGGCTGTCATAGAAACATTACAGCGCTTCCTCTGTTCATCAGTTTTCTCCCACACTAGCATGTTTTTGGTGGTGAAAAAAAGGTTCTGCTGCATTTCATTTATTTTGCTACATTTACACAGGAATTCTTAAGGTCCGGGCATAGGTCGTAGTATGAAATTCACTTGTACCTACTTCAGGAATATTGTGTGAATCGTAGATGATTCAGGTTTCATGCCCCATTTCTAGATAGCATATAAACACCTATAGCACTACCAACTGGTCAATCTACATTTACTCCCCCTATTCACCCTCTGAAATTCATATATATTTTTTAATTCCCTCAGGTCCCAATTGGGAACTATCATGAAATTTGTATCAGCTGTGACTCAGAATTTACTTCTGTGACAGTGGCGCTTAGGGATTTCAGCTAATGTCAGAGATGCACAGACAACTTGACAATGATGGGTTTCCATCTGGGATTTCCAAGGAGTAAAGCTGTAGCTTTTTTAATTCAGCCAGGGAGCTGGTCCTAAGTGTTAGGGCACACCAGATGCTTCTGACAGCAAGTGATCAAAGCCCTCAGTGCTGAGAGAGCAGAGGCAGGGCTCTTGACACCATGATAATAAGTAGTTTGTTTTCTTATTTCCAGATCAAACCTCATGACTCTGTGCATGAGTTGTACAAAGTGTCAGAAAGCAAATCAGTTTTGCTTGACAAAATATTATGACCATTCAGCTCTGATGTAATTAGCACAATGTTACGGTCCCTTAATCAGGTAATTCCAGCAGTGTTTAATCGATGGTACAAAGAGACTTTCTGAGGCAGAAATGGCAGCTTGGCACCCAACTGTGGTTGGCTTTTCCTGGCTAGATTCCTAACTGCCAAACAAATCCTCTGCAGTCTGCTTTTCTTCTCCCACCCCAAACTGCTATGATAGAGATATCTGCAGCATTTGGGCAGGCACTGTCAGATGGAGAATTTAAAAACCTGGCAAAGATACGTCTCACTGTTTAATAATATGCAACTTACATTTTAATTCTGAGAAAGCGTCAGTCATTGAAAATGAAGCAGACATGGTACCTCATGCACATTACTCTCGAAAATACAGCATATTTGTTCTTTAAGATGATTTATTTAAAGTACAGGAAACTTCTACCCCTAAAGACTCATTTAGTTGCTTTAGTGCCTAATCAGCAACTTGAGAGGAACCTCACCATACCCACCATAATGCTCTCCAGCAAACACAAGGCAGAGAGTCCGTTTCCTCTGCAGAAACCTAATTCAAAAGTGTGATACGTATGACATCATCCTAGGTGAGACAGAGTTCTCATGAGACAACATGTTTCTGCATAAAGCACACTATCATTGCCATCAGTGATCTTTTTTTTTTCACTAAAAAGCTGACTGCTGCCTTTAAACAGCACCCTGCTTATTTGCTCAGGAAAAAAACAAACCAGAATACAAAAAGCACAAGAAAGAGTTAACTCAAAAGCAGATTTCTGCTCAGACATGTATGCAGCATTCAACATAAATAGGTTAGAATGCTTATCACATAGTTTCCATACTCAATAAACCAGAGCTTAATTCTCTCATAATTCATGTCCAACTAAGACTAGTGTACACACCAGGAGAGGAGATGCGCTGTTTCCAGCCCACGCAGTCTAAGCCTGTTGGAGTGCTCTGGGAAAATGGATGCAGGTTCAGTGGTAAGATGTCAAAGGCAACAGCAGACATGATGGATGGACTTATTCCAGCCTGCAACAAGAGAGGGAAAACAAAGACAACAAACATTAAACTTAGATGCCCTGTAGGACAAAATATAGCATTCATCAGGGTGTACCTCCTTCCACCTCTGATGCCTACTCATGTAAGTAAATAGTACATTAGTAGACACATGTGGATGATTATGGCTAGAGAGGTTAAAAAAGATTGAGAAGGCAGGGAAAACTGCAAGGTAATAAGAACAGGAGAAGTGGATAACCAAGTACTGGACTCATACTTCACATACTACCACACATACCTACATTCATAGAAAGTTTCACTCCTTCCTATGAAGTGTATCTAGTGGGAGGGGAAAGCATATCACCCCAACCCTCAGCTACACAACTGTTTCCTATAACTTTATGACTATTAATTCCTGTTCTAGTATTTAACATGTAAATAAAGCTTTTCCTTTGAGAGATTTATTGGTACCAGTCCCCAACCACATAGGGCATGGATAACACAACATTCTTCTCTTCAGTTAAAGGTACAAATAGGATCTCTCGCTCTCTCCTCTACTGGCTGATTGATTTTACAAAAAACTTACAGAACTTTATGAAACTTTGAAAACTCTACACCATTGCCAGATCTCATTGAATTAATAACTTTTGCTGGTTTAAGGGGGAAAACATACAGATATATACACAGCTCATGACCTCTAATGCCTTAGCAAGTCAGGCTTAAAATAAACAAGATGGGTTTTTTTGTTTAAGAAATCACACAATCATACAAATGACTGCTATAAACATACTTCATCCACCCACAGACTAACCCACTCTCTCATGCAGACATTCACTTAAAAAAAAAATTATCAACAAAATCCAAACCAAACAAGGTTTTTCTCCTTTTCCGTGTCAAAACCCAGTATTTTCTGCCAATCTTACCACACCAAAAAACTTCCAATGTTTTCTGTCTCCTCTCATCTACCCTGAAACAGAAATAATGTCTGCTTGATATAGGGAAACAAGACCAACATTCCCCTGCTACTTCATCAGGGAATCGCAAGATACTACAAGAATACAAATAATCTAACAATGAGTAATACAGATTGTAGTCAAAGGCACTGAAACTTGTAGTACTTAATGCAGATATGCTTTTATTCCTTTTTCCTCCTTTCTCTTTTTTTCCTCCATGCCTCCTATGGCTGGCACACACAGAAAATATCAGTGACTGCAGGTGACTGGGAGATCAGCTGGTTAATAAGCATTGGTCCCATGGGCATAGGCATTTTTCATCTCTGTATTACTACTGCCCCTTCCTTTTGCTGCTGTGACATTCAGTTACAACATACCCATCCTTCACTGAACCAAGAGTTTGTTATATTGAGGTCCAGTAGTTATCTAGGATCTTTCCTTCTCCCTGCCAGCTCACACTATGTCCCATCAGCATAAAGGCTGCTGACTAGCTTTGACACTGAAGCTTCTTCTAAAGACGACAGCAATTAGTCAAAACATCCTTCCAAAACTGAACAGCAAACTAAGCCCACTGAATAGCCACACGCTGTCCAAGCAGCTGAGAGTGCTGCTGCTCTGTGCCTGGTTTGCTTTATTCTTCCTGGACTTACTTACCTAAAACAAAGAGAATTCAGCCAATACTTTGGCACAAATCACCATCTCCTGAGGAATAGCATGAACCCTGTTCAAATTAACCTGAGCAGTGCCTGTTTTTCTAGAAAAGTCACAGCAAAACCCCAGTGGGAGCACATGCTCTTCCACTGACAAGGAAATCAAGCAAAACAGACAACTTACTGGGCTACAGCTCTGAAAACGACAAGGGTAAAGTCTAGTTTATTTACATGAAAGGCGATAGAAAGCATTCTTGCTCTGTTTAAGACTAGGAAGCAGAATACTGCCTTAGGGCTGTTACAGTAAAACCTGTAAGCTTCATTCTTAATTCCCAGGACATCAGAGGAAATCTCAGGTACAGGCATCATTTGATTTCTATTGCAAAGGAGCCAGGCCTGTACAACGTAAAAATCAGGAGAAGCAGCATTTTCAAAGATGTTAGTAATACGTGGGCAGGGTTTTCCCCAACCTACAAGGGAGAGGAGGGAAAATGAGGGACCAGAGCATAATAAAGACCCTCTCTTCTACATTTTCTGTTATAGCTTCAAGGGGTTTATTTCTACGCTCTAGTGCACAACAGGTCAGTCCCTGGGAGAGGCATTTACCCCTGTTGTGTGTCTGTACCTTGTCAGGTGCACAAAAGGGGGAGACTTATCTCATTCAATCCCCTCTCCAAAGTGTGTTCATTACCCTCTTGAAGTGTATCTGAGGTGCCCACAATGGTCATAACCATGGTAGCACACAGCAAAACTTAATTTTCTCTTATTTCAGATGGGGTAAAAATCAGATTTCCAGGAGTCATATTCAGGGCAATAAGCTAAAGGTCTATTTTTCACTGTTTCTCCTTTCTCTTTCAAAATAGAAGAGAGCTTTTTCTGCGCTATACCCCCTATGGGTATAGTCCCCTTATGGGCTTTTTAGGAATCTCTCTAATTTGGCAGTGCAGAAACTGCTCTAACAAAGACATGTAGAAGCCATGTCTGTGCTTCTATTGCTGTGCACTGGAGAGGCATCAAGCTTAACAGTCAGATTTTAACTTTTTCTTGAAATAGGAAAGAGCAGGATGGGAGCAGACAGGCAGTTCAGAGACATCACTAGAACAATTTTTGCAAAAATAATTCCCAAAAAAGACCCCATTGCCATTACAGTATTACATGTATCAGTGGTTTGGGGCGTTGTCTCTGCTACAGCTAAGAAATTTATACTGCATTAGAAAAAAGTAAGAGGACCCCAGGCTATACCATGAAACCCATCACCCATGTGGAGGGCAAAGCCTATGGCCAAGAAAAAGAAAATAGATTCATCCACAGCCATGTGATTTTCTCTTCTTCAGGGGGTGCTACCTTCAAAGGCTTGCCACAACCAGTTAAATGTTAACATTTTAAGGTACAAGATCAGAAGCTGCTCAGCTTGTTAGTGGCAGCATTTCATTATAAGGAACAGCTAGGTCAAGCTTTGAGTTTGACTCTGGGAATTTACACACTGTTCCCATTTAAAGCAGATGAGCGTGTTACTAGACCTAAGCAAAACAAAGACCAGTATATAGAATTGTTTAGGACTGGTATTTCAAATGGTTGTTTTTTTAGTTTAAAGGTAATTTTTTGACTGATTGTCCATCTCCCTCTGAATCCCAACTGCCAGCCTTCAGAATAGCTTATTACCACTATGCTAATTTGTATACATTGATCTGAACAATAGAGTAGTATCAGAAATCAGTACCTGAAAAAAAAAAAAAATCCTCCCTGGTCTGACCTATTAAGTTGTTTCCACAATACTGCAGCATTACATCACCTTGTATGCTGACCTGATCTTGACTTAACTCAATATGACTTGTCATAATTGAAGCCACACATCCCAAGGCAGCCATGTGTCAGAAAACATCAGACTTGCAATTTCAGATCTCCAAAGCCCCCATATAGTTGCCTTGTTCCAGTCACAAAACCACAACAGACAATGAACATCTTACAAAGCTTCTTTTGTGATAATTTATTTCTCCTTATAAAAAGGGATTTAGCATCCTTGTAAAACTGCCCCTAAACACTGCAGCTTATGACAGCACTCCCACCACACTTGGCAGCATGAATAAGCCAGCATTATTACAGCAATAGAGCATTGCAAAGACAGAATAAAACACAATAGGAAAAAAGAAACTACATTACAACTATTATAAATAAGAAATACAGGGCAAGAAATGCAGTTGTATGGACATGCAGGAAACAGCCCTTGAATCCCCACAGTTCTCTCAACGAAACTTAGCATTGTGCTCTCTTGGCCTACCTACAAAGATAGAAAGTATCAATAACCCGCATAATACACTTAAATCAACAGAAACAGTAAGAACCAAATCTACCTACCTACATGCTACTAAATATCTCCTACTCACCTCTATTATCCAAAGAATGAACAAACCAGAAAACTCAGGCCTACAAGCAGGTGATGTTAAGTGAGGGTATCTCAATGGGCACAGGGGCAGCTGCAAATCATTACACAGCTGATCACAATTTAGAGGTAAGTTTGCACCAGAAGATAAGCGTGGAAATGCTTAAAGGAGAAGCTGTTTTCTGGTAGCATCAAAATGTGCAGTCAATCAGCAAAACAGACAGCATTCAAGCTGTGCTATTTTGATGGCTCTAGGGGAAGCTATTGAGGTAACTGGCCACTCCTCTTAGAAGTACTAATGGTCTCAGTGCTGGCCAACATACCCTGCAGCATGGGTTAGATTTCCCTGACTATCCATGCTTGTCAAGGAATTGTAAGAAATATTTTTAGCATGTTTTACTGGCTTCTGTTTATCACTGAGCCTATTTAAGCCAGGGATTCATTTTCCCTAGCTTGTTTCATGTCCGTGCAGCACTAAGCACTCAGAACTCTTAATGAGGTAGAAAATGCAATTAATTTCTTTTAAATTTTTTTTAATCTTAACATACACATGCCTCAGGAGCATTACTCGTTGTTTTCAACACATAGGTAGTAGTGGGGCCGAGCCAGGGAAGCATCCTCACTGAACTGAGAGTAGGCAGCATATCACAGAATCATACCCAGCACTCATCCAAGCATCAACTGTGAACATTTTGTTTAGAAGAGACTACAAATACAAAACAGCACAGGTTTTTAGCCCCTTTTCTTGAGGAGGGGAGAATAGTGGGCGGTTTTTCAGAAACCTTATTTCTGTAATTGGCCTGGCTTTCTACCCCAGATGTCCGTCTGCTTCAATGGGAGGCTCTCCCAAGCAGACAGGTATGAGGCAGCATGTTTACTCCCAGCAAGCCATAGTGGGCAAGCTGAGTTGTGTCAGGTGAATGTTTCCCTCTTGCCATCAACAGAACGATTTGTGTGCATAAGCTCAAGCACGAGCTGAAGTGGTAACAGGGCTGGGGCCTCAGCTCCCTTCAAACATTGTTATTTTGATGCAAGACCAACCAGCAACAGGCAACCAGGACAACAGAGAGAAAGGGAAACAAATGCAGATAACAGACCAAACCAGAAAAACCCTAAAGAAAGGTTTTATTTGAATGTCTGCTACTTGATTTCAAGCTTGCTCAGAAGCTTCCTCCATCAGATGCTGCATGGAGTGTCCCTCTATCTCATGTCCTTTTTATCCAGAAGTTCTTTTTTTACATATAAATGCTAAATTTGGCTCCTGGATACAGATTCATGGCTCTCCCTGAAGGGAACAGACCTCAGCTCTGGATCCAAGAGTAACAGATGCCATCAGTGTGAGTCACAACAGCCACAAAGTTTGTCACAAGCAATCACAGTGCTGATCTGAAAGTCTGCCCGGGTGGAGAGGAGAATACTAATAGCTAAAATTCCAATGGCAATGTTCTCTCAAGCACTTCACAGCAGGAATTTGCATCAGTAGGAAGTGTGGAGTTGGCCTCAGATACGAGGGAAGTCTAATTTAGAAGTCCCTTGTTAAAGTTATACAGAAATGCCACAGGGCATGGAATAAGATTTCATCAGTTTATTTTTATATTGATTTGAGGCAACTTTGATTTGCTCCCTGCCCTCCCTATCTTTCAGCTCACAGAGCATTCTGATCCTCTCGCATCCCATTGTCCAACATGGCATGGGGCAAGAACTGCTCACTTACAGTGACTAAGAAAACTACCACCTTTAGAGATCATCACTTATGGACCAGTTTAGTGTTTTATCAGTCTCTGCAGTCTCCCAGGCTCAAAGAAAAGAAGACAGAACTGGTACCAGACAAAGTGAAAGGACAGGAATATGATGACAGTAGAAAGAAGCAGCTGAAGCAGAGAGGAAGACAGTGCCAGAGAATGAGGAGGACAGTGTAGGCTTCTTACTTTTAACTGGTCCTCTGGGACGTGTTGCAATTGAATCCCTCTCTCTGGCTGTGTCTCCTTCTCTAGCTTCCTTTTTTGGTTCCTCTCCATCCAAACATCATCGAAGCTGAAGCACTTATAGAGGGGTTTAGGTCTCTTCCTCCTCCTCTCTGGAATGTCCTTGGCTTTTTCATCTGGAGCAAGGAAGGAAAGTTTCCAGGCTTTGCTCTCAAGGGTGGAGATAGGGTGTGGGGATGGTGGAACCTGGGGTGGCCTCCTTTTGCGATGGGGAACCCATTTTTCATTTGGCCTCTTTTCAGGTGGCGTTTGACATTGCTGTTTAGACTCCTGTTTTACAAACAGCAGGTGAAAACACAGGGTTTATTGGCTGGAAATTTTGTTTGTTTGAAATCAGTTTGAACAGAAGATGGCAAAGCTCAGTTATCTAGCCCCAGAATTATTCAGAAGAAAATGCTTTCCCAAGAGTACTCGCTGGCTGAAACCAGCTTGTATACTCACTCAGCTTTCTCCATTGACTTAGGGGTACTCCACCCTGAAGCAGCAGCTCTGCTATCCTTTGAGAGTGTAATATATACACCCTCTGCACAGGACACTGCCCTTTTCTTCCTCATTCTAGATGGCATATTACAATAACATTACTACTGGGATTTAGGTCACTCTGTCTGTATAATATTATTTACAAAGACAGACAGTGTCTCTGAAAATAGAATAATGACCAGTCTTGTCTGTCTGTGCTTTTCCAACTGTACTTCAGTTATACAATGTGAAAAGGCTTCCTAGATGCCTGCAGGTCTGATATATTAAGTCCTGTGCTTCCTGATGTGCTCTTTACGCTATCCATTTTATTTGCTTGATGTTGGGCTGACAGCAAGGAATGGCACAGCTTTGCACTTCACTTTCATTTGCTTTTAATGAGTAGTTGCACAAAATTGCAGCTTTTATACTGGAATAACTTGAAATCAAGCATGCCCTGAGGCATCCAACTACTACTCCAGGTAGCATCAGTGTCAAAATCAATAGTATTTAAGGTGGGAGATAACAACACTGAGGAATGAATGATATCAAGAGTCTCTTTTCATGCCAAGAAAATATTGTGTCCTGACAATAGTATCTCTCCAGTTTCTCACAGTTCATTTGAAGAACCCAAATACAACAATCCTTAAACCACCCAGGCACTTCCTATCTATTCTCAATTAACCAACAATCCCAGATCAATTCTTCTTTGCCACTGGTAAGAGACACCACAGTCTAGAAACACTTATCTACTAGATGCTATGAAAAAGTGAAGTGTATCCTGCTGGTATTCTGTGCGTAACTCCATCATATTGGAGAGGAGCAAGGAGAACTTGCACAGATTCCAGACATGGGACATATTAGGACAGTTGACTCTTGCCTGCTGGGTAACACAATTCATTTAAATAAAATCATGCCACAGACATTAATTAAACATGTAATGAAGGCCCTGACACATGGGCAAACTGGTAATTCTTCTGTCTTGCCATTTTCAGCATAAAATCTTTGTCCCAGATGTAACTTGGAGAATGTTAATTGTTAGCAGGTAATGAGAGAGACGCTAGTCTGTGCTCCATCAGGCTAAGAAGGGTTACTTACCAGTGTGGTAGCCAGAGGCATCAGGGACAAGCTGATCCAGTGCAGTTTGGTATAGCACTATAACACAGATAATGCTGATACCACTGGAAAAATATCTGGCTGGGGGCTTGGGGAATATATACATATCCTCATAGTGGAGGGTACACTAGGAAGTGAGGTCAAGGAACTTCATAATTATGCATTTGTTTTGCAATAATGTCTTACTGATGTGGAACAGAAAAGGACATTTCTTCAAATCTACCACTAAACTTAATTTTATGACCTTTTTACTTAGCAACATACATAAGGAAGACCATCCTTAGTGTTTAGATGCTAATTATGTTGGAAAGATTTAATGCAAATAAACTTTGCCTAATGTGTCTGTCATATTTTGAGAGATTCCCGAAAAAATAACTTCACTTACAAAATCCAGGGTGCAGTTCTACTTCATTTCACAATGCCATGAAAATGGAAATAAACAAATGCCCTATCTGCTTTAATAGATTACATGTTGTGTCCTGAAAGCCACGATATTTACATTAATTTCTAGGCTCCAGCTGCATTTATCCAACTTCAGATATCATATTCTGCAGCCTCCAGAAGAATCAGGAAAATTAGACTGGTTTTATATGGCTTTTTATATGAAGTAATTATTTATTTGTTCCTAATGGTTGCGTTATAGGATGTGGGTTTGCCTATTCAAGGTGTTACACATGCCTCATCTCTCCACTCTTTTCTAGATGCTCTTTTGGGTTATCATTTACAGGTCAATGATTTTATTCATCCTCTGAGGAGCTTCATCTGTTGACAGTGTGTATAGTCCAAGTATCTTGCGTTTTCCTAGGCGCGTCTAACACTGCAGTCTCTTGTTTGGAATGTGGTGTCCGGTATTAAATTTTTAAGGTAAGTTAAGTTGATGCCCATGAAAACAAATGATTTTCAAATAATGCTGAGCACAGAAGAGAATAAAGCAAATACTCTTCCCCTTCTGCCCACAGCAATTCCAGTACTATAGCCCCCACTTCTCAAACTGCCACCCACATGCTTCCTTAGATTCCAGACAGCATTAGCTAAAAAACCCAAACCAATCAACTCAAAAACTTTCATTGGGAATATGTAAGGAGAGGTTGAGGGAATGGGTTTATTCAAGCTTATAAGAGGGCACTAAAGGCAATATTAGAACAGTCTGCAACAATTTTGTAGTTATATGGATGATGGATCCAAACTCTTCCAAGTAGTGCCAGACAATGCCACAAGACAATGGCTAGAAATGGTAGCTTGGAAAGTTCTGATTGGGCATTTGGAAAAAAAAATTACTCAGGAACATGTTTCCCAGAGAGATGGTGAAATCTCCAGCAATGGAGGTTTTCAAGATTTGGTTAGACAAAGTCATGGTTTTGTCTATCTCATTGTCCTGGTTTCAGCTGGGATAGAGTTAATTGTTTTCCTCGTAGCTGGTACAGTGCTATGTTTTGGGTTCAGTATGAGACAAATGTGGATAACATACTGATGTTTTCAGTTGTTGCTAAGTAGTGTTTAGACTAAGTCAAGGATTTTTCAGCTTCTCATGCCCA
>JANZLQ010000089.1:17727952-17739340 GCA_026212715.1 Elanus axillaris
GATGTTTTCAGTTGTTGCTAAGTAGTGTTTAGACTAAGTCAAGGATTTTTCAGCTTCTCATGCTCAGCCAGTGAGAAACCTGGAGGGGCACAAGAAGTTGGGAGGGGACACAGCCAGGACAGCTTTCCCAAAGTGGTCAAAGGGGTATTGTATACCATGTGACATCATGCCCAGTATATAAACTGGGGGGAGTGGGGGCTGAGAGGGATCACTGATCAGGAGCTACCTGGGCATCAATAGGCAGGTGGTGAGCAATTACATTGTGCCTCTCTTGTATATTCCAATCCTTGTATTATTATTATTATTATTGCTATTATTATGATTATTAGTTTCTTCCTTTCTGTTCCATTAAACTGTTCTTATCTCAACCCATGAGTTTTACTTTTTTTTTCTGATTTTCTCCCCCATCCCACTGGGGAGGAGGGAGGGGAGTGAGTGAGCAGCTGTGTGGTGCTTAGTTGCCAGCTGGGGTTAAACCACAACACTGGTGTTGCCACTAGTCCTGTCTGAAGACCCCCAAGGTCTGTTCCAACCAACCTTTTTCTGTTTATATACAAAAAATATGGACTTTATATTAAAAAAATTGGGAGGAAGGGTAGGCTAAGACCATTTTGGAGGGTATCTTAAAACTTTAATATAACCTGGGATGTGAGAGACAAAAGGCAGTGGCAGCAGCTGCAAAAGCTGTGTGAGGGCTCATTTGAGTCGAACACAACAAGCCCCAGCTGCAGAATTGATCAAGCAGTTTCCAGATTCATGAACTCTTTGAAAAATATCTGCTTGGGATTTGCAGAATCTCATACCCTCTCTCAAGTGCCACTTTTGAAAATCTGCTCAACAAAATTAATTATGCCCTTTTCTTATTGTCAAAACTCATCATCATTAATACTGAAAAAGTAGCATGGTTAACCCAGGTTCTCAGATCTCAGCTAACAGATCAATCTCAGTCACTCTGGTGGTTTGTGCTTAGCCGCTGAAAGAGATTCTTAAGGTCCCAGCCACCTACAGTTTGGAAAATCTACTCTGGGATTAGAAGTCTACTGACAGGGGAAGTCTCTGCTTTTATAGTCCTCAGCCAAACAAGAAATCCTTACTGAAAATACAGTCTTTCTTGTGAGATCCAGCCTTTCACAAGAAAGTTAATGTGTTACCAGGAGTAGAATACAATACAAAAGGAGACCCTGAGTCCGTGGGTGATTTTCTGTTTGCTGTAGAAAAGGCAGAAAAGGACTCCTAGTGGCAATCAAAGGGTAGTTATGGTGCCTGCAGGAGACTCGTGGTACTTTGAAAGACAGCTACTCACTGTCTAAAGAAAAAGATTTTACTTTTTAAAAAGTGCCTGCTAGCAATTGGAATTGATTTCTATGTTGCCTTTAACTTTGAGAAACTTTGAGAAACTTAATTACTATACACTAGTTACAAGGCTCTATTCTGCCTTATCTTAGGAGGGTTAAGAACCAGCTAAAAACTAGAGTTGAAGACAGGGTGGCATCTGTGTAATCTGTCTGAGGCATATTATGCATTAACACTGTTCTGATGGCTTCATTCCTTTAGATTTTTGTGGTAAATCCTCCCTTAACAAGTGCATCAATTCATATAGTCTTGAACAAGAACAGAAAGACTAAGTAGTGCTCTACCTATCTTAGACAAAGAGGAATATTTATGCACCCATCTAATCAATGTGTTAAGCCATTAAAGAGTTTCACTGGAATTCCTAAACCATATTAAAACAAAAGACTCTGCAAACCAAACCACCACCTGATCATTCCCAGACAACAGCTCACCTCATCTCGGAGCACGTCACTGATGGAAGAAGCTGTGTTTAAGCTGATCTGGGATTGACTGCTTATGCCACTGTCATCCCTCTGGTATTCATTGTCCAATGAGTGTACAGAAAGTAAGAGACTTCCTCTGGGTTTCAATGTCTTTGGTCTCTCAGGAGCCTCTAAATTGCTTTCAACTGCAGAGCTGTTCCCAAGAGAGATCATTGAAGTGGCACATATTCTTCCAGGATAGCGGAAACTCTTGTGTTGAGAGGTAGATCGCGGACTCTGCGGTTTAGGACTCATGGGCCTACAAGGCATGTCTCTACCATCAGAATTTGAGAGCTGGGGACATGATGGACTTGACTGACTAAATGGCAACTGCAAGTCAGTGGGGCTAAATGGAGATTTCATCCAGTATTCCTCTAGAGAAGTATTTAAACTGTTGCTCAGAGCCTCTTGTTCATCATAGTCTGAACTCTGTGAGTATCTTATGCCCAGGTCATGGGACTGTATTCGTTTTCTCCATATACCTGCAGGTGAAGAGACATCAATAGGCTCCACAGAGGTGTCAAAATAGTTGCTGTCTGTTGAGGAGACATTAGCTGTTTCTGTTTTAAAAAATGTGTGCCCACTGGAACTATCCTGTCGCTCCACTGATATAGTTCTTATTACATGGCTGCTAACTGCATTAAGACTCTCCTGTGTTGGTGATAAGCTTGCTAAGACAGGCCTTTTTAGTCCATCTGCCTCCTTGCTTTTTAGAAAAGCTTTCCAGGCACTCTGGCGAAGTTTGGTTTTCTCCTTTTCATTTTTCAGTGATACTCTTGAGCTTTGCTCATTATTTTCCTTTTCTGGAGATCTGGATTCAAATAAGCTTGAGAGGGATTTGTGTGCCAAGGCCAACCTTGTCCTGAACTTCTTACCCTCAGGGTTTTTGTTTCTTTTGTATTCATTTTCAGGGAAAGATTTTCTAATCCCAGAGTATTCCACAGGTTCACTGTCATTGTTTTCAGATGAACCTGAAACTTGTTGATCTGCATATTTGACAGTAGCCAGTGTGGGAGAAGTTGAATTTGTATCTACACCTTCCATCAGTATCCGACCAGAGCCAGAAGCCTTCCTCAGGCTCATTCTGTTGAATAATCCTGCAGGTCTCTCATAGAATAAATCATCATCGTCAGAGTACCCAGAGGTGTAGCTTTCCTTCCTGTGGAAGGCTGAACCAGATGAGCAACTTTTGAAAGACTGTAAACTTTCAGTGTCTTCATCCTCTTTCCCAGCATCCAGTTCTTCCATCTTTGCCTTGCTGCCAAAGAAGCTGATACTTCCCTGATTTTCTGCTGTGGCAGGCTTAGTTTTCCTGAAAGATGTCATTTTTGAGAATACTAAAAACCTGGAAGCTTTCCCACTATTCCCATTCTTTGTTGGCTTTTGCACAGCTTTATGGAGACTGCTGTTACTTCCCAGGATATGGAAAGAGTTCTCATCCATTTCCTCGCTGTTAGTGCTACAGGTACTTATATTATCTAGGCCCAGCACACAAGCATTATGGGTCTCCCTTTTCACAGAATAGTTAAAGACATCAGACACATCTAGATTCGTTGTACCGTCTTTGCTAGGGTTAGCTGTGTCTTTTGCAGGACAGACCTCCTTTTCTTCACTAGAAGAAGGTTCTTCACAAATACCTATTTGTTCCTTTGAACCATTACAGCCTTCACTTCCTTGCCTGCCTACTGCTTGTTTAGAAAGGATGCTGGGCCCTTGAAAGACACCATCAGCACCATCTCCCTGACACAAACTGCTTACTTTGCATGTTTTCAGTGTTACTGCACTAGTTACATGTAAGCCTTCCTCTCTGCCTTGATGTGCTTTGAATTCCTCTTCCTTAGATACCTGGTCATCTCCCATTTCAGTCCATGACTTTCTGAACTGTTCTGTCTCTAATTCAAAACCAGTCTTTGCTCTGCAGGGCTCTTTCTCAGAGATCACATCACCACTTCTGCTATATGATTTTAAGAGTGCTTCTTCACCTTGATCTGCCTGACTTTCTGCATTAAGTATATCATTACCCAGTGGTACAGTAACACTCCTGTGTTCCATTTTTGCACTTGTTACCATGGAATTACTACTACAAGTGAACCCTAAGGATGAAACATCATCTGTTTTCTCTCTTTTCTCTTGTGAATCATCTACCCATCTTTCCCCTACCACAATCTCCGTGCCTGACAGTTCAGATTCAAGGCCATTCTCCTTCAAACTTTTCTGCTGTATTCCACCAGTGGAAACACAGCTTACAGAACAATCACAATCTCTATTTTCCACAACAGCAGGAGAACCTACACGACAAGCTGCTAGGTTCTCAGTGTCACCAATGCCAGATTCAACATCAATATCACAAGGGAATTTGTCTGCTTCCAGATCTCTTTCAGCTTTGTACTGTTCACTTTTTATAAGCTCTTCAGAATTTATGATCACTGGCTCACAGTCCAGGGCAGATGAAGTCTCCTTTTTTTTCAGATTACACTCACAAGCATCAATCTGTGTAGAAGATAAGCTATGAGCACATGTGCCTACTGATTCTGGGCTAAGGCCACACGTCTCTGATTTAGAGTGCAAATAATAATCAATGCACTGGGGAGACCCTGGTGGTTCAGAAAGCTGGCACTCATTTGAGTCTATGTCAGTATTAAGAAGAGATCTTTTTATGCCAAATTTGCCCTCTACTGTTATTGCCTTTTCAGGGCTTACAGGTACCCTTCCTAAGTTTTTCCAAGTGTATTCAAAATCCAGCCCTTGAAGATGTATTCTGGAACATGACCATCTAAATTTGTCTGCCATATGAATACAGTTCCCCACATATTCTGTCCTGCTTTGACCACTGATATTTTCAGGTACACTGTGCCATGTTTTACCTTCAGTAATCTCTGACATTGTGAGTGGTGGCTGAGATTTTGGGTTGAAGCAACTCTGGTAAAAGAATGAATCTGATGTCAACATGGTCTCTGTACTTCCATGTTTTATCCTTTTACCTGTAGTTTCCTCACTGTCAACTGAGTTCCTCCTGCTGCATTTTATACTGGACACAGATTCTAATTCACACTTATAGTCAGATGTCTCAGTGTAACTTTTACAGTTAGGTCCATTTGTTTCAAAATGAAGATTAGGCAAACTACAGCTTGATGCTGCATCTGACCAGAAAGAAAATTGCTGTAGCTCAGGAAAAATCAAACAACTTTCTGAGTTTGCTTTGAAACAAGCAATGCTTAATACTGCAGGATGTTCTTTCTGTCTTGTACCATCATCTTCTGTAGGTACTGAATTTGTACAGGACTGTACTTTACTGCTTTCAAACTCTGCTTTATTTTGTAATACTGCTACAAACTTTCTATTTGTCTGTGATATGATGCCCTCTTCACTGACTTGGTTTTCTGTGTTAGAAATATCACTAGTTAATGTTAGCTCTTCGTCACCCAATGCTTCACTTTCCGACCTCGCAGATTGTATGCAAAATTCAGTTTTGCTTGGTGCTGCTTTTATTTTGGAGGACACTTCTAACCACACCTGCTGGGTAAATTCTGGTTGACTTGAGCACTTAGGTTCATGGAGGGTTGTTTCTGCCTTTGCTTTAGGAAGACTACAGCACAGATTTTTTTTTTCAGTAAAAAGGCAGTTTGAATCCAAGCAAGTTTCCCCAGTTACATCACTGGAAACAGATTCTGTGTCTGATGCACTCTCATAAGGCTCAGTTTTTACATCTGACAAAGATCCACTCTGATGTGACAGCGTCTCAAAATAATCTTCATCTGTTTCTTGGCTGGATCCACGTATCTCCAGCTCTATCATGCTTGGGG
The DNA here is from genome assembly GCA_026212715.1 of Elanus axillaris. Lineage (NCBI taxonomy): Eukaryota > Metazoa > Chordata > Aves > Accipitriformes > Accipitridae > Elanus > Elanus axillaris. The sequence continues at coordinate 17,733,570 of JANZLQ010000089.1, forward strand.
TAGAAGAACTCAGATCATCTTCAAATTCTCCTTCGCTGATGTAGTTTTCAACTGGCTCTGGGGTCTATGAATAAACAAAAAAGAATGATTTAGCAATGATTTCCCACAGCAGCACAGTAGCATGAATTATTATTAGAAAAGGGACTTAGGAAAAAAATTCACTTAATACACACTGATGTCTTTGGAAGTTATACTTGGTATTTTACTTATTGATGAACTTGAGGTCTTCCTAGTTCTTTTTGTTTCTTAATTAATTAAAAAAAATTTAATATGTAATTATGTAGAGGCCAAAATTTGAGTTTTGGCCACATCATTCATAGCCCAATACCAAGACACTTTTCACATTCTATTAAGTCAAATGAAAATCATCCCTTGCCTGATCTAAAAACTCTAATGAATCCATCTCCAAAACTGAAGAGGAGGTTTATGTGATAAACCTGAAATGTAATTGTTACTGTCCAAATTACGGAAATGTGACATAAATATATGCAGAACAGTTTTGCACTTGAATAACTTGATACTACCCATACCAAAGCTTGAACTAAAGGTGAAAGAAGTCTTTGAGCTCATTTTCCAGAAGGCTTATACCAGGAGCACTACATATATCAGTTATCAGAGCACTTCAAAATCAGCGTCTGTGAGCAGAGAGATCAAAACCACACTGTCAATATTAGGAAATGTCTTTGTGCCAGACAGCTACCCTGGGAGAGTCTCAGTCTTCTTTTCTTTAACCATCAGAAAGAAGTCTGGATATTTCTCAAGTTTAAAGTAGAAAATAAAATCACAGCAAGCTTTCCTAAGGTAAAAATAGTACTTGCTGTCTGTCAGCTTCAGGTACAGCTATTGTCGGAAGTTCTATAAATGTACCCAACAAAGATATTTAGCTGATTCCAGCCTTGGTCCATTCGTATCTAGAATAAGAAACTATATAAATATAAATGGCAGCCTTTAATCCTAATGCTGGATGCCTCTTTAACCAGGTTTTGATAACAGTCATCACAAGAATGATCAGCACATTTCAAAATCTGAAAACTAAGATAATAAACAATGACAGACATTTCTAAAAAACAACAAACCCACAAGTGAATGGCAACCATTACATTAGAACACAAGGTCCCTTAGCCTGAGCTGCATGTCACCTTTACCAGGGTGCTTTGTCACAGAAGAATTATGAGTCCTCATACAGGAAACTGAATTCCAAATCACATCAAAAGCTATGTCACAGAGTTTCTGATTCTAGACTCCAAAATATAGAGAGTAAATCAGAAAAAGGAAGGCACTAGGGTTATTTCCAAAAGGAAGCCTCTGTAAGTAGATTGGTATTTTCTCTTGACAGAAGGAAAATACAAACTGAATGGAGGAGGGAGGGGGAGGATTCAGTGCTTCAAACTACATCCAAAATCACTTTCACACCACTAAACCTGACCAAATTGAACTATAATGGCAACATGAGTCACGTAAGCAGCAGAGCAACATGTCCTTTACTGTGCGCAATCAGTGATACATATAATTGAGGTCCGTTAATAACGTCAAATTCCACTATCGCCAGGACAAAAATGACCAGCATTAAAGCAGCACAGACCAGCTTTTCACATAATGATCGAGCAGCATAAACTGTGAGCAGTTGGCTCACACAGCAGTGAGTACAGCAGCAGCTGTTCAGCAGTAACAGTACTGCCTCTTCAACAACATTCTGAACTCAAATTTGCAGACGGTAGTAAACTAAGTTAAAACTGTTCAGGCAAGTAGGAACAAAGTAATGAAGATGCCCAACTGTCCCCCAGGATAATTATTAATTAAATTCCAAAAAAATTAGGGCACAGTTCCCTCACAGTCCATCTATCTTTCTAAACATAGTTATGTCAGGATATTCGTATTGTGACCCCTTCCAAATTAATTATTTATTTTAAATTATTATTATACAAAATTATGTAATTAAAGCAGGCCCCACAACTGCCTCCATACCTTGTGGAAAATGAGGAAACAAATTCTAGTTATGAAGGGCACCAACTAATGTCAACCACCATTCCTGGACCAGGCCCAGGACTGAACACATGCCCCCAGTGCTGCTAAGGGGAAGAACGAGCATCAGGATCAGGCTGGTGGGGCCTACTCTACCATATGTACCGTGGGATGGAGTTCCTCTGAGGAGGCAGAGAACATCAAAGCTTCAGCTCCTGCTCTGTCTACCAAATCCCTCTGCCTAACAGACAAGAGAGGCCTAGAGCTGAACCTCTAGTAAACCTGAAATTCATGAGCTCACTGGACTTCCCATAGTGACCAAAGAAGAAGTCCTAACAGGGCAAAAACATGCAGATGGTGCCATTTTTACCTTCTTCTATGGGTCTTTGACTCTCAGTGCCTCCAGGAGGCCAGGATTTTGCTCTGACCACCTGTCATATTTAGTTTAATTTCCTCCCAACCTACAGCATGTATATTTTGTTATGATTTGTGGACTACTTCTCATTGTGTTTTACTGGGATTTTTTTTCTGTAAAAATTGAGTCTAAAGGACTCAGTCAGAGCAGAGAGGAGGAAGTTTACAATGGGCAGGTCCTTTGATGTAGCCCTGTCTTCCCAACATGGACAATCACGGGCTTGAGAACTGAGTAGGCATGTGGCAGTGATCCTCAACTATGCTGCTGATTAGACAACAGTCCTCGTGTCTTTAATTTCCATGAGATTACACTGAGAGCTTCAAAAGTCAAATTATGGCTCCTTCCTGGGAAGGGTGGCTGAGAAACCCTCAGCACCCATGGACAGAGTTGTGTGTTTATATATCTCTTCAATCTCAAAGCAGATAAATAATTGGAAGGTAAGAGCCTGGAATAAATATGAAAGAAACTACTAAAATAAGGCTTTTGCACTTGACAGACAATAGACAAATCATAGCAAAGCTCCCCCTGCCTGCTTTTCTCTTATGTCTCTTTCACTGTCTCTGAAACATGCTAAGAAAATAGGATGAAATTGAAGTTACTGATCTGTCTTGCTATCATTGGATGCAACCATATATGATGTTAACCTAAAGTCACCAGGAAGATATAACTTGTGACTTTGATGTGTGAAGACTGCTGTCTCCATAAAATATCTTCCATGCAAGTTGCCCTCTAACAGAGGACTGACAATGCTCATATGTGACAGCTGCTACCATGGGCCCAGCCACTCCTGTCTTGTGAAAATTTTTCATTTAGTGGGGCTCATGAATCATTTTTTCTCTGGATCAGCTTCTGTATTTCCCTAATATTCTCACACTTACAATATTATATTGCAATAATTGTGAGCTTCTCAGATATTATACTTCCCTAATTTTCTCTGCCTAACAATTGGTAGGATAGGTTAAACAGATAATTTTATTACTTCAACTAGTCTTTTAGTGAAGGATTTTATTCTTAGATCTCACAACCACAAAAAAGAATCTGACCATTTATATGGTCTTTGCATTTACTTTTCATACAAGTTCCCTAAGCAAGCCTGACTTGCATTCCAACTAACTCGCACCTTACCCTAGTTACTACCTCATTGCCAGCTCAAGGGAAAGGCTCTTAAATTAATGGTGACACAACTCCTCAAAAAAGCTACCACTGGGAAAGGACTTCAGACAGGAGGTGATAGTGTAGGGTCCAGAGCAGTAGCTGCAACCTACCCAGAATCCCTCTGCACTGATCTACCGGGGCTTGAAAAATGACTCAGCAGACATTCAGATTAGAAACTATATAGAAAACATCAGGTAGGATAGCCACATACTGTGCCCAAGGCCTCAAATTATCTTCGTGATCGAATCCATTTATCCAAGCCCTTTTCTTGATTGCCTTCATCATGAATAATGGAAATAAGGGAATGAAAAAGGAAAAGAGGGCACACTGGCAAAGCCTTCATTTTCTACTACTTCTTTGTAAAAACAAACCTTATTAAACTTAATAAGAAGTAGGTTTAAAGACATTAACTTCAGATAGAACTTTCATTTCTCAGTCAGCAGAAAAACACTTTTTCTGAACTGCCTGTCACTTCAATGGGTATTATAGGTGCTACAAATATCTATAAAGAGCAAAACAGTATAAGTAAGAGCAGATGCAGCACTGCACCTTGATAAGAATTGCTGAGAAGCGATGCTGTTGTCAGCAATGGTTCTGAACCTTCAGACTGATTCTGCTCTGTGAACAAATGGCAGTTCCACAGGCACTCTGAAAGACACTAGAAATGAAACCCTCCGCAGGTAGTGAGGAAAGTGCTCTATAACCACTGAATGATGACATTTTACTTGCAAAACAATCAGTTTTTGATGCAGGACACAAACATTTGCATCTTAACTGCACAAGAGGAAACAAAATTCACAGATGGATGAGAAGAGCAGAACTTCGCCAGGAGGTTCTTGCTTCAGTCAGTGCAGGTATGTACAGGCATCCCAAAGTAACTTTGGCACTAATTTTTATTAGTAGTTTGGTGACAGAGTTGTTTCATTAATCATCTATACACAGCAATAGCACTATTTGCAGGGCACCCCATACTTAACCTGTAACATTTTTATATACTGAACAATTAATATATAAAGTCACTAAAACAACATATCTCCCTTTTCCACAAGAGATGGATGGGCTTTTTATTGTTCCTAAACAGTTTCTTTTTGCTGAAAAAGATCTCAAAGCCAGATCTGTTGATTTATGAGAACTTGCACTACACTAACAACTAGTGTCATGAGGAAACAACACACAGACATCCTCTGCATAAGTGTCTTGCTCTAGTTGTATTTAGTGCCTCCACTGGAAAGCCTCCAAATGGTTAAGCAATTCCAAAATCAGCAGGACTACATGAGCAACTGCATAAGGCTCTGGCAGCTACCGTCATTTGAGGTGGTAGTGCCAGATGAAGGCAAGAGTGAGAAGGGGTTGGAACCAATGCCAAAACAACACACAGAATCAGTGAAGTACCTAAACATCAAAACAGCATCATAACTGCCAAAACCTCAATGTGTTTCCCCCTCCTGCCAGCTTGAGGGACCATGCTCTGCTTCTGTTCAGTGAGTGCTTTGACATTACAGTGCAATAACCTGGCCCCAGAGGTAAATCTGGGCCTCCACCATAATGTTGTCTCATGACGCTTAGTAAGTACAGGACTGTGTCAGCAGAAAAATGCCAAAAGCAGGGGGCCTGCTGCATTCCACATAGCTTCTCTGATTCCTTTCAACAAGCTAATTCCAATAGGAAAACTCTTTTATAGCCCAAAGCCATAAACATTATCTCCCTCCTTTGACATTAACACTCCTACTACTACATACAGCTTAGCAGAAATGTTGGCCGAGGTAAAACATGTTGGCCAAGGTGTAGTAGTTTATAGTAACAGTGCGTAATCTGGGCGCCATCTACAGGTTGCGATGCGGTGCCTGGTCGGACTCGGCTTGCTCAGAGAAATACACACTCTAATAAATACAAGCTGCATTCCATTGTCTTACTGTGCTGCAGGTCAAGCGTCTCACCAACAAATTCCTCAGTACTGCTTTAACTCCAGACAGATGAGGACTGCCCAGCCGTTGAAGAGGCCAGGCAGTTTAGAGATGTAAAGATTTATTGTGTTAAGCAGAGGACAAATATGCAAGATATGTAATTTGTACAATATGATTGCACAAAACTGAAAAGTTCATGGCTCTCTGTATCTTGTTGTCCTAGGTTCAGCTGGGATAGAGCTGATTTTCACAGAAACTTGGGAGGGGGCACAGCTGGGACAGCTGACCTGAACTAGCCAAGGAGCTATTCCATACCATGTGACACCATGCCCAGT
>JANZLQ010000089.1:17743459-17760647 GCA_026212715.1 Elanus axillaris
CTGTCCAGCTGAGGAGGGGGGAGTGATAGAACGGCTTTGGTGGGCACCTGGCATCCAGCCAGGGTCAACCCATCACATCATTACTAACTGCATGTTCTTGATACCTTTAAGTAAGAGCTTTGCTAACAAAGTCAGCCTGGCCTTTGATGGTCAGACAAGGTTTTTTTCCTCCTTTTCTTGTCACTGCCCTTCATCTTCAGGTTAACTCCTGGCCCACATCACTCCATGTGCATAAAATACATGAGGACTTCCCCTCCCCAACTACCCCTACTGACCTTTAATATTTGCTCCTTACACAGTTACCCTGAAGGGTATAACCTGGCCTCTGGACTCTTGCTAATGTTACACAAACAAACTCAGTTGACAGGCATTGCAGCCAAAGGCAGCACTTAAAAGCAGACTGCATCAGATCTGGAGTCAGCAGTAAAATGAGGAACATGGAAAAGATGATTTTCAGACATGGGACAAGGACAGGCTAGGTCTTGCTCACAAGCTCAGGAAGTAAATTGAATCTAGCACAACTTTGCATCCTCATACCTTGAGTTTAGCCTAGCTGGGTGACATGAGATATTCCAGTGCCAACAATCTGCTTACTCCCTTCCTCCTCTCTCCACAGTGGTTGAGAAATCTTCTCAATGAGCTTTTAAAAGCAGAAGAAATCAAGTAACATGCCAATTTGTTTAAAATAACAACTTTCAAGAAAAACTTAGCTAGCAATGCTCTTGCAGAGCATGGATTCAGCTGTCTGAAGCTGTACCATTTGCAAGACCTTTTTTGCTCACTGTTTCTACTTCCCTTCCCACATAACAGAAAGCTAGGGCTTAGGAAGTGACTCAGGTGCCTTTTTTGGTGTAGCTACTCAGTGTCCAGCTTAATGCCTTACTTCTCCTTTGACCTTGGATACCTGATTTCACCTATGTTCCTCCTCTGTAAAACAATGGTGACACCTCCTGACCTCAGAGCTGCACTGTAAATACAAGATTAAGTGACTAGGCACAGGGGAATGAAATCTCCTGACTCATTAAATGAATTGAGGTCACATAAGCTCTGCCTTTTATTTCAAGATCCACAAGGCTTGTATGAGTCTGTGACCAAAATACCCCCTTCCGTCTCTGAGATCCTGCTCCTTCTCAGGAACCTTTTATCCCAGTGATGACTTTATCTGATGTCACTTGATTTGATTTAGATTAGATATACTGACTCACTACATAGGTGAGTTGATAATTTATCTACTAACTGTGCTTTTGCCACAAGACTCCTGCCTCATTCATGTAAATGGCTTCCAGGGATTTTCTTACACTACCAACAGTACACATGGCTGAAACAATAGATACAGTAGTTACAGTGGCTTGGGGAACCTGAGCTTGGCATAGGTAATGTCTCAGCTGTAATCTTCAAGAAAGCTTGATGTGTATCCTACACTGTGATACATGGAGCAAGTGGCAATAGTCAAAGAAGAACGATCTAGGACAAATAAACTATGAGGAAAGATTGAAAGTACAGTGTGTAGTCTAGAGAGAGAATACAATGTGAAAACAGTCTTTAACTACCCATACAAGGTGGTAATCTTCTGTCCAAATGTATGACAGATAAAACAAGACTTAAGGGATTTAAGTTGAAGCAGAGAAGACTGAAGTTAGAGAAAATCAATAAACCACCAGCAGTATGGACAATGAAAAACTGGGATGGATTGCCTAGGGGATAGCACCGTCACCATCATTTTCTGTCTTCAAGTACAGATTAGATATACATCTGACAGGAATGACTCAGGTAGAGCTGATCTCCAGTGCAAGGACAGATGAGAATACCTTTTTTGTCTCCTTGTAGCCCTCTAATTCAGTAATTATTAACTTGCAGGTGCTCACTCAGTTATTTTACTGCAATACACAGACCCAGAGCAATATGCCATTGAAACAGAGGTGACACAGAAGAGCAGTCATAAGCAAAGAACTCCTGTAGCAGTGCAGATCTATAAGCAACCTGCATTGCTCTCTGCAACTACAGGCAACTACATATTAGGTGCAGAGTTCAGAAAGGGCCCAAGAATATCCACTGAAGAGATGAGAGGACTAGAAAGTGTGACATACAAGAAAAAACTGAAAAAAACAGACCCATTGCTTAGCCTAGAAAAGACCTCACACTGCAAAATGGCAAGTACCACCCAGTCCTTATAACTTAAGGTTTTATTTCAAGCCTCAGAACGCAACATGATAAAGACAGCAATAGGGACAGAAGTTGTCCATATCCTAGGTCCTTTAGCACAATCCATCTAGGCACATCTGCCCTACAATCTGAGTTGTGCCTTTATCTCATGGGAAAGTGGATAGTATGGTGAAGATTCTTCCACTGGCAGAAAGCATTATATATCCCTAACTAGGATGACAAATTATATCCATTTAGTTCTTCAGATGGAAGAACTGCTCCTTGGTCTGCCATACCTATTTAATATGAAGGGAGATTCTAGGATTGCAGATGAAGTGTTCATTTTTGCTTCCCTAAACTTTAGCAATAAAGCAGTAATTTATTTTTTTAAAGCAGAAGGAGCAGAAACTGCTGCCCCAAGTAAGTGTAACTTCAGGAGCATTTCACTCATTAGTTCAGTGGTAAGGATCTTGCTTTCCATATTGTAAGGTTAGAGAGAGGGCTGGAGGAGGTGAGAGAAGCTGCAATAAATCATCACACACAATTTCTCCAACTTTGCTATTTGCAGAAAGGAGGAAAAGGTCTCGCAGAAGAAAATCCAGGGCAGCAGGATTGTGAACAGGAAGCAGGAGTGGGTGTGGTTGTATCAAGTCATTAATTCTTCAACAGTTCCCAGGCTTCCAAACTGCCCTGTGTATCTACCTAGGGATTAGCAAATTAGTCCATGTGGCAGTGAATACACAGTCAGACGTGAGCAAGATCCAGTCACTCAATCCATACCACAATTCCTCACCTAGCCAGTGCTAACTTGAATACACAGAAAGATTTGGAAGCTTATAAGTTCAAATAGAGATGCACATTTTAAGCCTAAATCCAGCTTTCAGCACTGTAGATTCAGGAATACAGTAATTATAGCCTCCTACCTAGTGATTTTGCTTTGCACAGCACTGACTTAGAACCATCACTAGGTCAAAAACAACCTTGCAAAAGTTGCGTCTCATTTGATACCATCTTAAGGTCAGTTCAAGAAAAATGGCACACAGACCTGCATGAACATCCAAAAAGGTGTAAACATTAGTTAACAAAACAGACCTAAACTTTGTTTTTAACCACAAAGATCAAGTGGCATTTAAAATGAAACAAAAAGATGCAAATCATATATTTTCAAGTCTTTGAAGATCCTGCTGGCACTGCTCCAGGTCTGAGTATTTCTCAGTACAGTTAATTTCTCTTCAGTCAGCCTTTTCACTTGCTTCAATGCTGAATACACAAAGAGCACTAGACATTTTTAACCTCAATACTTTTTTCATTACCTGTCAGGAATAGCACTAATAACAGGCATTAGAGGTAAAATATTCAACTGCTCAGGACAGCCTAAACATTTAATTACATTATGGTAGCTAATCACAAATAATTGCCTTAGGGAAGACAGGGCAGCTGTGAGAGGATACGGCTTGCCTGTTCAGCTCATGACACAGAATTCAGCAAGAACAAAGCAAGCAGTACAGGGAGAAATGTCTTAAAACTACTCACAAACCCTACTTCTTTTTAGTCTTTTAGAGAGGGACTACTTCAGCTTGCTGCTGTGCAGCCCGAAGATGAGCACCTTGTTTGAAAAGAGCCCAGTTCCACACAGACTGTGCTTTGGGTTCTCTTATTTTACTATCACTTCTGCTAACAATTGTCCTTTTCTTGGATCTGGCTCCATTGAGTTTCCTTATCATTCTTTCCTTTCTTCCCAACCCTGTTATCATCTTACACAAATGGCTGATCTGCCAGAGAGAAAATCAAGTAGGAGGTAATTAACAGAATCAAAGGTGTTGTTGAAATCATGTATTTTAATGAAAAAAAAAAAAGAAATAAAACCAACCAACCAAGACACACACACACACACACAAAAAAAAAAGAAAAAAAGAAGAAAAAAGAAGAGAGGAACTGATCCTCTTTTATTCTGCCACTATATAGAAGTAGGAAGTTTAGATTAAAATAGAGCAGAATACTGTGGACAGAGATATGTTACAGCAGAACTTCTGTGACTCAATCTATAAAACAGATGCTTCATCACACAACCATTATATTCCAAAGTACAATGGCTATGGAGCAATGGAGGTTTCCACAAATCTTAGCTTTTACAGAAATTAGTTCTGTTCCTACATGTTATGAAGGGTTAAGAAGACTTTCTTCAGGCAGTAGACAACCTCCTTCAGTATGAAGTTCAAAATTCCATTAATAATATTATTTCTCTGCCAGCTTTTTTAGTAGAAGCCTCCAGCCAACACATCAATACACCAGAAACAGTGCAGACACTACTTTCACAATTGTTAAGACCTCACAAAAAGCCTTCATGCAAGATTTAAGTCTTGCAAAAGGCAAAAAGCAAAAGTCATAGCATGCAACACTATGCAGCCAATAACTTCATTCCAGAGGGAAAAGGTTTTTATTTAAGTGTTCAAGTACTGCAGTATAACTTGGAGGACTGCAACTTAGTCTAGAGTTAGGATTCTGTAAAAGCAACAGACCCACAGTTTGAACAGCCCAGTCACAGGTGCCCTTGTTCAGTTTTCTGTCACTCTTTCCCAGTCACTTTGCAATCAACAGCCTACCTGGAAGTTCCTGACTCTCCTATGGTTTGTATTTGATGTGGCAGAACATCTCAGTTGCCAGCCCAAGTGCTGCCTCTCTGTAACTGGTGCAGATGACGTGGGGCTGTGACAAGATGGGATGAATCGATTTTGCTTCTTTTGGTCATATTTTGTTGTGAGGGCAGGGGATTTTATCTGTCACCAGCAGTACCATTTATTACAGCAATTATCATTTCTTTTCTTCCAGATTTTACTACTGCTGCTCCAGTTCTCCCACTGCTTTGTCATAACTGAAATAAACCCAGGACAAGTTTTCTGCAACATTCTCTCCATCTGTGATCTGTGATGATCCACTGCCTGGGCCAGAGTCAAGGTATCAAGTTCCATCAAGAGCTTCTCCTGAATTCACCAGTCTGATGCTTTGTCAATTAGCTGGTCCAGGATCAGCTCTTCCTTCCAACAGCCAAAAGCACAGACTGATGCCAATTCTTGTAGTGCCAAAGCAAAGGTTGTAAAATTTTCACCTGGCAGTTGTGCCTGCTGCCTGAACTGGAACCTCTGTAATATCATGCTCTGACTGGGCTTAATGTGCCCTGAAACCTTCTTCATTGTTTCTTTAAAGGAGGGAGCTGAAACCAGGATTGTAAAAATGCTGTAATCTTTCACATCCAAAGGCTGGAGAACAGTCCTCAGGGAGTCTTCAGGTTTCACTCATCTGTATCAGCCACTGACACCGGGGGCCTGAGAGATTTCACAGTTCCAGCATATGTAGGATATAAACCAGCAGCAAGATGCAACTGGAACTCCTCAGACTTCACTGCTACTGCTGCGTAGGTCCACTGGTATTCCCACTACCTCTGAACAAGAGCACAGAGGCACATCACAAATGCTTTGCCTCTTGTAACAGTAAGCAATTTCTTGTCACCCAAAAGACTCCTGCCTTCCAGCCCAGGTTGCCTGGCTGGGCAGGAAATACAGTGCTCCTCCCATGCAGGCAGTGGGGGTGGAAGCAGGTGAGCATGAGCAGAGAAAAAAGAATGAGAAGGGAAAAAGAAGATGAGATGGAAAGACTGTCTCCCCTGCTAGGAAGTTTTTGTTGCATGCCCTAATACACTAAACTAAAGCTTGTCAAATGTCTAACATGAATAAAACACAAAATCCAGGTTTAATGGTTTTACAAACATTGCTCATGATAATTAACAGCACAATCTTCACCAGTGAAACAATCCCCACATGCCACCAAGGCATATGTAGAAAGCAGGACTACAGCAGCAAGGAGATGGTGCTGAAAGTCAAGGCTGATCTATGTTTCACCTGACCTGTGCCTTCACACATGCAAGCTGTCAGCTCTTTATTTTTCAATGTCTAACAATCATGCCTAAGAACAGCATCCTCCTGTGCCAGAGGCTATTGATTGATCTGTTCAAAAGTGGCACTATTTCATCAGCAGTTTAGAGACACCAGTCCCACAGGCATGTAAAAACAGCAGAACTGTAGAAAGATCTTTGTACGGGCAATTTTTCTTCTCAGGGCTGGAGTCTGCTGCTGCCTCCATTTTGAAGCTTTTTTCAGTGATCACATAGCAGGTACAACTGGTAACACAGCACCTCAAAAGTGTGTGTTATAGAAAAGATAATGAGAAAGGATGAGATGTCTTGCTTGCCCTCCACATTTGTGAATAAGTGTGGTAATAAGAAACAATTTTTAGCCATTTTTCGTAGTTTGGTGGGTGTCTGCTGTGTCCCAGCTAAAGAGACCAGAGAGGTCTATGCATCCCATCCTGTAGTCAGGGACGGTTAAGCAGTTCTCTGCAGCAAAACTCTATATAGGCCAAAATAATCAGGTTTAAGGTACCTTTTCTCAATGAACTAGCCAACTCCATTAGTTCAGGAGTACTGCTCAATTTTTTTAGTAACAGTAACACAAAATGCTTTCTTCCTGAACAACACTGGAGAACCTCACAGATTTACCTATACCTGCCCACTGCTTTACCATTTCTTTTTCATGGGAACATACTAGCTGTTTCACTAAAGGCTTGGTCACACAACAAGATTCGGTGGAGGTGGAATACTGAATTACTCAACACCTTTCATGTTTTTCAAAGACTTGAACTTTAGGAGGTTTAAAAAGTATTGTCCCAACAGTTTAATAGAGAAGGATTTAGGTTAAAATTAATCTGGAGAGTCTCAGCCCCATTTTTAGCAATAAGATTTACTGTACAGAGATTAATGACACAGATTTTGGTTATTTTTGTAAGGGAACCCTAAACTTTACCACCTAAGCATCATTTTCTGCCACTCAAAATTCTCAGTGTCCACTGTTTTTACAAGATTGTCAATTTTTTAATGGGGTCAGCTTACTTGAAGGTAGTAAGCTAAGTGAAAAAAGGAGATGAAGGTGAACTTCCTCAAAAACTATGCAAAATTTGAAATACCAGAGTGCCTTGAACTGCTTTGCTCAGAACACTCCAGTGTACAGTTAGGTTGTACATAAAGCATAGAAAATGGCTGGAGAAGGGCAGGAGAACTCTGCCCAGTGGAGGCAAAACATGCATCTCAAGTGCTGTACCTGCCTTTCCCTTGCAGGGGTGCTGCCACAGAAAAAACTGAGGAAAGATGCAGGTGACTACTCTTCTGTAGCACAACCATTTACGAAGGCCACTGAGGCTAGAATTAACCTGGCAGGATGTGGGTCTAACGCACTTGAACATGGGTCTAACGCATCTGAATGTGTATTTAAATTATTAATCAGTATTCTATGTGCTGGTTTACTTCCTTACTTCTATTTAATTAATGGAGCTCCAATTAAAAAGTGAATGTTGTCAAAAGCTAGCAAACAAAAAAGACATGGGAAAAGTTTGGCAGTTGTTAACATACACAAGAACACTGACAATCACTTCTTTCAGTGCATGGATGGGCAAAAAAAGAACAAATTTAACTGCAAAGACTTTTGTCTGAATTTCTGTGAAGTAAAACTCTTAATAGCTCTTTATTAGAACTGGACAAAACTATCAGTAAAATATACTGATAATATCAGATAATAGATTGTGAAGTCACAGCAACATAATTAATTTTTTAAACTATTTTCCTCAAGTCAAAACTGCTATTCATGCGCATCAAAGGAATATGAAAAAATGTGTCCTTTCCTAAAAGATTAGGTGACCTAGAAGAGTAATTGTGCACAATGGAGGCAGAGCGGATGGACTCTGAATCCTACTGTCACAAATATATTTCTGGACTGAATGAGACATCCTTTAACATATCAAGCATCTTTACACCATCATGCCACCCCTAGGTCAGTGCTCCACTTACCACATAGAGAAAGGGAGCTCAGAGACACTATGTGATTTGCTCTTGACAATAAATGAGACAAAGCCAGGATAAGGAGTTAGGGCTTCAGCATCCCATGCCCCTTTCTTCAGCAGCTCATTAACGCTATAGCCCTGACTCAGCTCTACTTCTGGAAACGAAGATACTAGTTAAAAGATATTCAAAAGCTATTGCACCCCAGCTCTTGATAACCAGCCCTATATTTAACAGCAACCTTATTTAAATGACTTCTCTGACTGAAGAAGAGCCTGAGCTACAAATTGTTGGCAGCTGACAAAATGCTCAGGAGAAGTGTCACTATGTGTTCGCTGAATTTTTATACTTTTTCCTGGATGTCTTATTTTGATCACTTACAGAGACAAGATATAGAGCTAAACGGAACAGACTACAGATCCATCTGGCCACTGGGGCACCACTCTTATCTTCTCACTCCACAAAGAAGGAAACAAGTTCGAATAGGATGATGCCAAAAAGTGACCTCCTTCATGAAATTTCAAAATTAATTTTTAAACACAGAAACCTGGATCTTGATGCCTCCTTTGAAAAACTTGCCTATAAAAATCAGTATTCAAACCCTTTTGCTGTGAACTATGGAAAGTCAAATAAAATTATCAGGTTGGGTTAAGAGTAAATACACTGCAGAGTGACCCTGTGTCACTGTTAAATTAGAATTACATCAGCTCCTCAAATCAAGAGCTCTTACCCTCTACAATGTGCCATCTGACGTGGGTCTAATATGACTACGAATAATTGGACATACTGGGGATGCCCAGAAAGACTGTCCTGCACACACAGAGTGTGATATGCTCCTTAACCATGTCTAAGAGACTCTTCAAGAGATAATGCCAGGAATGAATCATGTGACATTAATTTAACAACATTAATTTGGTCATCTCTATCTAGCCTCTTTCCTCAGAACTGGAGAAGCTGCTCTTGCAATAGTGGTTTGCTCATACCCATCCACTTTCCAGGAGCCATCAGCCCATCACCTGACAGAGGAGCATCAGAAAAGCTTCCCAGAAACAAAATGGTCATAGTAGGCAGCTGTTGGGACAACTGGGAGTGGACAGATTAACTGACCTGTCATGCCAGACACACCCTCCAACTGTACTCAGACACCCCTCATTTACACAGCCAATGCTTTCGTTTGTTTCATGGCTCTAATTATGAAACATTTCCAACTTAGAACATTTATGTGGATTAGTTATAAGGGCTTCCTATTTTCTCATGAAGCCACCCAAAATCCCTAGTAGAACATTTCATTACTACTTAGCTGTTAGGAAGTTTGCTCCTTTTCAAGGTGTTAATTATCTTCCTGGGAGTTCTGCAAAGTCCACAGGAACATCAGGGTATTTGCCAAGGAAAAGCAGAGCACCCTACCTGCTATCTAACTTAGGAGAAAACTGATGTGTACATGTGCCCATGGCTTGCTTAGAGACAGGAGTTCAGTGAAGAGAAGCAGTTGATCAAAAAGGAGAAGGAGGCACGTCTATGAGCCCCAAAACAGCAGCTGCCCTGCTGATTTACAGGGGAAGAGGAGAAAGGGAAAGAAGATACATTCAGCCAAACTACAGAGAGCTGCTTCAGAAAACCCTCCTTCTAAGAGTTACACCTATGAGGCAGGCAAGGTCCATCAATAAGGCATAGTCACCAACTGTGCATGTTCTGCTCCCTGCCATAGAGCAAATGAATGGTGGCAGAAAGGAAAGCTCTGGGTGTGCTCAGTGTTCACTTGTGTGGGCAGGATGCCATTTACACAGGAAACTGTTAATCCTATTCATACAAGTGATAACACTCCCCACAATTCACATATCATTGGCATATCATTGCCAACATCTCTTCAGTGTTGGGAGCAACACTGTGAGTCAAGAGAAATGGCATTAGCATTCAGGACACTTTTTAGGCTCTACTCATTAACAATACAACATAGACAAAGTATAAAGAGCTGGCTACACCCTAAGCTTCCATTTACTGTGGCTTCACTGTTAAGACATGACTAAACCACATCATGCCCCCTCATGTTAAGAACCCTGGTGAGACAGAAATATGTGAAAAAAACTTGGGGTAAGATTAAAAATGATGCACAAATACCATTCTGAAACTTCTCATCTACAGACCATCATACCACAAAACAAACCTGAGCAGGGAGATAAGATGTTCCTGCTTTCCATCACACTCTAGACACCACTGACTCGGCAATATAAACAATCCTATTATATTGCAAAGAAGAAAAAAAAGCAGCCTGAACAGCAAATACAATGTTTTAGTCAAGTCTTTCCTTTCTGTAACTATTACTTTGCTCTGTATTGGTGTGACTGAACATGAGTTTTCAACACTAATTACAGCTGCCTTGCATAAGAGGCATTTTCTCTGTCACTGCCTACCCACTTCTCAGAGACTGCCAGTGTTACTGTTCAGAGGAGTGACTGCACACTTGCTCACGTACCAGGAGACATCACACTTGAACTCAAAATACCAGAAACACACAAAAGTGCATTACTTCTAATACTTGTTGTCACTGATTAAAACCAAGAACACTGCTGTTTCTTTGCCCTCCCTGTAAATAAGGCACTAGGATTTTATAAGTTTGTGATGGAAAATTGAAGAACAAATCCTTTTCTTTAAAAGATTTCAAATTCTATGTTGTCTGGCCATATTAAACAAGGCTCGTGAATATAATATGATCAGGCAAGATTGTCTCTGGATTTCCTATTGGCTGAAAACCATATACTAGCTTGCACATCTACAGGACTTTGTGGACATGGAAATATTCACATGGATATGTTTAGCACTGCACATTTCACTAATAAATCTGCACTTCTTTTTAAATTCATGTCATCTCTCCTCTTTCATCATCCTCTTTATTTCAGCTGCCTTCCCCATTTCAATAAATTCATTTGGGGAGGTGGATTTAAATGCTATTTGGAGTTTGTCACAGATTGTATCCTCAGTCCCTGTGGTTGTAAACTGCATATTTCCACGGGCTGGTCTTAGTATGAGCAGCATTTCTTCAGCTTTGCCCCAGTACTCCCAGGTATATTATGCAGCCTCACCGCTGCAGAAGTGCATCCTTCAAGCAGGTTGGCTGTGGAGCATGGTCTTCACTTTGACGACTATTGAAGGACATTTGGATCTCAATGGCTTAGCAATACGCTGCTGAAATAATGTTGACCACATCTGGCCTTTTGTCTTCTGCAGGACAGCACTGAGGCACTCAAGTTTCTGAGACATTGCCCATCTTAGCTTGCTGAATTAACTACTCAATAATTAAAGAAGCCAGTATATGAGCTTTGCATCATCTAAGCCTGTTGTTTTAAAAGCACTGTCTCTGCACCTCTGCACTCAGTCTTGGGTAGCCTCAGGGAAGACAGATTCAGTACCAAATGCCATCATACTTAAGCCAGCACTCATATATGTTTCAGAGCAATGGAGAACATGATCATGCTCTCTTGTCAGTTTTTGTTCCAGGGCACAGTGCATGAATAGTATTTACAAGATCATTGCCTTCAGGATCCATTCCAAACAAACACTGTTAATGCTATGTATCCCTGCTCAGGCATTAAAAAGATCATCACTGTAAATAGTGTCAAGATTCCATGTGACTTGTAGTAGCAACAGAGGTTTCCCAGCCAAGAAGTCTCACACAGCAATAATTAAGAGTCTAATTTGCCATGAGGCCAAATTCCCCCTCTATTGGACATCAGCTGGAAGAATTACCACCCTGCAGTTTATTGTGGCTTCCAGTAATGTTCCAGATGGCAGAGAGCTGCACAGCATGTTGTATCAGTTTATACCAGGATCTACAATTAGAAAAACTTTTTCTATCAGTGCAACTTCGACATCAGTTATACTTTGTGAGTACCAAACAAAAAATTCTGTACAGCCAGAAGTTTGTTTCTGTATTGATTAATTTCAAAGCTTGACAAGCACCTCTCTTCTATTTGTGGAATGCAGAAAAATGCGTGAGGCTTCTCTTGGATGTCATTCCAAAATTATTACAAATATTCCTCAGTTCCAGATTTAAGCCTTTGGAAACAGAGCTGTGGGTTTTCAGCGATGCTCATTTCAAGGTTCTCAGCAAGCAGATCAATCCTTCCAAAGTAGTTAATTCTCTGAGAAGCACTGCAATCTCTATGATGAAAGAATTACACAGTATCTACAGACTAATACCAAGGTTTTCCTTAATTTAAATAGTAAATTGGCCCAAAAAAGATCTCTGAGGTATGTAATTCCTCTGCTCATGGCATAGACCAAGTTTTCAATGCCTGCTTTTCCCACTCATTACTCAACAGCCAAGGAATGAAGTACTTCCCATATTTTGAGAATGCAACATTTATCCAGTCCCTTCAGGTTTAATCAGATGTAGAGTTACCAGTAAGCTGGGTTACCTGAGCCAGCCATGACACAGGTCTACCTGCAGGTTTCCTTAAGAAGACAGACACCCAAGTGGCTGTGAACTCTGAAACCTCAGTTGTAGTGGAATATAAACCAGAAAAAACAATGATTTAAAGCAGAGAAAACTCAGATCAGCCAGACAAAATGGACAAAAACAAAGGGGTTGCAGATGAAGTTTCTGGTGCCCAGTGTCCTTGAAGGACAAGTCCTTTCTTTAGGGCTTCTTCTTCTCAGTCCAGCAACCTGCAACAGTTGCCAGGGTTATAGTAAACCCACACAAAGTTTTTTTCTAGGAACTGCTGTGTATTTTTTGTCATCTCTTAGGTACAGTGGTTTATCTGCTAGTTGCTCTCCCTCTCCCTGCCATGCCCCAGACTTCTGCTGGCTTTATCTCTGTCTTTGTATTCTCTTCTCCATCCTTCCTCTTAGCTGCACACATGCAGTTACTTTCCTACACACTTTGCTCTAGCTGTCTACCTAACCCAAAATGTAGAGCTCCTCTCCTGCTGCTCAGCTACAGCCTTTTCATGGAAGATAGGAGGACATACAACACACTACAAACAAACAAATTAATAAACCAGCTGTCAGAGAGCCCTTTTCAGTAAACTAAACAGAAGATTGTTGCAGCCCTGAGTTCACATGTTAACAACACCTTGGTTGAATCTAGCCAGACAGACATTGGAAAACATGAAGTGAACATCTCATAGCACAGTATTATGACATCCAACCTTTCCATCACTTGCAGGGAAGGAGGCTGCATGGCCAGAAATCACAATTTAAGTTAAGAATGTGACTCTGCCACACACTCTGCTGAGCTCAGCATGTACTTCTTAATAGAATTTAAAGACATTAGGTGACAAAAAACTGCTCCGCTTTTCCAGATTTGCCTTTCAGCATGGAAGTATCTGGAAGTTTAGGAGGAGTACTGACATGAAAGGTGTCCAAAACAGGACCCTCAATTTCACATGGCAAAAATGTGTCCAGGCATATAAAGAAGACACTGGAGCAGGGAGGGTTCCTCTGCCACAGCACTCTTTCTACTACAGATGAGATGCCCATCTCCCTGAAGAAACAACACTGAGATTTTGAGGAAAGGAGGAGATGTCTGAATTAAACAGAAAAGGAAGACATCTGGGGCCCTATGGAGCAGACAATTAGTATCCACAAGTATTCAGCAAATAAAAGGAACTTGGTGCTTCAAGAATTTCTTCACAGGTCTCCCCCAGTGAGAACTGTCTAGCTTGGCCAGCAAGCATACACTTTGCCTTCCAGAGTGGCGTATGGAAAGCAAGATTTCACAAAGCAGCTTGACTTGCCCTCTCAGCACATACACCATGCGTTCAAGTGAAGGAAGATTATGTTGCTAACACCCTACAGCACTGAAACAGGTCCTGTAGGATCAACTGAAAAGGACTTTTTCTAATCACATACCTCACCGAGCATCAGCATTAAGAAAGGAGGGGAAAATTGCACGTGGCATCTTCTACAGCACAGACAAACATACTATTAAAGCTTCCACTGCAGAACCACATGTCAATATTGGTATATAAAATAAAGATAATGAGATTAAAAATAATTTTTGGTTTGTACAAAATTAACCAGAGCAGATTTGGAGAAGGCTGGCATTGTACCTGGATCTCAATAAACACTGGGAGCTGCAATAGTACCTGTCAAGCTCATAAAGACTGACTCTCCAGTTTGCATTTCACAAATCCCTTGTATTGGTGACTGCAGCTCACTAGGGGCAATGTTGAGCTCCTACTGAAAGCAGTGGTATTTAAAGAGGGAGGTACTGGCAGTATCTACAGTGATACACATATACATATAGAGAGTAATATATATACATTTCTGATTTAAAAACATAAATTGTGCATCTTAGAAAATCTATGAACCCTAGAATTACAGGACAGGCAGGATGATTGTGATATTCACTAGAGAAGCAGTAACTCTAAGAAGAACATGACACCACAGTATGATGCATTTCTGCAGTCCCACAAAGCTTTTCATATAAGATGTCAAAGCATTTAATAGGAATGACCTAAACCTTCTGGAAACAACGATTCCCACATTGACAGCATAAGACGAGGTCAGCTCTGTTGGTTATAGTCCAGAAACTCCAGCACTACTATAAATCTAGGACCTGCTACATGACTATTAGTTCAATAGTCTGAACAGAAACCCTGTATCAACTATTTTACAATTGCATGGATTCCATCAGTTTCAAGGCTGTAAATATATGGGGCTGACTCCCAGGTGTATTATATTGCCATGAAGACCTGTATCTGTTAAATGGCTTATCTACTTAATGAAGTTACTCAGTATAGTATCACTGTATCAAACAAAAGTGGCAGGAACAACCCTTCACGTGGAATCCACCTTTCTCTTGTCCCTTAATAAGAGTAAGCAACTAATGGATCATGCCCAGGCAGTATAAGAGGTCATGTCAGTAACTGCTGCTGAGGAAAAGTTGTATTAATCTAATTCCTACCTACCTCTGTAGTTAAAGAAGATTATTGTTCCAGTTCTTCACTGGCTGCTGGACCCAGTGTGCCAAGTGATCATTAAACACCTCAGAGAGACAGTATGGCAAGCTTGATGCAAATGACTGCCCTAGCAAAACAGTACTCTTTTCACCAGCTGTGTTTCACTAAGCTATCACAATAAACACACTGCTCACTAGAAAGGCTCTCTGATGAGGCAGGCAGATTATGGCTTCAACAGTCTTACCTAGAAGCTTTTAGAAAATCCTGTTCATTACTCATCAGGCACTTTACAGTTTCTGAAGTGAGTACTTCTCACAAAAAGTGTGAATCAGCAGTAACCAGGATAGCTGAAAGACCTCCTACACTGGGAGAAGCCCCTTCTTTTACTTCTTTAAAATGAAAAAAGGATCATGAGCTAATTGCTTGGAGTCTCTTTTTACCAATGAACCTTGCACAATTTTATGGAGATGTCCAGCTGAAATGTATATGGTGTTAGGAATAGGATCACTTAACTTCAAGTAAGGCAAATGTTCAGATTTGTTACCATACAGTGGAATTTGCACCAAGTTTGCAGCACTGAGCTAGGTACAAGTAAAGCCTTGCACTCTGAAATAAGATGCACATTTTCCTGTGTTCTAATTGCCACTTTTAACCCTGCCCTCATTTGTTTTCATTAGTCTCAAATATATGGCTTCTTTCCAAAGCAGAAGGCTCTGTCTGCTTCACTGCTCAAATCTGTCTACCAAGTTGAGATAAACAATGTTCTCATTTAACCTCTCCTTTGGGACCCAGGACAATTTAAAGAACTCTAATTCAGTTGGACTTGGCCAGATTTCCAACATTACCTTGGCTTGCTACATGTTATGCCATAATGCTTCTATCTGTAACACGAACACAGGAGGAGTGTGAATCCACTGGTATTCACTGTCATTTGACATAACAGGACAAAAGAGATAAAACAGGTTTTTTTAAAAGTCCTAACCATTGTTGGATGTGCTCCCAGGATTTCCAGGATATCCCTGCCTCTTTTTTTCATTGCACATATGTACTTGGTTCCCCCATATCACTTTAAGTGTTGAAAAGCTGAGAAAAAAATCTGACCATGAAGCAACGGTAGTGCCACCCTCATAGCAGCTACAATAAGACTGTAATATTGAAATATTAAGGGATAACATTTTAACATTCAAATGCCAAAAGCTGCTCATAAAAGGGAAACGTCTAAAATGTGCTTATGCTCATATTTTGATGAATGACAATTGTTTGGGGGTAAACCTGAAGTTCTTCCTGTTTTTTTTCATGAGGTAAAATAAAGATAGAACAACTTCATTCTTCAGCCTTAATGGGTATCCCATTATAGAAAAGCAGAGACAGAGAAACAAATATTGCTTTCACACTCCAATAATTTATTTCAGGTTTTCCCAGGAAAATAACTGCAGTGTCGAAAGAGAAAGAGAAAGAGAAAGAGAAAGAGAGAAAGAGAAAGAGAAAGAGAAAGAGAAAGAGAAAGAGAAAGAGAAAGAGAAAGAGAAAGAGAAAGAGAAAGAGACAAAGAGAGGAGAAAAGGGAGAGGGAAAGGTAGATAGCTATGTGATATCCAGGTTACAGTGTGAGAGACAGCAGTTAAGCTCAAAAATAATATGATATTCATATCAAGATTAATATCAAGATTATCAAGATCAGTACCAAGATTAATGTATCTAACCACAGTTGGCCACTAGTGCAGGACCAGTTCTGGTATCGGTGTGATCAAGTGTACATTTAGCTCCGACCTGAAGTCTAAGATATAGGTGCAGAATTTGTGCTGTCAACTTCATCTGCTATGGTGTAAAACAAGCATGGGGAATTAAGATAAAACTGAAAGACTGAAAGTGTTAATTTCCACACATGTTGAATTTTTGAACAAGGCCTTGGCTATAACATTCTTGCTAGAGCCCCCAGAAGATGACAAGACATGTGGAATGTATCCTGCAGTATTTCATTTCAAAGCTCTAGTATCTGAAGTTTCACATAATTGAAATGTATGGGTTTATTCTTTCCATTTGTGAAAAAAATCTTAACTGTGCACCAAGCCAACAGCTGGAGAGATGAAACAGATTTCCTGTAGTACACCAAATCCAAGTATATTCCTGTCGTGGTTTAACGTCAGCGAGAAACTAACACCACGCAGCCGCTCACCCCTTCCCCCCCCCCAAGTGGGATGGGGGAGAAAATCGGGGGAAAAAAAGTAAAACTCGTGGGTTGAGATAAGAACGGTTTA
>JANZLQ010000089.1:17760747-17772287 GCA_026212715.1 Elanus axillaris
ACTGAACTCAAAACACAGCACTGTACCAGCTACTAGGAAGACACTTAACTCTATCCCAGCTGAAACCAGGACAATTCCTTTTATTCCCAATGCAGCATAATTCAGAGGCCAAAGGCAATCATCAGGCTTGGAAAAGGCTGATGATGTATGTATACATGGGGATTTCTGTCTCCAAGTGATCAGAGACCCACACCTTTCCTTTCCATCTTCATGACAAACAATATCATTGTGCAACAGTGATGAGCCCAGGGAGTAAGGCTCACTCTTTTAATAACCAGACATGAGGAGCTAGTTAACTTCTTTGGCTGGGGCAAGACTAGAAAGACTTCAAGAACATCTCTATTATCTCTATTTCCAGAGTACTGAGAAGCCTGAGGTCAAGACTGTGTTTTACAGAAAGCATTAGTGGATCCACTGTGAAGTGCCTGAATGCTTGCTGCTGCTGGGGAGGGCGTGTTTCAGGAAGAGGAGGGAATTGGACCCTTACACTATGCAAGCTGAAGGAAGTTAACTTTCTCAAGCAGTATTGAAAGCCCCACCAAATTAAGTATTGCAAGACAGCACTGAGCTTTAAGCTGTGACTGCTTGGGAAAAAAGCCCTTGAGAATCAAGAGTGTAAAAGCCTTCCCACCCCTATGAGTAATTGTGTAACTATTATTTCTTTTGTCTCCTATGAAAGAAAAAAAAGCCCAGCACCACTTTATAAAGATAGACTGAAAACATATGCTGACTTGGCATCGAGTTGTGTCATACAAATTTTAAACCACAACAATGCAAACAGGAAAAATTTGGATACTACTCAGCAATAACAGGAAACATTGCCAAATCAATTAGTGCCCTCATAATAATTAATCAGGACAGCTCACTGAGGGAAGCACGTCTTATTTATGGAACCCTTTTATAATAATCCAGCATGAGTTACCATACTGAATCTACAATACTAACCAAATACAACATGAACTTTATAAATCATGCCACACTATATTTTTAGACATATACACTTGTATAAATTTACTTAAATCAATGTATACATTTCCTTAAAAATTGGTTTACAGGAACATTAATTTTTTGGCACTGCACAGTTACTCCTCAATCACTTTCAAAAGCATTGTATCCCAAGGTAGATGCTAACATTTAAATCCCTGTCAAAAAAGGAAACAGAAATACTTTTCCCTTTTGAAAGGACACTTGATGACACTCTGTTAAGTCTCCTTTGATTTTTAACATAAAGTCTTTGTATTTCAGTCTTTTCAGGATGAAGTCTTTGATGCAGAATGCAGCTTCTTATTTTGATAGTATCACCAAACAATGACCATTAAGTGCATTTATTACACCTTAGTTTCTCTTCTACTAGAATCATGACTTACCCTTACTGCATAAGACACCAGTTTTTTAAGGACCTTCAGACACAATATCAAGTTGTCAGACAGAAATATGTTTCAACGTCAGATATAAAATCTGAACCTTAGCACCAATATGGAAGACTTGCAGTGCATCTGTCTGGCAAACAATATTACTCTTAAATGAGCTTCTACATTCTTGCTGCCGCTGCTTCAAATAAAGGAACACTAGGCCATATTTTTTGCTGCTACAGATTACTACATCTTCTCTGAAACTCTGAACATCTAAAGCTGCAGTGTGCCCTACCCATTGCCTTTAAGCAGTTTTATCCACATTGCATATGCAAACCCACCCATTTCTTACAAATGACACATAAATGCATGATCCCCACAAACTCTTTCACCACAGCCTCCATCTCTAAATCACTCATGCAAGTAGCCCTGAATCATGGGAAGTGCCCTTCAGGAATTTCAGCATGCAATTTTCAGTCAAAAACTACAGAGCCTCTAAACTAGAGATTCATCAGAGGAGGACTTGTGATTAATGGAAGATTTTATGTTAGAAGAAAAAATTCTACATACATACCTCATGTTTACATGCAGGGCGATTGCCCCATAGTAATCTTAAACCTCATACAAGATTCACTGGGCGTGGTTTCTCAGTGAGCCACACTATGTAATCAGCACTAGGAAATTAAGGGAGTCCCTCACAAGTGAACCTTCAGAGAAGGCAAGGAGGAAAGTGATAAGGGTGGGTAAAGGAGAGAAACTAGTAGCTAGTGAAGATTGCTAGATGAATAGCAGCAGCCCAAAAGCAACCAGAGAGGAAGGAAAACAACTTTTTACTCTTCAAATTGAGCTTTCTATATGAAGGACTATCTTTAGCCCATAACAAAAAGCAGTGATGAATCAGAGGAAACTGCTTAGACAACAGACTCATCACTTAGCACCACAAAGGATGTGACATGTTCTGAACTCATCCCTAGTTTGCGTAGGGTCTGTCGGTGCACTGACACCCTTAGCTACTGCACATGGGATCTTCCCAATCCCCATCACTACAGAATGAGGCCTGCCAGGAACTATTCACTGCCCCGGAGAACTGTACTCACAGAACAGATCTACATTAATCCAACTCAACAAATTAGGCTAACATTCATGCACAATTTGATTCACCCACACTTAATACAAATACACATCCTCAAGAAACAGGAGAGTAATCTGTATTTAAAATAGCAGTTTCCATGGAAACCTTGTCTCCAAATGGGGCTTTTGCAAGTTCTCAAGGGTAGTGAAAAGAAGGGCACTGTCCTCTCCATGTTTAAGAGGACTACTCCATTTGTTACTCTTTTCTCTTGGTCACCCTTGTGTTCAGAACTAGAAACTGAACAAAAGCGAAGTGCAGCTGCCTGGCATCTGAAAGCCACCCTTCAGCTCTCATCCTCTAGACCCTGAAAGAAGTTCAGCTCCCCCTGAGGGACTGCAGTTGTTTTAATTTTGAGCTGAGGTGAAAGTATGTACCCAAAGACACTTGTCTAGTTCTTTGGAAGCCTCAGAAGTTTGAGATTATATGCCAATACAACAATAGCTTGTCATTTCTGCAGTAATAAAGTCCCAACTTCTTCTTTTTGCAAAGCTGCTGTTTGCATAACTTATTTGTGCAAAGCCAGGCTTCTAAAAGTTAGGTTTCCTTAGGTGACAGAATTACACTGGCAAGGGATCAAAATTAATAGAAATACAACTTTGCTGATCAAAAGAACAAAAAGCAATCCCAGCCCCAACTACAGTTTGTTTAAAAATAATAATAATGAATTGCCCATAGTCATTTATTGAGGGAACAAAAACAAATTGTCAAGCCACTTGAATTTGAAATATTTGATCAGTCTGGAGAGTATAAAATGAATGGTATTGGTCAAAATTGAGAAATGGAAATGCAAGATGAGCGCAGCAGGAAAGAAAACTGAATTATTTTTGTTATGCAATCGTTTGATCAGCTGCACCACCATTCCCAGCAGGGTACTATGGTGTTCAGACTGGGCCAGAGTCCCATTTTCACTTGGGAAGGGGGACAAGGGATAAGATTATCTGTCCAAATGCAGAAAGACTTAAGGAGATAATGAGAAGGTCTAGAGAGGATATGCTGAACCATCAGAAGAGAAAAGAGAGAAAGGAAAATTCTCAGCACAGAATAAAGTCTACAGCTCAGGGGTGGGAGTAATCAGCTTCACACCGAGAATCACTGACTTATACTGAGGCTCTCAGCTTCAGTGGAAGCTTCCTCTGTGGCACCTGGCCACCGCAGAGACAGGCTCTGGAAAGCACTGTGACAGCATAGGTGACAGAGTCCTTTAACTAGGAACAAGCAGCTCATACTTTAGAAAACAGAAAATATAAAAAGGGACTGGAAGCAGACAGTAGTAAAAGAACAAGAACATTTACGATTTCCCATTATACCTCTCAAATCCTAATTCTCAATACTGGAATGTGTTATTTGGCTTGTACAAAACACCAGGGAAAAAGGACACTCATTCTATTTAATGATGTTAAGTCAACTCCATTGATAGACATGCCTGGCCTTTCCCTCTTTAGATTTCTTCTGTTTACTCTGTTTTGGGGGGGTTCCTCTTCAAAAACAGTATTCGAGGATCTTGTATACTTCAGAGTTTAACATGTTAGCTTTTCATCCTGTTCACTAGTAGCCATCAGGAAAGCAACCTAGAACTGCACTGAAGCAGAAATTTCTGCTAAAAAAAAGTGTTGGAACTGGAAGAACAAGTGTGGGTGCTTTGAAAATGTTTCAGTCCTGAGCAGTATGTGGGCAGTCCAGCCAGCACCTGACTGTGATGTATACAGCACAGTCTGCTACCATTAAGTGCTCTGCTTATGATTAAAAGCAAAATGTAGTGTAATAAAGAAAACTGAATGAGGGATGGGAACAACTAAACTGCTTATGCTGCTGCTTTGTGGTTTGAAACAGCATTTATTGCTCAGTGCATCAATCTAGTTTACACAGCCTCCAGACTTTCATAATCCAGCCTGACACCCTATTCAGA
This sequence comes from Elanus axillaris, assembly GCA_026212715.1. Taxonomy (NCBI): domain Eukaryota; kingdom Metazoa; phylum Chordata; class Aves; order Accipitriformes; family Accipitridae; genus Elanus; species Elanus axillaris. The sequence continues at coordinate 17,765,138 of JANZLQ010000089.1, forward strand.
GGCAGCAGAAAAAGAAAGATTTGATAAGAAACAAAAATGGAAACTCCATCACATGTGAAGAGGTACAAAGCCTGAACTGTAATGCCATCAGCAAATGCCAGCTCATCAAGTTCCCTAAGAATGTATTCAAAGTGGCAGTTCAATTAGTGAACATTTAAGGACAGTTTTCCTTTTTGGAAAAATCATGCTAGCACAAGAATTATGATTTTTTTCCTTGTTTTCCTCCTTTGCTGTGTTTCTTGCACAGCACCAAGTATACTACAAGCACTTCTGAAGAAAACATGTATTTACCTACAGCAGTATTAACACTAAACAAAATTATTTAACAGCACTCATGAAAGGCACTGACTGATGCTGCAAAATATACAGAACTCAGCTTTGTTAATCTTTCCATGCTCAGTGGGAGAAATCCCAAAGATTTCATTCAGATGACTGACTTAACAACCAAAGCTCAGGCAGTTTCCAGGAGCAGATGCTGTGCTACGTACAAGTCTTCCTAATACATACAGGTCACAACTGATCTGTAGAAACGGCTCCACATTTACATCAACTACACAAGAGAGAACCCTAAAACAAGCCAAATTTACAGCTTGGGGACAGGAAGGACACAATTTTCCTTTCAATCATTATTTTTAATTTTTGCACAAGATAGCAGATACAAACAAGGGTGTGATCGCTGACAGCTGGCGTTTCTGTGCAAGCTCTACCAATGCCTGTGGCTGGCAGCAGCAGCCCAGTGCAGAGAGCCCCAGTCAGCAGCAGGTGGAGCCCGGCCATAATGCTCTCCCGTTCAGGAGATCACTTTCTTTCATCTGCACTCCCTGATGGCTCTTGTAGCTGATTTTGACAACCAGAAGTTGAGAACTGGATTATTCTCACACAATAAAATTATACTTACTTGTCCTAGAACTGCTTAGCACAGAGAAAAAAAATCACCTCCTCCCCCCACCCCCCCAATTTTAAAGCATCTACATTCATAATGTTTTCAAACTCCTTAACTCCATTCCCAGATGATCTGGAGGAAACCAGAGAAGTATGTACTAAGCACAGTTTCTAGAGATACATGGCTCCCTACTTCGGTATAGCTAGCCAAAGACATACCAGAAATCTCACTCCCATGTTGAACAATTTTGCAAGGACTTCGGCCCAACGATTTAGACATAAGAGGTTCAGACTGCTTGGATAAGCAATTCCCAGCATCTGGAGATATATTTGGAATTTATAGGACTGGAATCTAAATCTCTGGAGAACCTTTCAGGCCTAACATCACGCATGCTGCATTTCCCTCCTGAGAGACTTCCTCATCCCTATCTGAGCTCTACAAGAAAAGAGGAAAAGGAAGCCAACACTTAGTACGAAAAGGACTTGAACCTCTCATGCACAGCTCAGCCCAAGCCTGACCTATACACCTGTTATTTGGGGCTACCTCCAGTGAATCTGATAGTCCTTCCTTTACTAGCACTGTCTATTCAGAAAGTTTGCCAAACTGATGAAGGCAGAGTAAGCATTGTCTGGAGCATGAAGAGCAGTACTAAGGAGTCCAATTCCATTTCTGCTGTTAAATTACTGGGGCTCATCAGGGATTTGATGTTGCTGGCTCTTTGTTTTCCTCCAACACTGCACAGCTGAGTACACTGACTCTTTGCTTGTCTGTCAGAGAGAAGATGACTCTTGTTCTGGAGCATCATCCATCATGCCAGAGATTAAAATTGTAATCCAAAGAGCAAAAAAACTGAGCAGCTGAACAAGAATTCAGTTAGATGAGGCAGATCTCTTGGGTGCAGCCAGTGAATGTGCCCATCTACCTGAGAACCCAGATATGCCCAGGCTGGGGTCTCTATAGAAGCTGCAGCACTGGATGGCTCTTCTCCCTGACAAAACATGCTGATGCATAGAAAAGCTCAAAAGCCAGCCCTACCTTAGCCTACCCTGATTTGCTCCAAGTGAAGCTGAGCTTCAAACTCCAGAGTGGGAAGTCTGTTTCTTTAGGATATTGAGTGTAATTCAACCTTCTATTTTTTCCCTTTCCAGGGGAAAGAACAAGCTTTCTAAAACAAGTCCTCCACCCACAGAGAAAGAACAGGTCTCCAGGGTATGAGAAGGTACTCTGAAGGAAAGGGGTGCCTTCTCACACATCAGGTACTCAACCCTTTCTTTATCCTCCTTTCCCCACACCTTCCTTTTAACCTTGCAGCTGCTCTAGGCTCTCTGGACATAGCCTCACCTGTCCATCACCAAATGCCCCTATTTTCTTTAACCCAGCCTGTCTCATACTAGGCCATCTCAGGTTTCTTTGCTCCTCTTCTGCAGAGAAGCATCTTACTTTTCAGTCCATGCTCTGCTGCCTTTCCTAGGAACAAGAGCTTCCTTTCCAGGCTAGTATTCTCCCATCTTTCTTCACATTGAGGAGTGTCAGCTTTTCATCACCCTTGGAAGCCCTGGAAGGCTCTTACAAACACATTAGGGCACCAAGCCTGCAGGGAAGCTATGAACTTGAACTTGCTCTGGTCTATGTTTTCCTTCATCTATTTAGAGATAGGTTTTGTCAGTGTTAGAATAGTGCAGTGTTGTACCAATCAGCAGTACAAACACCTATCTGTACAGAGCCACAGAACAAACTAACATGAAAGCCCTGGCCATATTAAGTTGTTTTTGAGATGCCCATGATAGATTCCAGAGGGCAAAGACAGAAGCATACTTCCCCTACTACCTGGGCAGGTAGGATCTTCCTGTATGCACAGAAAGGCTCACACTGTAAGTGTGGGATGATATCAGTCCAGTGGGGAAAGGGAACGATTGTCCCAAGTAGCAAAATTCACTCAGTTTGGGTGGCCAAGGAGACCAGATGGAGGAATCAGAATCATATAATGGTTTGGGTTGGAAAGGACCTTTGAAGATAATCTAGTTACAACACCCCTGCTTGTGGGCAGGGACAGCTTCCACTAGATTAGGTTGCTCACAAGCCCCATCCAACCCAACCTTGAACACTTCCGAGGATGGGACATCCACAACAACTCTGGGCAACCTGTTCCAGTGCCTCACCACCCTCACAGTAAAGAAGGAAGTCAGTAACCTCATAACATTTTACATATCTACTGACAAAGCTACAAACCTTATGAAACAGGACTGTAATATCCTCCAGTCCTGGAAAAGAAGAGTCGAAAAAGGTCCTTAGGTGCGTTCTTCACAGGGAGTCTCTGACCCATGTGGTGTGACATCAGATTAGAAAGCCCTGAGCAGTCTACTGTACCTGCACTGTAACACAGAGATACTAACTCAATCTCCAAGAAGTGTATTAGCTCCAAGGTACACTACATTAGATCTGCCTCCTAGCAGAGGTGATGAGCATGTATAGCTTCAGAAGTGAGCTTGCCCAGAACAGCTGCTGCACAACTTTCAGGGCAGAGGCATAACCTCAAGAGTCCCACTGCTCTCAAAACCCAAAGCATATTATTGCATCTTGGGGAACAGACAGATGCCAAAGGAAGGTGGGCAGCCAGACTTCCTCAGTCAGAGCTGACAGAGGGGTTGGGTATCTGTTTTTCTCCCCAAATACACCATCTGTTTTAATGAAGGATAATAACTCTCCCTCTGAACTTCAGCTCATAGCAAAAGTAAAAAGACCAGGTTTGCTGACATATTAGAAGGCATAGGATGCAGCTTGGCAGGAGGAAAACAGCTTTGGACTAGATCTGTACAAGTCACAAGTGATTTGGCAGAATTTCACTTGCTCAAACATTCAACTTCAGGTGAAGTGCATTGGGCATGAAGTTGAAATTCAACATGGGGTAATAATCCTCTAAGCAGTGTAAAACAAAATACAGCATGTAAAAACATGCAAGATTATGCAACAGTACTCCAGAAAACACTTCCTTAATTTCTCTGACAGATTCAGTTCTTTTGTGGGTCTCCCAAGTAAAAGGAGTCCACATAGTCCTTAGTTTCCAGACACTTATCAGCAGAAGGAATATCCTTCCCTATTATTAGAGAAAAATCTAAAACCAAAATTTGTTCAAGGGCAAATGCAGCCTTGTTCTTTTCTTGCACTAGGTCTATTGTACCAGCTGTGTGGCTGTGGGTGGCAGGAGTAAGTAAAAAAGTAACACTTCCTTGGACATCCAGACCACACACTCATGGTTGGGGTTGCAGGGCTCCATCACAAACCTAAGGAACAACTCTGCAGCCAAAGCCAACTCAGCACTACTTTTACCACTCCAGCTTTTTTTGTCAGTCATTCTTCTCGCACAGGTGATCAAAAGTTCAAACACAACTCTCAAGCCCTTTTCTCAGAAATGGGCTCTCAAGCACTTCTAAACCCACTGCTACCTCTTTCACAAGGGAGGCACAGTAACAGTACCTCTTCCTCTGGATTCAACCCAGAGCAGCTAAAGCTGATGCTTCCTGTCTCTTGCTGCTCCCCTGGATCACCTCCAAACTACTCTCTTTTAAACTTTTTCACAGCTTCTCTAAGCTCTGAGACCAAACCCAGAGTTTTAGCCTATTGATCCAAATAAAAGCCTATTGCTCTGTTTCACATCAGCTGCTTGATCACCATCATGGTGACAGTTAGTTATTTGATTAACCATGTCTGGACAGCTGCCATGTGGGACACTGTTCTATCAGGATTTCAGGCAGGATTTCTGCCTATTGTGTTGACTGGCAGAAATGGGCATGTCCATGAAGTTTATTGGCTGGTGGCTTTGCTATGCAGAAATGAGACCTAGAAGTACAGCTATGCCGGCTTGTTATTCTTACATTCATCCTGCTGTATCTGTTTTTACCATATTTACCAAAGTAGAAAGGCAGTACCTGCCTGTCTTCTCTACTGTGTTTTTAAAACAACAGGCTAAACAAAAACACTCTATAGGTTTATATTTGGACTCCAGTCTGCCCTTCCTCAAAATGTCAGAGACTTCCACAAGCCTATAAACACTTCTGTTTTCCTGCAGACATCTGTGATACTGCTTCAGTGGCAGTCTGCTCCTTTTCCAAGCAGGGAGGATTACATTTCAACTGTTGCAGTCTGTAGATGATTCCTATATACCTCTGCAACTTTAATATACCAATATACCCCTGCAACTTTTATAAGTCAAAGGGTTATGGCAGCAGCTCTTCAGAGCAACTTCAAGAATCACTCCCCATCCAATGTTTACTACCATGCCAATACTGAAATTGTTAGATTTTGTTGTGACCAATCAATTCACCACCAGCTAAAACCCCATTATACTTGGCCATGGGCCCACTCTTCCACCCTCACCACCTCCTTACTCCCCCACCTCACAAACCACCCAGAATAGACATTATGGACCTGTCTGTAACTGCAGGGGCCACACAGAGAACACCTTGCTGTGAAGCTCCCATATCCTGTGCTAAAAGGTTTCCACAATATCCCTGACAACAACAACAGAGCAAGGAAGATGACTGCAAAAGGATAAAACTAACAATTCTACCCAAAGGACACAGCCAGCTGATACACTCATACATGGGATACTATGTCCCACTGAAAATTTCCTTCTGGAAGCCAGGCTGCTACAGTCTTGTTTTTGACTGTAAAATCCAAATGATTCAAGGAGTAATCCAAAAATGAAAATCCAAACATCACATTATTCCACTGTCATCTTCAACTTCAAAGTGGAGGGAAGAGGGATTTCAGATACAAGTCTTATCAAAGCTTCCTGTTAGTTAGTTTACATTTCTGGTACCAAACTTTGTAGCAAAGTTAGTTCATATCCATATGGATGGGTGCTAATAGCTGTGCATCATTCATCTGTGTTACAAGTCAGGACATACTAGTTCAGATTTTGCTGTATGGTAACATGGCTGTGAAGATTCTCTGATGGAAATATGTCATATGCTTCCAGCTCAGAGATGCAGAAAACTGAGCACAAGGTTGTCTGTACAACTCTGAAAAGCAAAATCAAGACATCCAAATAGGTATATCAAACTCCATCACATAGGTACTGTGTCCTCTAAGGACCTGTCTCTAAGTTATTTGGATTAGGAGCCATCAATTTAATAAATTGTTCTTGGAAGAAGTAACTGAGGCTCAGAAATTCAGAAGAGGAAACCAACACATTTTTTCAAGAGAATAAAAGGCACTGTCAGCATATTGGAGCTTCTCACTTTGAGCAATGATCTAGACATAAAACAAATACAACTAGTGCATTTCAAGCAGAATCCTTTTAGCAGCCTTGCTATGTTTTAAGCCATAGGCACTTAACACAGATGAAACCCTTTACTGGCATCTCCTGCAGAGATACACTTAATAACAAGCAGCATGCAAAAGATGTCTTTGATATAGATCTGTGTTTAGCAATGCAGTTAGAAGAGCAGGAAGATCTAAAAACCAGGCACTTGAAGAGCATGATCTGCTATTGAAACATCCAGTTTATGAAACATCTGTAGTCAGAGCCTTCTTCATATTCTCGAGAGACAACAAGTAGATTCAGTGTCCCCTGCTGTTCAAAATGTGAGAGGCTATTTCACATTTATTCTATTTAGAATCATTTTGGTAATCATCAGGAGTCAAAACTGGCACAGTGGTTTCTATCCATGCCTGAAAAAGCTGACTGAAGTATCAAGGCCCATGCTATGTTTCAGCAAGAACAGAGAGGGCAGACTCACTCCAAAGTCTTCACTGGCAGGAGTAAGCACAGAGGTAGAGTAGGTCTTTGTAAAGGCATTCCTAACATCTTCCTTTCGAGTTGCCAAGGAGACAGAGCTGTTCAAGGAGATTGAACTCATTCAGTTTATGTTTGCGAGCATGAACTGAAAATCCCAAAGGGGCAAAGTACCAACATCACAGTTTACTTTATCAGAGCAACTTCCACCTCAGGGAAGGACAGACACCAATAAAACTGGTAACAAAGCAGTATACAACATACACATATAACCCGGCACAGGGAAACACACAGTTCTGTCTAATTTTAAGCAGTTAAATGCATTTTTCAAATTCTTCCCATAGACTATGACACTTTTGAATTTTTCTTTTCCAGGGTCTGGGCACTTGTTCTCCAAGGGCATGGTAAAAATAACTCCCAAGGCATCAGCTTAAATTTACAATGTACACGTTGTACAATTGTCCTGGTTTCAGCTGGGATAGAGTTAATTGTCTTCCTAGTAGCTGGTACAGTGCTGTGTTTTGAGTTCA
>JANZLQ010000089.1:17772387-17788840 GCA_026212715.1 Elanus axillaris
TCCCACTTGGGGGGGGGGGAAGGGGTGAGCGGCTGCGTGGTGTTAGTTGCTTGCTGGCGTTAAACCACGACAACAATGTGCAACTTGTATGACAAGTCCTAAACATTTAGGAATAATTTTAAAATAATGTTGTATCTCTGTATCAAAGACTGAGAGTGACTAAGAGCAAGATCTGAAAAGGTTCACTTATTTCCAAGGCTGAATTCTTGCTTCAGTGGGGTTTAACAGTATCCCACTTGGAAGAATACAGCCTTGTGTTCTGCTCCCCTTACTTTTGGGGCAAAAAAGGTCTCTATTGATTCAGACGTAAAAGTCTTATTTCTTCTTTCTTGAAAGCCTCATTTATGAGAATGACTGGAATAGGATGAATACTGTTCTCAGAGAGCAAAGGTTACTCAACTTCCACAATTAAAGGTTTCTTTCAGAAAAAAAGTGAGACAGAGAAATTTTGTTGTCGATGAAAAACTTTTCCACAGATACTACCTGTGAAAACCTGCAAACATCTTGTTGTGTTAAAAACAATAAATACATATTTAAACATCAATAAAGACATCACTTAGATTTAGCAGTGATGTGCAAGTGTGGATAATAAGAAGAGGGTTTACTCCAAAGACCTTTTGCCCTATAGCCCCTGCTCCAGATCCCCACCATATTCTCTGCTCCCAGGCCTTAGTTGCAACCTGTGCCCAGGAACATCACCACTTACTGCCAAAGGCCTCTGCCTCTCAGTCCTCCCTGTCCCTGGGGGAGGAGGGTGTCACCTGAGGATTCAGGTTACCTGAGGACTTGTTTTCAAGCACAAGTTATTCTGAAGGGTGAGATAGTATCTGAGGCGCCAGATGTACAGGATAGTAATTCATGCTGATACTGAACGTTCAGCATTTTTTTGTATTTTCTATGGTGTCATGGTTAATGTCATGGTTTTTGATGTTTAAATAATTTCTAGACTGTTCATAAATTCAAGCTGACAATGAACCAAGCATAGAAATGAAGCCTATTAACCCCCCACTGCTGAAAATAGTCTCTTTTGAAAATCATAAGTAAATTGTCTAAATATGTCAGCAGGAGAAATTGTTCATTCTTAACACACTTGGGGACAAATTTCATACCAGCATATTCATCTCCTCTTTAAGTGACTTGTGACTACAAATGCTTTATTTACTTCAACCTACCATTAGCCCCTCATGCCCAAATTTGTGTCTTTACTCTTGTTTGAGAAACTGATCTGATTGAAAAAAGACCCCTGTAAAAAGAAGTAGGACACATTCCAACAGGCTAAAAATTCTTAAAGGTGGGACAGTTACCTTTCTCTCATCATAAGAAAAGGCAGAATAAGTATTCTCATCCACCTACAAAATGAGGAAAAGCCTCTTTTCCAAATAATCTGGCACAGAACTTCTAACCCTGTAAAAGCTTCAGTACAAAATATCGGGGGTGATCTCTACAGTACAGTAGTGGAAAGAATATTGTCAACATTTCCCGCATGTGTTTCTTACTTGGGAAGTCAGCTGCATTTACATTAATCTCTGCATTTGCACAGAGATCCCAGCTCACATGGTTCATTGTATGAAGCAGTGGTGTCATTTCCTTTGAACACCAGATTCCTGGAGTTAAAAAAATGTGGAAAGTTTGCTCTTAAAACAGCAGAGACACGTCAAAATAGAAGCAGAAAATAGGAGAGGGAGGAACAGGAGTATGACAGTCACATGCGCTGTGAAGCAAAAGCAGAATTCATATATCTTCAAGTGACACCTTACAAAGTATCAGTCCAGATCCAGTGCCATAAACCCAGAACAAATATGATTAATTGACATAGACCCATATGCCACTATCTGCAGTGGGGTTCCACAAGTGTGGTTTAAGATAAATGAGGGGTTAAATTCTCTCTAGGATGACTGTGTTCTACACTGACATCTAATTCTCCTGGCAAGACATGTAAATATTTAGCATGCTAGTTAGGGACTTTAGAGGTATTGCTCAGGCAGCAAGAGCAAAAGAAGGAATGAGACAGACTGGACCACAGCTCATCTAAGAAGCAGTTGGGAAGTGAAAGTGCCTTTGTTGCTACTCTGCCCTGGGGTTGGTACAGGCTTGGGTGTAAATTAGCCCTGCCATCTCACTAGTATTGCAGCTGTTCTTCAGGGCATCCTCCCTGCTAGCTCAGAGACACCACGATGACATCCCACTAGAATCAGCCCACTCTCTGTGGCTGGCATAGGAAATAAAGCCCAGGGCTAGAATAGTTCCGGCACTCCTGGCCCTGTAGGGCACAATCCAGCTGTGCATAGCTGCAGAAAGGCAACTCAGGCTACTCCTCACTTGCCCTCTGGTTGACACAGTACTGCTGTAGAAAAGTTACTAAATTTGATGTATTGAAAAACGGATGCTGAGAATTTGGCAACAGTCAGATCTTTGTGCTACAGTTAATGACATGATTCTCCACAGATTTCTGACAGTCTGATTCTTTATTGCCTTTCAGGCCAGCTTCCACATTATTGCCTTTCTGCCCAATGCATGGTGCCATGATGCTATATGCTACATCAGTTAATTTTCAGTTTGCAAATGCACATTTCCTCCTAAATGTGGGTGGTCTTGGCTTATGTCTCAGCTTTCAGGAGCATGGTCCTCATTCCCAGGGCACCAAAAGCAGTTGGCACAGTTCATGCAAATGGGATGCAGCACTGAATGGTTACAGAGAGACCTTGTAGAAAATTGTTTTGTCAGTCAAGCCTTGCTTATTGCATGCAAGCTAAGTGAGAGAACCTGCTGTACTAAATGAAGGATAAAATAAATCTATTCAGATGATCTTATTAAGACTAGCTTTCTGTCAAAGGGTTTGTGATAGACAAAATGGAGCTCAATCTATTGACAGCACACCAGAAAGCTTCTAGTACCTGATGGCTAGCTGAAAGACGTGCCCAGCAGTAAAAAGGATTTCACTTGCAAAAATGCTTTGCATAATAAGAAGATACAAAAGTCAAGGCAAAACAAAGCATTTTGCTGAAGTGTAATTCCTGAGTAGTCACTAGAGTGCTACCACTCAGGCAGCTCTACACTTGTTACTGGGAGAATTTTCTAATAGCTTAATATTGGACTGACATAACCTCAAGAACTGCCATATAGTACTTCACCGATTCAAAAAGGTAAGGCACAGATAGAAAGGGAGATCAAAACCGAAACTTAAGATAGACAACTATTCTTATTTTTTCTGTTCGTTAATACAGAAAGACAAGAAATGCATGGATATAAAGCTTGTATTCTCATGGTATAGAAAGCCAACATCTTTGACTTAATCTAAAACCCTTCTCTTCTAAAACTCTTTGTTTTAGCAAACAAAATGAGTTTCAGGTTTGTCAGATACCCAAGTAAATCAAGTGTATACCATCATATTATCCCTTCCTCACCCTTACACAAAACCAAATACGCTCCCATTCAGGCAAGTATCACCCAAGTGTGTTTGAAACACACCCAAGTGTGTTTGAAACACCCAAGTAGAGCTGGTCATAAAAGTCCTTAAGAATAAAGGAGCTTTGATGCCCATCTTCCCTTTTCCTATGCATAGAAAATAACAGCATTGTTAGCAACTTCACAGTTGAGAAAAGGTTAAGTATGAAATCAGATATTTGTTTCTTAGTACTGAAAGTAATTTGGCAGGTAAAATCCAGCTTATTCTGGAAGTTCCAGGGATACCTCTTAATAATACAAGAGGTATGGTATATAATATAAGAATTATGTTAAGAAAATATAAGAATTATGTTACATTGTGTCATGATACCTCTTATATTATTAGCAATATAACATCATGCATTTCACCCAAATACATTTGTTTTAATGCAATTTAGCTGTCCATAGACCTAGGTTGTTCTTCAGCTAATTTTAAAGTTAGCAGAAATTAAGGACTGTGGTTTCCTCCTATGTCCTTCAAACCAAAAGTGGCTGAGAAACTCTCACCTACTAAGGACAAATGAACAAATGAGCAAGTGGACATACGTAAGACCTGGGAAAATAAAAGCTATCAAAAAGATTTCACCCCTAACGGTCTTCCAAATCTGGCTATAAATCAGAAGAGATTACCTGTGGCATCTCTTTGACAAGACCCAGTTTTCAAAATCAGATCGAGAGATTATCTACATCACAAAACAAGATGTACTTGAGTCTTACACTCCATAAGAAAAGCTAATCTTTATTAATTAGTTGTCATGGAAACTCTCTGCCTTGGGAAGGCTATGAATGGTATATACACCAAGATCACAAACAAATTGCTTTTAGTAAATGTCAAAGGCCTTCATCATGATTTGGATAAACAAACAGTAAGCAAGGCAAAAGTTGGTCTATTTCAGAAGTCTTGCAGAGAAACAAATGCTACAGGGGTTCAAAAAAAAAAAAAAAGAAATTAATTAGGAAAAGTTTAAGATATTACAAATAACAATTATTGCAGTTCTTTCAGCCTTTCTGGCAAAGACCTGCGATATTAGCTAATGATGAACAACTGAAAATATCAAACCAGCAATAGCAAGTATGAAATAGCACTCCAGAAACAGGGTGTGAAGGTCCATGCTCTTACCGCCTGCTGGATGATGCATTTAACAGAGAGAGGCCAGGTGTGATGGTAGAAGGCCAAGAATCTTAGCAAGAGTCTTAAATTATTTCTTCACAGAAAATAAAGTCTTCTGGAAGTATATTATGCAAGCTGACTTTGGCTTCTTTTCCTCTTTTCAGAACTGTCTGTGTAGAACATACTTTTCCAGGAGTTTAAACCTCACACCCAAGAGAAAAAAAGATATATAAGACTGATCTCCCCCAGCACTGAGACACACCACCTCATCAGCAGAATAAAGCTAAACAAAACAGAGCAACAGCACAGAGACCACAGTATCCAGCTGAACCTGCCGAGCAGGCAGAATGCAATGGGCAGAGCTGAGCTCTTGCCAGCAAGATAAAAAAAAAAAGCTGAGGAAGCAGATCATCTGATTCTGCATGGGTTGATTTGTCTATTTCCTCTTGCATTTAGGGGGCGAGTGAAGGAAGGAGGGGAAGAGGGAAAGGCACAAAAATTTTTAGGCTTCTGGTTGATTCTTCTAACATGGTGATATCAGCTATGTTATACTGGGATTAAATTCAGAAACAAAAAAAAACCAACACAACTGTGGAGTACACTATGACCATAACTGCACACCTCTGCAGTAATACTCCTCTGTTCTGGTAGTGTACACCACATCTCTGACTTTCCCACTTACAAATACAATTTGTCCTTTGAACCTTCTTTTGTTGAAATGGTGGATTACAGCAATGTAGGATGTACATTACATACTTGATGTATATATATATTGTTATATGTATATTGTTATAGCAGTGCAGAATGGCTAGCTTTGCTATGAATTTTTAAAGGAAATTTTACAGGTGATTTCCATTTCCATCCAGGAAGCAGATGACATCACCTGTAGGATTATTAAGTGTTTTATTCCGGATCAGAAAACTATTTCACTTTACAAATAAATGAAGGGTAATCAAATAGTTTGATTCTTCTGAAGATTGTAAAAATTGGAATAAAGTAGCTTTTATATGTTCCTTCAAATAAATCATCTAGCTGTTCCAAAATAGAATAAAATAAAATAACACCCCTACAGCTGACTTGAGAGATGTTAATTTCAAAATTCAGACAAATTTTTGTTGCAACAGTTGCAGACATGAGCCAACGGGAGTTGACAGCAGGGTGAGAGCACAGGCATGGCAGCAGTGGCTCCATGCAAGCTCACTGTTTGCTTGTTTACCCAGACACTGAAACACATTTTGCTGTGATATCAATGCCCATGTTACCCCATGTTACTTCCCTGTCAGCAAGCAAGCTAGCTGAGGTGTTACTGTATGATATGCAACTTCTGAATAGACATTCCCTCTAAAGAAATAATTGTCTTCACTGTAACTGGTGACAAATATTTTAAGCCATCTGTTTCAAAACAGTCTCCTGAAGCTGGAATGAATCCTTTTACCATGGGATGTTGTATTAATATTCAATTGCCAGGGCATTATGGCACTTGTTTAACGGAAATCTAGAATAAACAAAAATGTATTAGCGTTGATAGGGAGGGTTTACATGGTTATGTATGGAGCTGAATGAACTTACACATTACTTTCATGCTCACTTAAAGGAACTGCAGTCACCTACCAGCATGCACTACAGACAAACTTTGTGTGATTAAAAAAATGTTATAATTAATAGCAATATGGTATCTCATACCAGCCAAAACCCTGTAGGAACCATGAGTATTCTCAAATAACTTTGTGCCTGATGAAAGAATAATATGAAAGATACCTGTTTTATCCAGTTGGTCATCATTATTTCAGCCTGCTGGTGATTTTAAGTGCATTCCAGTTCTTTTCACTGCTTCAAAATTACCTGAACACTAAATGTCTGTGTTATACCTAACTACCCAGAGCAATCAATCTAGCAGACGAGCCCTGAAATAAATCTACAGAATAGAGACTATCAGTTGAAGACAGAGGGATCACATTTATTAGACAGCATTAAGGTTGACTTTCAGAAGATACTATTTCCCTTACACTTGACTGAAACTACCCCAATCATGAATTGCCTTTCCATCATATTTTACAATTTCTATTACAGAGGTCCCTAAGACTTTTAACTCATGGAAGTTAATTCCCAGGAAAAATATATAAAGAATATGCCAAATACCATTTAATGACATATATTTGTCATTTAACTGTCAAAGTAAAAACTAGAATATATATAAGCTAGAATATGAGATAGCAGACAAGAATTCACTCCTTATGTAAACTGCAGAAGCTTACCTCCATTCATAGGGACACAGTGTGAACTGGAAGACTTCTTCCCCTTCCCAGAACTGCAGAATTACCCATTTTTAACCCAAGCTCAATTTGCTAATTTTTGAATGCTCATCTGATAATGCATCAAATTGTTGTTGTTTTTCAAAGGATGTTTATTAAAACCTTGGTTTCTTCATACAACTGGTTATTTGCTTCTTAAATTATTATACTTGACCTCTTCAATAAGCACAGGGAATACAAAGGGCTTGATGCTCACCTGCAGATTCGTTAAAGTTGTACTTAAAACTGGAAAAGCCATATCGTAAGCTTGATCAGAAATCTGCCTATTGAAAACATTAAATAATAGCTGGTAGAGAGAGCTAGGCTCTGCAAACAAGGCTTATCTGAGCCCCTCCATGACCACAATACTATTCTTAAAATGACAGGGATTTAGTACCAGAGAAGCAAAGATGCTTATGAGACCCTACTGAACAGAAAAAGCACTTGTCTTGTTTTTTTTAGAAAGGTCACATATATGATCAGGTAGCATTCCTCTCAAACTTAAATGCTGTCCTCAACTTGCCGTGTGCAGGCACTGAGTGAATGTCTCTGGCAAGCCTACTATGGGAGATTTCTAAGAGTAACAGATTGCTCATTAGCCCCCACCTATTTAGCGTCATTGTAGAAAACTGGCTCAGCAGAGGGGGCTTGAGACAGAGAAGTGTTATAATCAAAAGAAGGAAGAGTCAACCGTTGCTGGAGCAAGTGTTGTCTGAATCTCCACCTTTAATCTTCGCAAGACCTGTCCTCCAAAGAGTACATGAGTATTTCACCTTTATTTTCATGTGTGGTCAGAAAGATGCTGTTTCAGCTATGAAGCATTTCAGCTAACTGTTTAAAATGCTTTCATAGGCTCCAGTCCCAGTTGGTTGAGGTGCCTGAAACAAGGCTGTCCTATTCAAGGACTGCTTGTGTGTTGCAAGGAACTGTTCATTATCTTAACCTTCTTCTTGCATTTTGCATAAAACCACAAAAACATTGTCATTGACAATTAATCTGATGCAAGTTCTCCTCTTGTCTCCTGGGATTTTTACTCAGGCAATAAATAAATCTTGTGAGGTCAAAAGTTGAACCTAAGGCTATGTATAGGTCCTGGTAATTTTTAACTTTGTGGTGTGATTTAATCATACAGATTTTCATTCTTCATTTATAGGTTGTGTACAGGGTGAAATCCTTTTCTTAAGGAACACTGTTTAAGTGCTACCAGATTGCAATCATGTTAATTGAAACTCTGCTTATCTAAGTAATTATATACTCATCTGTATGACCTCAGTAGTGTTACTGGAAGTTTCTCAGTAGCAAGCCCTATTCTAGCTGAGCAGAATTCTATCTCTGAAGGCAAAAGAAAATTGTGACTCCCAAGCAGCTTGAATTCTTTGGAGCACAGCCAACAATGTCACAATTCTGGTAATATGGGAAACTGTTGACTAAGTACCAATGGCCACTTTGCAGGAAATCTTGTTCTCAACATAATATGAGGTTTGATTACACAAAAGCTGACCAAGGCGTTCAGGACTTTGCCCACACTTTTACCTGTAAGCAAACCACTCTTCACTCTTGGATGTCACTTTTCAAATGTAACTCTCTTAATAGGCCAAGTTTTCTTTTCTAAAACATAAGATACTAATTTTATTGGGACATCTACAGCCTACAAACAATTTATGTTGCCACATATTGAGGTGCACTTCTTAACTAATCCTAGTAGCCAAGAAGTCAAAGTGATTCCATCAAATGTAATCTCAGTTAGTACCTCCTCTCAAGTAAAGGTCTGAGGAAATGGATATATTTGTTAATTTCTGTCAAGAAATAATAAGTATTAATCACAAATATTAATGATTTGGATGGAGAATTTGCTTCTACCCTCCTAGACTGATAATAACACTCTTGTATTGAAGATGAAGACAACTCTCACAGCAATATTTCAGATGGAGAGTGTGTGTATGTGTGTGTATATGTGTGTGCATGCATCACCCCTTGTAATTTACATACATGCAGGCAGGTTAATCAGGAATTACCTGGCTGCCATTAATTCCAGTTTCCATTACTGTCAAAGACTCATTAACACTTCAGGGACTCTGTCTTTTAATTATTCAGATACTTTCCATACTAAGCAGTTCTACCTTTCCCTTTAGATCTCCTTAAGCCTCTTCCAGGCAAAATGCATTCCCTCCTTAAAAACAGTGAGAGTTCATCTGACACTTTGTTTCTTTACTAGCATGTCTTCACTGACACAATAGCTATAAACAAACCAAACATCATTCCATCTTTCAGTTAATAGTGTTTTCAGGCTAATTCTTTAATCTTCTGATATACGAACTAGCTCTTAGTTCAGTCTCACCAATTATTTGCTTTTGATACAGAGATGGATAGCTCCTGTACTCTCATCTGGCATCATGTTCTTTCCCACATTGCAGCATTTTTATCTCCATGAACACTGCCCATTGCCATGCACTATGCAGCATTTTTGGTTTAAGAAGGTAAAAGACAACAGTCTGGTATAACAAATTCCCAATCCTGATGATTTGCCATACACTCTGCAGCTTAACTCAGTATCAGGAAACAAAGTTTTTTTAGATGGAAGTCATTGTAGGAATAAAATAGATGAATTTCCATTCTTCCTCAGTATCAAAACTATTATTAGAAAATTTAACTCTGGCCATCGTACTCTCTGTCTCAGTGGAAAACACACTTCGGTCAAAGCATTTTACTATCTGTGGACAAAATTAAGAGTTCGAGGTTACTTCAGTTGAAAAGTATTTGTCTACAGCTACTTCACTTCCTCTAAAAGCAAAACCTTCACAGAGGTGTTTTATATGTGAATTTATGCTCCTAAGATAGCTGTAATTTTAAAGCCATTTAAAAACTCAAGGAAATTTTTTTTATATTATTGCAAGAACAAATATTCACATCACTGATTAAAATACCAATTCTACATGTACATATAACCCAGGGGTTCTTACAACCATATGTGTAATCATACAAAGTTGTTGTTTTGCATATTAAATGAGACATTAGCAGCCCTCTTTAAGTTTTTAATGAAGGGGTATGTATTCTGGTATTACTTTTAGAGTTGTTACTCAGGTATTATGTGTTGCTATAGATGTTACTATAAGATCTAAGCTGACATTGTAGGATTGTCATTTTAGCTCCAGCTCAATATTGGCTTGGTTTAATTTATGCTACAAGAAGTTCATTAGCTAAACACTGACAGTCATCTTCAGCCAGTTTTGCAAGAAGGCAGTTCCCACCCAACACTAAAATGTTCTGTTTGACTGCTCTTTATACTTTGTGTTGCTATTTAGAAAGCTGCAGCATCAGTGCACAGAAATCCCACTGTACAGGATGACCTTGATATTTAGAAGACCGAAAGCCAAGATTCCACACATTCACAGGGTGCCAAAGATCAATACACTGTTAAAATACCTGCATCTTATCTGCTTGCCTGACAGTTGAGCATGCTTAAAGATCACATTAGTATACCACATCGTCTATATTAGATGACAAACTGATACACACATTTTTAAAACAGCTGCATGTTACAGCCATTCCTCAGTTTTAGGCAAAACCTGCAATATCCACAGTCATTATTCAGCTAAATATGGTACATTCAAGATATGGTCCCATGCAACAGCAATATTATAGCTGCATACAACAGGACCAATGCTTCTGCAGATAATAAGGTACGTTTTCAGTGAGACAACATTCTGAGTTTCCAAGGGAATGTCCACTCAGCAGGGTCCCTGCCTCTAGGTAGTCTGGCACAGGTTCACCTGAAATCAGAACTTTGTTTAGAAATCTCTGTTACAGTTTCATTAGAAGGGGAAAAGGAGCTGACCCTCAGAGCAGAATAACCGGACATTATTTTGGTGCTCATTTGATAGGTATATTAGAGGTGCCAAGACTGAGACTAATAAAGATTAGCTCAGCTAAAAGACTGATAGTCGTCAAAAAGGAACAAACCCACCAAGTTTAGGGGGAAACCTAACCTTTCAGGATAGGTGAATACCTATTGATGCAAGACCTAAAAGTACTACAAATGTGGTGTTCGATTTCTTAAATCAGAACAAAAATCCTTCAAAGAAACACTTATATTGTGAACAAACTATTCAGACTGATTCATGTAAATGCAAGCTTGGCATATTGTTCAAAGAGAAAACTAGCAAAGTCAAGTTCAGATCCAAAGTTTAAGCTGGATGGACCGCAAAAACTAATCAAGCAGATGACAGATTTCTGAGCAGAATTAAACAAAAGTTGTGGCCAATGAGAGACAGAAATGTATGACACTTTGAACGCTGAATCTGATAGAAATTTAGGCTGTTCTACAGCTGTGCAATACTGTTTCCTGTGACAGCAGCTGCAGGGCTCCCAAAAGCTCTGCCTGCAACTGGTGACTGCAGCAATCATTGCTCAGGCGTATACTGGCCTTTTAAAGTGGCCAGGAATTTTTTAGCTGGTATTAGTGGCCTGGAGCTTTGGTTCAGAGAGAACAATAGGCGTACTATTTTAGAGGCATTAAAGGTATTAGTGGCAAATCTGCATCATGCCTTGTTTACCACTGTACGAGTGGTATTAGACAGGAATTGAAAATGACTGCAACAGGCTGCTTGTTTTGAAATGCTCCACACTATAAGTGAAAACATGATCTTTATTGTGGCCATCATTATAAAAGACAGCAGGATTAATCATCATTTTCTGGTTTTGAAATTAAAGAAAAGAAGTATATACTTCCATAACCTTTGCTGTTGCACTTCTCAAAAACTGATTATGGCTCCTCTGAGCCATTTATATGATTTTTCATTTAATAAGGAGTTACACTTTGATTTCTGCAGGTTTTCTGTGAAAACCAATTATTTTCACACAAGTGAACAGACATGTAGAATATTTTAATTAGAGAATTATTTAAATTAGTGAGAAAAACCAGCAGCTAAACCCAACACAGTCGTGCATCTGTAACAACCTCAATATCTCTTTCCATTTCTCTTGGCCAACCCAAAGATAAACATATTAAGCCTTTAAATGGACTCTAATGGGAGACAAAAATCTTGACTGGCCAAGATATAACAGGATATCTCTGCTGACACATCCTCACAAGATCAGATGTGCATGCAATTTTGTGTTTACTCTGAACACGCAGTGAAAGGAACCGTGATGCCATCACATCATAAACTCATGGTTCTGTGCTACAAGAGCCTTGCAGCCAGACACAAAGGAGGACAGGTGGGGGGTCCTGAGCTCTTCCCTACCAACCCTGCCCCACAGTCCTGCACCCAGCAGGACCTAGCTCCCTCCTAGGTATGCAGAGACAGATTTATACTATTCCCACTTCCTCCTGCTCCTCTCATTAGCAGCAGCATTGATGCAACTTCCAGAGGAGAACAAGAGGCACCACAGTAACTCTCCCATAGTGTTAGCAACATTTATCCCAAAACCAAGGGCAGGTTTATTAGCTGTTTGGCCCAGGCTACTTTTTCTTTCCAGTCAGGTGAGGGTGATACTTTTAAAGTTCCCAGCCGTGGTTATTGGGATCTTAGGAGCTAAAATCCTATTGAGGAACATGGCTAAGACCTCAGACTACATTTCAAGGTATTTGGGTCATTCTAGCATGACCCAAATCACAAGAATATCAGAGTACAGCATGGTTCACAGGACCTGTAAAATACAGCTCTAGATACACTGTGTTTTGCCTAGCTTTCAGTTAAGAGCTTTCTATTTCAAGGAAACTTCACAGAAAACAATGAAGAAACTGTAATTAAAATAGTCTTAATTTTACCTCCATTTCAGACAAAGTTTGACCAACTTAGCTGACTGTTAGATTTAAGTCAATGAATGCAAAATGAAACTCATAGACATAAACTGATGCTTGCCAATCTCTCAAACTGAAACCAACAGAGATGGTACAAAGATGTTACAAACTAAAATTATCATCTTCAGAATGAGTCCAGTAGTCACCATAATACAGTTGACAGCTACTAGTTTTAGTCAGTCCTGTTTTTCTCAAATACTAGTGTCTTAACGTTGTTGTAGATGTCTGATCCTTATGTAAAAAAAATACTTTTTTAATTACTGAGAAGTATGTACTCTCCCAACTTAAACTAAAGTATTTACATACACTTTAGCAGCATGTTTTATGCTAAAATTTTTCGAAGTCAAGACTTGTCATGGATAAAACATCAATGCAAGTATGACGAGTCAATAACCATATCCCAGTAACAGAGAAAAACCTTCTTATTGTATTTTTTCTGTCCCTTGCTTTTACCTCCCAAAGAATGCAGTGTTTAGAGTAACAAAGTAATTCAGGAAAAGCTACATAGATACTTCAAGCCCAAACACAGGCAATTTTTAAGACCAGCTCCACACAATCTCCCTAAGGAAGGTTGGCAAAAATGAGGCCCACCTTCAACTTAGAAGTGCTACTGGTTTTCTATGAACCATTGGGTGGTTGCAGGTGCTAATTGTAGCTACATGTTTTAGGACTAAAATTAGACCTTTTCTCCAATTTCTTTCAAACTGCAGTTGGTCTCCACAGAGCAACTGAGTTGAGATTTACTGCTGAGTTGACACTACGGCTGCAATCTTGCAGCATATTTTACCAAGAAGTAGTTTGGCATGCAAATGTGTAAGTGACAACATAATGGGAAACTGGAATTCAGCTGATTACAGTTATTCTATTCTTTAAGTATTTTTTCTTCTAAGTTAGCATAATTTTCTATTGAGCTTCAAATTCTGACATTTTAGTTCACAGAATAATCCAATATTCACTAATCTGATTAAACCTTCATTTCCTTTGACCCACACTTCTCCAAATCATCTATGCATTTCACAGTGCTTGCTTCTAATGAAACCTGCAGCACACACTCCAGTTGCAACACTACTGTGCCATAATTCTGAGCAGGCTGAAAGCCACAGCTGGGACTCAGATCTTAAACATCTATTTCAGTCCAACAGCAGATAGTAGCAGGACCTCAGTCATAAAACTGTAGATTCACAGGAAATGAAACTGTCCCCAGAGAGTCACATACCCAGCACTGAAGATTAGAATTTTGGTCTGTCTGTTTTAATAATATGAAATGTAAACTTATACTTATTGGCAACATTTTATAATTATTTTATATCTAAAATATTTTCAATGATGATAGTATTCAACTGCTCAATTTGGCATGTTCGAAATAGAAGGAACACTTCAGGAAAATGTAATAAAAATGAATTATAATTTTAGTTTGTCTCATAAAATGCATCTTTCACTGCTAACAACTCCCTGGTTGAAGGATGTGGCTTACACCATAATTTTATGGTTTTCATCATATAAGGATCTCTCAACATAAATTCACAACAAGTGTTTCTTTTTTATTGTAGCAGAAAATAACCACTTTCTACAAATAAAATGTTAACATAGCAAAGCAAACTGCAAACCTGGTAAGTGTACTTACTTACTGGGCATCAGTTCTCAAGAAAACTACTTTCTACATTCCTGCACAAAGACTTCAAATCTAAGTTTCTCTCTTGTCAAAACAAAACTAAACCAAGCAAACTCCCACACTCGGGAAAAGTTTGAAATTGCTTACCTTGAAGAAGCTCCGAAGAAAATACATTATGCTTAGCATTTTGGAAGGTTTAAAATGAGGAATTATTCAATCTTTAGAACATCCAAGGCCTGGGTGAATTCCTACACTCCTGCTGTGTCTTTAGTTACATGCCTTCTTGTTGCTATTTTGGACGGTCTTAGTACAAGGGAAGCATATGAGCCATGCCAGGAGCTTATGCTAAGGAGTTGCATAACAATTAGGGCTTATCTGTGCTGCGCTGTACAGTACAGCAGTGCAAACAGGTTTGTTCACAGTTTACTAGCCCCAGAACACTTCTACTAGGCATGCCCAGAATGATGCCATTGTATTTACTAAAGAAACTAAAGCTATTTGTGCGTGCTTCTAAAAGAACTGGAACTACAAAGGACGGCACATGTTCCCTTACCTCCCCCCCCAGCTTTTGCTTTTGCCAACTGCAAGTTCAATCAGTATTATGCTTACTGCAGCATTTAAAAGGAAAGGCTCCCACACTATGAGCTTTCCAGTTACTATCTTTAAAGGTAAGGAAAAATTGCAGAACAGGTCTTTTGAAGTGCAGAAGAGTAAATGCAATTTCAGTTTCTTCTTTTTTCTCACTTAACATTAAAGTCCCTTAAAGATTATCTGTGCTTCAGTAACATTCAGCAGCATAGAGATGCAACTTATGCCATGTAGTATAGAATCTATCAACATTTAGTGGCCAGGACTGAGAGTTACAGGTAGTCTGCTCACAGCACACTCATAATTAAAGACAACAACTACAGAGTGCAAGCAAGTTCTCAGAGAGGGATCAGTCTGCATTACAGCAACTGTAAGGCACAGCCCGATACTGTATGCTTTAATTTATTTTTTAATCTAACTATGGCTTATATTTGAACTATTCAAACCACCCGCTATTAAAATCTTTACACCGGGAAAAGGTGTTTTAGGGAGGTGCTCCAGAGTAGCTTCTGATGCTCTGTGCTGCTGGCCACAGGGAAGAAAAACACAGATGTGCAGTGCACCCAGCACAGCAAGGTGGGAGGAGGTTCACAATCCCCCACCGTGGCTGATGCCCCAGCACTCGCCCCAGACTAACACCAGCTCTAACATGAAACATACTCTTTCACTCGCTCTGTGCAATAGGGGATCTGTGTGTCATCAACCCCCCAATAACCACATCCCTGACTTGCCTTGAATTTGCAATACTGCAAACCCCTTTATACCTTCCAGCAGCCATTCTTCTTCTTAGCCTATTTCAAATAGAAATATTATTGTTTTGATAGTACATGTAGAGAAGACATTTATACTTAAATCAAATACTTTAGAGCAGGAAGACATATTTTACCACATACACAATTTTTCTGCCATTGGGGGAGCTGCATAAGTTTACACAGTCATAAGGAAGGGCACACCTAACTTGTTCGAAACCAGGCCAATAATTTCTAAATTGCAACACAAGGTGCAAATGCAATAGTCTGTGGTTTGACTTGCCAAATGACAATACTACTTCAATGAAGTTTGGTCCTGCCATCTCTTATGATTTCATGGATAGAAGAGTGTTTTCCCTTAAATCTTAGTTCTAAAAGACATACATACATCAGTGTTATATACATACAGCAACCCTTTTAAGTAAACTTCTGGCCCACAATTTGGGAGGAAACCTGCAGATAAAAATTCTAAAAAGTCTCAAAACAATTAAAAATCCAATGTTAGCTAAAAAAAAAAAACTCCTTGGAGGGAAATGGATCTGACTCATTAGTTTTCAAGGCTTTTATTTGTGAATTCTTAAGTTTACGTTATTTTGAAGGATTACTTTTCATTATTTCTTCTGAAATTACTGTCATTCTTTTAAACCCTGCTTATTCAAGAAATTGCAGGCAGACTTACATTTCCTGCATGCCTCTCCTGGTATTGACTCAATAGGCTACACTCACAAGGTTCAGCTGAAGCGTTCTTTGCCCAAGCCCTGACATCAGATTCTTTGAGCAGAAGGAAATGCCCAAGACAAGTCCAGCTCTGCAGTGCCTTGGCATTTATTTTTCACAGATTAAAAGAAAAATAAA
>JANZLQ010000089.1:17788940-17811998 GCA_026212715.1 Elanus axillaris
CAGAAGGAAATGCCCAAGACAAGTCCAGCTCTGCAGTGCCTTGGCATTTATTTTTCACAGATTAAAAGAAAAATAAAGCTTTATTTACATATGCATTGAGGGGGTTTTAATAAGAATCAACTTATGCATGTGAAAAGCCAGATTTTTGCTGCCTGATTTTTATCTACAAGTATTTCTAATTTCTACAGAACTGCCTGTGTTGCAAACAACATGCCAGAAGCAGGTCACTGCCACTGGCTGGGGGGTTGCCCCAAGAACCTGACTCCCCTTTCAGTTGCTTATCTTTCCTGAAATTAAGGTTAAAGGTCAACTGCCTATCACTCACCCTATTCTTCCATGCTTCTCTTTTTTGGGGCTAGAAATAAGGATGTTCCTTTGTTGTAAATCAGCTGAGATCTTTCCCTTAGACTGGTACATTTCTTGGACTGGTTTACTTCACCACATAGCATGTGCAAGTTGCACATTATTCCCTTAATCCTGCAATTCCTTAAAGACAACACTGCTATTATTGGAATTCTGCTGTTCAAAACTTCAGAAAAATCGCAAGAAACTTTCTACAAATCAGGCCTTTGTGAGTATGTATCTTAACATATCATTATAGAGCTACATAAGTACTTTCCCACTCCTGAAAAATACAGGTCGTATCAGGTGCCCACGCCCAGGAGCTGGCAGCGGGGCTGTAGAGTCTCTGTGAGGAGAGGCTGAGGCTGCCCCAATTGCAGCCAGTTCGAACCACGCCAGGGGAGGGGAGAGCTCAGCTGGGCCAGTCAGAGGAGCCGGCAGTGCCCCTGTGACAGTGCTTAAGAAAGGGCCAAATGCTGCCCAGCAGCAAGGGGTGAGGGACAAGGTGTGAGAACCAGACCTGCAGGCAGCAGGCTCACACACAGCAGGAGGTGCTGCCAGCACGTGGGCAGAGACTCCCATGTGGCCCCTGGGGAGCCCATGCTGGAGCAGGTTTATCCTGAAGGAACCACAGTCCATGGGAAGGACCTACACTGGAGCAGGGAGGAGGGTTACGAGGAGGAAGAAATGGCAGAGAGGGTCTATCATGGGCTGACAGCAACCCCTCATTCCCAATCCCCTTCCACCAGTCAGGTGAGAGGTGGCGGATTCAGGAATGAAGGAGTGAACTTCAGCCTTAGGGGAAAAAGAGGAGAGGTGGGGAGAAGGTGTTTCAGCTTTTGTCTTTGTTTCTCACGATCTAACTCTATTTTAATTGGCAATAGATTAAATTAATTTTCCTAAAGTTGAGTCTGTGTTGCCCATGATGGTAGTTGGTAAGTGTCTTTATCTCAACACATGAGGTTTTTCAACTTGCTTTCTCCCCCTGTCCTGTTGAGGAGGGGGAGTGAGAGAGTGGCTGGGTGGGTGTCTGGCAGGCGGCCAACATCAACCCACCACATGTGCACTATGACTACAAACAGACCTAACAGCATTAAAGAGAATCTGAAACCTGAATTAATTTGTTATATGTGCAAACATCTAAAACATCTCCCTTCCCACTTTATCCTACACCTAATGAAGAAGTCCCTGACAGTAACTTTGATTTCTAGATATATAAAAAGCTTTCTGATGCCCAAAATTTTGCATTTTCTAGAACATCAGCCTACTGTGTTTTTTCATAGCTAACTTTTCACTGTTTCTACTCCTCCCCTTAAAAGTAAACAATGGGTTCCCAGGAGTTCACTACTACCAAGTTCGTTTTCAGAGTTAAGGAGTTTGTCACTTAACATAAACTTCACTCACAAAACGGCAGTGACCATTTTTTCAGTCTATGATTCTAAGGTTTCATTTGGTCAATGAGGATTTATTCTCTTTGGTACAGGTATAGAGCTGTTAATCCTCATGCACCCAAGGTCAGCCACTATTTACATTTTTCTTACTGATACACTATCTAAATCTACATGCCTTTTCTGCTTTTTAAAGAACAGCAGCTGAAAACTGTCACTGACTCATAGAACAAAATACCAATTTTGCCTTTTGCTACCACAGTCAAAAATTACTGTTTAAACTGACACTGCCTTCAGCAGATCAGGCACTGTCAGGCGCCTGAACCAAAAACATCTGACAAAAAGTTAGGTACCAAAACCTTGCAGAGCACTGAGACTAGTATTGTCTAAAGGCAGACAAGAGGCACTGAAATGCCACTACAGTACTAGTGGAAGGCTTTTCTTCCCGTGATTTCAACTATTTGACTACTTCAAGTATCATTCAATTGGGATAGCTTAACATAGTTTGGTATTATGTAGATTGTATCACATTGGCTTCCAGACCAACTAAATGTTAGAAAATATGTTGATGTCATTCGAGCTTTATGGCTGCAAAGATCAAACTTGAGAAGTCTTGTGCATAGTGCATAGCTTAAAGTGAGGATGGGGACTGGACCTGCCTTCTCACCTCTTCTGAGAGCATTGTATGCTTCTGTAAGATTCCTCCAAGGAACAACAATTTTGCCCTATGTTGTATTCCCTTGAGAGTACAAAGCCTAGAGATTTCATTGTTTTCATGTCAGCAAAGACATAACCATCCTCTATTATAAAAGGCATTGAATATGGCTCAGTGGAATGTTAATTTATATCCCCATAGTCTCATATTTTGAAATACTGCAATTTGAAACAAAAAACTCCAACAATGGACTTTAAGCTGTTACCCTGACCTGGGCAGTAAGAGACATGCTGCAGGCAGCCATAACTAACTGCCTGAGCAAGATGACTTAAGTGACCAAACAGGTATTCTAATTCTGAATGATCACGTCAGACACTTTCATCTCCGGTGTAATTGCTTATTTGCCCTTAGGCAGTTCATTTGATTACCATTGACATAAAAATATACCTCTTGATGCAGCCTAACATGTTGATTCAAGTACTCCTCAAATCTTTCTGAATTTCCCTCCTGTAGTCAAAGCATTTAAGTTTTCTGTCTTCATAGAAGGTAAGAGATTCTGGGCTTATAATGGGAAACTGCACCTTTGGGAGCTGAGATAGGTATTTCTGTGCTTTACCACAGCCTCAGCTCTCAGCTGGGTAAACATTTGTGCTGCTAAGCCAGAAATCTCTGTGCACCAACACTGGCCACCATTGCCCAACAAAATCCCATTACTTCTGGACATCAGCAAACAGCAACTATGTTAGAACTTCTCAGGTTATGCTTTACATGACAGGACAGTTTAAAACTGGTTTTAATTATGAGCTTCTAAAGAAAAATAATAAAGAAAATCTGAAAAATAATAAAGAAAAAAGCCATGGATCAAACCCTGGGAGGAATTTGGTCAGTAATGGCACCAGCACTGATTTTTGTCAAGCGTGTGCAGGGAGTCAGTGGTGCTGCCACAAGGAGAAGAAATGTTGCTGCTGTCACCACATGCTCAGTCCCCTACTCACAGGCAGATGAAGATATTTTTACTTCAGTTTGACACCTCCATTCAAGACTGAGTCCAGACTGTGAGACACAGCAGCCTTGCTATGAACATTGCAAGGTTAATTCAGAGCTGGTAAAATCTCCAAAGTTTTCTTCTAGACTAGAGGCATAGGTAACAGAATTAGACGCCTGGTAGCCTAGTCCAATAGGGAGTTCTTGCTATGGGTTTAGAAAATATCTTATTCATGTTCATGTAAAAATCCCCTGCAGTAAAGAGCTAAAAACCAACTGGGTAATAGTTGCCTTTGACCCTAATAAAGCCAGTGAAATGAATTCCAAACAGAATTTCTAGAAAGAATTTACTGGATCCAGAGAAAGTCCAGAGTGGGAGTACTGAGGTCCCAAACTACAGTTCTGCCCTGAAATATGCTCAGTACAACTCAGACAAATGGAAACTTGAATGCAGTGCACAAGTAAGCTTCTGTGATTTTTTCCTGTGCCTGGAGAGGAGTCCTACTGGTAGTAAGCTAGTTAAAGTAGCATGACTGGCTTCTCCACCTGCTATTCTCCACAATCTCCAGGCCAGGTGGATGGCAGAGGGGTGCTATCACATGCAGATGATGAAAATGACAGGGCATAATGAAGTAGAGTTCCACTATTTTTGTTCTTAAAGTTATTCAGAAACTCACAACTGTCTCAAAGTTATAAACATTATCCCAGGCTCAAGTTTGCCATTAAAACCTCCACCACCTAGTTGGAAATATTACTGTGGTGCAAATGACAGTCCAAGCCACCACTCTCAATGTACCCTACACTGGACATAAAACCCATTTTCACGTATTTGTATCAGCCCCAGATACACAGAAGGTGCTCACACCCACAGTAAGGTGAGATGCAGTGATACCAGAAGAAGTGCTAATGCTACAATGTCAAGCCATTAGGTGCATGGACAGAAAGAGACATAAACCAGCACTATGTATTATGAATCTGATGGAAGACTGAAAACTAAAACAGCCAATATCAAGGCTATTAAAAAATTGCTTTCAGGTCAGAGTCCTTGTCCCACTTTAAGGGCCTGACTCTACTGGAACAGATCAAAGCAGGCCTCTGGGGAGATCTGCTAAGACAGGGAATAGCACAATACTCTTTAATTAGGTGATAGCTTCAGGTTAGGACAGTGATACTGTCATGAGCTCATGACACACAGAAATTTCTAACCCAGAAAGTTTAATGTGTGTAGCAGAGGCAGAGCACTTTATGGAGAGGTTTGTCTGTAGGAAAAGCTCTTTGGAAACCATTCCAGGAATAGACAGTGCACATACAACAGAGAAATTCCCACAAACTGCTGTCTCCCTCTCTGATGAGATCCCACAGCTGATCAGTGGTGAGTGAGAAAGTCTAGAGCTTTCTTCCCAAGCAGGTGACATCACAAGGTTAGTTATTTGAGATGGGGCCAGTTCTTCAGTCAAGAACTACTTCAAAACTGAGAAAAAACCAAAGTACTTGTACTCTTGGTACAATTATTCATTTGATTAACATATAAATGCTGTTCTTGTTAACCAACATGTTTTCAACCAAGGTGTTGTTAGCAATAGTATGCTTTCACTGGTAGCACAACTAATTAGATGGTGCATACATAGACTATAGCTACACAACACACAATAGATTGTATAGCCATAGACAAAGTATGCCATTATTGTCATATATTGCTACACTTTACAGTGGAAAATATTAAATGCAAATCAAGCCTTTGAGCCTGTAAGCACACAGTCCAAAGTGGTGTGTATACAGGCATAAGAAACAATATTCCTCTGTACTCCTTTAATACAGAATGATGACAAACTTGCTTTCCTGCTTCCTTCCTTGTTGATCTGGCAGCACTCCTTCCAGGAAATCATAGCATACATTTCCTGTACTATCTTCAACATCCATTCACTATGTATGCCCTCTTGGAAGTGTTTTTCCTGCAGTATTGTATCACCTATATAATTTCCTGGGTTTTCGGGTTTTCACTTCACCATGTTAGCTTTAGCTCTTTTGAGTAGGTCATTTTTTCACAAATAACTTTAAAATCTTGTCTTGCAATCAGTTCGTTCCATAGGAGAGAACTCAACAGTTTGTTCTATTGACACAGAATCCAAGTGATACATGTTCAAGTCCCCTGCTTCTAGTTTCCATCCTTCTACAGAACTAGGTGGATTTCTAAGAACTGGGCACATCCTACCTCTTAGTTGCATACTTGTTGGTTGGCATTGGTACTTACCCACTGCTTGAAAACCCAGGTATTGCTCAGCCTCTACCAATAGATCTTTTCCTGGAGACTCCCCAGACACAAATGGTCCAATAAAGGTGAGAAAGTATCAGATTAAAATAAGAAAGTATGCCTCTCTTTCCTAGCATGGCAATGGCACTTGGCAAGAATGAAAGACACATAGTTACTAGCATTAATTCCTTCCAGCAACTTACTACCAGTTGTTATGCAAGCCGTGACCTGGTATTTGAGTCATACTACAGATGGAAAATAGCAACACCTCCATGGGCAGGTGTCAGAAGACCCCAAAATCACATTAACTCAAGTATTTCTGAATCCTGAACTCTTCACAAGAGAACAGTCTCAAGCAACTCTCATTAGTTCATGTCACAGAACTGTAATGTACTGTGTTCAGTGCAAATGACTGAGACATGAGAAAGGAAGATTACAACTGGAACAACAGAAGCTGCTGCAGGCTTGAACTGCAATGTGCAGCAAGAAGGGAGGGTGAAGTTCACAGACTATCAGCCTAGTTTGCTCCTGGGGCCATCATTTCCTCAGTCCTGTATGCAAGATCAGATTAATGAATTTGTAAAACAAAAATAAAGCTCTGTTAGTGGATTAAGCTGAACAATTGCTGTTACAGCTGCAGAACTGATAGTGCACTAGATCATCTGTTGGAATCTTTGGCTCAGGCACCAAAACCTCATGCTATTTATCTTTGAGCTGTTCCAAGGATTAACTGTGTGTGTATTGACTCTGCAGTTGGTATCTATTAAATTAATACCTAGGAATTTAACCTTAGCCACTGCTCAGTACCACAACACTTGCAATGTATTTCTTAATGTGGGACATAACTGATTTTGGAGGTGCATCTCGGCTGCTGATTTTCAGCTTGCTGTGCCCCAAAGCATTTGTGCATCCACTGGAGTGGTATGGTTGGGGACTGCAGAAGTTCATGTTGCACTTGGAGTATTAACAAGGAATGCCTGTGTGGAATGGAAAGAGACTAACTGTAACCATGTAAGTGCTGCTAATCTTTCATCCCACCAGGAATTTTACTCTTCCTCTATTTCCTCTCTGGACATGTTCCTGTTAGATTAATCTTAGAAAACTGAGCATATCTGTTAAAATCAAATACTCAGGCCTCTACTCAGCCTTTATAATACTGCCCTGCTTTATATGCCAGTAGAGTTGCACTATTTATGAAGCTATACTGATGCTGCAATAATAATAAAGATGAGACTTCAGCACATCCTGTACAAGTCCACTGGGTAACTCAGGATGATATCAGGCAGCTACAATTTCATGTCTATTATTTATTCCAGGTAGGATAAAGCTACCATATATAGCCAATCTCTGTTGTAGTTGCAATGCATATAGGCCCTTTGAACAATCTCTGCAAAAGGCACAGCCTGGGTATATTGATCTGGTTCTACACAGCTCTGGTTTTCAAGGTGGCTAAGAAAAGCCAGGACATATACAAATAAAAAAAAAAAACGGAGAGTTGTTGCTGTGTGGCACCTAGCCCTATGGAAGGAACAGAGACACCTATAGTTGCCAACTTCTGCCCAGGTGCAAAGACCATTAGCCTGGTTTCCATACTATAAGAAGCAAAATACAGTTTCAATCTAGTTACCTTCCTCATTTTAGCTTTTGGCCTTTCTCCACTCTGGAAAACAGTAAGAACAGAAATGTTTTCGGAAGTAAATCAAAGCTCTTCACATAATCCCAGTTCAAATGGCTAGGGCTTCAAGAACTAATGCAGAATCATAGAATCATAGAATCATTTAGGTTGGAAAAGACCTTCAAGATCATTGAGGCCAACCATCATCTGTGCCCACTAGACCATGTCTTGGAGCACCTTATCTATGCACTTTTTTAATACCTCCAGGGATGGTGACTCAACAACTTCTTCCCTGGGCAGCCTATTCCAATGTCTGACAACCCTCTCAGTAAAGAAATTTTTCCTAATATCTAACCTAAACCTCCCTTGCTGCAACTTGAGGCCATTACCTTTCATCCTATCACTAGTCACCAGACAGAAGAGAACAGCCCCCACCTCACTACAACCCCCTTTCAAGTAGTTGTGGAGAGCAATAAGGTCTCCCCTCAGCCTCCTTTTCTCCAGGCTAAACAACCCCAGTTGCCTCAGCTGCTCCTCATAAGACTTGTGCTCCAGGTCCCTCAGCAACTTGGTTGCCCTTCTCTGGACACATTCCAGCACCTCAATGTCTTTCCTGTAGGGAGGGGCCCAAAACTGAACACCGTACTCGAGGTGCGGCCTCACCAATGCTGAGTACAGGGGAACAATCACCTCCCTGCTCCTGCTGGCCACACTATTTCTGATGCAGGCCAGGATGCCATTGGTCTTCTTGGCTACCTGGGCACACTGCTGGCTCATATTCAGCCAGCTGTCAACCAGCACCCCCAGGTCTTTTTCTGCCGGGCAGCTTTCCAGCCACTCTTCCCCAAGCCTGTAGCGCTGCACGGGGTTGGTGTGACCCAAGTGCAGGACCCGACACTTGGCCTTGTTGAACCTCATACAATTGGCCTCGGCCCATCGATCCAGCCTGTCCAGATCACTCTGTAAAGCCTTCCTACCCTCAAGCAGATCAGTGCTCCTGCCCAACTTGGTGTCATCTGCAAACTTACTGAGGGTGCCCTCGATCCCCTCATCCAGATCATTAATAAAGATATTAAACAAAACTGGCCCCAATACTGAGCCCTGGGGAACTCTAGCTGTGACCCACCACCAAATGGATTTAACTCCATTCACCACAACCCTCTGGGCTCATCCATCCAGCCAGTTTTTTACCCAGCAAAGAGTACACTTGTCTAAGCCATGAGACACCAGCTTCTCAAGGAGTATGCCGTGAGAGGCAGTGTCAAAAGCCTCACTGAAGTCCAGGTAGACAACATCCACAGCCTTTCCCTCATCCACTAGGTGGGTCACCTGGTCATAGAAGGAGATCGGGTTGGCCAAGCAGGACCTGCCTTTCATGAACCCATGCTGGCTGGGCCTGATCCAGGTGGTTGCCCTGCACATGCCATGTGAGCGCACTCAAGATGAACCATTCTATAATCTTCCCCGGTACCAAGGTAAAGCTGACAGGCCTGTAGTTCCCCAGATCCTCCCTCCGACCCTTCTTGTAAATGGAGTTGAAGTCTAAGTCCTGCAAAGTCTTGCAATACTTCACAGTTCTCCATACCTTAGGAGCTTCAGCATGTGCTGCTTTCGAGGTAGCAAGAGTCATGGGTAGCCTTATGCAGGCCATGCTCTCTGATGACAGGCAAGGCTTTATCATGGGGTCCCAGTGAATTCTGGAAAGGCCTGCTTCCTGCATGCTGCTATACCCAAGAATTAATATGGAGAGGTGTGCACTGACCATGTAATGCTTCCAGGTACATTATGAACTACAAGGTAATGGAAGCATCTCTGTGTGTTTATGGATAGAACTTAGACAAGCAGAGTCACCTGAAAACAGATACTTCCATTCCTGCTTAGATTTCAGAACAGTGCGTTCATCACAGTGCCAAAACTATCACCCAATCCTAAACTGCTAAGCTGCACACTGAGTATGCAGTTGCCCCAGAACGTCTGTCATACAATGTCTCTATGTACTCAGCTTTTGCAGTGTAGAAATTTTGTTAGTTTTGTCTTCTTTTATTGACACTTGCATTTTATTGAGACCATGAGGCCTTGTCATTGTATTCTTAATTCTGCGTGCTGAAGTCCAACAGATTTTTGCACTTGTTGAATGCCAAGCACAAAGCAATAGACAAAATGGCATTCCTGACCTGCAGCTGGCAATCACTGCTTTTCCAGTTATTTGCGTTGTTCAGTTTTATGTAGATTATTTTCAGTTTGGTAGAATATTGTTAAATTTGGATTAACAGAAAGAGTTTGGGTGATCATAAGAATCCTTGTTCCTAACTACATCTATTCACAGTATGATCTTTTTAGATTCATGCATCTGAGGCATTTCAAATAGTAATTTTTCACATACACCATGGGTCAAGTGACATCCCAGTCACTGGCCAAATACCCAGGCTTGTCACACTGATTTTAAGAGAGGGATAAAATCTTGCCCAAGGCAGCTGCAATTGCCAGAAAACAGAATGTTCACTAATGGATGTATACAGCTACAAACTTGGCTACTTAAAATTTTAACCTCCCCCCAAAACTTGAAAGCTTCTAAAGCTTTCCTCACCACCTTGAATGGAGACAATTATTACACCTAGAGGGCAAGAAACATTGATTCTTTCTTCTGGATGCTATGGGACTCCCAACTATTTGCTCACTC
Organism: Elanus axillaris; assembly: GCA_026212715.1. Taxonomy (NCBI): domain Eukaryota; kingdom Metazoa; phylum Chordata; class Aves; order Accipitriformes; family Accipitridae; genus Elanus; species Elanus axillaris. The sequence continues at coordinate 17,798,856 of JANZLQ010000089.1, forward strand.
TTTAATGGCAAGGCAGATTAAGATATGATTTATGTTCACTGTTATGTTCTACTATCAACACATTGAACAACCAGCCCAGGAGAGTCCAAATGGCAGGATGTCCCAACAAACAACGATGGAGAACTGAAAAGGGATACTGTAACCAGGTAACTACTATTTCTGTTCTCTGAGGTAAGCAGTTCTACAATAATGGTGGATTTCAGCATAACAGGGGAGAAAAAACAACACAGTAACTTGCTAAGTTTACCAACTGATTATTCTCACTGAGACACACATACCACAGAATACCACTTACAGTGTCACAACTTTTTCAAGAACAGAGCCCTTGTGCTTGAAGAGCTCAGGAGTAACTCAGGGAAAAGGTTTGGAACAATAAAAACTAAAAATATAATTTCCTTTCCCAATCTAAAAAACCCTTCATTTTTTGGCTTCCCAAAAGAGCTACAATAATTGCACTGTTATTCTGAGACCTTCTCATAGCAACTTTCCATGACAAGAAATGGAAAATCTGAGGAAAGCTGATAGTGAGATAAAAGTAAAATACTTACAATGTCTCCAGAGAGGAAAATTGAATCTGGATAATCTAAGCAATGGAGAAAGTCAGAGACACAGAGCATTATACACTCGAATGAACTCACATTCACCATGCTGTTTTGTCTGTACAGCCCAAAGAACCCAGACACCAATGCCAGTAAAAAAATGTGTGATGAGACCCTCTGGCTAAATATGCTGCACAGCAGCACTTTGTTAGAAAAAAAGCTGAAGATCTGGCAAATCTATGTTCTAAAATGGGCCAAGCATAGAAGATTTGCTGTATTTTATTTTTGCCAAACTGTTATTGAATGTTTTAGATCCCTTTGAGAGTTCAAGGCATCAGGAAAAGAAATTCAACCATGTTATCCCATGAAGAATAGTTTTTAAATATTTCTACAGTAATGTGCCAAATTTTACAGTGTGTGTATAAGACAATGTGAATATTTTGGCTTGCCTTTGCCTATGCACTAATGCAGTGCTATGTACTTGCAAGTTCAAGCTTGCACACACCCATCTGTAAGTACTAAGCTAGCTTTGATCATTACCTCTGCTCCCATCCATGACACCAGGCCTATCTTGCAGAAGTAACCTGCAAAAATCTCTTTCCAATCAGCAGTAAAAGCACGGAAGATGGAGATAAGGGTGTATTGGGTCTGGCTGAGATGGAATTAATTCTCCCCATAGCAGCCCTCGTAGTGCTGTGCTCTGCATAGGTAGCCTAGAAGGGTGTTGATAACACACCAGTGTTTTGGCTACTGCTGAGCAGTGCTGGCACAGCATCAAGGCTCTGTCTCCAACATTTTTGACCCCCTAAACAGGAGGCTGGGGCTGGGCAAGATCTTGGGAGGGGACACAGCCAGGTCAGCTGACCTAAACTAACCAAACATATTTCATACCATATGATGTCAGCTCACCTATAAAAGCTAAGTAATACAAAGGGAGAATGCTGCCCCAAAAGGTGCAGTTCAGGAAAGAAATGGAAATGTTTCTAACTGGGAAGAAGTGACTGTATCCCAACCTTTATGTTGTTTGTGTATGTCTGCCATTAGTAATTGGACTGCAAGCCAGCTTGATTGTCTATGATTTAGTAATAAATCAAGGCAGGACATGAAGCTTTCTTCTGAGTCATTAAGGGTTAGCTACTAGTTTAATAGCTTGCCAGATGCTCCCTCTGGCTTGCCACAGAACCAGTTCTTTCCTACAATATATGGTACAGACTAAAAAAGGTTCCAAGAAAACACTCATGTGCTTGCAGAAGATATCAAATTAGAAGAGCTGGTTTTCTCAGGCTGTCAGCTGTATACGAAACCATACAGCACTCTGACTTACAGAGTACATCATTCCTTATGTCTTTTCAGTCCTTGCTGTTTAATCATTGGGCTACAAATCACACATACTAAAGCTCAGGTGAGTCACCAACATCACGAAAAACAAGATTAAGCCTGTCATATCCCATCTGCTCCATGCACACAAAACCAGTTGCACAGCTCCAGGACAGTGAAAGCCATAGAGTGTCATGGAAAGAAGCCAACTTCCTTTTTGCTATATTCTCCCTTTGCCATTTTTCCTCCATTGCAAATTAACATTAACAGTAATTTCTTGCTTTTTCTCACCTGAATTATGTGCTGGTTTTTAGGAAAATCTCACCCCAACAATCTTTTCCACAAATAGAGATTCAATTTCATTTACACTTCCTAGTACAGTGTTGATACATCAGGAAAGTGGCATACTGTTTCATGTGTCGCCAACAGTATGCCAGCTATTAAAATAATAATACTTAAAACTCTTCTACCAACCATTGTGCTGAACTACTGTACAGTAGAAAATAAAAGTTTTCATATATTTGACCTAAGCCATTCAAGATGAAATGAAATCTAGATACTTCCATTTCAGACTGGGAAAACTGACTCTGACAGGCAAATTGACCGGGGTCGTACAACCACCTAGAAAAATGTCTGTGTCCTCTAACTGTCTCATTGAATTAAATACCTTCCAATCACCTAATACTAGGACCCCTTCCTCAAGTAAACAAATCCATTTTAGCTATGGACAACTCTTTCCTTGCTCTAAATCTGCTCTTTTGTTTGAAATTTTCAAGCAACTACATCTCCATGTTCAGATGATATCTCCAAGTAAGTAACTCAGTATACCTATTTTCTAATGAAGGCAGCACTAAAGGAGGAGTAAAGCTACCTGTATTATACATTTCTATACCCTAATAATTTTTATGTCAGCACCAACAGCACAGCTTTTTATAAGGCTTTTTATTCTCCTACCAGTAGTTCAAACCACACACGAGACTGATTTGCTCCAATTTTAACTCTATGCAAGCCTTATCTTAAGTAATAGCACTTGTGCTTCTGCTTCCAGGGATCCCAGGTTTTGTAGGTAATATCCACTTGAATGGTGACTAGGAAAATGAGGATTGAAAAACAATAAACTTTCCTCCACAATCTTTTCTATATCACATAAGCCTATGTGGCACATCTCATCTTTGAGCTATTGCTGAAGCCCATGCCTTCCATTTCCTGCAAATCAATGAAAGGGATATGAGTGTATTAGATAAGGTTTCAGCAAACGTAAATTTTCATATAAGGTTCCACTAATAATCAGCATTACCGCAGGAAAATTTGCTTGCTTGGGGAACCCTAAATGTAAGTGAAAGCATAGTTACCATATGAATCCTAATGTTGGTAAACCAGAAATATCTATGGTGGGTTTGAATTAATACCTAATTTCTTTTTGCAAGGAGAGGAATCTGTAGAGACTGTAACTCAGCCAAAATTTTCAAACAGAAGTACTAAAGAAGTACTAAAAATCTATGCTTAAGCAGTTGGTCATCTCAACTGTCTTTTCACAGTTTGCTTTTAGGACCCCTATTTTCAAACAGGGGTCAGGACTCATTAAATGTTTAGTATTTTAAATATGATGTGCAGCTCTGATCAGGAACAGTCTCCTACCCCATTCTTGACATGTCAGAAATATCAAATAGTCCTTTTGAGCTCAAGGGATTCTCAATGCTGTTTGCAAGATCTGAACTTGCTTGTAAGTCAGCACCTTCCAGATCAGGTAAAGGAAGTGAGCTGAAGCTGTTCAGCTTCTGAAATACTGAGGTCCTCATCTTCCCAAATACTTGTTATACCTTTCCAACAGGAAAGGATCATCAGCTCCCATGTTAAAAGCTAACAGCAATTACTTCCTTATGTTGAAAAAAAGAAACACTTAAGACTGTTTATAAGCAGGCAACTCACTTTTAGCTAGAAGCCTTCTATATCTGGTTTCACTTAACATACAAGCTTGTTTTACTACTTAATTTCCCAGGGAGCAAGCAGAAACATTTAATATCCAGGATGTTTGAAGAATGGTATTCTCTCAGACAGGAACTCTATGAAACCAGTTTTACCATTATAACATCTTTTCAATGGTAAGTATGTATGGCGTGTTGTCTGATGTTCCTGTTCTTGTTATGCGAACACAGGGAAGGGGATACATTTATGTGTCTGCAGCATGAAATTCCAGAGTTTGGCAGAATAGTTCATATGTATTAAACTGACAGAGAAAATTGCATGCTGTTTAAATTTCACTGAAATGAAGAGACTGCATATTAATAATTTTAAATTGGTTCTTGCTAGAAAAGGGGTTAAGCTGGCAAACAGGACACTGACAACATTGGCTAGCAAGCTTTCCTCTTAACTCAACTTGGAATTAAGTTAACAGGTTTATTTTTCATGTTTAGTTGTGTTCTAAATTGGGCTTCTTCACAACTTAAGCCTCCCCCCAAAAGTCCCCCTCAGAACCACACACAAGTACAGACACAGTCCTTTGACTTGCTCCTCCCTAAACAGAGCAATGTGTCTTATATGATGAGTCGGTTTTAGCTACAAAGGAAACATTTGCAATGAATGATGTGTGAACTCCTCCATGGGTAGGCTTGGGAGGGAAGGGAACTAGGCAGAAAGGAGCTTCGCTGGCTAGATACTTTTATTGTCCCACTTGCATTGCCACTTTCATTGCCATTTTGTTTGCTGTAAAGTTCATTTATTTCAAATTAGAAGAACAATACCTAAGATGTTCTTGTAAGTCTCTTTCATAGCTAGGAAGCTTTACTGCAGTTTATATGACACACTTTTGCCAGCAGATAGACAAGAGTAAGATTAGAGGAAGCAGGAAAGATACACATATGGAAACTGAGGTACTTTATGACTTTGGGAAGAACAGAGATGTAATAAATAAGAAACAGAGAAGAAGCAAAATGGGAGACACTAGACCAAGCTTTTAAGTAAAGCAATTATGTGAAAAGACAGAGAGACACAAGCCATATCATAGCTGTTGCATCTCCCTTCCATCTCCACTTCCACAGTCCTAACAACTAACAAGCAATGTTCTCTTTTGATCTTCCTCATTTCAGTTGATCCTTTATTATACCATGTAGAGTAGAACAGTTTCAATGGGAAGGCACAAGAACACTCCTACTGCAAAACAGTTCAACACATGGTTAAGCTATGAGGGGCAAGAATACTATTCCAAAGAGTGAGAAACATGGGGTTTAACCCTCAAATGGAGTAAAGAAATTAAAGGTAAGTGTCCTGGGTCTTGACTGAGTGTTCTGACTACTGAGCAATTATATAGAAAGTGAAACTACCACGCCCTGACAGGTCTTTCACTATATGCAAAGCCTAAACCCATAAAAGTACTAACCAGATAAAGCACCTCAGGTAAGATGAACAGAAGAATGTCTAGTTTACAAATTCCACTATATACTGAGGAACTGGTGAACTTACCAAGCAACCCCAGCTGCACAGTAACTGAGCAGAAGTTCTGAGGATTTATATCTTGGACCCAGGTATTTATTCCTACTAAGACTTCTCTGGATATAGCATTTGACGTCTATGCTCCCAGTTCCTCTGTTTTTCCCCAAGGATAATTGTGCCTCCCTGAATTGCTGTAATGGAACAGCAAACACAAAGAATGCAAGACACATCCTATGACAGTGGAGGCACACAAATTATATAGAAAGGTGTGAGAGCTCTGAGAGTATTATTAGCCTTCATAAAACAGGTCTACAAAGTACCAAGAAAATTAATGAAATGAACTAGTAAAACTGGCAACAAACAGGGCTTCAGGTACAAGGTCTGAGACATGGACTTATCCAAGATTAACTCTGGTTTAATATGAAAAAAGAGTTCAGTTCTGGAAACCCATAGTTTGACAGAATCAAACAATAGTTAACCCCCCATAGCTCATAATCATGTGAAAAAATTTACAGTGCTGCTTTGAGTTTTTGAACTGTAGTTATTGTATATATGTGGGACACAATCCTAGGAAAGGCTGAAAAAGTTTAGGTTGCATTGTCTTCAGATGAATCATTGAATTACATTGTTATACTGTATATGACATTTAATGTACTGTCATACAAAAATCTATCATAACTCAGTATCATGATACATGAGAGGAATAAGTGAGCTTATAGTTATATACTTGCTATTGTTAGAGCTTGGTGGAGTGATTATGCTATAAAATTAGCTTTCCTTAAAAGATGTTCCTGAAATGTCTTTAAAGAGAGCTGTAAGAACTACAAGCTGGCACCTGCTATGGACCATGTTGAAATAGATTTTTTCTGCACATTTTCTTGTGACGCTCAAATATTGCCACTTAAAGAAGCCAGAATTAAACAGGTAGAACACAGATGATTAGTTCCAGTCCCTACAAAGACCCCTTCTGACTATAACACGAATGAAAGCATTTTCCCAACTCAAATAGAAGTGACTCTGCACCTGGATGTGGATCTGCCTCTTCTCAGAAATACTCTCTTCTGTTTCTCCAGCAGTCCTTCTTACAGCACTTCCTTGGCACTCCTGGCAGAGATATAGGAAGTAAGAAAAAAAAAAAATCAATTCAACTTTTAGGGAACAAGGAGTCATCAGTACTATTGCTTTCAGTTCACCTGCCCATGGGGAAAAAAAAAGCTTTCTCAAGTTGAGTAAAAACTACGCATATAAAATTGGGTTAAAGAAACATCACTCTGGTTGCAAAAATCAAGCTCTCAAACATTAAGAATCACCAGAATTAAGATTACTTGTGTGACACTAAAGCAGTTCCCTTATGTATTTCAGTATGGTTTTAATTATATAACATAAAGGGTTTTTCACAAGTTCTATGCTTCACTCAATACAAGAATGGACAATATTCACTTACTCACTTAATACTTGGCTTTATCATCATTGTTCAGGATACAAAGAAGAGGGAAGAAGCCACTGCATTAAGCACCAAAATGTCTCTATAGCTTTGTGTGCTATGGAGAACTGAGGGCATGCCAGTGGGGAAGAAGAGCACAGCCCATGCTCCCTTGCCAGCAGCCAGCCATTGCATAAGCAGTGGCTTCATTTGGGTACAGCTATGGATTTCCAGGAGGAGAGAAGTTTCTGCTGTTTATAGCTCTGGCAACTCACAGGAACTCACTTCCTCACTAGCGCAGGCACTCTTCTGCATGCCTTAGAGGTTAACTGGTCCTTCTCTTATCTTTTCATCCCCCCACTTTTCCCATATCCCATCTGTCCTCAACCTGTACTCATCTAGAGATAATGTTGCTGCCCACTGTCTCCTATGTTTGTCCTGATCATCGGAAACCAGCCACACAAACCAAGAGGGATCAGGCATATGTAAATGTGAAGTTTCCAGTCAAAACCTGAAAAGAAGGCAACAAGTAGCAGAATGCCTTCAGCTCTGAGAGTACATACCCTCTCTCAATGCAAAGTCTTATTTAAAACTTTGGAAATAATGACAGACATTCAGGTTTAACATGAGTGACATCTCTGGAGGGAGAGGAACTGGTCATAAGTAAGGTTTTGCTATCTTTGTGGGAGATGAATACAGTGGGTGGAGTTTATCATCTGGCCAAATAAGAAAGTCCTAATGTCTGGTCTAATGTGGAAAATTACTTCTGTGAGCATCCGATGAGGGTGAAGGTCATGCATATGTGTTCCCATCCTCCAGGCTTGTACTTTAGAGATGTCTCACTTTGTTTGTTTATGTGGTATGATTGCTTACAACATCAAACATGAAAACCTTAAAATAATATTTCAATTGCAAGCATCATCAAGCTCCAACTTCTCTGAAATCCCATTTATTTCCACAGGAAGAATTGCTGTTAGTGCAGTACAGAACTCACTGACTTCAAACGAATTCAGCCTCAACATGAGAAAGAGAAGCAAATCTCTCCCCAGAGAAAGTAACAGTATACATAAAAGGGAAAGTAAGTGAAAGAAACTGCAAAAGAGAAAAGATGAAAAGCAAGGAATACAGTTAAACTGAGCTTAGTCATTACGAGGTGGTCAGTGCTGCTACTTGCCTCTATTTGAAAAACATTCAATCTCTTGTCTCAAGTGATTATCTGAAACTTGTAACAGTAAAAGCACACATCACGACCACAGGGAGTGTGGGATATGCTAGCGCAGATGGATCCCAAGTCTGGTAGCTGATTTCCTACTGCACTCATATCACAAGGAAAGGCAAAATAAGTAATTAGCACAAGTAGTTCTTCTTCTTTCCCTATATCCTTCATGTACAACTACACCAGGAAGTAGTTGTAACTTATTTTTACTTGTGATCCTACAAGTTATTTACCATAGGCTTTTTATGTCTAGACACCAAAGTGACTCCATACCATTCATAAAGGGAGGAGATGCAGTGCTGAGCTCTGTAAATAGCTGCCGACTTCCTCTGCTCTTCCCACCTTAGACTGCAGTAGGTGTGCCAGATCTGCAAAAATGGAGCTCATCTTTCTGATGTATTACTGGATTTTTAAAGCTTGGTCTTTTGGTAATTCAGGTGCACAACTAACTAACTGTACTGTGTCTAGCTCAGATTACGGCTGAGGATGGATCTTGTGGGCAACTGGAAAAGAACATTGCCTTTGCTTTTATTGTGGGAAGCATTGCCTAAGCCTAACGCTATTGGAGGTGGCTCATGGGGATTGCATCTGGTTAAGGAGGAAATTACAACCACAATAATTAGCATCAAATTAGCCGCTCTGTCATCTTGAGCCAGGCAAGCCCACCACATTCCTTTTACCAGCTGCCCTCTGGTGGAAGAAGGTGCTGCAGAACAGCCCCAGACAGGAAAACCCTGGTGCTGTGCACAGGCCAGGTGAGAGCCACAGGTGGCTTCCATATTTCTGCTTGATTTCACTAGAAAGTGGTTATGGATGGGCCACTTGTGAGTTAAGCCAGGAGGGACCAAATTAGGAGGAACAAACCCTGAGCAGATGCCCCCTGCCCAGGGGCAGGAGAACTTTGCTAGGCTGAGCTAGAGTGGTTGACACCACTTTAGCATAGCACCTCTCTTTATGTGGTCACCTAGTTTCTGACAAGTAGGTAGACAACACTTTCTGTATTTATGTCCAAGATTTCTAAAACTTTGACCAGAATCATGTTTGCAAAGCTTTAAAGTAAGGTCTTCATATTAATCAGAAAGGGGCTCTCCAGTTGTAATTATTATATTATAATAATTACCATACTAATTAAATTCAATTGTTCTTACTGCCTTCTCTCTGAGTTTGGCTACATGCTGGTACTATTTCATCTTCAGAGAGACCAATGAAATCTTTAATTGGGCAGCTTCATGCTTGGTGCTCCAAGTTTGAGTCACTCACCAGCCTACCCCCATCCTTCTGCACAGGTGATGGTTGTGGGGTCATGTCTCAGGAAGACCACAGAAGCCCAATCCAGAACAGAGGAAGCAACAAAAAACAGGGTGGAAACACTGCCCAGAGGAAAGCCAGGTCTGCAGGCAAGAGGCATGGCCATGCAAGGCGAAGGAATGGGTGTTCACGACCAAGCAAGTATGGGTAACCAAGCAATAGGCTCAAACTTTGCACAGAAACATTTGAGGTGAGACATCAATAAAAAATTCCAAGCTATAAAATCAACTAGACCACAGAATAATCTTCTTGGGGAAGTGGTGGAATTGCCATTACTGGAATGGTTCGTGCTTGGTCTAGACAAGTCACTTGGGAAGTTTGAAGGGAACGGCTTGGCACTGACAGAGGGGCTGGGCTGGATGGGGCAATAGGTCATTTTCTGTCTCTGCATTTTATGGTTCTATAAATTTTCACTCCATTAGAAAGAGGAGAGAGAAAACAAACAAACAAAAAAAGCCAAGGCCAAGCAGAGAGAGGAAAAAAACCCATCAGCCAGGGGATGGCTCAAATGGCACTTGACATGGCAGAAGAATCACAGACTTCCTGTAGTGGGAAGGGATCCTTGAGTCCAGCTCCCTGCTCCAAGCAGGGCTCGCTGTAACAGGCTGCCCAGCATCACATCCCAGTGGAACCAGCACCCTCCCAGGGTGCACCCAGCTAGAGCAGCCCTTTCGCATGGTCAGCCCTGCTCCTCCACCTCCCTGGAGGCCTGCACCCTGCATAAGTTCCCACTCCGGGGAAACACCCAAGAGACTGGTAGGAATTAGATGCCTGGGTTTTGGTGCCCCAAAGCAGAGGGAAAAAAATGTGTCACTTTCTGTTGGCCTGTCTCAGCATGTGGCTCTGGGTGTGGGAATGGTCCTGGCAGCTGTGACCTCAGTGTCCCACCATGGTGCCAGAGGTGCTGTGCTCCTGGAGAAACTGCTGGGGCTGAGACCTGGACCCGGTTTTGGTGGCTGTGGCCCCATGGGCCACACTTAGCTTTGCAGCAGCAGAGGAAGAGGATTGAGCCAGAGTTTTATCCAGGGAATGAGATTTGTGTCTGTCAAAATCCAGTCTTCCTCCTGCTTAGCCAAGCCACAGGCTGTTGGTGGAATATATTATGTCTTCCACCTTAGGTGCATCTTAGAAATGGGGAGTTATGTTGTACATGTTTATTGGGGGATAGAAGGACTGCCAGAATAAAAGGCAGTTGAGTGTTTAGTTTTGGAGAGGGAGGGCCCAGTTTGCACTGGTGTCACTAGTCATCAGCAGCATCACAGCTCCTGTCCTGCATCCTGGTGGTGCCATGTCCCTCTGCACCACCACAAAACCCTGAACTGTTCTGGGAATTGGTGTCCCATGCCCACTTAGATATCTACACCAAAAAGATATAAAAGTAGCACTGCATTTCCTCCTTTTATAAATGGTATGGAACCACTTCGGAGTCTAGACATAAAAAGCCTGTGGTGAAAAGCTATTGTAAGATCCCAAGTAAAAAAGTAACATGGTACCCATGTGTTCCCACAGTCCCATACAACCAGATGGGCAGAACCATGCAAAGCAGAGGGCCCAGGCAGCGCTTGGGGAGTGGGAGAGCGAGAGGTGGGTTGCAATAACCTCTATTCTTGGCCACTCTCCAGTCAATTCCCACCACATGCATTTATGTGCACAATTAGTGTTCTTGCAGTCTTTGAATGCAGGCCAGTTAACAAGTTGAAAACTCTTCATTAAAACATAGTCTCTTCCTTGATTCCCCCAATCACACACACATATCCCTGGGCTACCCAATTGCCCTTCCTGTGAAGGCAGAGTTAAAAATACTCCCAGAGCCAATTCCCCTTGGAAGGAACTGCTTGTGCCACACGTGTTTGGGATCAGTAGGGACACTCTCTGCACTTGGCCTAGTTAGCTGTAATGGAGGGGGAGAGCAAAATCCAAACCACGTGCTTGAGCCCTCCTCTGAATTTAATACAAGCAGTTTCACACTGACCTGCTGGCCCTTCTACCCAAAAGCACTGGTGCTTAACAGTCTCTGGATCTTTAACAGTTCCCTGGGTCCTTCCACATGCCCCTCCCCAAACACATGAAGCCTGGTTGGGGGTGTGGGTAGGGCTTTGTTTTCCTTCCCCATGGTTTTACAGGGCTGCCTTTCTTCACTCCCCTGCATTTGGAGGCACTGGGCACCCTTGGGGTTGTGAGTGGCTTGGGAGTTTCAATGAGAGAGATTTATTGTAGAGATAAAAGAATCCTGTTTGATATCACAGACTCTGATGATGATTTTCAGTGGTATTTCTTCATGATTTAAGTTGTACTGGAATACTTTTCCCAGAGAATGGATTTCTAGTATATTACTTTCATACCGAATTTCAGTAAATGTCCCTTGAGATTTAAAACACATATGGAAGTTTATCAGTGAAGAAGTAAAACCTACACTTGTCTGCCACACCTCCTACCTGACTAGAGGTGGTATGATGTTGTTCAGATTTTGTTCTTTCAAGAGCTTTATAATTATACTATGAAGTGATAAAGGCACTTGATGGTTTGTATTATTTCAGTTTTTCATGTTGGTATTATATGGAAACATTTCAAGTAAGCTGTCCCAAGGCATTGACACAACACTTTTTAAATCTACACACATGATTCTGTAGCATATCAACAAAATTCCCTGCTACATAAAGCCTTTAGACCACAAACATGGCAAGAGTACTGAGAAAGGAAAGCATATTTTTCATGACGTGTTTTCAGCAAAACCAAAGGGTGTGACTCAGTTTCCCTTCAATCCTCAGGAGCACAAAGGACCCTGGCTTGCAATCTGAGCCATAAAATGGACTCAAGTCCCACACTCACAGCACCACCACAATGAGCCCTTCATTAGCCAGCACTTCCCATCAGACTGTTAAAGGGGACACAGGTTTACCAAACAGCTAATCCTTGATAATGAAAGGCTTCCAACAAAGCCATCTTTCCAGGGAGTCTGGCCACTTTCACATTAGCAAGAAGTGAATAGACAAAGTGGTTCAGGAAACGTGCCAAGCAGTAGTAGCTCATGTATTGAAACACAAAGACCTGCAGTCTTCAAGGGAGCTAAAGAAAAAACACAGTAGTGTTTTGAGTTGTTTCTTGTCATCATAGCTACTTTCTTCTTTCTACTTTTCTTTCATATTATTTCATGAATAGTCTTCAAAATATAAAATATATATACATTTGTCTCTTAAATTTCACTTGCAAATATGAATCAGTCTCCACACTGCCTTATCCCATTCTCCATGTGAGACAAAGGTTTCCTCTTGTTGCTGTGGGCCTCTTCTGGACATATGCCCATTTTCTTGCTATCACTCCCTAAGCAACTGTAACATCATAGACCGCTACCCCTTCATTTCCTAAGGGTTTTGTTTTATTTTGGTATTTAACAGGCCAACAATTGGATCTTTTCCTTTTGGGGTCTATTTTAAGAAGGCTTTGTTTAATCAGATTTAATTAAGCATTTAAGATTGAAGATAAGTATTTTTCCTTTAGAATTGTAAAGACATATTATTTGGATTTGGGTAAACAATGTCAAGATTAACATCAAAACGTGAAATAGAAGGGTTATGGAAACAGCTTCTTTTTGACAGAAGGACGTGGCAAAACAAATTCAGGGTGGCTGAAGAAGCAATTCACAAAGACAGAGAAGCTATAGGGTGGGCAGGTTTGAGTATTGAAGCACAAGGTGTGTATAATCTTCAGTGCACAGTGGAGCTCTGGGAGGGACCGTGCCACCCTTGTTCACCTTCCCTGCAAGTGGTGAAGGGAGCAAGAGGACCAGCATGTTTGTGTTGCACCTCCTCATAAAAGAGAGCAACACACTTCAGCACTGTGACGGGTTAACCATGGCTGGACGCCAGGTGCCCACTAAGTCGTTCTATCACTCCCCCCCCCACTTTCGCTGG
>JANZLQ010000089.1:17812098-17827734 GCA_026212715.1 Elanus axillaris
GGCTGTTATTGGCTCTAACGGACAAAGGGGAAGCTTCCAGCAGCTTCTCACAGAAGCCACCCCTGTAACCCCCCCACAGCCACAGAAGCCACAGAAACCCAATACACACTGCACAAAGCAGTTTTGGCCATTCCTAACTCATCCACCTATGCCCTTATTTTTTCCCTCCAAGGGAATATGAAGGTACTATGGACTTCTCTGGGAGCACCTGTCCCTCAGTCTCATGTGTATGGTGGGGCAGAAGAAGGCAGCTTGCTGGGAGCAAAATAACTGGTATAACCCAGTACTGAAAACCCTTGAGACAGAACTAGGCTGACACCTGATGGTTCAAGTTCAAATCTGACAACAATTACGCTAACTGCTCATGTTGGTTGGTAGATAGACAACTCCACTTCCTATCGCAGTCACTTTAAAGAAGGAGCTTTTATGTCGACACCTATTTGGGTCTAATCAGTTTATATTCCAGCAGAATTAGCCAGATCACGAATTCAGCTCAGAAAGTCACTGGCCGTGCTGCCGAAGTGGTTCCCTCCGCAACAGGCCGCCTCGGTGCCGGCAGCCACCAGAGGGCAAGCTGCTCCCGCTCCAGCCCCGGCACCAGGGAGCCCTCTCCTGACCACGTCTTCACGCTTCCCATTTTCTTCAAATACAGCTGAGCAAATACATTTTTGGACTGAGCTGAGGCTGCAGGAAAGGCAGTAACCCGCCAGTGTTGCCTGGGGTGTAGAGAGAAAGATGAAGCAAACATCAGGAGTCCCACTAAATCAGGCTGCTGGAATGACCCTATTTCAACCCATGTAGTCCATTACCTTTCTAAAAACCATTCTTGAGAGACAAAGGTTGCAAACCTTCTCATTTCTTATTTTTCTAAACTAAGTCACTAAGACTTGCAGTGAAAGAGATCTGCTTAAAGCTATAGGTACTGAAGGTCTGCAATCTCTGTATGATGCACAAGAGGTTTTTGTGCTGAGCGACCAGCCATAACTTGGTGCTTGTGATGATGTGAGGCTTTGCCAGGGATCACAGACAGTTTGCCAAGAAAGCTCCAGCATCTTGGGGAAAGTCACTCATGTGACAGTCTACTTTTATAGCAGTCTGTTGACCTCTGGGCTGAATCTGACCCATAACCTTGCTGAGTATTTCCTAGCATGCCTGTGGGTGTACAGGCACAGACTTTCAGCTTGCTGCTCTACACCCACAGTGAGAGGGGACTGCCATCTCGTCAACAGAGAACGGCCATGAGAGTGCATCACAATGGCATCCAACCTGCTGCTTTGCAGGTGCTCAACCAGAGCTCTCCAACTGTTTCATACCATGTCCATCACTGACAGTCAGGGCCGACCTTAACACCAACCACAAAGGCATGCCTGCTTCCCCTCTAGCCTGCCCATCTTTTTCCCAGAGCCTTATCGACGCCTCAGGCAAGTCTCACAAACTCAGCTGAAGTGCAAAGGAATAGCAGAACCCTTTCCTTGTGGCCTCTTTCTGCAAAGTGCTTGGGATTCATACAATGGAAACTGGCCAGCACTTCTCAACTCTGCATCCCCAACATCCCTTCACTCCCACCCATGGGTGCAGACCAGCAGTTTGCAAACAAATATCTCAAATATCTCTGCTTCATGACAGAGATGAACAAAATGGCATTAGTGCTTTGACTAAACTTAATACACCAGAGAGTAAGTCAGGTAGCTCAGGCTGGTTGAGAACAACCCACAGTCCAACCAAGATGAGTGTATCCTTGCCTTAAAAGTCCAAGGCAAATAAATGAGACTTGGGTCTCAGTTCTTCTACAAGATTCCCTACTTAGGGAGGAAAAACAAAACAAACCAAAACATGTAAATCACTTTGAAGATCTAGGGTCTGTGTCTGGGCAAAGAATGTAAAATAAGGCTTACCATCAGAGCAGTATGATTTCTACAGGCTTTAAAGCTATGTGAAGTTGAACATTTGCCGTATTGGAGTCCTCCCCTCCTTGTTTATTTGTCACAGTAAACTGAACCAAATAAATTATATCATTTTCTCTTTTGAAATAAATGAATGGATAATCCTCATTTGCATTTGGCAGGCTAGCACAGACCCTTCTCCAGTCTTGACAGATATTGCATATAATGGCTTTTTTTGTTCAGGTCCACTGTCCAAATGTTGAAAGAGTCTTTACACATTATACTCTGTTACTAAAAGACAAAAGCTAAACTGTAACTGAGGATTTGCATCTATGCAGCATCTCTGTGCTCTGCTAAACAACAGCTTGCTCCCCAAGACACAGAACTGATGAAGCCTGGTTTCCTACAGATTTTTGTCCCCTAATATACCTTCTACTCACCACATTAGCTCTGTTCCTACCCATACTCCTTACACATTGCCCTGTCAATACATAAATGCTGACTGGCCAGATGAGGTCTGTCAATAAAAATACACATTAGAAGAGTTCCTTTGGTAAGAGCACTAATTTGGATGTTCCTTGTTTACTCAACTGCCAGTGCTCATGAAACTTGCAGGAAGCCTTGATACTTCTCCTTTAAATTTGGTCAAAAACTGTTAGTAGTTTCAAAAGTTACATGCATGGAGACAGACATAGATCTCTCAGTTGACTCATTCCTTTAGGAATTAAGCTAAAAACTTACTAAAAAGTGATTCTTCAAGTTCCTCAGGACTGCAAAAGATGGTCCTTTGCCATTTTAGAAGTTAGAAGTGCAGTCATGCTCCTCAGCAGCATGACTTGCAATGGACTCTTGCCACCTAAATCGAAAGCTAGTGGACAAATTCTATTTTTAAATCATACTGGATCAAGTAAAGCACCTGACGGCAGCACAACTTCCCCAGGGACCTGTTCTCCTTGTCACCTGAAAGAAGATGGGAACTGAGTTCAGGCAACAAGAAATAAAAGACTTTGGACTCCTGAGTTAGCACAGCATTGAGGGGATGAGGGAAGTCTTTAAGCCATGTACTTTGCCCTTACTAAGGAACACTGAGATGGAAAGATGAACAAGTTGAGCCTCCTTACTGTTGAACAACTGAGTATGGCTACAAACTCTAGAGTGAGAAAAACCACCACCAGAAGCTGGCATCTACCATGAAGGAAGTATCTTTACAAGCATCCCAGTGCTTTCTACATAGTGCCTAGCACAGCCACAAATGGAGATGTCAACACTAATGTAAAATGGAAATACTGAAATGCACCTTACCCCCATGCTGAGCTAGAGGGACCTAGGCCCGGTTCACTGTGAACAAGAGTTACTGTTTGCATAACCTGCAACAAGGGGAAACATTTCACAAATGACTGAAAAAAAGCCAGAGCAGCAATACATAAAGGAAGTCACTCTATGCTCCCCTCAGGCTAAATCCTTGTCCTCACTGAATGTGAGCCCAGGGGTTTACAAGCCAGTTTCCATAGGAAGTGATGCCCTGAACCAGGCAGTCAAAGAAGACACTGCACAGAAACAGTTATAACAAAAAAGAGGCTACAGTGATGCAAACTCAAATGTCATGCTGTAAACGGGGACTTACTGTGGAATACATCTACCTTATATCTACTACTTTGAACAAATGCCAAGGAAAAGCCTGGGTTTGAGCCAATCTAAACTGAAACTAGTTAGAGGGAATATTGTGGGTTGCTCTTTGGTATTCCTTCACTCGTAAAATAAAGAAGGATAGGCATTGAGTGTTTAGGTTATCTGCATTCAACTCCTTGCTCTGTCTCAGACTTTCTGAATGACCTTGAGCAAATAATTCACTGCCTCAGTCTCCTTTTGCTACATCACAAAAGATACTGGAAGACTGAATTCATGCAGAAGGCACTCAGACTCCACGGTGATAAGTTCTATAGAAAAACCAACTTTCTATATAAAAGAAAGTACAGGCATATTTAAAAGAAAAGATAATGCCGTCCTGACTCTCTATAAACTACTTGTTCTCCTGAAAGGCCTCCTCCTCCAAGCTGTTTTGGTTTTTGTTCTTTACCATAAAAAATCTTTAGCATTTGCAAAGTAACAAATTCTTTTTTATCATTCTTTTTTCCTTCTTTGCAAGGGACATAGTTATCTTGTAAGTGCTTCTTTATATTAAAAGTTAACACAAGTTATCAGAAAACTCATGGTCAATTTATTACACACCAATACCAGGTTTAAATTAAGTTTGGCCAGTGACACAAACTCATTCTCTTGACTGCAGACCAAGTATTTGAGAAGTATTAATCGTTGCATGCAACAATTTCACCTGTCATGTACTAACACACACGTATCACCAGTGCACTCTTTCTACAACAGCCTCTGAAGTACCAGTATGAAAGCAAGTTCTAAATGCAGACAAATGAATCCATATTCTATCTTTGCTTTCAGAGCTTACGCTGACAGCAAACAGAATAACCAACATTATGCTTCATCAATTCAGGAGAAAATACTTGGCACAACTCCGACATGGAAGGCAACAGAGATCTGTAGCACCTTCGTAATCATAATTCAGGTAACAAACACACAAGACAGATTACTCACTGGGCCTTTTTACTGGTATTTAATCAAACATTAAAAAAAAACCCAGAAGACAGTATTTGGTGATGCAGGGTAAGAGCTTACTTCTATGTAAAAGAAATGTATTTCATTTGTAATGTGAAATGCTGGCTTTTGCACAAATGGTTCACATAGCCTCCTACCTGAGGGCAAGGATTACTGAAAATACTTTCTGGTATCATTTTAAAGATAAGTACACAGCAATGTCCGAACCGGCATACTTGCTACTAAATTCTGCATGGCCTCCCATACAATTCTGGATGCTGGAGTTTTATTACTTCCAGATGGTAGTATATTAAGCTTTTTTATGGCACCCTCTAATAAAATGAGGTCCATATGGGTTCAGTGACCATAGCTTTCTCCAATATGAACAGACTTACTGTTTCAGACCTACACTAAAGTAGTCTGAAAAGTCTGTAGACTGTTAGTCACAAGCCATACAGTTGCTCTGAGAATCTGCATAGCTCAAACTATCAGCGATTACTCCACATCTATGTTCCTTAAGGGAGGGATTTTCAAAAATGCAAGAATAACATTGCCACCAAAAGTCTTCTTGATCTTTCAAAATTTTAGTTTTCATCTACATTCATGAATTCCAAAGGGTATTTCATTTGCTACATTGCAAATATGAGAACCCATGCTCTGTACCACCACTTGTGGGAGTCAGTCCTACAGTTATTTTGACTTCATGACCACAATGACATGAGATTTTACAAAAAGTCTTTACACAGTTAATCGCTGTGTACCTCCTTCCATGTTTGCTGCCAAGACAGAAACACAGTTCTTTCTCCACTAAAAACATGCTTGAAATAAATGCAGGCTTTTCATATTCGACACCATACGTACTCAGGACATCGTTATTTATATGACTTCTTTCTTTGCTATTACTTTAAATATCATTGGGCAGCTAGAAGTCATAATGTGCATAATGAAAATCCAGAAGGAAAAATATGAACATACTCTGGTTAAATTTCACTTGCCAAACACAAGATGGCTTCAGAGGCATTTCACATCTCTTTGGAGGTTTTTCATATAGTGTTTCACAGAGGTCACTGCTCTTTAACCTACTGGCTGTCACTGGACCCTTGAGAGGACTCTACTTCCCTATGAACTTGCTCCTTCCCAAAGCACAAGTGGTATAAACAATAAGAAAAGGAGATACAGAGGGCAGATGTCTGTGCTGCATCAGACAGATTTGCTTGTGATTGGTGTGAGCTATTTGGTCCCAACATGCTAACTTTACTCCATCTGCTGCAATAGCTAGAAACACATTCAATTCAGTATTTCCTTCTAGGACTGCAATGATTACTACAGGGCAATGTCAATATAAATGGGACAGGATGAGTTCTGCCTAATAGAGGAATGGGAACAGCATGCTCTCTGTTAAGATTTCCTTTGTAATACACTGATAATATTCTCTGACCAAGGCATAACATCAGTCCTTCACCTCATCCTTTAATACATCTCAGGTGTGTTAAAGACAGCTGAAAGCCAAACTGGATGTAAACAATGTATGTTCTGAGCTTATTACAAAACCATAATTCAGGGATCCTCTCCCTTGAGTAGCAACACAGCCTTTTTGCAGAAAATATCCAAAACACTAATGCCAGTGGGATGAGAACTTACAGCAGAAAAGAAGTACTTCCTGACAAACAGGATGGCATGTGGAGTCACTCTTCTCCCATGCAGGGACAGGTCCCTCTCTGACAGCTGAGGAACTGTCTCTCCATCATCCACGTTAACTCCTGATTTACACTTCACCAAACTTTCTCTGACAGTCAGACAGATCCATTGTGTCACATGCCTCAATCAGGAAGACAAGAGAGCTGACAGGAAACCCCCTTGTCTAAACAAACCCCAGTTAATGCCAGCTTGCTATTTCTCACACCCCTGTCATCATCTCTCCAGTATGTACTAATGACAGGACAAGATCAAATTGCTGGCAATGGTCACAGACCTGGCTTCTGAACTAGCCCTTGGAGACATGGGCTAAATCATCAGCACCTGGCAAAGCACAGACCACACTGAGATGAACCAAGATGCACCAGTGCAAGGTGGTAACCAGGTCTGGTCTTTGTTTTGTTCCATCAGCAGTGAATACTGCCATCCACTACAGGAGTCCCACAGCATTAACATGTTCTCTGGCTTTCTGTTCCCTAGTAACATAGCACTTTGTATAAAATCAGAAGCAGGCAGCAGGTCTGCTCTCCATGCAGCAACAGCTCCTCCTTCAGTGCTAAGTGCAGGAAAAGAAGAGATGCTCACCTTCTTTGAATCAATAACCTCTGTCGTGCTTTAACTTGCATTGTTGGCTCTACTCCCACTCAGACAGAAGCATCTAGCTTGAATTTAGTGGTGCCTAAAATCCAAGCTGAAAACAGACAAGCAGGATAAGGCTTGGGAGCTATTGACTTTCAATCCCCTTATTACAAGCAGAAAGTTGGACACTGAATACCCATCAACTGCCAAGTTCAATTCTTCTGCTAATGGAGTCACTTCATAAGGTAGATGATCACAGCACAGTGCAGTTTATGCTCTTTGGAGAGGGCACTAACTTGAACCAAGTAGTCTAATGGAGAGACGTATTGCATTCTCTGCCAACTGCCATTCTTTTATCCATCTGTCTCTTAGCTCCAGCTGCCTGCTCCCCTCCTCTGAGACCTCAGACCTTGCCTTTTTGACCTGTAATCTCTGCTATGATTTTTAGTGCTGTATTTACAATCAAATTAACCAAATCAAACTAACCAGAACAATTGCTTTAGTAAGTCTTTTGTATTAGTCTACATATCTGGCACCTACTCTATCACTCCTAATAAATTTGAGTGTTTAGACTTGCACATTTATCTCATAATTCTCTACTGCTGTGTTGATGACTGAATACACCCTTAAGTGGACAATTCACATTTAAAAGGAGAGACTTTGTTATGATTTTTGCCAAACTGACTTCAGGGTAATGTGCAGGTATTGTCCCACACAAACCTCACTGGCCTCCCCTCTTGTGTTAGAGAAGAGGAATTGACTGTGTACGTGGGTATACTCTGAGCAGAGCATGCCAGCAGACAAGGCCTTGCACCATGTTTTTACTTCCACATGAGCCTCCCTGCTCATTTGCTTGTGAGTAGCATGGAATATGAAACCATGGCTCTTCCTTTCTGTGCAAGAGGTCAGACAGGTCAGCTACAGCTGCATAAAAGATGTGGGGTTTTTTTCCTCGGTCACAGGAGACCAAGGCTCAGTGTAACTAATGCAACCTGCCTAAGTCAAATACAACAAACACTTCAAGTGCCACAGCTTGCAATCATTAGAAATATCCCAGAAATTAAAAGTACAAACCTGGTATAAACAAAAATCTGGCAGTGAGGAAATCACCTTCTTTCCAAAGACTATTTTGACATCTGACAACAAACTATTCAGATCCTGAAAGGGAAACTCATTTCCATCCCAGTACTCTGTCCTCTTGACAGCCTGGGATGGAGAGGTGGAGGGGTGGTAAAGAGAAGAGACTGTGAAATTACACACGCAGGGGGAGTAACCTTCCAGAGATAATCAATGGCTTCCTAGTGAGCAGCCAACTCTACTGAATATTGATCAGCTAGCACTGGCAAAGTTCTGCTCCAGGGAGGTCAGCACTTCTGCCAGCTGCCTTGTGTGAACACAAAGGAGGCCTCAGCAAAAGGCAAATTGTGAATGGCAGGTTTTATATGCAAGGCACCATTCAGGCCCTCAGTAGAGGAAAAAAACAGAAAGTATGGTCACAGCACCAGCAAGTACAAAGCATCAACAGTCCTGCTAACTTTTGTTATTACACTGTGCTATGAAGAGCAATCCCAGGTTTGCCCTAATAAACTTGTTTTAAAGATTATCACTTACAAATATTCATGATGCTATGAGTTGCTGCAGGTTCCACTTCCCTGAAGATTTCACAGATATATGAAATGGGGTGTTTTCACAGACCTCCACCCTCAGAAGCTTTGTCCAGCCTTATATCTCAGTACATGCAGGGTATGTGTATACATTTCAAGGTGATACCATATGCTGATACCTAGAGCAGCTCTAAGCATACATCATGCATTTTAAGTAGCACAGCTGTGTGTTAGTACTCCATCCCTTTCACAGTAATCTCTGTTCTTACTGTCCCATTGAATAAATATGATTTTAGGTTTTTAGTATATTTATTTTTTTATATCTATAGTAAGATCTTTATTTTATTATTACAGGCATTGGTAGATACACACAGAACTTACAGTGCTGAGGAAATTAGCTATTAGTGACTAAAAGGTTATCCTACCTTTTTAGAAGCAGAGAGTCTTTTCTCATAGGTTTTCTGTGGAAAGAGAAATTGTGATAGTCGGGGAAAAGAGATCTGGAAACTGCGTTCTTTAGGAAAAAAAAAAAAAAAAAAAAGAAGAAAAGAAAAAAGTTCCAGTTCCTGCCTGGTGTAACTCATCTGACTTCAGTGGGGCTGTCCCAGGGTAGATTCATCCCTCTGTCTTTGCCAAAAAGAGAACAACAGGAGCCAGCCAAAGGCATCTGCTTTTGCATTTCCTTTGTGAATCCATTCATTATACTCCCATGATAGAGAAGCTGTAAACAAAGACACTTCACGATGTTGCATTGTGCTATCCATAATTACATTGTATGTGCTTCATCAGTATACATGCTTCAGGGAACTTTGCAAAAGCTTTTTATGTATTCAGGACTCTTTCTGAGAGGATGGGTTAAATGAAGAGATGGAAAAGCTAACAGTTACAACAGTAAAGAAAAAATCAAACAGTTACTTAGAGAGGAGTTCAGCATAAGAGGGAGGAGAGGAGGCTTTATATACACACACTGAAAAAAAAAATGACGCTAGTAAAATTCCTGCCTAGCAGTATCCCAGTTAATTTGTATTCTTTAATATTTCACTTACCCTTTCTCTTGAAGATTACAAGCCCTATAAAACTGTAATTGTGTTTATATGGTGCTACCATATGAGAACCTCAGTCTGGATGGGGACTCAGAAGAATTTTTGTAAAACAAAAAGTTCAATTTGGAAGCTCTCTGAGGCTAACTTTATACAAATGGCCCAGACATGCTCTGACTTCAGAATGATATAAGTCAGATGTAACTCCTTTATTTGGGAGCATTAGAAAATTCTAGTGTTAGATCATAACTGAGTCCTAAATTCTTTATGTCTTAGCAGATTAAAGTGATTGGCAGTATATGATGCAAGTCATTTTGCCTCTGAGAAGAAATTCTGTTTATCTTGCAAGCATTTATGGTTCCTACTAGCACTACCTTGGATGTAATAAAGTCCAGCAGGAGTATAACACTTCTGCTGACAGCTTTGCTTTCAGAGGTCCAGAACCTGCTACTAGAACGTGTATAATCCACACCCTGTTTAGAAGCACTTGTGTTTGAAAAGAACTTGGAAAAAAAAAATCCTTAGATAACCAACACCCAGATGGGCAGGGGAGCAGGCAATTGAGAGGTGAAAGCTGAGACTAGTCTGGGAAGAGGAGCACAGACAGAGGTAGCAAGCAACGGTGAACACAGGGGTTGGGAGAGAGAGAGAGTTTCATGGCAAAATCTACCTTCTATTACCTTTATGCACATATAACGTATCCTGCTGCAAAATCACAAACCTAAGTTTGTTTCATTTTTAATAGAAGTAATTCTTTGGAAGTGAAAAGAGATAATAGAATGTGACCTATACCAAAACACACTAAAAATGGCACTCAACAATGTCAAATTATTTTAAATGCTAGATTTCACTATGGAATAAAACAGTTTCAGAGTGTATACATCAAGGCAGCATTCTGATATTTTAAACAGCAAACTGTCAGGCTTGTCTTACTTGAAAAGTGTTTAGAGATGAGTAATTAAAGCTAAACGGTAGCTCCTTCCTGTAGAAAGGACTGGACATACACATGTTGCCTTAGTCACCACTCAAGTCACAATGGACACAAGGTATTGGGGAGCAGCCAGTGACAACTGTGTCAAAGTGACTGGGAAAGTATCCTACCCATTTCTCACTAGACAACCAGAGCCAAAAACTCTGCCTCACCTGGGCCCCAGGATTTAGCATCTTACATACAGAGCATATCCCAGGAATTCTCTAACAGGAGCTGGCTCTGAAGGAAGTGATACATGGCAATCCTTTAAAACCTTGTGTAAGAGCTGTAGACTTACTCCTAATGTTATCATTTAAAGGGTGCTTGTATTTATTTCCCAGTCATCTTATTCATGAGCTTGCCCTTCACAGTGAGGAAAGAAAGCCAGCATAGGACATGAACAGACTTAACCATGTCAGAAAACTCCCAGCCAAGGCATAGTCACTCCATGCAAATCCAGGAACATTGGAGACTCGCTCAGCTGGAGTTTCAGAGTTGTGCAATTCAGTGTAACAAAGAGCAAAGAATACGAAATGTAGTAAAATAATAATATACTACTACTTTGCAGCAAAATATAGTCATTCCACAACAGCATTTGGTTTCTGTAAAAGTCCTCCCAGCATTTATAAGAGTAAATTATTATATTAATAATTAGTAATAACACCTTACCTAGCTATTCAACTCCACAGATGTCAAAGTCTTTAACAAAGAAAGGACCATTATTTGCTTATTTTGCATTATCTAAGGTTTGACCATGCCATCATAGCAGGTAGCCATTATCGTGACTACCAGCACAAAGAAATCCATGAGAGCTGCAGGAACCAACATGTGGCTTCTGCGAGAAATTTACCCCAGACCTTGCACTACACAGAACAGAACTGAGAAACCTTTTAGACTTATGTGAAGGAATCTACTTCTACTGATCAAAAAGTCTTTAAGGATTATTTTTTTTTAATTCCTTTGGACTAATTAAACTAAGAAGTAAGGCTTAGGAGAAGTGCCAATGTGCACCCTTTGCAATTATTTCTGCTTTCTCTAGAGCTTAGTGTAGCCCCAGGAGTGAGTTTCTTCTGAACAAAACTACCTGTGGAAAACTAGAGGAGACCTACATGTTGCCTCACCACCTTTGAAGTTTAGACATATGGATGTGTCTGTAACGACTTTCTAGCTGAACTGGAACCTAAGTCATCCATCCAAGACAAGTATACAATGCTCACCATTTCTGTGCACTACTAAGATGCCACAGCTAGATGTACTCTGCAAGTACATCTAAACCAGTTAAAAGTACAGCAGGCTCCATTCACAGGGCTTTAAGCAAAAGCTTTGCTCTGGGTGAGTCTAGGTCTGTATTTCAGCCTTCCATGCAGGCCAAAGTTGCATGCAGCCAGAAGTGCTGTGTTTCAAGTAGCTTGGGATCAAACCCAACCTGATTTGCACCCAAACCATATACCATTTCAGGCTTGCTTGAAACTTAGCTAACTGTTGCTGAAAAGTTCACAAACTTTAGTGAACTTGTCCTGAACTTTGAATTAAAATGAAAAAGTAAATTAAAACTTTCAAGTTGAAGGTTCTGCCTTAAGACATTTTGCCCACCTCCAATACTGATGCCTTATTGAACAATAATTGGTGTTCTATTCTACACAGGGATCCCAAATCCCATTCCTCATACACACTTACCCAGATTTCTTTTTCTGTATGTCTAAGGACTTCTCCCACCTCATCAGCTTCACAGAAATTATGATCTTTAAGATGAGGAAGAAGATCCCCAGCTACAGAAACACTGTAGGTTATGCATAATTCTTTCACTCACAGGAGTAAAATCCCTCCATCCTAAAAAGCTTAAGTGATAACAACACATTCTTAAAGGCTTTCCAAGGCCAAATGGAAAGTTGCTTTTTATTTTTAAGGAAAGTCATAAAATAATAGAAGAACTTTGAAAATTGATCATGGTCCTGTCAGTGGTAGTAATTCCAAGTTCAGATTCCCAAATTCCGTTATGTGCTTTAATTTATTAGTCTGGTGTATATATATATATATACCCCTTTGCTATTCACCATAAGTTATGGCAGCTTTGAATCTTCCCAGCAGCAAGTGCCCTACTGTTTCTCTGGATCACTGCACGTTCTTCTCAATGAGATACTTCCCCTCAGTTTTAGCATCTCTTTTTAACCTCTGTCTTAGAACAAGCCCTGCAGGCCTGGGGAGCTTTAAAATAAACTGCAAAGAAAGCAGTTTGTAAAGGTGAGAAGAAGGGAAAGTGAACCATCTGTTACTGTATGCAGCTCTTGAAGCTCTGTTTAAATAAATAGGATTTAATTTAAAGCAAAATCAGTTTATCCCTGAACAATGAAGCTTACTGAAACTTGTTCTAGAATAGCCTTCAACACTACCCACTTTTCTCCATGGTCATTTTTAGCCTGTTCTAATTGTCAGATCCTTTTTTAATGTAACTGCCTATTTTTTTACAAAGAATTACCATTTTTGTAGTGGCAGTATTAAACCATTTAAAAAATAAGCTTACACAAACCTTACCCTGACATTCTGAAAATAAAAAACAAACACCCCACTAACTTATTCTAAAGCATTTCACACCATCAAGGATTGCATATTTGAAAACAAATGTTATCAGATTCCTGAAAAATACATTTTTGATTCCGCACACTTCTATTTCTATAAGCCATTGCATAGTCAATTCTTGAGTTTTGCACTTAACCTGAAGAACTGGCAAGTAAAAATAGTTCCTGTCTCTAATCTTTTCTTTTTCATCTGATGATAGTCCACTCCTGTTGCTCAAGGGAAGAGCAAAGTGTTAGCAGGATCAAACATAACCTGTGAATAAAAAACGAGTCACTGAAGTTTTTCCTTTGATCTACTGAAACAATGAGTTGTGTCTCATAATTTAGCAGAATCTTCCCTGAATCTTTTCATATTTGGTGTATATTTTACAGTACGGGTCCTGACCTTGTCTAGGTACATATGATTTTCTTGGAAAGACTTTCTGACAACTAATGAGAATGTGGTAAGGTACAGTCCCGTGCTCTTGTGGCAATGACAGTGTAAGGAAATTGTAGCTGACCAACATCCATGCCTGTTTCTGAGCTGCTTGTGGGACTGTGCTCTGAAACATGGCACTACCATGGAAGTGAAAATTAACTGGGGGAAGCAGGAGAGAGATTAGGTTTTCAGACACGTCCATTCCTTGACTTGTTTCATTGTGCATCCCATTAAGAGTTGTGTTGCTACAAGTGTGAGTGTGGAGGGAAGAAATGGATTAATAAACACACAATTAGGGGTTGGAACTGCTCAGGGCATGAGTACCACCAAAAAAAGCATTTAAAAGCCAAAAACAGTTGTGAAAACTTCTCAGCAATGTCCTACCACATTTTAATTACACAGCCCTAAAATAAATCTGAAAACTCAAATGTTCCATTAATTTTAGACACTTTTTAACTTACAAATTGCAGGTGTCATTCAAATTTCAGTTCTTCTCTCCTGCTAACAAGTAGGTCTTCTCCTCTTCCATCTGCTATTTGTAATGCAGAGAGCTACAGGCCACTTCGCAAATTGGAGACTTGCTATACAAGGCACATAGGCACATATATTCTCCCAAAGAGCTGTGTACTTCCTGACGGGAATAAACCAGTATTCCCTTAAGATGAAGAACTGATGCAGAGATGAAGCAGTTTATCCAAGGCCCTGTCAGGAGCTTCAAGCAGAAACAGGAGTCAATGCAGATCTTCAGTGTCTTCACACATGGTTGTACACATTTCTCAATCTGGAAAGCATGAAATCTACTACATTGGAAGTGTAAAGCTGGTTTGAGCACATATAGTAAGACAGTGTTGTTGGGATGTATATCGACCCACAGCGTAGGTTTCTGGAGATCAGGCTTTGCACAAACATTGGATCCAGCCAGGCTGCAGTTCCCTTGGGGATCCATTTTAGTGGTCCCCAACACAAACAAACATCACTCCTGCACAGGATTTATGAAGGTAAGACAGTGAAGTCAGAGGTGCCATTCTCTTAGGGCTGACAGATATTTGGAAATAACAGGATGAGAAAGAGCACATGTCCATAAAAACAAAGATGTAGGCAGAGCCCTAGTTTCAGTAAGATTGCAAATACCATGAGATCATACTGAGATCACTTTGGTTTTTTTACTATTGCCATCATGTGTTGTCATTCTCACCTCTCTAACAAAGAGATACTCAAGCTAAGACACTTTCTGAAGTGCACTGAGGTGCTGCAAGAAACAGTGGCAATTCAACAGGCAGTTGTCTTCTCCTCAGGAGAGTGGTAAACCCAGATTTTCTGGACAATGTGAAACATTCCACCATTAATGACCACTAAAGTTCCCAGGACTTCTTGTGTGCAGATTTTCTCTGGAAGCTTTTGCCTGCTTCCAGCAGCTTAAATGCAAATTTTTTTCTTTTTTTAATTTTCTCTTTTCTCTCTTTCTTTCTTTTTTTTTTTTTTTTTTTTTTTTTATATGAGGGTTTCTGCTGCTTCCAATGCGTTTTGCTGGTGTCTGTGCTGGGCATCCTGGCTGGTTATTTGGCTGGGATGTGAAATGAAAGCCTGCACTTTTCAGATGAACACTGCTATATTCATGCCATTTAGAATTTTTATTTGGACTAAGCAAAGAACAAAAGGCCAGCAGCTATTATAATCAGCACCTTCTACAAGTTGATCCAAGCTCTAAAACACTTGCAAGATGCTTGACAATTCCAGGGATGAAAGATTCATTGTTTGAGAACTTTCCATTGCAAACTGGTATTTCATTTTTCCTCTGCAGTTATAGCATCTGAAAACTCCCCCCCTTTTTTTTTCTTCTCCAATCAGACCCTCGTGCAGTCACCTGCCACCAGGAGCTGGAACTTTAAGGGAAAAAATTCCCATTTGAAAAGTTTAACTGCCAACATCATGAAAGCTATTTTCTCCTGAGCATTGACATTAGTATTTCTTCCACATTCTAGTTTATCACCCACGCGCTTCTCACCACACCTTAAGGGCCTGGTCTCTTTTTCAGCAGGGAGAAACTGGCTACCAAACTGTACTAGGGTTGTCCATTTTCCTAATGGGATTACAGCAAATAATACCAACCCCCTCTCCCACTTATTCAATGGAAACAGCATTAAACCCTTCTGCCTGCCCCACCCCATAACTTTCTGTCTGAGCACATAAGCTATCTGTCTGCTTTGGCAGCAG
The DNA here is from genome assembly GCA_026212715.1 of Elanus axillaris. Taxonomy (NCBI): domain Eukaryota; kingdom Metazoa; phylum Chordata; class Aves; order Accipitriformes; family Accipitridae; genus Elanus; species Elanus axillaris. The sequence continues at coordinate 17,827,685 of JANZLQ010000089.1, forward strand.
AGAAATATTTAAAAAATGTTTCCAAACACTAGGAGGTTTCCATCTCCCCC
>JANZLQ010000089.1:17859788-17899875 GCA_026212715.1 Elanus axillaris
TGTGTTGCCCCAGTAAATTGTCCTTATCTCAACCCTCGAGGTTCCGGGTTTCTTTCCTTTTCTCTTTCTGATTCTCCTCCCCATCCCACTGGAGTGGGGTGGGGGGAGTGAGTGAGCAGCTGCATGGTCCTTTGTTACCGGCTGGGCTGAAACCACGACGTGTCTGATTCACACTTTGCAGGAAAAGTGGACTGAGGAAGCTGTCTATACCTCTGGGGCTTTAAAAGCTGTTGTGGTGTTTAAAGAGCAATTCTCTAAAAATGCCTTTCTGGAAGTAAAGCTAAAGAGACCAGGTAGACTCATTAGATGCCGAGATCTGGTCCAGGCAATGAGGTTTGAAGGTTAGTGGCAGGTATCCAAATTACAGTATCATCCAAACCCGTAAAAATATGGGTATGAGGGAAATACTGCTGTCATCAGATTCTTGACCTTTTGTCTACAGTGCTCTGGAAGGAGCACCTGCCCCAGCATCTGGGTTTGGATCCTGATAGACTAACAGTAACTGCAGGAGAAGCTGTATTAGGACACATACTGTATTGCAACAACAAAGCTGGCAGAAGTTTGTTCAGTGCTTCACTAGGACTGCTGAGAGCTCCACGTTCTTTACCAGTCAGGGCTGTCAGGGGAGCTTTGGCAGTTGAATTTTACCTTTCTGGTCTTCAGCAAAGTTAGGCATTGAGGACCCTACCGTGCAATTTTCCTTTACAGTCCTGCCAGTCTAATTTGTTTCGTTGGCAATTGGAGTATTTTCTTTAGTTGACCTTCACACACCTGGTAACTGTGTTTCTACCCACAGTTCACACATTTGACCTCCTAACAAAGAGTCTAAGCATTAAAAATGTATGAGGACCTGGTGAGGGGGGCAGCTGAATGGCTGCATTAGCACTGAAGCTGAATTATTGATAGAAAGAGTGATTTTTACTTTCCTTTTAGCTATTGAATAATAGATTAAAAGCTGCACAATAGGATTCTTTTCATTAGTCACATAAATTACTTGTTCAGTTAAGAGTGGGGAGAACAAATGAAAAGTGCCCTGGGGTGGCAAATATATTAGACTAAAAAATTTTATGTTCTGGAGTATTTATTAATTTTTGATATATTTTCCAATAAATGTTTTGATTTAACAGAAGTAATAAGGAATGTTTTATATAATTTAGGAGATAAGAATATACTTTGTTTTCTCCGAATGTAGCATCAGTGAAATTAATAGTGAACAACTGATGTGTTCTGTATTAGTTGTTGCCCATGCTAACCCAAATAAAAATGTTATTTAACAGTTGAAGTTACCAGACTGACTAATATCTGGTCTCTGTACTTATCAAGTTATTGAATCCCTCTGTCTTCCTGTGTGTGGTGTGCCACACTGAGAGGTCACCATCTGGGTAGCCCTAGAGAAGAAAGAAGTTTGTTTGATATTGCTTTTCCTATTTAGTTTGGTTGCAGTAAAAATGATGCCTATTAAATCTTTTCAGGGGAAATCTGTTCAGCTTTCTATGCTGCCTTTAGCTATCAAAACTCCTGGCTGGTTATTAATGTACTCAGCAAGAACCCTGTTGCAGATTTCTGTTAATCAACAGCATTCTTACTGAATGTATTAGATGTCATGGTTGCCCTGAATTTTTAATAGATAATGGCTTCTGCATTTCCGCTTGTGCTACTCTCCTGCAGGGCTCGATGATGTTGACTTTGAACTGGACAGCTCATTTTCTATCAGCTTTGATTTCTTTTTTTAGCACAGACTTAGCAAGTACCTGGTAGGCTGACTGGGCAGCTTTCTACTTACATCCCTTTGGCAACAATTTGAAAAAAAAAAAGAAAGAGCAAGTTCCTTTACCTGAAATTATTCAAATTAATTCTCTACAGTCACTACTGAAAAGTGGGACTTCCAAATAGTGCATTTCCATTCTGTTGGTATTTTCTTAGTCGAAGAACCAAAAGTAACACAGCTTCACATAAGTAGCTCAAAATGTTATGTTGCAGTCATGTTAGATATTGATTTAGAACTCACTCAACAGTCTCTGTAATGCCTGTTGATAGCAAGCATTCTACTTAATACAGAAGATCAGGATTAGATTTATGCAGAATTGTACCTTTTAGCAGTCACACAGGCTTGTTTCCTTACACACCCCCAGCTGATACAGAATAAGCAATATCAATGTACTTCTCATCACAGCTGTCCTGGATGACAGCCTTCAACTGTCCAGCTTCAATCCTCATGCATTTTCAGATCACAAGTTCTCAATGGGGATGGCAGGGTTTGGTAAATTTTGTGAGGCTGAAGGCTGTCTGGTAAGAAGAGAAAGGAGCCAGTCTGAGTTCACTGTGAGCAGGCTGCTGAGTGACTATCCAAGGGTAAAATAGAAATATGTACTAAGGACGGACTTAGTTTTGAAAGTCTCCATATTCCATTATTGATGAGCTGATCTACTTAATGCCTTCCTTGTTGCCTGCAGTTAGTTCATTGGCAGAATGATTTCAATGTTCCTTCATTTCTGGACTAATGTAATTAGAATTTCCCTGTTTTATAGTCTGATATTCTGACCCAATGGAATATGTACAGCTGAAATATATAGGCTGAGTCAGAATTTTGGATCCACTTCTAAAATCTAAATTTAGGCACACAAGACTGTAACTTTTTGTCTGTATGGTCTGACAAGGTCTATAAGAAAAGCACTGATGATGCTAAAGGCTTGTACTTTGAGCTTGCATTTTAGAACTGATCCATTCTGGTAGAGTGGTTTTTTAAAAGACAGTTTATGCAGGATTCTAAAGTATTTGCATTGCATTTTTGTTTTTTATATTGTCAGACAAACTCCAGCAAACTTCAGACCATTCTTTTCTTTGTTAAAGAAACTCAGTTGCCTCTCACAACCTAAAAAAGCAAATGGTGATACCAATAAAACTAAGATTTTATTCTAAAAATTTCATTTTTTGAGTGTTTTAGAAAGATCTATTTTCAAAACTTGCTTTTAGGTTCAGTATGTGTCATGCAGGTAACTAGAGAGATGAATATAGAGTTACATCTTAACTAGTTTAAGTGACTGTTCTCATTGCTGGAGGAGTTGATCTTAATTTTGGAAACTAACTTATATTTTAACTGTCGGGGCTGGGAGTCTGATAAATGTAGCTGTCAGCCACATGTGGGGTGGGGAGGAGGAGAGAAGGAGGTGTTCCTGTGCTATGTTTAGCAGTATTCATGACGTAAAACCAGCAATTGGTCTGGACTGTAGTTAACTTCTTTCTGTTTTATGACTCTGTTACTTAGAACTAACTGTATGGCTATATAGGTTTAACTTAATAGCAGCCTCTTAGAAAAACAGGAAGGAAAACCAATGAGTCCATCTAGGGCAAGCCTTGGTATACACCTCAGGGTATGCAAAGGGCAAATGCCCAAATTATTTCCTTTGGGCTTTGTAACTTCTCGGTTCCTGCCAGGTTGAATAGCTTGCATTGCCAGTGATGGGGTACAACAGATCACAAGGGCTCTGAACTGTGGAGCAGATTTCAAGTTAAGAGATGAGCTTATTTCCCTTCCTGCTGAAGGGAAATGAGTGTCTCCTACAGACTCCTGTAGAATGCTACAGAAATTAAGCCGTCCTTGTCTTCTCTGCTAGGTGAAAACCTCATCTTAAGTTAGATATTCTGGAAATACTTCTGTGGTTTAACATATTTCTTTTCAGACACTATGCTTTTTTTCTAATACTAAACATTAAACCCATCATCTCTGTGTGAAGACTGGCAGATCTTTCTGTAACAATTATTACCAGGAGCCTGGTGGAGAGAGCCACATATGTGAATCCAAGCAGATCTGCTTGGATAATTATGGAAAACATGCGAGATACTACTGGTGTTACTGGACCTCCTCTAAAAGCAGACTCAACCCAGAGGTAAATGGAAATATGGAAGCACAAGTGCAGAAGTTTTCTGCAGTAACACTTGAGCTGTGCCCAGCACTGCACTGAATGGAGAAGACAGTATTTCTGTGTCATCTTTCCATTCCTCTGTTTCAGTCATTTATGCAGGCTGTTCTGATGCTCTCTTGCTTCAGATCCTATAGAGTTGCTTTGCCAGCTGGAGGTCAGCCAATATGAATTTCTGACCCAGAATGTTGCTGATTTTTTATAATACTGTTGAATGCTTTTTCTCAGCCATCCAGGTATACCGTTTCAACACAGGCAGTCTTTGGAGACAGGATCCACTGGATTTACAGTCCTTAATCAAACCTAACAATCTGTCCTGTGATTTACTGTCATCCTGACTGCCCATTAAGGTTGCTCACCCAGCACTTTGTCAGAGCATGTTGAACCACAGACCTTTTTTCATCATAACCACAGCACAGACTGTTTTGTTACCCTTCCCCACCATGTCCAAAAATTAGGCCACAGTCTATTGTAAACTTGCATGTCCATTGAATTATGTGGATGTAGAATGGGTTGGAGTATCTAGGAAATTAAGTACAAGGGTTCCCAATTGCAACACAATCAGCTGAACATGGCATTCTTCTTGCTCCTTACCATCTGGGGAAGGGAAACTCTACTTGATAAAGGCAGATGACTAACACAGTTATAATTTCTGTTTAGTAAGCATTTGTATGCTTGCAGATGAATCAGTTAAAAGTCCACTACATTGTAACAGCAGTTCTACACAGTATGTTGACATCCTGTTTTATTTAAAAGATTAAAATTAGCTACTTAGACATCACAAATGAATAAATTGTCACATTTTCAAGTTTCCATTTGCATCCCCTTCAGAAAGTCACTTAGAAGGTTAGAAGGACACAGTGAGTAGGGTTAAGTTTTCTATATTTTATGGCTGAAATTTCTAATTAAAAGTTGGAGAAGAAAGAAGAGAAAGTGGTATCATATGACACCTTAATTCCAGTAGTACATAGCATACTGCTATGCTTTCATGACCTAATGAAAAATATTAAGATACTTGTGTAAGTAAGATGTGTAAGTTTCATGGAGAATAGTTAGAATTCCTGTTGTATGTATGTTTGTGTATTATATTGGAAACATGACTGTTATGAATGTGAACATAATCTGTGAATGGTACACAACTGGTGAAAAGGGGATGATTTGTTATCACAGAATACAGGGAGTAATAGGCTCCCGAATGTTGATGAAACAGTAGATGTAAAGTACAAAATTTTTTTCCCCATACAATGCAAAATTAAGAATTCATTAACACAGAATGTCATAGAGGCCAAAGCTATGTATTGGTTCAAAATGAGATTAAATAGCTAATGGAAGATAAGTCTGTTTGTTAAATACAATGGCATGAATATTGTTTGCCCTTAGCTTAGATAGTTTAATACCACTGAGAGCAAGATGGTGAGAAATACTAGAGCATTTGTATAATTTTTTATTTGCCATATTTTTATGCGCTTCCATAAGCATTCACTCATGTTCACTACTAGGGAAAAGGTAAATAGGGCTTTCATCTGCTCCAATATGAATGTTTTGGATATTCACATAAATGCAACTGTTTAGCGTCCAATCTAGTAATAAAAGTATCCATCCTAAAAATCTGTCTGTTTCTGTCTGTGTATCGTAACTGTCTCTGTCTCTCTTCCTCTCATTTGTGAGAACAGAATTCCTCAGGAAGATTTGAATTATGGAAACTATACCTTCAGCTTTGTGAAATACTGTGAAGAAATTCCAGAATCTTGTCATTTCATTTCTTGTCATTGAAACATTTTCTTACAAATGGAGTCTAAGCCTTCATGCCTTGCTAATCTGTAAGACCTGTTGAAGTGAACCTCACTGATACCATGGATGAGATGAGCAGATGTTTTCCAAATTTTCAATTTTGATAAGAACACAAAGATTTTGTGAACATTTTCAATTAGATCCCATAGTATAAAAGGCACAAGGCTTCCAGAAATCAGTGAAGGACATAATTCAGTGAGCTTTATACTCTTAGATATTTATGTTCATGTAAATGTGGTTAAGAAATAATAATTTATAAATTAATGAGAGTTCAGAGTTGCCACTTTGGAAGGTTTTTGACAGTGGAGTACAAAATAGAAGGAAATCAGTCCCACCAGTGATCCCTTCCCATCTTTAGAGAGCTTGTTTGAAGAAAGACCGAGCCCTTTAAGCAGATCCATTGCTAGCCAGCATTGGTGGGTTTATGCTTTTCCCTAACATTTGATTGATTTTTAAAATTGTTCAATAGAAGGGAGTTTTGCACATTACCAGGAACAATTTTAAATGTGAAAACCTGCATGAAGAGAGATCAAACAGTAGTCACAGGGAAGTGGAACTGAGTTTTCTTGAATAAGCAGATGTAACACCATTGCCCATTAAAAAAAAACAACAGTTGAGAAGTATCTAATTTTCAGTTGCAGTTTGGGAAATTACTATTTTTGCCAGTTAATGGAAGGGAAATTTGAAAGCATACTTGAAAAACTGGTGAAGTATTCTAATAATGAGACTTTATCTATGATCTTCCCAACTGTTATATGGGAACTGCACAGCTGGAAAAGTGAAGAAAAAAATTAAAGTTACAGCAATGTACTTTCCTGATTTTTTTTGATGAACACACATATTTTTATTCTCTCTGAGATGGATTTTTCAGGTATGCCCAAAAACCACAAAGAAATACACAGTGTGCCAATTTATAATTTAGTAGAAATATTTTCAATTGATTATGCTGCTTTGGATATTTATGTTGCTGTAGACTTATCACTAAGGAACTACTTCCTGTAAAAAGTCAGGAATCTGTCTAAAGCATAGTAAAGCAAGGTTTTCATTGCTTATGTCATTTAACTTGATAATAGTTAGGCCCTTAATTGACTTAAGGATTTTCTTCCTGGGTGCTAGAGAAAGCTGTCTTTATGGTAGGATTTTTTTCCACTATGAAATGCTTTTTATTGGGCCATTTTTAATCGTTGTATTGTGCTCACTTTAAACTTTTATGCCTTGAATTATAACATGAAGAGGATTGCTGTGTGATACAATGAGTGATAAATTGCTGTTAGGGGAAGTTTATTGATTTATATTCTGTAGATGCTTGCTATATGATGTTCTTATTAGATAACAGAATACTTTCTATAGATTTCCTGAGCTGATAAATAAAATGGGGATTTAGACAACATCACAGTGCCTGCAGGTCAGGGTAAGGGTGAGGTGCTCTCTCCGCTTTGAAGAAAAGAGGCATATATAGTTAAGAGGAGTGCAAATGCACCAGTAGCAGCAGCAGAGGGTCTGGAAGTCCCTTCCTGAATGACCTTCCTGGAAGTCTTGTGGCTTTGTGTCAAAACAACATATAAGAAAAGACAGAAGGAGGTAGATAAGGAACTGTTCTCTCTGCAACCTCTTTTCTGGGGGCAGCACATAAAGTTAATGCTGCTTCTAGCAATGTTATCTTCAGGCCTGTATCTCTTCTGCAGAAAGGAATCGGTGCTAAGAAAGGTAAAAGAGGCAGCAGAAGCTGGGCAGTAGCACAGAATTGTGAAGAGGTTGAGTCTGATGATTAAAAGTAAGAAAACTTGGCACCATGTCCTAATGGAGAGTTCTCAGGGTCTACAATTGCCAAAAGGCAATTTTCTTTAAAAAAGACTTGTTTTGCTGAACTGATTTGTTAAAGACCAATGGGGAAGCCAGTCTAAAACATTTAGAAATCCTGTCTTTTTGTTTCTGAACAATAGTTTGGTGCCATAGAGTTGCAAATAAACTCATCTATTCTATATACATACTGTCCTAATTTCTGCTAATTTAAAATATCTTTTATATAGCATTTTCCAAAAGCTTCATGAGTAATTAAAAAAAATAAAAGAAGGTCAGTGGTAGTTTAGTAACCCACTAATTCTTGTAACTCAACATTAGGAGGTGACAGTTCATTGCTGACAATGCTGCTGTTGTCTAAGTCCTTGTAGGCAAAGAACCAGAAAACGTTTCCAAGCTAATTGGAAGCTACATGAGGCATTCATTCTTTTAACACATGTAGCATCCTATCAGAAATCACAGTGACTAACAGTGCATTTATTAATAGAACTGGCCTCAAAGACTAAACAATTCAGCTGATTTGAGCGCTGTGATTCTTGGGCCAAAGTCTGTGCCCATTCTATCCCACAGACATGCTAGCATGAAGAAACTATGAGATGGCTGGGCAGTGAAGCAGATTGTGAAAACCGGATGTGAAAGGATGGTGCATGGCCTGTGCACTGTAGGGAACAGTGCTTTTCAGCAAATCACTGCATGGAGTCAGAAGTGGCCAGTGGATTTGCAATTACAGTTAATGCTCCATGATCTGTGGGCAGTTACTCAGATTGTGGGTTAAGCAGACTGTGCACACGGGGCTAGCTAAGGTGCCTCACAAAGTAAATGTGTAGGAACGTGCTGTGTCTGATGTGCTCTCCCGGAATGTAGGTTTGTCTGGGTTTCTTAGCTGCTATAGCAGACCAGGCCAGATGGAAGCTCTTCCATGCAAAAAATGTTGGTCCTACTGCAGTACCCTCCTGAGAGCCCATTATTATCTATGTTTTTTCCACCATCCAGGTCTTCCCAGCCCAAATAATGGAGAGCTGTCAGCACTTGAAGAAATCTGTGCTTCATAGGAACACAGAAAGAGATGTGCTGGCTGGGGAGGATCAACTGTCTTGCGCACTGTCTGTGTATCCTGGGCATATGAAGTAAAGAGGTATGTGATCTTGAGAAGTATAACAAAAGAAATGCCTAGAAGATAGCTAGGCTGTTGCCAATGTTTCACTTGTACGTTTCCCAGATACCAGTACTTCATAAAAATCTTCATTGCTCTTTTTAAGATTATAGAGGTTGCAACATTCCTTTAGCTTCCTTCCTCAGTGTCAGCTCAGCTACAGTAACTCCAGCTCAGTGCAGGAGGTCTGGCCACCACCTCTGTTTTGGAATTGTAACAATGGCTTCCTGATTTGCCAAAAGGGCCATCTGGTATACAACATTCATCCTGCTCAAGCCATGTGGTGCTGGCTTGCAGGGGACTTTGTTCCTCCCTTTGCTGATTGCTCATTGCTGGCTTGCTTGTTTCTCAGTACAGGTGAAAAAGTAATCCAGCTGTTCTTTTATGGTTGTCTCCTGCCATTATCCCCTAGGCCTTTTCTGTGTGGCAGTAGTAAAGTACGTAGTTTCAGAGTGCATTCCTACAGAAGACTGGTTGTACCTTGAAAGAATTTATCTCTATAGTTTGAAGTATATAACCAGGGAAATGTAATGATTTATTATTCACTGTTGACTTTCAACATAAATATTTTTATGTTTGCTAGATGAAAAATCATAATTATGGTCTATGTCCAGCCAGGTGATTCAAGTATCTTCGTTTGAATTGCCTCATTTTCCATTCCTTTTGGTAGACTGTAAGGTATGACATTAGATAAAGAAATGGAGAAACTGGTTGTTACTTTTTTGTTGTTGGTTGGTTGGTTTTTTGCCAGCACTGTCTAACACTGAGGGCAACTTGGAAGTTCCATCATCTGTCTATAGAGAAGCCAAAATACATCTGTGGTCACTCTGCTACTCAGGATTAGGCCAATAATAGTTAGTATCCAATAACAGTTACTGCAATTACAGACTTTTTCATTTTTACTTTAGCAAATACAGGAAGATAGCATACCTTCTGACATAGGTCACATTTCAGCTCAGGGAAGAATCCTACCCTGCTGATGTGGGGAGACAGAACACAGCTCAGTACAGCATGGTTCACATGATGGGGATTAGTGAAACTGGTTTCTGAGGAAATCCCACGGTTATTAAAAGCAGTATCCTATCAATTTAAATCAATCAAAATTCTTAATGCTATTTACTGGTTGTTAGGCTTAAAATGAAATACAGGATTTGGCCTTGCAAAAATACAGCTTTCCTAAAACATAATTAAGGCATAGAGAGAAACAGCAGAATGGGAATGTTGTTACAGTAGACAATGGTGACTGATAAGTGGTAGAATCAAGCTAGAAAGAAGCAGCTTTTATTGGAAGGTGACTAGAAGGGTGGAACCTTCCTTTTCTGATCATGAAATCTAGAATTTTTGGAGGGCTCAGAAATACACTGCAAAGCAGCAGTTTTCATTTTGGGGTTCTGAGTTGACTACGGGTCTATAAATATTAGTTGCAAAACAGTTGAGAAAATAAAGAGAAAAACATACAACTTTCCAAGAGAACAAACAAGAAGGAGGAAAATGGAGGTAAAGTATGAACAATATTTAGGTTAAGTGAAAGTTGCCTGGTCTCCGGACTTCTTTTAAATGCCTGCTTCATCTTTAGATTTTTTTAATATTTCAAATATTAAATGGCCCTTTAATTAATTAAGTTTGGATCATGCTGCAATAGACTAGTCTTATTTGAGAAACAATAAGCTGCCCCAGCATTTTGTGTTTGTATAGTTTGATGGCTATTTGACTGAACCACTGTGGGCCAAGGGCATTACAATTTCTATATACACTGATGGGTACAGTATCTTTACCTTTAATAATATAAAATGTGTAAGGTTCAGAGATGAAGGCAGCAATAGAGAGAATTATTCCTTTTAGTGTCTCTACATATGTTTATCTCTATGCAGTCTCATAAGACAAAGCCTTCGCATTTCTATCATTTGCATCATACAGCCCTCAATCGGCAATAAATGTCATTTTTAAATGAACCTTATCAATTAATTTGTGTTTCAAGGACTGCACTCAAACATACAGTCTAGCTGTCATGTCCTTTAATAAACACTGAAGGGAAAACTAACATACCTTTCTCTAACAGAAAAAGTATTTATTAGTTTTATTACGTGATTTTTTAAGTAAAACAGCTTTTGAATTGTAAAAAAAGCTAAGGAAATTTTAAAATTTGTAAGTATGATTCATTAGGTGTTCTGAAATTTTACAGATTATAGTTGAAGAGTACTTTTGAGAGATGAGACGATTCAAGCACTATCTTGTTATTGATTGAAACTTTAAGAAATCTAGCAAAGAAAACCTTGAAGTGCAACCCTGCTGTTTCCTGGAATCTTTTTGCTATCTCAGTAGCAAACTACTTCCAAATACCTAATCACTCTTGCAAACTAACCTAACCAACCTTGCCCTGATCAGATAGACTCACTGTAAAAACATTCAGTTGTTACTTGGGAAGCTGTAAACTTGGGGTTTTTGCAAGATGTATTTTGTAGGTGGTTAGACCACCATCTTAATTATAAATGGGTTGCAGGGAGTTGGTTGCTATAGCAACAGTCTGTTTAGTGCTTTTTTCAGAGCAAAACCCAACCTGCCTGTATGTTCGAGTGAAGACAGAATGGATAAGGAAAGGTGATTGATCTTCTGTTTTTCCAAGAGCCACAAATTGCAGCATCCTCTATTTATACAGACAGGAGAGCTGCTCCTTTTCCTCAATGTTTTTCCTGTTGCTGACAAGCCCTATTTGATGTTTGTGTAAAATACAACCATCCCTTATTTCAGAAATGCAGCTGCCCCAGGGTTAATTCAGGCTAACACCAAATCAAATATTTCCTGAAAGTGCAGCTGAAAACAGAGGGCACAATCTCTCTTGAAAAGCTGGAGCTGTGAAAATTTCTGAGGCAGTTTTGTCTAGTGTCTCCTGCTGTAAATAAGGTTATATCTCCATCCTTCCTGAAGTCAGACAGAATTTGTTTTGCCTCTGATTTCTCTGCAAACATCTCCCTGGTTGTGTATCACAGCCCAGAAGCCACCCTGGCTTGATTTTTTTCTCCTCTGTTGGCTGTGAGATGGAAAAACATAACAAAGAGGTTGGGGCAGGGGGTAGGGTGGGGGCAAAAATCCTTACTCCTGCCTAATCTTAGGTTGTGATTCTCCCATCTCTGTGTCCTTCAGTCACGGTCCGCACCTCTATTAAAGTGACCAAAGCACAGAGCTCAAGGCTTAGTTCTGTGGCTGCTGTTGGAGTTAAACAGAGCTTGACTGGCTTTTGCAGGCATGACACTGTAGGTGCTGTGCAAGCCTGTCTGCTCTCATAATGTGCTGAGCACTCGATTTTCATTTTGTGCATAATCATTTACAACATGCTGGAGACTGGGATTCTGCAGAGTCAGCACATTTCCTTTGCACAATGAAGGGGGGGTGGTGGGGATGAGCCCATGATAGCAAAGGGCCAGTGCTGAATTATGGCATTGCTTCCTTTGTGAAAAATTCCTTTCTCAGCTCTTCACCAGTGCTTCAGACTCAACCAGTGAGGCAATGATGCAGGGATCTTACAAGTCTGGGGAGGAGGCTGCCTGCCTGAAGAGAGGTTTCCAGGCTCTTGAGAGAGAGGAGGATTGTCTGGGAGGGGTAAAGAGCTGCAAGGCTGTGTAAGCTTGGCAGGCATGCGGGAAAGGGAAAAGGCTTTTGAAGTAGATTTGGTCACCAAGAGGGAGCAGAAGGAATGTACAAAATGTGAGAGGAAAGAGTTGAGCCTATTTGGGGCAAGTTAGAGGGAAAGTTGTCATGAAAGGAAAAAGAGGTAGATTTGGAAAGTATCACAGATAGAGAAGACTAATAAAGAAGAGATGGGGCAATACAGTCTGCATTTTCCTACCTTGATGTCTGTTGCAAAATGAGAATCGTTCAATCAGAAATAAAGACAAAGAGGACCTTCCTTTTTCTTGGATCTCCGGTAATCTTCCCTGTATGTAGACCTGCAGACTGACAGTTTCCCCTTGGATTATATAATCTCTTCAAAGGAGAGGATAGCTGATTGTGGGAAGAGAGAAACTTGCTGACTGCAATATAATGGTATCATTTGTGCAGTTGTCATCACTGGGTGCCACTATCATTAAGTGCCACAAGATCTTTTGAGCTTTACCTGAATAGGCCTGCCACAGTGCATGTAGAGAGAGGCTTAGATTTAATGCCTTACTACATAGGAAAAGTCTAACATACTGTATTTTTTTGCTTCTCTCTATCCTGAGCTGTATTGCTGTCCAAGAACTGCAAATGTCTTTCTCACCTTCAAATGTAAATGAGATGCAGTCCTCATGACTTGAATGGCATAAGAAACCCGCCACACCAGATGTACACAGTCTAGCCTTTCTTGAAGATCTGACAAGGAGAGTTTGCTTAAAACGGAACACCCTTCCATAAGACCTGGAGGGAAACTGTGTTCATTTTGGACATTTCCTTAAAAGAGTATGCAGGCTCCCTCTGCTACTGTTCTTGAGTATTAGCTCATGACAGTAATGCTTCATGCCTTTCACTGTGATGGTCAAATGTTTTGCTCTTACTTTAGCAAGATTTAAAATGTTTTGGTTTGGTGGTTTGGGTTTTGTTTGCTTGTTTGGGTTTTTTTGAGAAAAATGCATAAAAACTATTGGTGCTGAGGATTTCTGTGCTTTCTATCTCCCTGGACTATCAGTCTTTGTTTACACAGAGACCCCAGACTTACATACTGAAGCATGGCCTCTGCCCTGAATATACAATCACAACAGTGTCCGTTATCTCCCAAGTGTTGCCAGGCCACAAAAGGGACAGTGCCTGTTTTGGAGACAGATATCAGAAAAGGAGGAAATTCAAAAGGAGTATTTTGGAAGTTTTGCAAAGCAAAATTGACACATACAGCACAACAGACATCAGATTTTAAGAGCTGCATAAAAGACACACACCAAACAAACTAAAGGTTCATAACATAAATTAGAAGGCTTTGGAGTTCATACGCTTAAGTGAGTTTGGAAAAGGGAGTACTGAACACAGACATCCAGGAGGAGCCACTGTCTAGCTCAAAGAGTGCTGCTTGCCAGAAGATAGAAGGTTGCTTATTTCAGGTTTTAAAATTCTCCATTTGTCCTGTTTCTGACACTCCTTTTCCAAGCACATACTGCAGCCTATTGGCAGAGGTAGGATGCAGTGTTGTTTGGAAGGCTCTGGTTCTGCCCCGCTCTGCATGTTCTGGTGGTGGGACCAGAACTAGAGATTTTACACTTGAGGTTGAAAAAGCCAAGATTACCAGGCTCTTCCTCTTACTCTTTTTTATTTGCTGGCTGGTGAGTATGAATGCCATCAGATTTGTACAGAGCATTCTCGAGCTGAGGATCTGCTTTGCATTCAGTGTCTCCATGACTATTCCAGATGGGGCAAGGTTCTCCTGTTTGAATGAAGAAGCCTGCTCTGTAACAGGATACTGGTCTCTCACTTCCCCCTTCTTCGCACCCTTATGCCTTCCTGGCCATTACAACAAAATGGAAGTGAAGCAGGTTTTCTTCAGAATGGTAACAACTGATTCACCCCTTCATTTAAACAAATAGGATGGTATTTGGCCCAATCCCATGCAAATAATTGTAAGGTCTTCTATAGCCAAAACCTGACTTGTATTTTTGCAGTTAAGTGTGAGGGAAGACACCAAGCCTCTGAATAAGCAGATAATTTGGTTGCATTGTGCCTTGAATTCTCCCCATTTCTCATACAGAGGCACTATGTTTCCTATGTCCTGTCCATCAGCCCATGCTGCTGTCCACAGAAACTGTTTTCCTTTTTTTTTCCACTCCGTCTCCATCCTCTGGAAAATCTTAAATTCAAGGCTGAAGGAGACTGGGAGCCAACTTCTGCTCGCAGGGTTAAATCTGGGAGTCGTTCCCCTGGCTTCGAATTCATGCTGGTGCAGTGAAGATGAAAATTTAGCTTTCTGTACTGTTGTCAACAGGGGGAAAATAGAGTCCCTAGAAGACTGTATCCATGGAAACCATCCTACTGCAATAGCAAGTAAAGCAGCAAATCAATTTCTTCAGTTTTAAAATGAAACATATCTAAAAACATTATAGTGCATCTGCCATGTAAGAGATCATCTGTGCTGATAACTGTGTTGAAAAACCCTTCTCTAGCAAATAAGCTGCGAAGAACATTTCTTCCTTCTTGTAGAACTGATTTTGGGTAGAGTAAGCATTGATGAGAAAGTCCCATGAAGACAGTACAGTGAGACTGAGCCAAGTCCAGAAGCAACAGTGTTTAATGAAGGAGAAAATTGTTTTATTTAGCATTTAGCCCAAGTATCTGGGCACATAGTGACTAACACTCAAATGTATTTGCAGAGGCAGTGGCCTGTCACCTCTGTCTCCCTGCTCTTTCCTTCTATGGTACCATATGTGACAAACCGTACATTTGTAATTTGTGATGTATTTGTCTGAGCAGGAGCATGTGTGTATGTGCTTGCATGTGTGTACGCTTGTGACTGGTGGACTGTCAGATGAGATTTCACTGTCTGGTTCAGTGGAAGATGATCTGGGCAACTCACATTGTAAAGGTGTATGTTTCAGAGCCAGAGGCATTTCCAGTGCATAAAATGTGCTGGCTGTCTCTGTACTTTATTGGTTTTACATTTCATCATGTGAGACTTGAGAGAGGACCTCTGCTGTGCCAGGGAGGAAGCATGGAAATACATGGATTTCTTACCCCAGGCTTTGAATGTGTTACCATATTCTTTCCCTGCTGTGTGCAGAGGGATTCTGCCTTTATTTTTTCACTTATTAAGGCATCTCTCTGGCCACTTCAAGAAATAATACCCTAGTGTATCAGACAATTGCCTATATGCAGATGAGGCTCCATTCTGCTTTTCTTTTTTTATCAAATCCAGATACTGCAGTCTGCCTTCCCTATGCTTGGCAGATAGAGAAATATCTGTCTGGGAGAAATGCAACCTTATTTAAGACAGAGGGAATAAAGTTGAACCAGGAGGGAATAAAAAACATTACAGAAATTGCTAGACTGCAAGTAGCCCTTCAGTTGATGAGGATCAGATACACATTCCTCTATCACTTTGCAGTGTCTAGGCTGTATTTTATCTGCTTCTGAATCTCAGTTCCTTGATAACAGCAGTCATGTATGCCTACTGTCTTCTTTTATCTACAGCTGCCCTATCTATTATGGCAATCCCTCTTTGACTGACAGTTACCTATTTTTTTCTGACCTGAGGGCAAGCTTATTGCAATGCACTCCTTTTAGTGCTATCACTGAAACACATCCAAAAGCTTCAACTGGTGCATAATGTGGTGGTTCAACATTTGAATGAAGTGAGCACATATTGTTTGGAGCACACATGGGTTTTGTTGCTCTGCCACGTCTACCAGTTAACAGAACATGTACTTCAAACTACGTTAAGTAGTAGAAATGGCTCAGTGGTCTGAAACGCTGTTGTCTGCAGAGTGTGCTTTGTTCTACCTGTGTCCAGTTGCTATGACATGCAGTGTTGTCTGTCTTCAGTCAATTCCAGAGATTTTAAAGGTCAGGAAAAGACATCCCAGTTCACTGCTCTAGGACAGCGTTCCCTTGTTGAGGATTAAGAGTCTCCTGCTGGAAAACATCCGATAGAAAAGCCCAAACTTCTGCAGCTTGGTTTCTGTGGTCCATGAATATTCAAATCTAGGAATCCTCCCCATATTCAGGGAGTGAACTGCATTCACTTCCTAAGTCCTAGCCTTTCAATACTAAAAAATGAAAGTTATGCCTTTCATTGCACTTCCCACGGGTAATTTCCACCTTCTACATAACCTTTGTATATCCCCATGTAAGGGTGCTGTTGCCACTGAGGTTCCTTTAGCATCAGGGTTCAAATTCCTGGTTGTCCTGGTTTCAGCTGGGATAGAGTTAATTTTCTTTCTAGTAGCTGGTATAGTGTTACATCCTGGATTCAGTATGAGAAGAATGTTGGTAACACTCTCATGTTTTCAGTTGCTGCTAAGTCATGTTTAGACTAGGTCAAGGATTTTTCAGCTTCTCATGCCCAGCCAGCAAGAAGGCTGGAGGGGCACAAGAAGTTGGGAGGGGACACAGCCAGGAAAGCCGACCCAAACTGGTCAAAGGGGTACTCCATACCATGTGATGTCATGCCCAGTATATAAAATGGGGGGATCACTGCTTGGGAACTAACCAGGCATCAGTCAGTGAGTGGTAAGCAATTGCATTGCGCATCACTTGTTCTGTACATTCCAATCCTTTTATTATTGTTATTATTATCATTATTAGCTTCTTCTTTTCTGTTCTATTAAACTGTTCCTATCTCAACCCACAAGTTTTACCTTTTTCCTTCCAATTCTCTCCCCCATCCCACTAGGGAGGAGGTGGGGGAGTGAGTGAACAGCTGCATGGTGCTTAGTTGCTGGCTGGGGTTAAACCAGGACACTGGTGGGCTCAGATATAAGGCATTTGCAAATTTCTCTCTAAAATGCCAGGGAAGGGAGAAATGGAAAAGGAGCTGGGGCTGGCACTTCTTGTAGTATTCTTCATTACAGCTGTGTGTCTGTGTTCAGCAGGGTAAAGAAGCCCTGGAGACCAGGCATGGCTCAGGGGAACCCTGTACACTAGTTGGAGCAGAGAGGATGAGCTCATTTGTTACTGTGGGTACTAGGACATGTGGAGATGGGGTGACAAAACCTGTAGATTTTAATGGCTTTTGATATCACCTTTTTCCTCTGCCCTGTGATAAATAGGAAGAAAGCTGGCCTTCTCCCTTCCAGCTACTCCAGCTCAGGCCTGGGAGTTCATGCAAGGAGCAGGGGCTCCACTGGAGCTGCTTATGCAGCATTTGTTCTGAGGGACAAAGCAGGAGTCACCTCTGATCTGCCACTTCTCTCAGCTCCTGAGTGTGGCATTTTAAAACAGTGAACCTTGGAGCATTCTTCAGGTATAAACTCTTGGGGGCTTGCGCAGTCATGTCCAGCATAGGAGTGTTTCTCGATGATGTCTGTCTCCATGGATTCAGAGGTGAAACCATGTTTGTGTGTTGCCTTTCTTACACTACCAGCCCTGTGATTAAGGCAAAGATCCTGAGTCACCTTCAAAAAAAATTAAGATTTCCGGCAAACCTGTAGGCCATCTGTTAATGTGGGCAGGCAAGAAGATACTGGGTAGGAAAACTCTGTCACATGGCAGTCTTTATATCTGTCACCACAGCCATTTCTTTTAACCATGTTAAATGCCATTTTAATTATTGTCTAAATTCTTTTTCTGTAAGAAATTGTAACAAACAGCAAGCCTGTAGTGAAATGATTCCTTCAAATGAGACCATTCCTCAAAGTCACTTTATGAATATGAAAATTCCACCTGTATTTTAAAATGCCATTCATTTTACTGTTAGAGAAACCTCTATAAAAAATCAGCAGATCCCTTTTGGAAAAAATGTGAATTGTCTTCTCTCTGGAACTCAGGTGATAGCATGTGAACTGTGCCACATTCCTGACATTGCACGTATTATCAGTGCTGACACATGGTGGCATACAGCAGCTGCCATTTGATACAATGCACTAGAAAGAGCCCTGAGTCCAGTAATGTCTACTTGCGATATGTCTTGTACAGTATAAAGATACAGTCTGTTACCACTTCTGATGGTCACGGCAGCTATGACTCCCTTCTCTGTTTCTACCAGAAAGCAACTCCTCAAAATTAGAATCCCTTTGCGCTCCTAGCCTGCGAAGGCAGAGATATTCTTAGCAGTACTCTGTGGATTAATATTCACAACAAACTAAAAATACCAGGACAATTCATACATTGATCTGCTGTTCTAACCCTAAAAGGTTTTGCTTAGCACTGATTTCTTGCATTTACTAGCTATGACCACAAACCTTTCCTTGCCTGTACTGAATTTTTATTTTCAGAAGTAATCTAAAAGAGGCAAGTTGTTCTAAGGACTATGGTGTGTCCTTGAATGGCAAGTTCCCCCCAAAACTCTGGTGACACAAGAAGGTGGCTTGCTAGTCAGCATTGTTTGCAACAAAAATGGAAAAAAACAAAATCACTTATTTCATGAGAGGAAGACCTAGTTCACTGATGAACAGGTTATAACTAAATGATGTGTTAGTAAAAGGTACTGAAGACTGACAGTTTCTGGCTCTTAACTTCATGCAGACCCCTGAAAAATATCCCACCCTGCAATGGGAGACTTGTTAGGGGGAAGGGTACTTTCAGAAAGATGTAAATAGCAAAGCAGGTGGCTGAATCTCCCAAGACTTGATAATGTAAGGGGGATTTTGCCTCATGCAAAGAGAAACACTGTCCCTTTTAGTTTGTGCTGTTTGGTAAGCCTTTAGATATGACCAGAAAGCAGTCACACTGCTGTGAGCAACAAGAGCCAGAGGAGTCTTGTGTTCCCTGGGTATCTCCATTCAATAATGAGCTGTTCCATAATTCTCTATCCTGGCCCTTGCTGCAGCCTCCTGTCCTTCTTCCACCACCTCTAAAGGCTCCTTCTCAGAGTGCCAGGGCTGGGCAGAGTCCAGCCAATCTGTCAGATTTGGCAGGGCACATGATAGAGAATTCACACGAGTTTTTTACTTCTACAACAGATTCCTCTCAGCAACTGGAGGTCGGAAGATTTCTCAGCTGGCATGGAGTTAGAGCAGTCTGTACAGAGAGTTATCTGCTCTGGCCTAAAGACTTGTGTGACAGGCAAATCTGAACGAGCACAATCAATTGCTGTGTACTTGATCAACTCTTTCTGTTTTACAGGAGAGGTGTTTCCTACCCTATGTCAGAGACCAAATTCTGGATCTTTCTATACTATGTAAGTGTGGCTCAAGGATTTTCAAATGTTTGAGGTACAACACAGACCCTATAGTCCCTCTTCCCCCTACAAGGGATGTAGATCATGCCTTGGCTTCAGCTCTTGCTCTGCCATAGCACAGTTTGGCCAGAGACCAACTGTACCTGCTGGAGAGAGACTTCAGGCTTGCAAGAAGGAAGAACATCCTTTTGGTACGTTTAGCATCAGTGGCATAGTATTGTGGGCTTTCCCTTGTGCTTGAGGGTGCACCATATGTATGCAACTGCAGGGCAGGGTATATCTGTCTGCCCTGTGACTTAACATTGCAGATCTCTGGCTTTCTCGTGTGACCCCCTGTGTGGCAGCTCACACATCAGGACTCCAGTAGAGACCTCTGTCTAATACCCAGTTATCACTCCAGAGGGGAAAGCAGGGCATAATTTTTATGCTGTCATTATGTAGCAAGAGGATTTAATGACCTGGTAGCGAGGAATGTGAGCTGAATGCTGCCAGCAGTCTGTGGCCAGGCAGCCATATCCATTGTGCTGTTCCAAACATGGCAGATCCTGGAGTGGAAGAAGAAGAAATTTTCCCTGCTTCCACTGATGTGAAAATGGCTGCACCTGGGTGGAAGATGGTGCTTCAACCTTTGCATGGGACTTGTAAGACTCAGTGAACGTGATACCATATATAGATGGCCCCTGGTCTGGGCAATTGTGTAATTTAAATTCTGATTACTCTTAAATACGACACTGAAGTGTAGGTTAAGAACAATGAAACTGGAAAACTGAGAAACTCTGAGTATATATCAAACTCCACTGCCATAAGTGTCCCTCTGTGAAAAGGGGACAGAAGTTACTGATTTCACATTTAATTTCAGATTTTCCATAAGCACTCACCTTCTCAATGTAGGTGTGTTACTGCTGGCTCCTCCCTCTCACTGCTGTGTCCGGGGTCACTGCCTCTGGATAAGGGGACAGAACAGTCCCTCCAGCCAGGCCCCTGCAGGGAGTGTCTGCACAACTCCACGGCCCAGGGCTGCACTGCTTGGCTTCCTTAGGCTGCAGTGAGTCAGCGAGAGAGATGGTGGTGCAGTATGAAGCTTGTGAAAATGTAGCAGGTATGTCTGAGCAGACAGAGTTAAAGAGAGGTAAAAATGTTGGTCTACTAAGAGTTGTAGCAGGGGCAGAGTCACTTGGACTGAGATCAAATGTAAAGTCTTTTAAATAGGAGAGCGCTTGATTATTTAGGTGGGTATATTCAAAATCTATCTTGCTTCTAGTGACCTCATCTAGGATTTTTGTTGTACTTTTCTGATCTTCAGAGCAAATTTTGTCTCTATTTTTCTTCAAATGATAAAGACTGCTGGATTGGAAACTTGTCTCATAGTTGTATTGGTTCGTGCTAGGAATACTAGAGTATTCTGGATTTTGGGCAATGCAGTTGCATTCATTTTGCAACAACAACTTGTTTTTGCACTGAGACATGTTACGAATTATATTGTTCATTTCATTCCCAATGCATTTGTCTTCCAGGTGCTTGTTTTCATAGCTGATTTTTAGTGATGCCACTTGTGTTACACAGCTGTCTAAGAGCTGCACTATGTTAGTGCTGCTCTCTGTTGGTGTGGGGCTAATGTAGCTCTGTAAGCGTCTGAGAGTAAGAGGCTGCAGCGGTTTGTCGCAGGAAATAGAGAGAGAGTGATACATTGGTTTATTTTTGTTCTCCCTCTCAAGGGGATCCAGGAGTGAGGTTGCAGCAGTCTTATAGGAGTAACATGATTCTGTTTCATTATTATCATCTAACAAAGGGTTTTCAGAGCTCTGGGAGCCACTCTGTCTGTTCAGCTTTTCTGGCAGTGGGTCTTTATCTCCAGATGTCTCACATCCTTCTAAACTTGTCACCATCTCATTCTCATTTGAAGATGTCTGCAGATTGCCTCCATTAGCCTGTGATTGTGGTGCATAACTTGATGCTCTGGTGGTTTCCACAATCCCAGGCACTGTACATGAATCCTTGTGGTGACTCTCTTCCATTCCTTGGAAATCCAAATTAGATGTGTTAGGGCTAAAGTCCAGGCTGTGGTCTCTTTCAGCAATGTTTACTGAAGAGGCCTGGATTGCATTTTTGGTTTCATCCAAAGACACAAGTAGGTTAAATGTATTAGATTCTTCCCTGCTTGGTTTCTCCTGCTGAGCTTCTGCACTCACTTTCTGCTCTGGACTGGGGCTCGGCACAATCAAAGGATCATTAGACTTTTCTGGCTGTGATTGAGGACTCTGAAGAGAGTCAAGGGAGGAAAGAAGTCCCGAGTGTTTTCGCAGCCAGTTTATTATGCCCATGGTCAGTGAAATCTCAGTATCGCAGAGCTTTAGCAAACATTCTTTGCCTTTCCATGTGCTGTGGAAAAAACCCTGGCTGATAATGTCTAGAGCTGGTTGGGAAGCCATGTTCTCCTCAGCTCCAACATGAAAGCTGTAAATGGACAAAGGGATTTCAATGGCCTGTTCTGAAATGCTTTCAGATGTGCACAAGTCATCATCTAGGACTGGGTTTATTTTGACTTCGTTTGGGTCATAGAAGAGCTCATAAAGAGCATCTCCACTGTAGCTGTCTCTTGGAAATCTACCTGGAACCCCAGGGGTCTGAGCTTCCTTCATTTCATCATCTTGTCCAGGAGAGAATGAATCATAGTAGCCTTCATCACTTGTGGATTCCTGGTTATCACTTTTTGGCGTTTCTGTTTCTGTGGAGCTTTCTTTGGAATTGTCACCATGTTTATCAGGTGAGACTTGGGGGTCTGTCACAGATGCAGCAGCCTGGCTTCTAGCCTTTTCCATGTCAGGACCAGGTATCTTCAGTAACTTCCTATCAAACAGAGCACTCTTGTGTAGCCTCACTGATTTGTTGATGTTGTCCCAAAACTTTGCAAATTCAGCAGTCTCATTCTGGCCAGGAGAGGCCAGCTGCTCCACACCCCCTTGGAAAGAGCCTACGACAGGGCTATCTTTGTGCTTGCTCCGTCTCAGCAGAACTTCTTTGCTGTTCTCCAACTCCAGGTGAGCAGAGCTCTCATCAGCAAAGATTTCCCCACAGCCAGTGAGGGAGTCAAAGCTCTTCAGCGAGGCAACATCTTCACACAGGGTGTTGCAGCAGTCATAGGAAGAGTCAGATTGCAGTTCGCTGTCTGAGCAGTCTTGTGACAAGCAATCAGCTGCAAATGCTTCTCCAGTTTTGAAAAGATACTTTGCAAGACGCCCAGATGACTCAATCTTGCAGCCTGGAGAGGACAGATTCTTGTCCTTCTCAACCAGGAACGTGAGGCTGTCTGGTTTATTTTTTTTAATATGAAATATATCTCTGAGCCCTTTCTTAGATCTCTTGAGGGAAATCCTCTTCCTGGGAATGGTTTTTGCAACAGCTGGTACAAAAGGCATCTGTGGCACAAAGTTCCTGTAATCGATCATCTGACTGCTGCATGCAGACTGGCTGGGGCTGACCACACACTCTTTCTTACTGCTGGAGCTGGACATCCCCGAAAAGCTGACACTATTGACAAGTCGCCCCTTACCCTTTCCAGAAAAACCTTCCTCACAAGCCCTGCTGGTGGGGCTGCACTGCTCTGTTTTGTCTGCCTCAGTAACGCAGTCATGGGTTTTACTCTTCCTTACAAGTTTGCAGGAGGACCCAAATGATTTTTCCAGGCTGTTGTCACCGCCTCCGTTCCTTGCTGCTCTGGTAGAAAATCTGTAGTTCTTGTGCGTGGCCAAACATGCCAGCTGGACTTCAGCTACACTTTGGTTTCCCTCCAGAGCTGCCTTTTTGTCTTTCCCCATGTCGTCTTTGTTGATAGGAACTGTGTGCACTGGTGGCACTTTCTCATGTTGCACACTGGATTTTATGAAGGTCTTTCCTCTCTTGAGCTCCATACTGCTTCCTCACATCTGTTTCTGTAAAGAAAACAGCAGAATAAAAATATTGTGAGTTTGGTGGCTAGCACTTGTAAACTTTGAAAGCAACTGGAGAACAAAGGGATGGATATTAAGCATTATACAATTGGCTTTGTTTGTCACCAGAAATTTCCATCACTGTGTCATGGTATTGCAGGAGAAACAGATCAAGTGAACCTGAAGGTATGTTGGCAATGGCTGGAAGGTCTAGCAAGGAGAAGACAGTACACATTATGGGTTAGTAGCTGAGGCTCAGAGAACATTTTGTCTGTTAGAAATGAGGGGGTTTGGATTTAGGATTATGACTGCAGGATGGCTTTTAACAAGATAGACGTCCTATTCTGAAAGTAGAAGAGGCATCAATGAAAAGCAATACCTGAGGAATTTTAACATGCAAGTGTGTGCATCAGGGAGGCAGCAGTCCATAAATCTGTACCTTTCAGGAGGACAAAGAGCTCAAGGTGGGAAATCTCCTGAGAAAATGGATCAAACATTTAACACATGATGCTCACTTTATATTAAAATAATCCCTACCTGTGAACAGAAAATCCATAAACCTTGGTAATATCCTGGGAAGCATGCTGAAACTGAATTACTGTTTTTGCTTCCTCCTGAGCATAATGTATGATTTTCTGCACTACTGTTTTTATTGTACAAAGTAAAAAATGTCACATTGAAAATCACTGTTAATTATGACAGAAGTGTCATTGCCGATTTACAAAGACCAGTGTAGTACACTGAGGCATTGCCACATTGAATCTGCATTGTGTATTTATTAGCTATTTCTAAAAATACTCTATTACCTGTATCAATGCCTATTTTAGTCTCTGCATATGTGGTTTGGTATTGAATCTGTTTTATGTTTTCATACATCAAATTAGTCATTAATTATTTTAGCCATGACACTTTCACCTTTCCAGCAATTATTTCATGGACACATCTGATCCTTTCCTGCCTTATATCAACTTGAATATTAAGTCAATGGGCTTACATAAAGGTAGGTCAGGGAAGAAGCAAGCACTTTCTAAAAGCTGTTAGAGAAACCAGATTTTTAGGGGACAGGGAGCAGGACAAAACTTCCAAGTCCTGTTCTTGAAAGAATGTGCTTGGATCTTTCATTAATGAGACCTCAGTTAATGATTTATGTTGTTTTGAATTGTTTAGATGTAACTAAAACCACTTAGAGCCATTGAACTCTGCAACACACAAAACCAACAGTGCTATCTCTAGCACTCCTTGAGAAACCATATGTCACAGCTCTGATGAAATGAAGAATTACCAATACTCCCTTGAGAACAATCTCAGATCAGATCCATGGATCCAGACCTGCACTCAGTTCAAAGACAGCCTGGGAGATTTTAAATTCAGTACCAAGCCTAGCCTTTGTACACTCTTAATGTACAACTTAAAGCAGTCTTTAGTCTACCTTGAACTGTAAGAGCTGTCCGTAGCCTCCAGTGGCTTTCCAGTTGCCAGGGCTTGCTGGTAACAGTGACACTCTGACCAACACCTCAAAAGATATGGGTCTGTGTATCTGGAAGTTGTGTCACCTGCAGCACTTCTCCAGCACATAGACCAGTGATGACAGCCTGTTTCTCATGCAAGCTGAAACTAGCAGGTGATTAACAATACTCTAGAACTAAATGTAGGTCAGTGACAAAAGGTAGAGAACATAAGGGTAAACTGGGGATATTTGACATCATGAGTATGGATGCTATGGAAAACATGGTGGGTGGTGATAGATGCGTGTCTATCAGTATGTTTGAGATGTTGGCATATTTATTTGCATTTGGGGCTGCCTGTGAGTATTGCAGAGCATTCTGCAGTCAGTAAACTGTCAGTAAACATTTTACTATACTGTCAGGTATCTGGAGTTCACTGATGCCGCAGGGAACTTGTTTTGCATATTTAGAAATAGGTCACTGGGACATGATTACATTCCTTGTCTGAAAAGCAAGGTGTGATTGAGAAGAAATGCAGTGCACGGAACTCCAGCAGAGTTGTGAAAAGAGTCGGGAACAGCTGATGTAAGACCAATGATTAATATCCTAAAAATAAAGTGTCTGATATCTCAGTCCTTAGCAATTGTAGAAGTAGGTACTTTGTCCCTCTGGGAGGTCCTGCTGCTGAGGAGTTCCTTAGAGGTGTGTGGCATTACAAATGCTAGTGTTATAACAATGTTATGTAGGACTCTTCAAAGTCCTACAGCTGTTTCTGCCCATTCTGAGAATTAAGCAAGGGTAATTTTTGTAGGAAATTGCATACTTGGGAAGTTTTTCTGTAGATGCATTAAAAAGGCTTTTAGAGGTGGATTTGTTTTACTGTCAAGTATGAAACTTATTAAAGCTTAGAATTCAGGATGTCATTAGATAATCTTCTGAATAAAGAAATCTTTGATCTGAATTGTATCTTCTTGATAAGAAACACAGTGGACTACCAGTTTGATAACTGGCTCTAGAAACTTCAAGGCTTGTTTGTCTTTTTTTTATAGATTAGATGAACAGTTTTAACATGAAAGCCCAAATGGCCTGCATTAATATCTGTACTCAGAATATATGTAGTATAATAATGTAAGATACACTGGTGGTAGCCCATGCTACCTTTCCAGTTTCCTCTGATGAGGAAAAAAGTAAGTTAGGTGTTGTTTTCTTGGGTTTTTTTTTTGGAAGATCTACTATACATATAATCACCAACTTTGTATCCTAATTGTTTAATGCCTCTGTTTAATCCCATATATTATTTTTCTCATTTTCCCCTAGGATTCATGCCAGACTAATTAGTATCTAGTTCATTGTGTCATCCTGCTTATTCTGTTTTAACACTGGCACAGCTTCAGGAATCTTCCCCATTAAAAATGTTATTAAAAATGAACACCAAGGAAGGGAAGATATCCTCAGTCAACTCTTTGAGATCTCTTAAGGGCAGACTACTAAAGCCTGCAGGTTTTTTTAAATACTTGTCTCAGATACTGTTCTGTAACTTCCAATACTATGAGTTCCTCTTCATCCTCATATGATATAAATTATCAGTGAGCTTCTTTCCAATTATAGAACAGAAATATTTATGGGATGCCACTCTCTTTCTGTATCTATTAATATTTTTAGTACTTTTGGTTGCAATGGACTATATCATGATACCTTTTGTTTCTCTTTGCAGGGACATAAGTTATTTTTCTAACCCCAGAAGCTGTACCAGTGAAGTTAGAAACAGATTAAAGTACTGTAAGGGAAAGTTATTCTCCAGTGGTTATGTAAAGCTAATCAAAATTCTATGAAAAATTATTCTAGGCATTTAAAAAATGGTACATCTTCTCTGGGATTTTTTGACCCATGCACTCAGCTACACTATTGCCTGTCTCTGCTCCTTTTTAATTATTATCTTGGACTGAACTTGCAGCATATCTCTTCTTCCACAGGAAAAAAGGGTGTATGAGGGACTGATTTCAACCTTTGCAAAGGAAATATATTTTGCAATTAAAAATCACTATAAAGTACAAAAACTTGTGGAAACTAGCAGTCAGTCTACTAAGGCTAGGTTGCTCTGTTTTCAACAAGCTCTGGATGTTTTCTTCTTTAATGTTACTTGATCTTTTTTTTTTAATATCTGTGAAATTATTTGTGGAACACATTTAAATGGAGGACATCCTTGAATCTCATACTGTCATTTACAGTGATTGTAGGTGCAGCAGCATTGAGAATTCCCATCTACAGTAAACAGTACTTTTATCTGTCTTGATCATACCAGCTGCTCACTTTCAGGATTTCAGAAGTGTCTAAACAGGCAATTAGATCCAGATTTAGGGCTTATGGTACAATGGAAATAAGGTTTTGGGTTAAATTTGGATAATATTGCTCATAAAGTGCAGGGATACTTCATGCTCAAACACATGCCATCTGTGCAGGATGTCTTATAGCCTTTTCATAAAAACAGAAGGTTTTACTGTGTCTATGATTCATCTAAAAGTAAATTAAAGTTTTAGAATGGGAAGGTGAACACATTTCTGTGGACTGAGGAGACTTGGTTTTAGGACAGTCAAAGAAATTGCTTATAATTTTGGGTTATGAGGACCTCAACAAGACTGAGTTAGGTAACTGTTCTGGTTAATAAGAGCCATATTCAGTTGGCATAAATTCTACCTAAGTCCAGATCAACAGACAAGGAGGCCAAAGAGGTGTGCAGTGGAGCTGGACTTGACATTCATAAGGAATCAGAAGGAAAACAGGTGGAGGCAGGATTCAAACTGTCCAAATATTGCCTTTGTCGTGTGGGTCAGAGAAGAGAGGAGTCACGCTTGCCTCTGCCCATGGCCCCCAAAGCTTTCTGCCAGGCTGAACTGTCACCAATTTTCCCTGTCTGGAGGAATGGGGGAAGACTTGCTTTGGGTTTGGGGCTGGTATCAAAGTTATTAGCTTATGTCTTACTAGCTTCTGTCACAGTTGAAAGATTTGTTTAGGTTATCTTCAGAGAAAAGGTAAAATAGATTGTGCTTTAATGTGTCAGTAGCTAAAATAGCAGTCGTCTTGGATGTAACTCTAGCAAGGTCATCCTACTGGGAAAGAAGAAGTATCTGCTTTGGTAAGGTTGCATAGATAGAAATAATACTATTACAAAGAGAGAATTTAGTTGAACTCTCAGGCTTCAGCAAGTTTGGCTCAAAATTACTTTTGCTTAAGTAGGAAAAAATATAATTAAGATTCATTTATTCCAAAATCTTATCAACTGACTGGCTTGGACACTCTTACCTACTTGTTTGCTGTGTAATTTATCTGTGTCTCTCTTGGAGGTAGAAATGAGTGAAATTAAAAATACAATTATTTTGCAGGGCAGAGAGGAGCGCTTTTTCTGCTTCTTTACATTTAGATCATTCTTAAAATTGGCAGGTTGTGGAGATGGTACCTTGCTGTCTCTTGCTAAGCAGAATTCTGCGTGTCACTTGGAGCCTTAATTTCACCTCCTTCCAAACATTTTCCTTTGGTTAAATTAAAGAGTTGATAAACATTGCATACTCTTAGGTTTTTTAATTTAAAAAGAAGGAAAAAGCTCTATTGGACTGCTTTTATGTTTTAGGGTATAAGTTTGGAGTGAGTCCAAACTCCCTTTTCCACAAGTGGCTTCATATCAACCGGACTTAAGATCCTGAGTATCAGAGCTACCTTTGAAAATGTTACTGCTGCTTTCCAAACAAAAATGGTAGCATAATTAAATTTCCTGAAAACATGTATCTGGTGTGGGCATTTGAACATGCATTATGCTTAAAATGCATGTACATTAAGATGAAATGTTTTTTAAAATATTTCTTGAGAAATTGTATAATGG
Organism: Elanus axillaris; assembly: GCA_026212715.1. Taxonomy (NCBI): domain Eukaryota; kingdom Metazoa; phylum Chordata; class Aves; order Accipitriformes; family Accipitridae; genus Elanus; species Elanus axillaris. Next base: position 17,888,487 of record JANZLQ010000089.1, read on the forward strand.
GAAAGGGAAAAAGAATGGAGCACTTTGCCAGGCTCTCCCTTCCTATGCCTAGTTGACCTCAGGAGGATTTTTGCTGGGCACCAGTTGGAAGTCCTAAAATGCAAAAAAACCAAGCAAGCATGAGATGGTGAGAGCCACAGCTACTTTTAAAGTCAGTGGACAATACTAATTTTTAATGCTTAGGATCTAATCAATTAGCAATGCGGAAAGAACAGCTGGTGCTCCCAGTAAAGGGGGTGGTAGTGTATTTTTGGAGTAAGACTGTTTGTTTACAGTCAAAAACCTAAACTCTCTATCTCAGAAGATAAAAGTTAATAATGGAAATACTTACTAATAATCATGAGCATATATCCCATTCTGTTAATTTGATTTTTAATTACAGAGCAATAAAATGCTTCCTTGCTAAAGGGTAGGGATATCCTCTCTGCAGTCATTGGAACACTGTTTCTAGTAAGCAAATAAACGTAACAGTTCTTAGGGTGGAAACCAAAGAGGGTTTTAAAGCAGGGCTCATCTTCTTACTTAATCTGATTACCCTGCTAGTATCTCATCTTCATTAGAAGACAGAAAAGAGCAGGGTGGAAAGGATGGAGGATGTAATCAGGGAGTCAGGATTCAGGAAACAGACGAATGTTTATTTTTAAAGATGCCTGTGTGACATACAAACCTGCACTGAGATCATGCCTCTTGTTAGGAGTACTCCTCTCATCATCATTAGCAGCTGTATCTTATCATTCCCCTTAATCATTTGTCCCTCTCGGGTAACCCAGGATGCCTAATTATTTGCATATACATTTAGGTCAGGCAGTGGCTTTCTCCAAAGAACCAGCAAAAAGGACATTGGTGTGTTTTTCTTCAACCTTAATTCCTCTGAGCACACAAAGTAGGATCTTACACTCCCCAGCAGAATACTAGAAGGATGTGTAGTTAAATGCTTAATCTTATTAGTAATGTGCTATAGGGAAGCCTGAACCTTCCTTTAAGCCCTGCCAACTGTTCCCTGGAGCACAGGATTTTCCATAGTAAAATTAACCACTTTTCTACTCCCAGCATACTGTCCTGCTCTGTGTGACAGGAGGGATCCCTGGGGAACAGCAGCACCCACTGCTTCCCCCAGTCCCGCGTGGGTGTGCAGCAGGGCAGAAGGAGGCTGAGACCATGACAAAAGGAGGCTCCTGCTCTGACAAAAACCTCTGCATCCCTCACTCAGTTTTCTTCTATACCTGAGGCTGAAAGAAATGTAACTGCTTGAAATGTTCCAATTACACCATGTAAGAGGGCAGCATAAAATCCTGCACAGGGAGGTATCGAAACATGACTCTATTGCTAGGAGAAGGCAGCTGAGCAGAAATTTCCACTGTGTACCTGAGAAGGAACAGGGCATTTTTTACTTGCCGTGACCAGCAGCCTGTTGGTACCAGACAGCAAAGTGTTAATGCTGTCAGCTTTGGCTGTTTTTGGTAATTTATTGCTTTAAAAGGAGACAGGATGTGCATTTATATAAATACAGGCACACATTTGTCAGACATATGGAAAAATAAGTAAAAAACAATGCTTCAAAAATGAGCAGTCATCCCAAAATAATAGCCCCTCACAGTTGCTCTGAGTGTCAGAGCAAAGGAAATGCCATTGCACCAGAGCAAACAATAAGGCAGATCACAAAAATCCTACTCACCATGTTTTATCACTGAGCAGAAATCCTCTGTCTCCTAGCCTTGCTACTGAGGCTGGTCTTTATCCAGAGGCTCCTGTGATGCTTTTCAGATTCTGAGGGGCTGGACCACTGCTGCTCTCCAGTGTTACTCTCCACCCCCTGCCTTTTCCTCCTCCTTCTTCCTTCATCCCCACCCCCTCATTCCTCCTGCTTGTAGCTTTTTTATACCTTACATAGATTCTAGGCTTCCACATGTAGCTTGATTTAGGAAAGATGCTTATTTCAGCCATCTGCTTGATACCATGGAAATGCCTCCGCTGCTAAGGAATAAAAGCTCAGAAGGTAAGCTTGGGAGTCCTGAGCCAGCATTTTGGTTCCTCTCTATATGACTGCTTATTAAACAGGGAGGAACACATCCAAATTAATTTCATTTCTCACATGTTTTTTTGTTTCTGACTAGGATTCAGGAAAAGTGGTCCTAACATGTTCTTAGGTTAGTGAGATGCTTCACTGTGCAATGTATGCAGATTATTGGACTGTGCCACCCTTTGCAGAGCTTTTGTTAATGCTGAAGTGAGAGGAGGTTTCATGTGGGAGCAAAGTGGCATAAGGGGAGAGAGTGAATATTTCTGCTGACCAAAGCTAGAGTGCCAGGTGTTAGCCTCATATTGCCTTCGACAAACATGATCTGTCGAATTCTCCTTACAGTCAGCCTAACTTATACTTCATGTGTAGTGAAGTCAACATTTGATGTTACATCATTCTTTGTTATATAGATGAGTTTATTACCATCACAAACACTAGAGCTTTGATTTCACAAGAGCGTAAAGGTGGCATCCTTACCCCAGTCCTCTCCCCATGAAGGGCTCCCAACATGATCATATCTTGATTGTCCCTCCCCATTAACTCTCTTCTGAGTCCTTTACATAAGTCTCTCAAATCCCCTGCCTTCTCCTTCCTGGTTGTGAAAACACCTCTGTTGGGGGCGTGGTAGGAGCCTCTTAAAAGCAGAAGTGTATGCCATGAAGCAGTGGCTTAATCCACTTCAGTAGCTCTCCTGTGAGCTGCGGTTTAGAGCTGTACTCTAGGATAATGCAGTTTGTACAGACTAGCATTATCTGTGGGTGGTTTACCCTTCTGATGTAGGGGCTAGCTCTAAGGTATTGAACAGGCAGCTCTCAGATGACTGAGTGAGACAGAGCAAGTTCAGGCAGGTCCAATCTGTGCAGGTATTTAGAAAATCCTCTAGCTCTGTATGAACTGAAGATGAGTGTTCCCTCACAACTGGAACAGGTGCATCAATGAGAGAGTTGATCTCTTCTGTCCCCTCATGACAGCAGAAAGGGAATAAAAACCTTAACCTGCTACCTGTTCTCACCTTTTCACAGTGTGCTTTAGCTGAACCTTGGAGATGGAGGAGGGAAAGAGCTTAAACTTTTGTGCTGTCTAAGCTTCTAAAGCTGAAAAATCAGCCAGTTAACCTTAAAGGAGGCAGAACAGGGTGCTCTTGCTCTAAGTGCCAGCCAGTAAGCCACTCAGGTGTCCCCAATGGTAGAGGGTAGAAAATTACATCTTGGAAAACACCCCAGGTTCAGTCCAACTGCAACAAGTAGAAAGCCCTTGTATGACTTCACCAAAAGACTGGTGAGAGGAAAGGACAACCTGTGGGTGAATCCTAGTAGCTCTGGCAAGTAGTTTAAGACCAATCATGAGAGAAAATACATTCATTAGATACAAGATTTGATGTTTTTTATTCTGCATTAAATATTTGTATTAATACAGGAGAAAGCCTTTTTCATGATGGATATATGAAGCCACCAAGTTTTCAGGTAGCACATTTTTGCTCTGCAATGATGTCACTTTGGAGAGCCTCCACTTCATGTTTTGGAAAGAGAGAGCCTTTAATATTTGAAGTCCTTTGTTCAAAGTAGCACCAAGGCTTGTTAGAAATGCTGATAGACATGAGAGTCAATCAGAGGTCACTTCTGGTGCTGATTCAAGGCTGATGGCTGGTGTTGGTATTGTCTGAGCAAATCTAGCAAAGCTAGGGGTTTAGAGTTTTTATTTGAAAATTACTCGTGCGCTCTATTTCTGAGCTGAGTTTATGAACTCTGAAGCATAGACATTAAAGGTAAAGGTACATCAGAAAATATGTACCCAAATATGATGGCATGTGGAGAAGGAAGTAGACAACAGAGAGCACTTAAAACTGCATTTGAAACCTACTTCATGTTCAACTCCAACAGAGAGCACTTAAAACTGCATTTGAAACCTACTTCATGTTCAACTCAAGCTCAATAAGACAAGCCATCCTCAAAGATTTAGAGAAGAGAATCTGGCCAGGGAGGGGGTCTTAGCTCTGATAGTGTTTCAAGTAGTTCCTAAACCTGCTGTCTCTAAGATGGTGTATTGCTGCTCCTCAGGAACTGGGAATGCTCTCGTATAGATGTCCCTGTTTCTAACAAATGGCACCTGTTGTCCCTTTACTGGAGGAGTTAGAGGAGATCACTCTAGACCTGGATGGGATACCCAAATATGTTCATGGTGACTCAGGTAAAGCAGCTCCTGTGGTGAGAGAACTCCTGGTTTTAGGATATCTATACAGACAAACATTTCCATCTTTAGAGCCTTTTATTTCCTTTTATCAAGGGAAGTGGCCAAATCCATTCGCTATCTATAGCCATAGCTATCTGTAGCTATCCATGGCCATAGCCATCCATAGCCATAGCCTGCATTGGCCTAAATCACAATCTTACTGCAAGCACTGTTAAATGCACAGTATGTTGAATAGCAGCTGAACCATGGTAGCCTTTATGCATTGCAATAGAGTTTTTTTTCCTTTCTAAATAGTTCTCAACTTGCAGTTCCCTGAACTATCCTTTTCTGCTATCATTTCATTTCAGGCTATTTCACTGTGGCTGTTGATTGGTTCAAAAGGTTGGTTCTTGGAGAATCCAATCACCCTCTCTGATTAATTCTGATTAATTCAGTCTGTCCAGAATTGTTTTGGGCATCAGTGGGCATAAAAGGGAAGGGAAATCAGAAAACTGTAAATGAAGGGCACATGGGACAGCTGCCATCTGTTTAGCAGAAGCCCACAGCCTTTGGCATGGGGGCTCGGAAGAGGATCCTTGAGAGCAGAGGGACTAGGGAACGTACAGTCCTTGGTGTGGCAAGAGTAGGGGAGGAGGGATCCTTGGTATCCAATGAGGAGGACTGGGGAAAGGAGGAGGAAAATCCACATAAGGGTGGAGGGAAACACAGAAAGGGAGTTTTCAGATTAAAGCAGGCCCAGCCTGCTGGAACTTGGAAGCCTGCATCCCTCCAGTGTGGGTAGCAAATATTTGCATCAAGTCATTGAAGACAACTATTAGCATGAGCAACTCACAAAAAGCAAGCTATACTATTTTTTAAGTTTCTGTCATGGAAGAATGTAACGGATTCAGAACAAAAGTGACTTGGAACAAAACCATTTGCTGAGGTAGGTCTATTTGTGTCCAAGGAATTACTTACAGAATTAATTTGACCCAAGCTATTTCCTGCCAGTGAACTAATGAAAAGTATAACATCCCAAATCCAGTTGAGCTTTCTGCTAACATCCGCTTAAACTTAATTATTCATGGATTCTTATCAGTATTTCTTGGTAAAATGCAAAGCATGTTGTAGAGAATTGTTAATGTGATATGGAGCTTTTTCTCTCTAGATTGCTAGCAGAAGACTGCCCTAGGTTGAAGGGAACAATCTTTGCTACTTATCTCACTGCTTCCCAGGGCTTACATTCAGTTAATTGCTACTCTCTTCCTGGTTACTTGGTGAGCTAGTGTCTGCTGCAAAATTTAGGATTGTGAATTGCTGTTAATAACATCAGTACTTAGCAAAGGGAATAGAAGGATTTTTATCCACAGATTTCTGTAAGTATATTCCACCTCAACATTTCCTGCCTGTCTTTGAGGCACTGTTATTGCCCTATTTGCTGCCAAGGGGATGAGGTGGAGCAGGTAGGGTTGCAAGAGCCCCTTTCAGTACTGGTATTAAAAAGCTCGGCTGCCCTGCCTGCCAGCCAGGCTTCGGAGTGCCAATAATGATGCCCTTGAGGTCAGGAAGGAGTGCTGAGTGCCTCCAGGATGGAACTGATCACATTCTCAGTATGGCTATTCTGAGGACTATGGATGACTGACTCATTGTGAACTGCTTGTTGCCTCAAAGAAGAGTGAAAAGGGACTTTGAGAAAAAAAGAAAATGGTGAGAACATTTCTCGAGCTGTTTGTGTTAGAATAGTGGCTGCCCTTAAACTTTCTGCTTTAAACAAAAAGCTCTCAGGTAAAAAATGCTTACCTCTAAAATCAACATGGGAAAAATGAGCTGCATTAAATGCTGTGAACAACTACTCCAGAAGAATTGTTTCACCAATCATTAAGAACTCCAAGGCTCTAGAGACCAGAGACAACACCTGGGAGGGACATGATACCTCAGGGACCTGACCTCAGAAATGTTTAAATACAAGGCACATTTTCAGAAGTTTTTCCATTCCAGATATGCCTCTGTGTCATAGACATCTGTCTAGATGAGACAAGAATACCTCCAGTTTTTTGAACTGCTACTGTCATTAACAGACAGTAGCCTCTGTCTCAGAGGCAAAATAATCATTCAGCATAAAGCATGGGAGGTGGCAAAATGCTCTATTCCACAGACATCCCAGTGCAACCTGTAAGAAAAATTTTCTCAGCTTCTGCTGAGGAAGATGCTATTGTGATGACTGGAAGGAAGGTTATAGCAAATTTTTAATGACTCTTTTGTATGACTTGGTTTCCCTGCTTAATTTTATATTGCCCTGTGCCTGAATACATACAATTAAGTGCTCTGAAGGCTTTGTTAAAGGCTCAGTCAGGAAACCGAAAAAACATATAGGTATAAGTAGCCATAGATATACAGCTTCAAATAACAGAGACCACCAGTGAGGGAGAAACTACTTCAGTGGCTATAATGGGATAGTCTTTCAAATGCTAAATAAAGCTGGGATCAACGGAGAGCTAAAACCAAAAAGACCTAGGTAAGAGAGTAATTAGATAAAGTTAGTGAGGGTGAGCGCAATAGCACAGAGGGGGATGCTGAGCTGTGAGCAGAACAGGCTGCTGCTCCCACTTCTGCCTTTCACCATATGCTTTTATTTTGTATCTCAGTGAAAAAATAAAACTGTGTGTTGCACCAAGACACAAGCTTGGTCGTACTGCAGAAGACATATCACAGGATCTTGCAAAGGAGTCCTCATGGGTGGTATGGGGGTGTGCTGGTTTTGGTTGGGATAGAGTTAATTTTCTTCATAGTAGCTAGTATGGGGCTATATTTTGGATTTGTGCTGGAAACAGTGTTGATAATGCCCAGACCTTTTCCTTACTGCTGAGCAATGCTTACACAGAGCCAAGGCCTTTTCTGCTTCTCACCCCACCAGTGAGCAGGCTGGGGGGGAACAAGAAGTTGGGATCAGTGAATGATCTCTCCTGTCCTTATCTAGACCCACAAGCCCTTTGTTATATTTTTTTTTTTCTCCCCTGTCCAGCGAAGAGGGGGGGGGGAGTAATAGAACGACTTGGTGGGCACCTGGCGTCCAGCCATGGTCAACCCGTCACACCAAGTAACCGTTACGTGTGATGGAGCCCTGCTTTCCTGGAGATGGCTGACCATCTGCCTGCTGATGGGAAGTAGTGAACGAATTCCTTGTTTTGCTTTGCTTGTGCACGTGGCTTAGTTTACTTACTAAACCATCTTTACCTGAACCTATGAATTTTCTCACTTGTATGATTCTCTCCCCCATCCCAACTGGGAGGAGTAGGCGAATGGCTGTATAGTGATTAGTTGCTAGCTGGGGTAAAACCATGACAGAGGGCCATGAACCAAATCACGAATCCTGTTTTGAGGGAAGATAGCCCTTGGCTGATAGGACCTTGAGGAAAAAGAGCACTATAGCCAGTTTGCTAACTGTGACAAGTATCCCTTTGCTGTACATAAAATCTCACCTGTCTACCAGTCAGCATTTAAATACAGGCAAACAAAAGAACATTTGGAAAATGGATGATAAATCAAGCCTTTGAAATTGCCAGCAGTGCGGTTAGTAACAATGCGGTTAGAGATTTTTATGGTTGATTTACTCAGTGGTACATACATTTTGGAAACAAATCTGTGTGTTGGATTTCTGTTGTTAGTGACAATGTCACAGCTAGATTTCATTTTAAAGTGGCAAGATGTACATCCTAGAAGAGAATAAAATACACACTTTTAAATGCAGTTTGCTAGCAGACCTAGAGATAATGTTTGGCGGTGTTTGTTTCTCTTGTTCTCCTGCCTCCTGTGTGCTAGGTGTTAGTGGCTAACTCCAGAAGCATACTGCCTGCTGCTGCCTTAACTGCCATCGCAGCTGGAAGGTGAAATCTCTGACCGTGTTCCTTGAAGTCATCAAACAATGTTTGTGGTAGGAGTATGGCATTACAAGCAAGGCTTTTATGGTAGTGAAATATGACCATTAATATATTTTTGCAGTTACAGTAAATAAGCAGTAAAACTGAAAGAACTCAGCTTCTGACGAAGTGCTCCATTAATGTATCATGAGTATTGACAACACCAAGGTCATCATTTGGTTTGTAGCTACACTAATTACCAGCAGGTTTTAAAATATGGTATTTTTATGGGTCTTCTAGCTGGCAGGCTATTTAGAGAGGGGTGATTTGTTGAGCACTGTTCTTCAGGCTTTATTCTTTCATGGCTTTGGCTGTTACCATAGCTCTGCAACAAAACAGTCTCTCCCAGCTGTTTGATTTTTCACAGAGGGGTTATTAACATTTCTAAGCCATCTGATATGCCTAGGCAGTACTCAAGCATATTAAACTGTTACTTATTTCTCCTACGAATGTGCAGTAGCCATTTTCCAACCAGTAGCCAAGTACCAGTGCAAGCCAGGGTGGTGGGATGGCTGGGAGACAGGAATAGTGTGTTGGAGGACAGAAAGCTGGGAGCCAAGCTCAGCTGGGGCCATATGAGTGGTGCTGTGTTACAGTAGTGTGGATGCTCTGTTCTTTGTTGCTGTGTGTTGAGGGGGGTGGTAAGCCTGTGAAATAGGACACGTTCATTTGGGAAAAGAGATTCAGAAATTATTCTTGAGCTTTAATACTCAGATGGCAATTTTTCGCCCTGCAAATACACTACTAAAACCTGCACTTCTGAAAAGGACTAGTGTTTTTTTAATATCTATGTAGGCACCAGGTTTGAAACACCTTAAAGGGAGTCTAGCTCTTCTTGAAAATTTGACACCTTAAGGTGCTTTGAAGCCCTTTATATGTTGGGATTTTACTGTGGGGAAAAAAAAAGCAGCAGGAGAGTGATGAGTTCTCAGAGTTTAAGTGGAAGATGTATGAAGTAGTATGAAGTGGGGAATGCATGGTCATACCTACATAGCCTGCATGGTCATAGCTATATAGGCAGTCATTTGGGGCTTGACAGTGATTCAGAGAGCCTGGTCCTTTCAGAGGTAAGAGAGTGGTATCCCAAAAGGGACAGAAGCCAGCCACAAAATGAGTTAACTTCTTCCTTGGCTCATTAAATGATTTGCCCAGGCAAGAATGAAGTCTGGATTCACATGTAGGTACATGTGTTGTCATAGAAATGGTATGAGAATGACAGAGGGATGGGGACCTTAATTTTCTCATTTGGTGCTGTAGCCTGAAGTTTTCTGTACAAGAAATGTTGCTGCATCTCCTTATGCTGTGTAGGGCAGGGGATCTGTGGTGGGCAACCTATAAATCAGTAACAGGAGTGCCAGTAATGCTGGATGGAACTGGAGGAGGCAGATTTCTCTGCCTTTGGCTCTTTCCTGTTACAGATGTTTTCCATGATGCCAGCATGGATCAAACCCAGGTTAGTCTGCTCCAGATTGGGAAGCAATGCCCCTGTAATTAGAAACTACCCAAAATAACAAGGTGCTGCAATACCTAGGTAGTGGAAGAGCCCGGGTAACATGCAGAGAAACATGAGTCAGGGAGGAGGCTAGCTCTTAACTGCTGTGTTCCTCTTCCCACAAGTGCTGCTGCCCACAGTGGCAAGGGGAGGAGTAGGCAGCCAGGGGGGCAGAAATTGCCTGCTTTCCCAGCAGCAGCTCCCAGGTGAGTGTGTGTGCCCAGTGCCTGGCACAGTGCTCCCAAGACACCCTGATGAGGGCTCATAGATTCTCTGGTAGTAATATTATTTCCCCTGTCCCATAAAGGTCTTTCTTAAACATGTAAACAGGTGTTGAAGTGTGACTTTTTTGCCTGATCTACTTGCTATTTGCTGCCATTTCCACCTGAAATGTCTGATGTATTTCTGATTATTAAGGTGCTAGCCTGTCACATCCCTTCAGCATTCTATGCTGTGGGATGAGCGGATCAGCAATGTGTGTTTTATTTCAGAGTTTTCATCTTTGGCTGTTCATAGGAGGACAAAAGCTTTCCATGGAAATGATATGCCTGTGAGACTGTGGCAATCATGAGAACTTTCTGCGAGGAGAGGGAGACCAGATTCACTGCTGAAGCAAACAAGTGTAAGGACACTGCATTTTAGCACCCCAGTAATAGATTATCGTCTGTACTCCAGCACCCCCATTCAGAGCTGTGGGTAACGCACTGGTGACAGGCAGGGGAAAGGGAGCACAGCTGCTGCATCTGCAACTGGGACCTCCGTAGTGCATGGGTTGCTGCAGCAAGAGGGCTGCAAAAGGCCACAGAGCAGCTCTGGGCTCTCTTTTGACTTCTCCCTGGTTTGTGGGCAGAGCATATACAGTGCACTCATGCAATAAAAGAAGAGAAGAGAAATGGAGTCAAAAGGAGCCAGGAAGAATAGCTCTTATTTAATAAGCATTTGTAATATTTCTAGACAGGAAAATGTTTATGAAAATATGGATTTATTGTTTCCATTCATTCTTCAGGCTTTCTCCTTTTGCTGGTTGAATTAGGCGTAATTTGTATTAATATGTTAAGTATTGTGCTTATAAGAGAGATGCTGGTTGGTTAGACAGCAGTTCAAACTACAATCTCAGACACGGCATATTCTTATTTAATGTATTTAATATAACTGTGGTTTAATTTGCTTCATAATAAAGAAGAAATAAATATCCAAAGTCAGCTTTCATGGAATGAAGTAATTGGTTGCACGCTCTTATAGCATTTTTAACAGGAAAATGTATAACAATATTATAACTTCTTTTTAGCTTAATTTCACAATCAGCAAGATTTATGAAATATTGTTGTTTGTACCTGCCTACTTGTCCCTGCCTTTGAATAACTTCTATACCTATTAGCCAGGTTTATCCTAACTTGAGATAGTGAGAGAGCTCTCAGAAAATATGCCTTTTTTTAAAGGTTTTGTGAAACTGCATGGCAAGCTAGCAGAGACAGGCCATGTAAGTACCTCCACTGGTGGAAAAAGGCTGGAAAAATGTGTGGTTTCAGCTGGGATAGAGTCAATTTTCTTTCGAGTAGCTGGTGTAGTGTTATGTCTTGGATTCAGTATGAGAAGAATGTTGGTAACACACTCATGTTTTCAGTTGCTGCTAAGTCATGTTTAGACTAGGTCAAGGATTTTTCAGCTTCTCATGCCCAGCCAGCGGAAAGGCTGGAGGGGCACAAGAAGTTGTGAGGGGACACAGCCAGGGCAGCTGACCCAAACTGGCCAAAGGGGTATTCCATACCATGGGATGTCATGCCCAGTATA
>JANZLQ010000089.1:17899975-17957407 GCA_026212715.1 Elanus axillaris
GGTGGGGTGTGGGATGGGTGGCCTGAAGGATCGCTGCTTGGGAACTAACTGGGCATCGGTTGGCGAGTGGTGAGCAATTACAGATTACAAGGTCCCAGAAAAGTAGGCTTTGTTACAGTGCTTGAACTGTGTATGACTTTATATGTATATTACTTTATATGTAAATCAGTGGGGGGAAAAAATCCCTCTGTTAAGTAGCAACTGTTTATAAGCTTTAATGCAGTAGTAAATAAAATATGAGAAAATGATAAAACCCTAAATATGAGAAATTTTTCCATGCTTTTGGAAATCCTAGATGATTTCCAGATTCACAGTGCATTTTATAGGTAACCCTACAACTGCTTTAAACCCCACTTCTCACCCTCTTTACTGCACAGATGGGTAGCTTGCAGCTATGAATTAATCTGAATGTCTCTGAAGTGACTCCAGTATTTTCTGAGTTATCACAGTCATTTGACCAGAGAGTCTTGCTTAGAACACTCAATATTTCTGTGAAAAAATACTGAGTATCAGCCAGCACAGCTATCTGATTAATTCAAATACTAGAGATAGACCGTTATGTATATACTAATGCCTTTCTGCACCATCATGGTATGCTGCCTGATAGTGCCACTGAGCATTTTTTTTAACTTGTATTGATGAGAACAAAAACTGAAACGGGGCATTTGCGGGGGGTAGGAGGTTGTTGTTGCTTCCTCTTTTTGGAGGAAAGCTTCCTGAAGTCATTAGTCAAAGGAAATTAATTTTAGGAAATACACACTTTGTTGCAACTTTTGCCTGCAGCGAAACAGGCTTGATTTCTTTTTCCAAGGCTCTCCTGTGGATGCTGTAGTGTTCCAGCAGGGATGCCCTCTGTCTGAAAAGAGAAGCTCATAAAATGCTCTTCTGAGATGTTAACAGGCAAAGATGCCTTTGTTCAGACTGTTGTAAAATACTACCTATATTTGGGCTGTCTTTGCAAACAAAGTGACTTTCCACTAGATGGCCCTCCACATCAAACATTAAATACTTTTCCACGTAAAAATGGAAACAATTTCTTGGCTTTGAATTTCACTTCAAGCTTTGTCAACAAACTTTCTCTCCCATGATTCACGTAGGCCAAACTTGAGCCTTTGCCAGTCCTCAGACTGGGCAGCCTTATTCCTGCAACCCAATACCTACATTAAAATACCTCGTCTCTTTTTACTGTAAAACCTGTAGTCAGAATATGGGTGCTTAAAATCCTGCCTTCTCATATATAAGAGCTATGTAAGTGGCTGTTAAGTGTTCTTTTTTTTTTTTCCATGTATAACAAATTGAGATCTGGAACTTAAGATTGCGAGGTTGTCATGCATGTTCATGAGCAAAAGAGAAAACAGTGGTATTACAGCCATGTCATTTGTCTTGTTGCACCTGTTCTGCTTAAAATTTTTACATCTGGCAGGGTTTCCTAAGGGGAAAAAAAACACAGAACTAAACTTTCAGAGGATGTAAACTGACATTATTCTATTAACATTTAAAGAATTGCATTAATCAATCTCAGCTTTGACTTTGGTTGAGGAATTTTGAGAGATCCCTTCTGATTATTCTGCCTATGGCAAGCCAACAGGAGGCCATTTTTGGAGATCTCTTCCTTGGAGTATGGCAAAGCACGATTCCTTGTATTTGTTCCTCCAGGTCACTGCTATTTGTCCAAATTATACCTCCCTGTGCTTCTTGCATTTTGCTGATGCTGCCTAGTGTTAAATTGCTGGATGCTTGACACAAGTTTCATCTTCCTGCCATGAGCTCCATATAGGTAAACTCCTTTCACACACAGCTCTTTCCAGTGCTAGTTATTCCTGGAGAACGACTCACACACCCTTAGTGGCACACAACCACTCCAGAGCTTTGTAAGTGAGCCTGATGGTGGATGTGTAGCAGAGACTCTGTCTAATTCTGCTGGTGTGTGGGTGCTTACAAAGGGAGTTTCACTAAGTAGCTGACCAGGACTTAATGCGAAACAGGTCCTGGTGCTAACTTTGTGCTTTGTGCACAAATGGCAACTCACAGCACCTGCAGGAACCACACAACAGTTTAAGAGATGGAAACAAGCCTGAGGAAGAGACTGTGGGTAAGGTGTTGCTGAGACTGGATGTGTTTTAGGTTGGGGTGAGGAATGGTTTGGAGACTGCAATAAAAGGATAGGATGGAAGAATTTTGTGTACTGCCTCAATACAGCGCATATAGGCCATTGCAGAGCTGGGTGCTATTGCTGTCTTCTCAGCCACTGCTGCTAGTAATGGTACACCAGCTAAGCAGGTTTGGAAATGTCTGTATGAAATGAAAGCAAAAATCTTCCTTCTCATTTTGTGAAGTGACCCATGGACTTCGGGTCTTAAACTGCTGCAAAATATGAAATAGGCTCAGGACAATTTGAAGTAATGAGTTGCTTGGCAGGAAAAGGGGAAACAATGGTGTGGGGTACTAACAACTGATGCTGTTTTTAAGTAAATTAGAACTGTCACTAATAAGGTACAGGTAGGGGGCATTCATCAAGCAATGCACAGAGGAGTTAAAAAGATGAAATTAAGTGATCATGACCATCAAAAACAAGATAAGAAAACCTATATTAAAGTGTGCTTTTGTGAGTAGACAAGAACTGGTGCATTCACTGGGCAGGGAATACAGCAGGTTAACAAGAATGCAACTGAATATTGCTGTGGGCCCTGGTGAGTGCTCTTTGGTTTGCCTTGCTGCCTTCAAGGGGATTTCCGTGCTGCCTTCAAGGGGCTGAAATCAGTTTTCTTTGCTGAGAATGGTGGGGTTGCTAAATGGTATTATGATAACATAATGAGAAATCAGAGCAGCTAAGTCTTGACAAGGCATCCAGCTCGAGTTAATTAAGAAGTCATACCATGGTGCCAAGGGAAATAGTAAAAGCACAGATGGGGAGATTTGATTGCTTACTGAAGATTAGTGTGGTTCATGCAGAGGTCTTAAAAGGACAAAGGGACAATCTGGACAACTGGAAGGCTGGAACCAGAAGCTGAGAAGAGATGTGGGCATGTGGATTACAGCTAAAATAATTTTAAGGATCACTACTAGTATGACTTTATGAAGGAAAAGCAAGCTTTAGCATTAACCCAACTTTTTGGTAATTATGGGAGTTGAGTCTGGGGAAAAGGGTGCCTGTCCACAGTCATGGCTCATCATAATAAATGTAATTAATGCTCATAATGTAGTAGAGCCAAGCCTAGCCCAGATCTGTTTAACAAAAGTTTATCCTGAGCCAAACTGTTCCCAGTCCAAGCCAGGCTGGTCCATCCTTTTCAATATTACAAGGCAGATGTGGTTCAAAGTGCACCTCAACATGCCAAGTGACTCTTGGAGGTGCCAGTCACAACTCTGCTGGGGTCCACTAGTACAAACATGTCTGCTCTGGCCTGGAGGGGGAAAAAATGCATGTAGCACAGGATGGGGTGGGCCTTCGTGGCTTTTCTGTGCTGCTCACAGCAGACATAATCCCACAACATCTAGTCCCCACAAAAAATCATCGTGCAGAAACATAAGTGGATCATGTGGAGGTGTTTTCCATGCTCTGTTTGGCCTAAGAGCACAGAGCACACTGAATTAGACAGCCATAATCTCTCTTCTTCTGCACATTCTTTTGTATTGGGCTTAATTCCTGCATGGATTCAGAGGCATGGTACATAAGTTTATTGCATTTGTTGCTGTCTTCACTGGGACTCCATAGAGTCTCAGGTGACCTGGGCTGATCAGATCCTAGGACAGGATTGTACAGAAAAGCCCTTCCCTCCAAAATAGAGAAAAATTTCTCTCCAAAATAGAGAAAAATTTTCAGATTAGGAGGGGTCCTTAGAAAAATAAGTGAGGTGCGTGAATGCAGGAACGTGTTTCTTCCCACTTTCCAGCAGACTAGATCCTGCCTAACCTCTGATCGGCTCTCTCAGGTTAGAGGTCTTCTGGTGCCTAAACAAAGAACACAAGCTGCTTGTTCCTAAGGCTACTATATTAACTGAAAACAAAACAGTAAATTACTTAGTGATTCAGAGCTGCTTTTGTTGGCCCTCTTGCTCGAAATCAGTCCTGATTATACAGAAATTATTAGAGATGCTGGTCATTTATAGCATGCTAAAACCAGAAAGGACAGTATGGAGGGTGGGTAGGAGTTGACCCTCCTCCAGTTCATTTACAAAACCAAGAATCTTTTCATAATTCTGTATCCCTGCAGACACACTGTGAGGCTCCAAGGACCCTATCTTGAGTCTGACAAAGAGGGAGTTAACCCACTGCAAGCTGTTCTCTGACAGGTTTAAAGGCTTTGCTTGATGGGGGGAAAGTCCCCAAGCTGGTGTTTATTGACAGCTAATCATGGGACAGACCTCTGTCTATTTTGGGAACAGGAAGGGTGGGCCTGGGAATCTTGCCAGTAAACAGCTTGGGGTGTAGCCTCAAGGGCCCTTACCTTCCTCTGGTCTGTCCTTACAAGTTGTTTCTCTCCCTTCAGGGCTGAGGTCACTGCTGCTGTAATGTTTTTAGCAAAGTGTCAAGGTGAGACACTTACTGTGAAACCAAGTGGAGACCACGTGGCAGGCGGCTCCTATGTCAGCCGAAGTGGACAGCAGGAGTTCAAGAACATTTGGTTTATGTGAAAAGCCTGTACTACTGGTGGTGCAGATTTGAAGCTATGGAGCTGACTCCTCAGCTTCTCAGGCTGGCAACAGCAGAAACAGCCTTAGGTGCATGTTTGCTTTGACTAAAAGTGGGGTGCAGTGATGCATATCAGGAACTGCCTCACAGACAGTACTGACAGGAGCTGAAGTGGTTCACAAATAGATAGTGTAGGAGACTTTCAGGGCAGATAGCTGGGGATGAAAAGTGGCATTGTGCATTTCATTTTTGCCATTACTTCAATCTGCAATAACAGGGAGGAAAGAGAAATAAGCAGAGAGACAGTCGCAGCTCAGAAACTGATGTGGAAGAAGTTGGCACAATACTTGGCAGGAAATGAAGAGACACAAGTGGCAGGGATTGAGGTGGTGTCCTGAGGGACAGCACACATAATTCCACAGCTGTTGCGCTAAAGCTGTAGCTGGCACTGATGTAACAGCACTGGTATTCACTGATGAATACAGCTCATGCAACATTCAAAAACTAGAGAATATTGTGGGCTTCCCAGGGAAGCCAAGTGTTTGAAAGGGGAAGGAATCATGGAGCAGCTAGTATTGGGGTAACCACCAGAACGTCTGATGGTGGTACTGCTTCCAGGAATGGGAGCTGCACAGGGCTGTCTGCCCCTGAACTGTCTCAGAGCATTGCTGGGGGACTTCAGTGAGAGACCAGTGCAGTTTGACCTGGTTCAACTCATAGCTTGTTAAAATGTCTCATTAAAATGTGTTTCTACTTCATTTAAGTTTTCTTCCTGTATATGTTGTCCTGCAGCTTTTGTGATCTATAGCAGTTTTGTGCATCTCTATATTCCTCTTAGCTGCTATTGGTTGTACTGGGCTGGCACTGAAATGTTTTCTTTGGAGCAAGAAAGTGCTGTTTCATGGGGGGAAAAAGCAGGTCAATTAAAAGGACCTAGCAATTGCCAAGAGAATTCTGAAAATGGCTTAGAAAAATTGTTTGTTTTTCTAGTCACCTCCAGTAACTGTAAATATAATGAACTCTTACAGGATGGGCATTTGCCTGTGGATAGCTGAGCTATATCTGAGCTACCTGGAGGCAGTTTGGAGCTGGTTACCATGCTAGTAGGTAGCAATGCTTACAAAAGCAGAGACACTGAAAAGGGAGTGTGATCCACTGGCCCTGAACCAACACTCAGGAGATGAAATTCTAATTTATGGCTCTGCCACTGCTTTTTAGTATGATTTGTGTTAAATTGCTGAAAATGCATCTGTCCCCAGTTCTTCATCAAGTACCATTGTACCTTTGTTCAGAGCCTTTGTTAGCTCTACGTGCTGCTGAGGACAATAGCAAGAGAAAACAGGACATATCTTCTCTGGAGCTCCTCATGCGCATCCTTTAATGAGCTGGAATTTGGACTGGAGAAGAAAGAAACAAATAATTAAACTAGAAATAAAATTGACTGTATTTAGTGAAGATTTCAGCTTGTTGGCTGCCTTCAGCAACATTCTCTGTGTGCCTTGATCTCTCCCTGTCATGAGCTGTAACTCTGCCAGTTTGGTGAGAAGTTTTGGGTGTATCAGGGAGTGATGTCCCCTCTGTCTTGTGCCTGTGGAGGTCACCAGGAGAATGAGACTGATGTGGGCTTACATAACCCAAACACTGGTAGTTTTGCCTAAAAAAATATCTCTCTTCTTTACAAGTTCAGAACATTTGTGTTCCAACATTTATGTTCCTTCTCCCTCCCTAACATTGCCTTCCTGCCATGAAGTCTGAATGTCCCATATAAGAGGACAGGGTATTGCTATGGAAATGAGTGGGAGCAGTACAAAGCCACTGTTACGAGGACAAGGCAGAGCGAGGCCTCATGTGGAGAAAATCTAATTTTTAAGCACCTGTGCTGGATAAGTAACAAAGGAGTTGCTGGGAAGGGACAACAGAGCTTGTGAATGGCACTGTGTATGCGACCCACGGCATATCCCCTGCTTGGCTAATAAGAGATTGTGACTCTTATACAGCACATGCTGGCAGTTAATCTGTCTGCCATATGGCGGCTGTGCCTGGCACCTGCTTCATCAGTGTGAGATAAGGTCAGTATCTCCCTGTGGGCAGAAGTATTTCAGAGAATCAATGTTTCTTCAGTGTCTTTGCCACCTGGGAACCACTGCCATTCCTAGGTACAGCACTGGGAACTGGGAAGGAGCATCTTAATTTTGGCAGTGAGGCTCCTTCCTCCCCAGGATGATGCTGTGCCTTGTGCTAGTCCCTGCCATATACAGATTGTATCCATTCATTCACAGTCTGTCATCAAAATACATGAATAGGAAGAGAGACTATGTCTTTTCCTTCACACTGCATTTTTCCTCCCTTTTCTGTTTCTACTCCACTCCTAATGTGTTTCCTTCAATCTTGATTCCTCTATGAATCTTTATCCCCCAGCTTGCACAGTGCAGACAAATGTTTCCCAGCTGTCAGGAGCTGTTGCAGCATACAGCTGTGGCTGGGGTCCTCCTGTCTGCTGCATCACCATTAAAGCCCCTGCCTGTAAATGCCAGCCTGTCTCTTCTACCCTTTTTTCCTTCCATCTCTCTTGCACTCTACACTCTTCAGCCATCTGTCTCCTTTCTCATCGAATCATCCTTCTAAGGAAATACCATGCTAAACTCCTCCTGTACTGCCTGTACTTTTACATGAGACAAAACATGTTAGGACCGGGACATAGCCAGGTAACTTCTCCTTTTGCCTGCCTGCAGCAGTGCTTCCTAGGTGACACTGGCGATCATTGCTGGTGAGACAGGACAGAAACATAACATTTTTGGTGCCAGCCGCAACCAGAAAGACAGACACCCTGAGATGGTAGGATCCTCTTAGGAGGTTCGTGGATGTATGTATCTATCTCCCTCATTTGAGAAGCTTTCTCTCAGGAGAAGGAGCTTTCTCCCTGACTTGAAGTAGGAGTTGAGGAGCCACAAATTCAGATGTGTATTTCTAGTTCTGCTCATGACT
The DNA here is from genome assembly GCA_026212715.1 of Elanus axillaris. Taxonomy (NCBI): domain Eukaryota; kingdom Metazoa; phylum Chordata; class Aves; order Accipitriformes; family Accipitridae; genus Elanus; species Elanus axillaris. Next base: position 17,907,593 of record JANZLQ010000089.1, read on the forward strand.
CTGATATTGAATATGGGTTTAATCTCTTCTGAAAACTCTAAATCCTCAGAGTGATATGTTATTGTTCTTTACCTAAAGGCCTTAGGTTTCTGCAGGTAACTCCTTTTAGAGCCAATGTTGCATAGTGTTTGAAATTTTAAAAAGGTTCCTCCTTACAAATTACACTCCTTTAGGAAAGAAGGCTGATATTTTAAAAATAGGCCTTATTTAGTAGGCTGTTTATCCTGCTTCACAAATGCATTGCTATGAAAAGTAGGTAGGCAGGAGAGATCATTCAATCTAAGAAACAGTCTAGGATGGCTTGCTTCTCTTGGTGTCCTGTAAATCCATCCATAAATGACCATGTAAACTAGCAGCTGTTTGCAAGAAATCCCTGGTCATATCTGCAGTTTGTCACATGAAAACATGTTGCTGGATGAATCATCTAGGTCCTTTCAGCATGAAAGGCGCACTATAGCAGAGAAGGAAAACCTGTTTTGCTTTGCCTTGCCAGGCTCAGGAAATAAAAATGGGTGAGTTCTGCTAGCTGCAGCTCACAGCAGTCAAGGCCAAGCAGTGACCTGCAGGAAAGTAGGTTGTGTCTGGGACTTACAGGCACTTTTTTTTTTTTCAGGTTGTGTTACTTCTCTAACCTTTTGTTGAAATATTTGTCAAATACTCCAAAATTCTGCTCTTCTGACATCCAGCTTAATTCTCAATATTGCACCTGCAAGGGCAGATTTAGTACAAAATTTACCTTGGCTTTGTGATCACTATGGTATTTGGAATTAGAAAAAGTGATTCAGGGATTTAATGCTGAGTCCTCCTAGTCTCTCTCTCAATATCCTCTCTTTTGTTTGGGAGCCTCATCAAAATGTCTTCAGTCCAGCACTTTCTTTTTTTTTCTTTTGTTTCAGGTTTCATTTGACCTTTAAAATCATTATAATTTGAGCTTAGTTTTCACATCCATTTCTTTACTTCCTTAACTTTAATAAATGCTATGCCTGATTTGTGAACTTTGTACAGTTACAAGAGCAATGCATATATCTCATCTATAGCAAATAACAAGTAAGGAGCTGAACAATAGTTCTGGAGCCAAGTGGAGACAGATAGCTGAGGTATGGAGATTAGGACAATAAGATTGGAACAGTCAAACTGTGCCTCTCCCCTATGGGCCCTGACCATGAAGAGGCTTGCAGAAAAGCTTAGAGGGAATCTTAAAGGTTTAGAAAAAAGTTGTCTTTTAATTGACTTTCTATTTAAAGGAGACGAATAAGGGAAAGCTTAACCAGAAAAACAGTACAGCTAAAGTGTTCTGATTACTTGTTTTTTTCAGTGACAGCAGCTCATTTCCCCAGAATGAGAATATGGATGCAGGCAGGAAATAATTGCAGCTGGTTCTCTGACCTGCTGAGAGGAGCTGGCCTGCTCATGGGCACTTGGCTCTTCATGGCTGAGAGAGCTTTACCAGCAAGTGAGATGCCTTCTGGACCTAGATAAGCCTGGAAAGGGGGCATTCTTGGTAGGAAGTTGAAGAAACCACACTAGCACATGAAGGCTCCTGAGCTCAAGGCTCTGTTACTAAACATGGCTGGAAATATCCCCATGAAACAACATTCCAGTGAAGATGTTGATTTTTTGGACCCAACTGGCTCATCCTAAACAATTCTGTTCAAGTTGCTATGGTGGACTCTGAGGTGGCCTTTCTACACTGCTCTCCCTGGGCTCCTGGCCAGGCAGATCAGTCTCTGGGGCAGACCCAAAGCACAGTATAATTTTTTAGGCTAGGACCTGATGAGCAATGCTGGAACAGGCAGCCACATCAAAGACTCCATGCTCATACTGAGACAGTGACATGATGGCACCCAGGGGACCTCAGAGGTGAATGTGAGCATGCAGTTTAGTCACACGCTTCCTCTGGGTATCCCCTCCTAACACAATTTCTTGGGATGAAGGGCTGTGGAAATCTTAGCATTATTCTGGTTGGCTTCCCTTTCTTGTATGGTGCTTCTCTGTCATGGCAGCCGTGTGCTTGTTGACTTGTTGAATTCATTAGACTAAACTCTTTGTGAAATAGGAAGCTTCCCTGTGTGTACACAGTTAAGTCCATACCAGCTGCTGTAAGACAGTACTATTTTTGACCTTTTCTGTTCAATTTGACAATACCTGTTTATAGTCAGTAACAGAATATAATGCAGTAAAGTCTTTGCTGGATTTACAGTGTTCAGTATGGCTAAATGCATACTTTCCTAGATATCCCAAACTCAACAGATAAGGTAACTAAGCTTTCAGTGGGATGTTGATTGAAGCAGAAATGAGTAAAGTAATTAATAGTGTGTGATTCAGTTTGACAATCAATACAAGACTGTATTGAGCCAGAATAGGAGCCAGAAGAGGGGCTGCTAATACTGTAAGTCTGAATCAGCGAGATATGTAAAAAGTGCATCCACCTAACATAAATTTACCAGAGAGCATTTTAAAAAATCAATAACTAGAGCATTAATGCCAGGTTTACAGGAAATTGCAGGAGAATCACTCAAGTTGGCACCACAAAATATTGAACACTGAGACACAATGGCAAGGAGCTGTCTAAGTTCAGTGTCCTCAGGAGTAGCTTCAGAGCTGCAAGCCCCTTGCAAATGGTCCAGATTTGGAAATGTCTCCTAAGCTTAAGAAAATGGAAGGTGACAACAACCAGATATTCTCCAGAGCCACCTGTTCTGGGTGTATATCAGTATGCTAAGACACCAACCTTTTAAATTTTGAAATCTAGCAGAACTATACTGAACAGTTATAAGCCCCTGTGGAAATCTGAGGGGAGTGGCTTTGGCTGGACTTGTCCAGGTCTGATGGGGTTAAATCTGTCTTCCAGTTATTTGCTATTTTCCTTTTTTTTTTTAAAACCAAAGCCTGCCTGCATTCTGAAGACTTTTACTGTAGCACAATTAAAGCTGAACAAGCTCATGCTGTAGGGTTTACTCTACCATCCGTAGGCTGTAGCAGATGAATAGTTGAGCACAGGATAAGCAAGGCTGTGAACTTGTGATGTCTCAGGGGCTCTGTGGTACTCTTTGCATGTGGGTTAAATGGGAGAGTCATGAGCTACTTTGCATTTGTCATGAGGATCTCATCTGACAGTGAACCTGCAGTCAGCTACTGCAGAATAATTAGCAAGTTCATACCTTTGCTTACCTATCACATTATTTATCTTATATTATTCATATTTACACTTTCCTGGCTGTGGAAGTGGATTTTTAAAAGGTGCTTCAGTGGATGCTTGCTAGAGTTACCACTTTTGCTTTGTACTTTTCAGTAGTGATGATGTGTTTGTTACCCTCCCAGATGTAGCTGGGACTTCTAGCTCTTTTATCCAAGAGAAAGGAATAGATCTGCTATAAGGATGTTGTTTTCAGGCATCAGGAGAAAAATAATTAGACTGAAAAAATAAGAACTATTTGTTAATTGAACAATTATATATAAACAACAAGCCCTTGAGATATATATTTGCAGAACTACAGTGCTGTGTAACATCACTCTGTGAAATACTTGGCTGCATTAGACACTCCTATAAATGCCAGCAGATCATTGTATATTGTATTTGCATTTATTTTTCTGTCAGCCAAAAGTATGCAGCTGAGATGACAATGAACTCTTTTGTTTGTTCACAATTAATCCTAACCAGCTGGTGGAAAATGCAGTTGTGATTTTATATGGAAATGAGAGAATCTGCCCATTAATAGGACATCCTTGGAATGCCATGAGCTGGGAGGCAGGAAACACTTCCACTATTAACAGAGGTCTGAAATTGTAGTTGGAGGTGATTTGCACACACTTGAGTTCTCACTGCTTCCCTTCCATTTTGCAATAATAGTATAATTCAACAGTTTGGGTGTTTGAGTGGTACTGTCTACTTAGGGTACTGTGTTGTGACTCATTGGTAGATGCAGGGTGTGATCCTGAAGCCAAATGTATAATTACATCAATATTGTTCACACACTTTTCAGTGGATGCAGGATTAAGTGAACAAAAATTATCACCTTCTGTTTTGCCTACCCAGGCACCATAGCAACTAAAATGCTGTGCTTAAAATTATCATTGGTTTTTCGTGCTATCCCTTTGTTCCATATGGTGCAGCCTGTCAAACTGTCTTAACATACTGTTCATGGATGCCAGCTATCAGTGAGTAAGGAAATGTGATGTGCAGAAGATTTGATGACTGATGCTGAGTTTCATAAGCTGTCTGCTTTGTTACTTGGCATGCCCTGAGACCACATGTCCATGGCACAGCATGACTTTCTGTGATGTGAGGCTATGCGCTGTCTCCCATGGATATAAGCATGCTGCATTGCTATAGGCTGGTAATGTTGGGGTAATAATACAATAGTGCCATGTTAAGTAAGGAGCCACATTCCCTCTGCTCTTGTAGTGTCAGTAGTAGAATCCATATTACTTGAGAGGAAAAGGAAGTCATCCTTGAAACAGTAATTAAAGATTTGACCATACTGGTGAATGTGGGAGGTCCTGCTAGACTTGTCAGGACTGCCAAAAAGTTTGTCTGAACTTAGATATTTTTATTTTTAGGCACTTAAATAAATAATATAACTTCAAAACAGCTGAGCAGCCAGCAAATTTCATTGACTACTTATTTTGACTATTATATCAGACCTTTGGCTTGTGCCTACATTATTTTTCAAATACTGGGAGTAATCCTTTGATATTTACCATTACTTAAAAAGCTCCAGGATACCCCTGCACCACCAGTGAGAAAAGCAACTAAAGCTAGGAGCTGACAAAGCTGCATATTCTGCAGATCTCGTCTTTGCTACTTATGCCCTGTGTAAACAGCAAAGTACTGTGATCTCATAGTAGCGGTGCGCTGCTTTGTGCGGTGTCCACAGGGCTAAGCAACTGCAGGAGGCATAGACCATGAACTGAAATAGTGCTGCTATGCCCACTTTGCATCACACAAGATGATGAACAACTGCATCAGTACAGTCTTTTTGATTAAAACTAAAGCTTTATTAGCCAGTGTTGAGCCTATTAAAAAAAAATCAGCTTTTCTTCTGATCAGACCATGCCTGGAAGAACTTGAAGAGTTCCTTCTCACAGTCCAGATCCTTCACAATTCTCTCATTGTGCCCCCAGCTCTGATACTGAAATCTGATAGTAAAAGCAGCAGCAGCATGCTGGCCAGCAAGCCAAGAATTGGTCTCGAAATGGACATTGGAAATGCCGAATCTACTGTAGGGTATGCTGGTACGTTATAGTATATGCCACTCATCCCAGACAATTCACAGATTGACTGTAAGCCTGCAATAGATGAGAATTCAGTATTTGTATATTATGCATTTAAAAAGGCAGGGGAAGGCTTATCATCTATAAATAACACGATTTGATTCATGAAGCAAAAATGTTTGTGATCTATAAATAAGATAATTTCATTCACTAGAGCCATTGCGATACAATTTTACAACGCGATTGAGAGCCTTTTTTATTGATCACTTCAAATCAATTGTGTTACTGCATACAAATTGGTACAAAACATCACCCAATCACATTTATGACTCTCCTACATCAGTATACATGGAATGTTATTCTGTATCACTGCATATTTGTTTAATCAAGCTAATATTTCATCTGCCTCATTGGAGTGATAATGTGATGAGAACAAACTCAAACTATTGAAAATGATCAACCTATTCATTTCTGATGAAAGAGCTAGCTGAGGGCTTTAGACTTTTTTTTAAAGCGCATAAAGATTCGTTCTACTTTCTAAACATTAGGTTTTGCAGAAAGAAAAGCAAATCTCCACTTCAGGCAAAAACACCTTTTGGCACCACAGAATTCACTTACAAGTTTCAACTTTCTGTTCTTGAGAAGAGCTGGTAGAAGTGGCTACGGAAGTCACTTTGCTTCCATGGGCTTTTTGCATCCTCTGCCTCATTTGCTTTTCTAAGGACTCAATGCAGAAGATCTTGCTTTCTCCAAGTCTGATAATCATCCCAAAATCCTAAGGAAATGGACTTCTCTGGCTGTGCTTTAGTGAAGAGAGAAAATGCAACTGAATACCACCACAGGGAAGCAGAGTTCAACAGTTCCTCAAATTTGGATGATGCTTCTTTGTACTATATGCTGGAAGAATGGGCTCTCAACCCATCAGGCACAAACATGAAGATGTTTTTAATCCCTCCAGTTGTCTGCCTCATGGCAGGTGTCCTCATCATTCCTACCATCTTGTTTGTGATCTTCTCTAGGTTTAGCATCCGTCAGGAAACAAGGTACCTGCTGCTGGGAAATGCTCTGCTTTCTGATCTGATCTACTTGCTGTTCTACACCCTGTCAGCTGCTCTCAATGCAGCACATGTACATCTCCCGAAGGAAGCTTGTGTCCTCCTATTATTTTTGCTGGCAGTGGCTTACTGTGGAGGATTGTTCACAGCTGCTGCAATAGTCTTGGACACATACATAGCTATTTTGTTTCCTTTGCACTACATTGCTATTTTGCCTCCTTCACGAAGTAAAAAAATTATTGTATTACTATGGATGTGTTCTGGGGCTTTCCCTGGGATTTTCTTCTTGGTGCTATCAAGCACTCACAGCTTTGTACCTGGTGTTCTGCAAATGTGCTCGGTTCCAGTAATACTAATATTAACTCTGAATGGGACTGATGCTGTGAAACTCTGTTTCTGGCTTTCTACCACAGTTATCTTTCTCTGCCTGTCTCTAATATTTTGTTGCTATGCTATTTTGTATTTTAAAACCAAACAGTCAGGTATATGGGAAAGCATCTGCTCCAGAGCCAGCGTAACATTCTTAATGCACAACACTGTGTTATTTTTTTACTTCTTTCCACTCCTGGCCCTTTTTGTAGAATCATTCTTGTGCATTAATGTTGTCATCAGACTACAGACAGGAATCTGGGTCTCCCTGACAGTCTGCAATGTCCTAATGATTCTGCCTAAAGTTTTGTTCCCTTTTCTGTATGGGCTTCGATACAGAGAGATCTCGGCATCTCTCAAATCCATTGTCAGAAGGAAGCATCTTCACCTGGTGTCACCTACTCCATCATCATCCTGAAGCCAACACAGACCACAGCCACAGCAGAGGAGTTGTCCTTACCTTGTTAGCATGCAAACCTGATGGAAATCACTCAGCTTCTGAAGAAGTGATCTGAAGAACTCCGTCTCCTGGGTGCAAGAAGGCCACAGATCTTTCATCAATCACATCACAGCTAAGAATACAGCGAACACTACCCTGGATGAAGTTCTAAGCTTCATTCTGATGCAGGAAGGCAGTATATTTTGGAGGACATATTGAATCAAGATCATTTTCATCCACCTGTGGCAGATGCCCTTCTGAAAAATAGAAAATTAAAAATTGATGGTGCAAAGCAAAGGGGGTAACCACAGGTCTCTTGACAGCATGACGTACAGCAGAGAGGATCCTTAAACAAATGTGCTGTGAACAGAACAGCTATTTCTTTTGCTCACAGTGTATTCATGCAAGGTTGGTAGCCAATGTCCTCTTTAAAACATACACTGAGAGGTGCCTCTGGAAACTACTGTACTCAGTGAAATGCTGTGCTTCATCTTGTGTAGTGTGCTAGCATATTAGCTGCCTTATGGATTCTGTCTGCCAATCTGCAAAACACTGAATTATTATAAAATCTCAGTCTGATGGGAAGTCATCTTTGATCAGTGTCTGTTGGGCAGCCTGGCACATGATGCTGTCAGAGCATTACAGAGACGGATGGGCTGCTTGATGAGGGAAAACAAGCTGGGGGCAGTGGGTGGCAGTACCTCCCTGCAGGATTCAGTCCCACTGTGCCCGTGCTGGGTGTGCCAAGCAGGTGGGTGACTGTGGGGAGCCTGGGTCAGCCCAGAGCCCTGATTCCCTGCTGGGTCCATACTGATGCGACCAGGCCAAGGCTGAGCCCAGCAGCTAGGGCAGCAGGGCAGGAGCAGCAAGGTGCGAGGCTGGGCACAGGTGTACCTATGGCATAGCTCAGACATGACCTGGGGAGAGACATTAAGCATAAACACTGCTTCAGAGTCCCTGCTGAGGCATCTCCCAGTTCTGGCTCACAAAAATCTTCTCTAGCAGCCTGATTCCAGGTTACAGCTGCACTGCATTGGAGCTGGTGTTGGGTATCTGCCACCAAACACCTAGGAAGGTCAGGAGGAGAGGCTGCAGAGCCTGTTGACATACTCAGGGCCAAGAAAGATGATATTTTGTAAGAGCCTTTTAGGTTTTCCAGATCAGCCACCTACCTATAGAAGATGAGTGAAACATATTTCTGATATTTAAAGAAACCAAAATTTCTTTAGACATAAACATCACTGTGGGAAATTTAAATTGCAGTGCCATTCCTTGGACTTGAGAAAAGAGCTTTTGTATTTCTAAAGATAATATTTTTAGAATTTGTTACTTTTTATACAAAAACACATCGGGCTTAAAAAAAAGTCATTAGAAAATGGCCCTTGATTTTACTCTGCAGTATTTTCCTCGTGTGCAGAATATCTCCACCTTCTGTTTGCTTTAAAGCAATACACAGAAAGTGCTGAATGTGGCTCTTGGGTATTTCAGCCTCATCTGAAGAATTCCACTAAGTGTGAGCCAGGAGGAGATCGGTGTCTGGCTGCATGAGATGTTTTTCGGCAGTGAAGCCTGTTTAAGAGGTTCCTGCTGATCTCTTTTCTCTCCTCATTCCCAGACTGGTTGTTACTCTCCTCACATTGCAGTGTCTGCTCTCTCCAGTTTGCTGATACAACTGCTTCTCAGGTTTCAAGTTTAAAATATCCTTCCAAACCGAAGCAGTGCTGTTTTCATTTCAACTGAGATCACCCCATCAATCTGTTTTTTTCTGCAAACAGCTGTGTCAGCACAATTGAGGGGATAACAAATTCCAGTTCAGAACTGGGAATGAGCAGGGACATAACAGAGGCTTTACTGCTAAGGGACACTTCTTGTGTAAGACCATCTCTAAGGTAAAGTTGTTGCAGGTGAATAAACTATAATAGTACATATTTTCTTTAACCATGGTTCTGTGCTTCCCCTATTTTGATCCAAAGGAACATTAAATTCCCCAGTAATTACTTTGTTTTCCAGAAAAAAAAACATTTCTTCTCAATACTGTTCAATAAAAAAATTAGGATCTAGAAGTTGCTTTTTACTGGCTGCTTTCATTTGTCTCCAAGATGAATGTACCACAGACATCCCTCACACAAGCTATATTTCTATAAAGACTTTATACTCAGCCTATAATAGGGCTCTTCCATAACACTAGGAAAGATGGGGAAAATGTCAGTATACTACATCAGGTGCTTTCTGCTAAATCCCTTTAGCATGCAGTATGATCAAGAATGGAAGAGGTACCCGTAACTCCCCAGGCCGCTCATATCCTGGGCCAAATCTTTATGCCAATGCTCATTGACAAAGATACCGATAACTTACAGGTTGTTTTGTCCATGCAAGGTTCTTTCAAGCTTTATTATCTGAAGTTTACCTATATTGTAAATTTTCATGCTAAATACTAAAGATAACTGTGTAAATAGTATAAAGTAAGGTAGTTCTATACATAGCCATAGGTGACTTTGAGTAGCTGCAGGTTAATAGTACTTGATCTTCCTGCTAACCTCTGTCAATTATGAAGTTAATCTCCAGGACAGACTTGGGTAGGATTATATTGCCAATTCGGTAACTCTTTCTTACACACACACCCCCTGGATATATTCGGAGACAAGTAGAAGTTTGGTAACATAAAGGACACTGAAAGATGGAGAAAGTGAATTGCTGATCATGCCAAGTTTATGTATGTATGAAATCTGTATACAGAGATATCGTAAAGACCAGGCAAACAAAATACTGCTTTGTGGAAGTAACCTTCTAAGAAAGATGAATAAAATAATCTTATTAATGTCCTTGAAATTGTTCCCTAAAATGGTTGTTTGCCTAGAAAGATTTTATTTGAACTGAGATTAGTTAAATTGAATGGAATTCTAAAACAGTCATCTGCACTGTGAGTCGATATTTTGTTAATCGACTTTAAGGTAGTTTAACATTAGATAGGTAAACTTGGCTTAAGTGACTGCTTGTAGACAACTTCTTCACATGGAATATTAAGGTGCTGTTTGGTACAAAAGCAGTATGTTACAGCATGTGTAGAAGAAACACACCATACACCTGAAATATTGGCCTTTGGGGATTTCCCCAGTCTATCTGAATAGGACCAAAGGAGTCAAACTTTGCCAAGGGCAACGTCACAAGCACTAGGTTCCTATAATTCTTTTCATAAATGTCTTGAGTTTTGTCTTAAAGACTGTTAGGCTCCTTTATTTGCCAGAACCTCATGGCTATAGTGATTAGCAACCTTGTCAGGATGTCTCCACATAAGCTCTGGAAATTCAAACTAAGACTTTACCAGAGCCCAGCTATCGACCTCTCCCAGCTTACATAAGTGAACTTCTTGGATGTCACTGTGCCTGCCTAGCATTTTAATTTAAAGTGAAATGGAGAGCAGTTGACTTTAACATGTGATTTGGCAGCTGGGGGCAGTAATCCTTTAATGAATTGCAATAGCATAAATCACTAAAGGTATTCTAATTTGTAGCCTAAGTATATTCCTGGTCAGTTTCCCCCCTCTTTTCTTATGCCAACATTGTGACCACTTACCACTGTTCTCTTCCCTCTCAGTTGTATTTACAGTGCAGTTGACCACTGTCTGTAACCTGCAGACTGAAGGGAGCCAGACCTGCATTCCAGGGGTTGGGTCTGTGCCATACAGCACTGGAGAAATAAATACATCTGCAGTTAGATCTGTGCCTCATATGAGATCAGTTTCAGTGTCATGAGATGCGGAGAATCTCCAAGCAGGTAAACAAGCACACAGCTTTGGATTTGAGATTTAGTTCATTTGCTACGATTTGAGTAATTATTCAGTAAAAATAATTAACCTCCTGCAGTTTCAATAATTAATATTAGAGTGTCTACTCCTCCTCCATCAGTTGGCTGTGTCATTTTCTAAGGGATGTTTAATATAGTAATAGGTCAGAAGGAAACTGGCATTTGCCTGGTTGCACTCAAGGCAGCCCCAAGAACCCCAGGTCTGCATCCTAGCTCTGGGAAACAGCACTGGTTGCCCCTGAGACAGGTCACACAGCTCCTGCAGGCAGTCATCTGCTCTTTGCTACATTAGTTGCTGGTTTTGTACAAGATACTGCATGTTCTTTGGACAGAAACTGTAATTGTGGCCATTCCCTGGGGGAGGTGGGTATGTATGACAGATGAGAGTGAGCCTGTGATAGGAAAAGGAAATTACAAATTTCCTTGCGACTTGATTTCTGCTGTCTCCTGTCTCCCCTCCTACCTTGCTGCTGGTAACTGGGGGCACAGCACTGCTAGTTCTTCCCATTTTTTCACAAGCCTTGTGATTTTTGGCATCTTCCTAAAGCTACTGATCCTGAACGGTTTTGTTTTTCAAAATGCTTTTAGTCCTTCAAATTGCAACATGAATCTGAAAAGTACAAAGAGCAGGGAGGCAAATAAAAACAACTCTTCATGAACTGCTATTAAAACAGCAGAATTTTGTTTCTGTTGTCTGCTGTTTGTCAGTGAGCGGTAGTGTGGCTCGTGCATGCCCAAAGTCTGCAGGTGTGGCTGGGGAACTACCACAGGAGAGACAAGAAGCTGTTTTCTGTCTGTAATACGTAGAGTTAGGAATTTGTATTTGGAAGTTTATTTGGAGAACTTTTTTTCCAACGCAGTGGATTATTTTTCTCAAGAGAAAAATCAGCAACCAACTCCTGAGGGCTACTAGTTTTTAGGATGATTCCCAGTAGGAAGAACTGGTCAGCTTTAGCAGCCACTATCATTAGTTTTGGCAACAGGTGAAGATATAGAAACACAGGTTCTCAAGGAGAAAGGGAGACCCTCCCCATTCATCCACCTTCTCTGTCCCTGTAGACCAGCCAGTACTGCTAGCCAAGTCAAAGGTGGTAACTGTTCTTCGCAAAAACCTTTTGAAATAAAATACTCTTTTTAGAGGGCATTTCTTCATGCCCTCTGAAAAGTAGAGCGGGATGGGACAGTCTGGGCCACCATGGAAGCATGAGAAGTGCTGCACCCAACAGAATGACAGGAACATAAAGAAGGAAGAGGACCAATTTAAAAAATAATTGAAAACAGAAGGACTGGGGGAAAATTAGGGTAAGAAAATGTGGGGATTGGCTGGAACCACAGAAGTGAATTTCAAGGCAAGGAGCAAATTGCAGAAGAGACAGGATTTCCTGCAGTCTTTCTGAGGGAAGAACATGGTGCAGACCTGTTGTGGGACATGCACCAACTTACGGGCTGCGTCTGCCCTGCTCAGCTTGCACAGTTGCAGCAGGCTCACCAGTATGGTCAGTGGGTCCTGCTGTACTGTTGAGCACTCTGGTATTGGTGTTCTGAAATTCAGGAACCCACATTTTTTTCTCAGCCCAACATGAGAGAAATATTATTTTTAGTACTGTATAAGGCAAAAGGAGACATTACAGAGAGGGAGAGAGCCTGGAAGGAGACACTGCTCTCTGCTTGGACAGATTTGTTTTGCACAGTGTTTTGTCTGTCTTGATTTAATGGTGAGTTGGCTCTTTCCAGCAACTAGGCAGGGGAGGAGGGACAGGAATATGTTCCCATCCTTTGGCCAAGAGTGTCCCAGAGCGTCCCGAGCATGACCTCTTCAGTGTTTATTTTTCTTTCTCTACAACTGACCCAGATGCTGGGACTTGAGACTCGGGCCCTCCTGGCCTGTTGAACATTTGCCCCTTCTGGTACAGCATGTGATGGTCCCAGGAATCAGGCTGGGAACAGTACCTGGAACTGTTTTTCTCTCCAGTAGACTGTTCTGTCCGTTTGCATTCCAGGATATCAAAACCCGTGAGAAAAATTCTGGGAGAGCACTGCCACCCAGTGGGAATGGAGGCAGGGATAAGAGCAGTCGGGGCACTGGTACCCCACTTCTGTACAGCAACAGTGAGAGGAAAAAGCCTTTCAGGCAGAACAGTAAACCACCCCAGAAGAGAACAAAAGGGAAACTAGGTTTTGGTCAGCTTTATTAGAAATACAGCTACAATGAATGTTCAGTGGAACCAGATTAGCGTTCATTTTTATTTGCAGCCTGTGCAGTCTCTTTCTTGGGAATGACAGGAAGGTTTGCAAACTGAGATGGATTTTTTTGGTCACGCAGAACTGAAACACTAACAAAGTGTCTTCAAGCAAGCAAACAAACAAATAAACCAGTTTTAACTTAATCTAATGTGCCAACTACTGGAAAAAAGCACAGCTTTGGAGGAAACGACCTTGCGTTTCACCGAAGTTACAAATATTTCATTCCAAAAAGCATCTTCTCTTTTTCACTAGTAGGTGCTGCAAATCCAACTTAACACAATAAATAGTTAAACAAACTTCAGGACCAGGCTGAGCCAGTTCAAGCACATTTTGGGGCAGATATAGCTGGGAAGTAGATTTCCCACCTACACGCCATGTTTCTTTGACTGTTTGGAGGTATTGTGTTGGCAGGAGTAAGCTACAGCTGGTCCCTTTGTTTTTCTGTGGAGGGAAGGAATTGAGATAATTTAAGGATATACTGTACAGAGGAAATGCAAGGACTGAGCATATATACAGACACTCCCCATAGGACCCCGGTGGCAGTACTTTCATCCATTGCTACCTGCAGCTAAAAAACATCAACATTGCAGTCTGTGCCACAGGGGCACGGAGGTATTGGGTTTCTTTGCAGTTCTCCTAGGGTCAGACAGAAACTGCCCCAGGCACAATCCTACGGATGTGCGTGTAAGACTTCCTGAGGGTAACGCTCCCGTGATGAGACACTCCCCGAGGCAGGACACATTCTTCTGTTAGCTTCTGAGTTTCAGGGTCCCAGCACAGCACTGTCGCAATGACTTCATTCTTTTCATCTCGGCCCCCGGTGATAAACAGCTTGTTGTTGCAAGGAGAAATCCCACAACTGGCTCTCTCATGGGTGAACTGAGTCACCAGGCTCCATGTGTCTTCCTGGGGGCTGTAGGAGTAAAGTGCTTTCATTGCCCCACCTGGAGAGGAAATGGGTATCAGTTTGCACTGGCCATTCCTGTAAGAGATTTTAATTAAACCACCCACTTCAACAAGGCTCCATTCCTGACATTCATAAAAATGATTTATGCCCCAAAGCTAAGAAAAAACAAGGTCACAGGATGCTTTATTGTTTTGAAAGCCAGATTTGCAGAAGGCCACTTATTGTTTGTAAGGCTGTGGAATTTAAGGCCAGAACAAACTGCTGTGGTCATGCAGTGTGACCACAGTGTACCCAACAACAGACTTATCTCATACCTGCTGCTTCAGCTAAGGACACAACTTTAGAATAATACAGTCTTGTTTAAAAGAGCTTAGATCATGATGACTAGGTGTGGTAAGGTATCAGTATTAGAAATGAGTACATGATTTTTTCACTGACTCCTCTAACTTCAGCATCCATCTGTCTATGAAACCTCCTTCTTCCTGGAGCTGGCTGTTTTCAAAAGCCCCTTCCTTGTTTGGGGGTTTGTCAGACTGAACCAATGATTTTCTTATGGGTATGCTAAACAGAGAGGGACCTTCAGTTTCTCCCAAATCTGCATTCTTGAAACCTTTTCTTCACCTTTTCCAACTTTGCAGGGTCCTTTCTCTTGAAAAATAGTCAATACCTCAATACTCAAGAAAGGTTATAAAAATATATTCCTTCCTGAGAGTACCAACAGCTAAATGGTTCTTATTCTGAAATTTGCAGGTACTGGATGTGTCTTCCATAGCAGCTGTATACAATAGGGCTGGGTAAACCTTGAAGCCACGGTCTTATTGAAGAGGTGCAATGCCTGGGATCCTACCTGGTGGCAAAGTGAGCATTTATCTATTGTAGTTACAGTAAATGCTGGTTTTGACAATACTAGTTCAGTACTTGAGGGATCATCAGCTCACTGTGAGGTGACTTAAACAAGTTTTATTTCCTAGTTGGAGCAGACTGAAAAGACATATGTTGTTAGTTATAGTCATTCATCTGGCAGTTAGTAATTCATCGGTCTGGGTAATTTGATTGCTTTGGATGCAGTGATCAAATGCTCTTTTTTCTTTTAAACTTCAGTTGGGGCTGATTTCTATGTGATTGAACTAGATTTGTTTCTCAGATAGGTAAACAATAGGTTTACTGGTGGATGTTCCTGTCCGAAAGATGCTGAATGAATGTAACTGGAGTATCGTGTCAATTTTTATTGGGAGTTGTATCAGCAAGCCCATAAGTCATGCCTTCTCTTTCTGTCTGTCATGCTGTACAAAAAGGGTGAAGTCAAACCCTGTACTGAGGAGAAGCACAAGGTTTTTACATACATACATACATACAAGGTGCATGCATATACATATATATATGTGTGCACACAAATGCAGATTATAAAACTCCCTTAAGAACACCGTCTATTATTTGGTGATACTCTGGCTCTATGCCAGCCCTCAGCACCATATTGATTATACTGCAAGAGAGAAACTTTTGGCACCAAGGCAGAGAGAGGGAGGGGGAACTTTTCAGAGCTCCTGTTTTAGAAACAAATGTTCCTCTTTCCTTCTTTTGTTTTTTCCAGCACCATCTGGAGATGCAGGCTCCCTCCTCCCTCCACAGTTCAGCTCACCACCATTAAACTCTTGTCCTTCCATCTTTGCTTCCAGTTCTGGCAATTGACTGAATTAACACCAAGCACAACCTAGTGAAGAGGTCTGGGTCTTTGGGTATCAGTGGCTGTGCTCCCATGACCTGCTCCTAGTACTCATATCCCCCTACATAAATCCTGTGTGCAGTGGGCTGTGTAATGCCCCTAGAGAGGTGAAGGGACATAATGTAGCCATGAGATTATGCCCTTGCCACTATGAACCCACCTTTGGATGGCTTAAATTTGTCTCTGGGCTAGATCCAGCTTTCCCAGATACCTATGATGCTAACAGGAAGTTTGACTTGGTGACTCTTTCACTACTGTTTGTGAATGTGCTGGATTCCCATCCCTCACTAAGCTCAAGGCGAAGAGCCATCTCACCATTTGATGATACTCCATAGAGTTTGTGGGTAAAGCTAACACACAGAAACAAGCCCTGCTGTGTCTAGACAAGGACCATTAATGCTTCACTTACCCACAACATAAATGTGATCACGGAAACTTGCGGCATTGATGCATTTGGCTTCTACTGGCATGGCAGCTTTCAGGCTCCACGTGTTGGTGGCAGGGTCGTAGCACTGCGTCTTGTCCGTCGCCAACTTCCCGTTCGGTCCTCCCCCAATCACGTAGAGTTTCTTCTTGTAGCTTGCTGCTGCAAAGGAGCTCACGTTGACCATGAGGGGAGCAGCCTGTGTGACCATAAAAATTCATTAGTAACCATCTGAAGTAGTCAGACTGATGCCTACAGGGTGGGAGCCTGCTGAAGTTTAAGTCAGACATCCCATTTAAGATGATCAGCAGGATTCAGAAGATGACATTTCTAGGGATAAGGAAGAAGTATGTTTCAGCTTTTTCTTAAGACTGTAAAACCCTTAATAAAAATATGCTCTGTTCAAATGCTGTTATTAAAATTACGTTATCAACAATTCAACAGTTGGAAATGTCAGAAGTGCCCAAAATCTCCTTTACATTCAAAAAAACACAAGAAACTTGTTCATACTGATCTTTCTACTTGCAGCTGTGATTGTTACGATTCCTCCACATTGCTTCATATCGTCTAAAACCTGGGGTTTGTATCTGCCATTATGACGCCTAATCTCATTGCTTTCATGGATTAATTGGCTGCCTAATACTCTCTTCTCATTGCTTGAAGTATAGTTAGTAGAACTGGGTTTTTTTCATCCTCTTTACCTTGAAACCTGTACTTTCAACTTAAATGTATAATCCATACCATATATAACGCACAGGTTGATATACACATTATATATATATATTATGTATCAGAGCAGTAGTTTTCAGCCTGGACTCTGGTTCATGTATACTATGTTCTTACATAGCTTTAAAAGCCAACTAAGAAAAAGAACGTTAGGCATTAGATGTCTCACAGGCAATGACTGGCAGGCAATCCTGTGATTTTTACTTTCTGAAGGATACGCATTTCTATAGAAAAAGTATTTAGGTTTTTTACAGACCAGAAATACTTAAAAGAATTGTATGAGATCCTGTCTTGTTCATTTTTATGATTCAAAGCCCTAATACCCTAATATTTTCTGATTAAAATGTTCCAAATGAGTAAAATGTTATGTGATACAGCATCTTACCTCTGACCAGCAGTTATGAAAGGGATCATATGCTTCCATGCTGTTGATTCTCTGCATGCCATCAAATCCACCGATGACGTATACTTTTCCACCCAACACAGCCATTTTATGCCTCCATCGCCCAATATTTAGATACTCAATTTGTATCCATTTGTTGATGGAGGCATTGTATTTCCAGACATCATGCTTTGTTTCTTTGCCACCTGCAGTGTACGCAACACATGTAAATATGATAGCATAGCTTGTATTTACTCAAAATCTCCAATATGTTTAAATTTAAAAATGTTCTCACTCAATAGAAGATAAATCATTGGTACTTATTGTTAGCTTCTTACTTATCTACACCAGTGGCCTGACCTTGTTATACCAGAAGAAAATTTCTGGATTTAGTTTACTTAATAATGAAGGAAACTGAATGGTTTCTACAACCAAATATTCAGTAAAGATAAATCACTGATCCTTACTTTACCAGACCACAACCGCTTTTATTTTAATATCAAGCGAATGACCAACCACACACAGCATGGTGATATACAGATTTTTATGCACCACTAGGGCTTTGCAGAATGCTGTAAAGTGACAAATAAACAAACGCAATTTAAATAAGATAGTGGAGGATGCTGCAGCTGGTAGTGCCAAATCCCTCAAAGACAGGCCTGCACTGGGGAACTGTCAGGTTGTGCAGGGTAGATCCCATCCGCTAGCTTAGTGGGTTACATCATAAAACAAAAGACCTGACTCGGAACTCCTGTCAACAGTAGTCCTGCATGATATCTTAGAAGTTTTACTATTTAGCCTTGGGACCATATGGCTGGGAGATCTCATTTTTGTACCTCTCCTTCTGGTCTCTTTCTCTACTGACTTGGATTTGCTTCATATTATAGATTAAAGATCAGAACTGGACCCTGCAAATTCATTCTAGGGCTGACTTGCAAGCAAATCTTTACTCATGCTAAAGCAGAGAGCAGTGTTTTAAACAAGCACTTTTGTTTGCATATAATTTTCGGTGTAACTGCAATATGAATTGATCTAGTTAAGCTTGAAGCCACATTTACAGACTGAATAGCTTACTCCATCATCTGCAACCTGATTAAACATTTGCTTCACTGGTGAATATACTGAAAAGAGAATTCATATTCCATTGAGAAAGTGTCTGCCTTCATTGGTATTCTGTACTGCAGCCAGATCACTGCAAACTGATGGAGCTCATCTCTGGGCCAAATAGCAGATTGAATAGGACATAATTAGCATGCTAGAAAGAGTCGTTTGTAATGCTTTTGTCTCAGTATTTTTCACATGTATGTGTTGAATTTTATTTGCACTCAAATAGCTGAAGTGGCTGAAGGGCCTGAATGCAGCATTCATGGTTACAATGGGGCTGAGAGACTGCAGGTGTTCCCCTTACCCTCCCTTGAAATTTCCCTTTTACATGAACTTGTTCTTCCCTGCACAGGCTGAAACTCTGGTAGGAGCCTGAGCTGGACCAGGTGGGTGAATTTGCTGCACATCACGAGGCAGGGAGAGATTTTTGAGAGAACTGGAGGTTTATTTTGTTTCTGTTCTTTCTCTAGGCCACAGTTCTTTCTAATCTGAGGAAAAACTGTAACTAAATTAGTAGAAGTAACAGAATGGTGACTGATGATTCATGTCATTTTTAGTTACACTACAAATGTAGTGTTTCAGTCCATCCAGTCTAAGCATTTAAACTGTTCAGGGAAATGGTCATCTAAAAGTAGTCATAATCTTGTGCAAAGGACTTTCCTATTGTTCAGATGCTAAAAGAGCAGGGAAAGCTCCAGACTGTATACCAAGGGTATACCAAGCTCCAGGATACCAAGGGAAATGAGCACATGGGAGGGGAGATCAAGTTAGGAAGGATGCAAGCCAAGTTAGAAAAGAACCAAGTCACAAGAGCTAAAAGAAAGAAAACAAGAGTAGAAGGACACACAGGAGGAAGCAGATGTTTAACTGGGATTGAGACACTAATACTTTGGTTTAGCTGGAAAGAAACTACTAATGACTTTGGTCCACTCAGCCTTTTATTTGGGTGGGAAGGGTGAAAAGGAGATAGGAGAAAGGCTAACAAGGAATGGAGAGAGGAAGTCAAAGATATGAAATTAAGGAGGGAAGGAAGAAAGAGGACCTGTGAGAACAGCAGCAAGAGGAAAGCCAGCTTAGACTCACCATAGCAGGGAAGGTGTTAGCCTGGCCTGGAGGTAGCCTGGATAGAGCATAAAAGAAAAGCAGAGGAGAGACACTGGAAAAGATGTCAGGAATAAAAGGAAGCAAAAAGCCTGTGACCTGGAAAAAGAGGAAGTACTAACAGATTAAAGGCAAATGGAGAAGAGACCTCTCAAATCAAGGATGTGAAGGTGGGAGGGATGTTCCTTAGTTGGGATGTTTGACTTAGGTTCCCCTCTACAGCTAACTTTTAACAGAGAGTCTGCAGCCAGAGTAAAAAGAAACTCCCTGTGGTGGGCTGAAAGGAAAAACCTCCTTTATTTGTAACTAGGGAAGGAATAATCTAATTCTTATCCCAGGATAAAGATTTAATAAACTTTAAATTGGAATGAGGTAATAAAAATATGTGGATTCCCCAAAGAAAGTATACAATGGAAGATATTTGAATACAGTCAATGGACCACTAGTCATACTTAAGAAAAGCATTCACACTTTAGCCCTCCCTCCTCCTTTCTACTCTCCTGTTTAAAGTGAGCATAGAATTTGGTGGATGATTGTGCAGGAAAAAGTATCCTGCCCATGGAGGCACTGCTTTCTAAGATGGTCTGTAATGTGACAGCAATTAAAAGCTTGCTGTCACTTTTCCTCTGGAAAGCAGAATGAGATAATCAAACTTTTTTTTTTTTGACAGGCCATCAAAACCAGCTGTCAAACTGACTAGCAAGCTTGAGTTTAACCTTTTTGATTGTCAAAGTGAAAACTCTGCAGCTCCAGGATCAAAACCCTACAGGCAGCTCAGCTGTTTTGGGGTGGGAAGTTAAATATGCCTCCTGAAGCTCTCAGGATGAGGGCCTGCAAATGAGATGTTCAGACCCATGCCGTGTGTCTGGACCATTGGGTTTCATCTGGCTTTGACAGTTAATATTGCTGTTAGCAAGTGGGCAGTTCTAGAGTCCTGTCTGATGGCTGTTGACGTGCTCCTGAAAGTGCAGGTTTCAGGTAGCAGCCAAACAGCAATGACAGTTCCCTGCAGGTTCTTGACCGATTTTTGCAGAATAAGTCAGATTCCAACAGGATTTTGCTTATGCACGTGGAGCTGCAAATGGACTTGTTACAAGAGGATGCTGGAACAGTTGTTCTTCATTTTATGTTTGGCAAACTGTTCTTGGGGCCCTTCCATGACCACAGTCACTGAGTATTTAGGGTGCCACACACAAGTAGCCGTGCATATAGATTGATATTGTTTGAAAAGGAATCCTGTGCTAAAACTAGGGCTAGGCAGCGTCCTCACACATCCAGTGCTCCTCTGGAGCCTGTTAAGAGCCAAAGCGTTAGGAATACCTGTAGTGCTTAATTCTTCTAAAGCTGCCTTGAGCATGCTCTCCATAAAAGCTGGAAAGAATTGTGAGAACCCTCTGCTCCCCTCTTCCACTCCCAATGTCTTGTTCCTTACCTGATATGTAGACTTCATTTTTTAGCGTAATGCATGCAAACTCCACCCATTTTTTATTCTCATTCTCCATCTCCTGCTCTGTGACTGGTAATTTTGCTACTTCCAGGCGGCTTCGCCTCAAAGGATCCAGGCAAGTCACTTCTGCTACAAACTTCTCATCTTTTGTACAGCCCCCTATGATCATAAACACCTCAGACTGGAACTCGTGCATCCTGGGCTTGGTTCTTTCTGTAATAATCTAAATGCAAGCAAGACAGAGTGACTACACAGGGCACTTATACCTAAAATTACAGAAAGGTCTGGTGACCTTTTTTCTGATTACCTGTTTTACAAATCAAAACTGGCTTACATCAGCTGAACCAATTATCAAATGCTCTCTAAGCTGAAAGCCTGGAAATCGTCCTAGAAGCATTCAGTAGAGGTTGCTGTATACTTTTTCCAGCAGGATTTCTCCAACACTGGACTTACTTCCTTTTGCCTACCTGCTAGGATCCTTTCAGATTCTCTTGGGAATTCCCAGGGTGGCACCAAGAGCTATGAAGGTGAGCACTACTGACAAGGCTGGGTGCATGTGAGGCAGCTGAAAAGGACAGGGTTTATTTGGGCTGACAGAGTGAGGGCAAGATAGGAGGGCCCCAAGGATTGCGTGTGTCTTGGGGAGCTTAGAGAGAGCAAGACTGCAGTTAGCACTAGCAGAAAATAAGTGCTCTCATTATTTGTCCTGACGAGGTATGTGTCAAAACAATAACAATTCTCAACTGTCTTTTTCTAAATTTGTTTCTTTCTTTATAAGCCTTAATTTCAAGCCAAAATTAGAAGATTTACTTAAAGCCAGCATCAGGCTCAGAAGCATGGTTAGCTCTAATTTACTGCCTGTTGGCTCAGTTTATTGACCAGGTCTTTGTTTCAGGGATACTGGAAAAAGCCACTTCCTGGGTAGAGGTTCACCAGGAGCGAAGAATGCAGAGCGTGCTTGGAAACTTGTGTTCTGCTTGGAGGAAATACTTGCAAGCAAGTGGAAATGAGTACATTAGTGTCCCGAGTTATGCTGGCTTTATGCTGAAGGTTAGAAGGAACATTCTTTATCCTCCCCCACCCCCCAATTTTTCATACTGGAAGAAATGCAGTGTAAAAGTCATGGGGAGCACATGAATTTGTTCCTCTGCTTATGCTGTATCACAGGGCATTTGCCAATTTGCAGACCCTCGAAGTCTGCTGGGAGAGGTCTGCACTCCTCTGCAGTAATTGCAATTGTTACCTTCTGCATGCCCCAGAGAAGCAGTCTGTGGACCCACAGGTTAAATGCTGTGACAGTAGGCAGCTTGCTTACAGTTTTATTTCTCTTTCTACTTTTAACATGTTTCTATAAATTAGCATAATTTATCTATATTTTAAAATATTCTTTACACAGACATAAATATTTTATTTTTCCTATGTTTAGCAGATTATTAGGCATTTTTTTTTAAAACATCTGTCCCAGCACTTGCCAGCTCTCAGAATTCTGTTTTTAACCTGTCTGTCACCATTGCCAGGTGTCAGCCCTGGGGAGGATAGCTGGCAGGACTGCCTCTGACAGCTGCCCCTTTGAAGATGAGTGTAATGAGCGTTCAGCCCTGAGCAACACTCCCTTTATCTATCCCATGTGGACATGACAGCACTGCTGAGTGGGGCAAGGCTTCCTTGAGGAGTTCCCACCAGACTGGCCAGAACTGCCCTGGGTCGTTGTGTACTGTCTTACACAGTCACTGGCACAAAGAGCCCTTGGTCTCTCCACCCCTGCCAGTGACACATCCACTGTTAGTGATGGATCCACAATCTGCTCCTGAGGCCTCCTGCCTCCCTCTCTCTGACTGAGGAGGCACATGTGTTTCCTCACATGCTCGCACACCTTTGCTCCTGTTGTGAAATCTGACCTCAGGTTGCTCTCCCCTCTAACCCATATTTTGGGCCAGGAGACATGACTGATACCTAACTTTCCAAAGAGTACAGGCAACTGAAGAACTGGAGATCCAACACAGCCTACCTTGAGCAGGCAGGACAGGACTCAACTGCATGTCAGGATGAACCTGTCTCTTTGGGTGCAGGGACCCCTGCAAATGAGGAAGATAGACAGACCTCTCCTCTGGGAAGAGACTGTCTTCTTCACAAGAGGCTCTCTCCTTCTGAAACTTTTCCGCTCATAAGTAACAGGTGGAGATGTTTCAGATATTCAGATCTGAAAGAGCCATTACAGATTGTGGCACAGTTTAACGGGAAAATTATTCTTCCTTTCTTAGGCTTGAAATAATAGCTAAGAGGGTGAAGTGTCAGGAGTGATGCCATTGCCTTTTTACTAGAGAAGTCACCTGGGGTCTTTGTTTAGCTGCACACGTATGTATATGAAGGGTCTAGCTCAGATATTCATAAACAGGAAGCTGTACACTTTGTTTTAAAACAACCTACCAAAAGCTTTTAAACTCTCTAAATGAGCAGGATAACTGGTGAGGCCCACCTTGACCTTTCAGTAGCACCAGTTAGTGAAACTTTAGTTTGAGCACCTTTTTGTGCTTCATGGTACTGCTCCTTCCGATGGGATTTTTGAGCAGAAGCATGAGACGTTTAGAAAGAGCAGCAAATGCTTTCCTTTTTTACTCACCTCATTGCCTGACAGATGGTACATTCTTGCTTCCTGGAGCAAAGGAAAGACATCTGGACACTGTCTAATGAGTTGATCGGCTTCGACAGTCTCTACGAAATACCAGGGGTCCAAGAGGGGCAGGCGGACATTCTCCAGCACATATGGCAGGAGAGGAAACCTTTCCGACTCCTTGTAACGGACCCAGTTCATTACAGTTTCGAACACCTGTGCTTCTTCCGTGACGTAGAGGTCATCGCTCTTCAGCGTGCTGCAGAGAATGTCAGCCGGCAGCTCCAGGAACTCCTCATAGTTCAGGACCTGTGTGAAGTTCTGGATAATGTAGTTCTGCACTTGTTGTTTGAGGCTGTGCAGGGAGTGGGCATCAGCCAGCCTCAGAATGCCAACGCAGTTCTCTGGCTGGAGGGCTTCAGTGAGAAAACTGGCACAAGCATCTACCATGCGAAGGAACTATGGAAAGAAAAAAAATGTATAAGCACTGAGCAGTTACTTGTATGACTGTATCACAGGAGAGCTATGGAGCTTTGGGACTGGGTCTCAACCAGCCACATGCAGTACAGCAAAGAGCTGGGGGAGACCAGAAATCAGTCACACAAGGACAGGTATCTCCCAGAATCTGCAGTCTGCAATGCAAATTTCTTCCTCCCACTGGTTTTTCTCCCTCTGCATCCATATTGCTCCTTTTCCCTGTTGCAGGATACAGAAGACCTGTGACAGTCATGAATTTTACTTGTTTCACAAAAGTAAATGGTTTTCTACCATTCTGCTTCCCTCCACGGGATCTCAAAGGACTGGCAATCATGGAGTTACAAAGCACATATAACGTCCCCAGGCTTCAGATGTGCTTACCCTACTTCATCTTGCATGTCAGCTCAGATCAACTAGAAGGGAGTCTGGTTTTGGCGTGCAGGTGGCTCCACTGCCTGCATTTGTGCTCCCACCATCCAAACTCTGAACATGTCTGAGGCCTTGCAAGGGTGGTGGAAAATGAGTGCTGAGGTCTGGGAGGTTTGGGCCAAAGTGCAGCTCCTCAAGGGTATGGGCATGCTGTCCTGTACTGGGGTATGTGGCAGGAAGAGACTGACCATCAGCAAATCTTTGAGTTGCCTGACAGCCAGGGTTGTCTGGCAAGTGTCTGTTGTGGGGAAGGCCTTCAGAGGTTTTAGTGGCCTTTGTTTTTCTTGTCATCACCACTGGTTCAAAAAAAACATAGATGCATGTTTTACACACAGTGTCTGCTTAATCAAAGAACTTTCTATGTTTGCATTCAATAGGGCATCACAACTACTCTAATTAATCTCCTTTACACAACAAGCCCATCTGAGGGTCCCAGATGTGCAGGTCCCAGACCACAGATGTCTGCAGGGCATTTGCTATGAACTATGATGTGAGCTGGGTTGCTGGTGATTATTCAGGAATTGGGAACCAGTTTTGAGTAGAACTGATAAGTTACAGTCCTTCATCCTGAGCTTTCCATAACCTTTGTGATTTCAAATTATGAATAGGGCATCAGTATTTTGTGTTTGCTTTGCCACTGAGCAGTGCAAACGGTGACATAGAGAAAGTTGGGTCAGAACTGATGCTATGCATTTCTGTCCATGCTTTTGGGTCCTTTTTCCATGCAGCATCAGCAAGCAAACCATTTTAACTCATTCTGTCCCAGTGGGGAAAGTTGTACAACAGTAATTTAGGGTCAAAGAGGAAGCGAAACATTTTTAAACACTGTAGTATGTAGATTTGTTTCAGTAATTAGAGTAGAATCTTCCAGACATGGGGGTGTCATGTTGACACATTTAGATTGTTTACCAGAGCTGAGCGATCACAGACACTGCATACAGACTGCCTGGTTCCTGTTTTACATTTAGATGTGGTCAAGAGTTTAGAGAAATGCAACTGACTGATGAACAAGGGTACATGAGGTCTCAGAATATGTTGCTGCCGTTGTGATATAAATATGTCAGTGGAACACTGTGGCACTGTGGCAGAGCTCAGCCGCCCCTCAGTGCCAGCCATGCTCACATTGCCTGTTCTCTGGGCTAGCACAAGGCTAACACTTTGAACTTACCCATGCATTTTCCCTGAGGATCTGAAAGGACGTCACCAATACCAGGTAGTCCTCAGACCTGAGGTAGGTTAAGTATTAGCCCTTTAAAAGTTGGCAGTAATGAGATGCAAAAAAACAAATCTGGGATTTGCCCAGGTCACTCATCAAGTCATCCACAAGTCTGGGAACAGACCCCACAGTGATGTTCTCACCAGCCTACAGCCCAACCACTGTAGAGTGCTCTAATTATTTATACATGGCTTGTTAAGAGCGGTACTCACGAGATGACACCGGAGGGTTTTCTCCCAGGCGGTGCACACTGGTCTAACGGCCACGCAGGCACCACCAATCACGCTGGGTAGCTGTGCTTGTGGCCAGATGAATGCGGAATTGCGAGGTGTGGGTGTGAGAAACAGTCCCTGCGGAGGGCTTAACCAGAGAGGTCGGACCACTGAGGAGTGTATCAAGGCAGGACTTTCCCTGGCTGCTGCTCCTCGTCCCTGTGCTGCACTTTCTACCCACCACTCCCTTCATTTAGAGACAAAACTCCCTCCAAAAACACCCTCAAACTTGTTGGGCATGTTTCAGTCAGTCCCATGAGAGCTGGTGACTCAGGAGAGCACCCAGGAGGAAGACAACCCTGAGCCCCTGCTTCATCTGCTCTGATTATTCTTGCAGAGCTCTAAATTTTCTTCCTTCCCTTCTGTGAGTACCCTTCCTAATGCCACCCCAGGCATTTTTAAAGCACCCTGTTCCCTGGGAACAGTTTCTTCAGTAACTGGGTCCTTCTCCTAACACCCCTTTGAATCCAGGTCCTTACTTGCTAAAGACATCCCATATGTTTGCTTGGCCTCCAGTTGGCCTTCTCTCTGAATAATAAAATTTATTCTCCCCATTTAAGTCCTTGTTTGTCTCAGCTTTGATTCAACTGTCTAGTGTAAGCAGTGCCAGCAGCCCTGCCTCCTGCTATAACCCCCAGAAAGGGAAGGGAATGCTGGTTGAAAAGGCTCTTATTCATAATCCCTCTCTGTATGCAGCACACTTCGGGGTCAGATCCTGCACCCTACAGCTGTGGTGCCCTCAGCCACCCGCTCTGTCTGTGGCTGCAGGGGCAGCATTAACACCTGTGTCCCAAGGGAGCCCCATGGCAGGGATCCAGCTGGGCAGTGAAGGGACACAGTGACCCTCACAGGGTGGCTCTCCGGGGAGCTGAGAGCTTTCTGAGCCTGCAAACTGATCTCAGACCTGGAGCTGCCCAGAAGCCCCTTTGTTAGCAAATCATGCCTTCTTGGCTGGCATGGCTGGCACTGCACAGCGGCTGCGGTGCAACTAGCCCTGTCCTGCGACAGCCACCCTGGCTTCAGATAATTGGCAAGGTATTTTCCTTAGAGTGCCTTGATCATGAAAAGTGGATTAACCTACCGACACCGTATGCTTTGGGAGCCTGTAAGGTCATCAGGCTGGTGGTGCTTCAGCCGTGCCCTGAGGGCAGAGCAGCCCTGCTCTGCTTAGAGCAGAGTGAGGCAACTCAGGGGCATCCTGGCATTTCCATGGCAGTGGACAGCACAGCCCTTCGCGACAATGCTCTCTCTTTCTTTTACATCTGCTCAGGAAATTGCTTCCCTCCCACTGTCTCTTTGCTTCCACCAAAGCAGCTGATGTGGCCCCTCACCCAAGCCATGCTGAGGAAGTGGGGAATATAGAGAGGTTCCTGGGGGGGGCAGGAGGGGTGTAGACAGGTCTGAAGTTTGTTGTTGAATTACTGTGGGGGAAGCAGAGCACTCTGCCGCAGTCCTGAGAAGCAGATGAGATCTCAGCCCTACCACGAGGTGAAAGGATGAACTGCTCCACAGGCAGTGTGGGTGGCAGAGGGTGCTGGGCTGGATCCAGGGTCAGCACCAGCCTTGTGAGCATGGTGGCTGGGCAGCCGCCAGCCCAGACAGAAGAGGCAGCTATTGAACTCATGTCGCAACTGTGCTCTAGGTGGAAGAAATTTGTCTGGGTCACTTCAGGGTGAGGCTTAGCTGTTCAGCAGCTCCCTCTTCCAAACCCTTCACCTGCTTGCCCCAGGAAGAAATCTCTGTGCACAAAGCACACTGGGGCAGGGACTTCTGGTCTCTCTGAATAGCCTTCCACCTCTTCCTGCTGTCAGTTTTGGCTGCATTTGGTGAAAACTTATTGGAAGGGACTAAGAGAAGGCATAATTGTGTAAAACTTTCGAAAATAGTTTCTAGATAAAAGTAGAGTATCTTTATTAGAATATCTAGAACTGTGCAAATTATTTCTTTTTTGGTTGTCAAGTCTGAGAGATTGAAAAGAGGCACTGCCAAAAATTGTTGCTAGTCAGATAAAAAAAATTCTGTTTGGTATTTGGTTTTTTCACATGTCATTAATTGGAAAGGAAAGAATTTCCCAAACAAAAATGTTACAATAAATTGAAAAATTAATCTTTTCAGCTGTTGATATATTGAAATGAAACATTTATCTCTTTCAGCTGTTTGTGTTTGTTCTTCGGCATAAATAGCAGAGACAAGCTGGCAGAATGCTAGTAGTTACTAAATCTTTTTTACACAAAACACGTTTTCAGCCAAAAACCTCACCCGTGTATAATGTGAGTCTTTAAGGCCTTATAAATCTTGATAGTATCCAAGACAGTTGCAGTAAGACTTGGGATTGCTGCTTTTAGTTGAACACTCCTCATTTTCTAGGATTTTGTAGTTTACTGTTCTTGCTCATGGCACCCTCGTGATTTTGTCATTACTCTAACAGTGTTTGATAGTTTTCTTAAAGAACCAGCCTTGGGAATCAAATTTAATATTAATTTTAATGAAAAATAGGGAAAAGAAAGGAAAAAAGTTTATACTTTTGATGGTTCCAGAAAAAAAAAAAACACCTGAGGAATGATCCTAAGCGAAAAAGGTTCAGAGGAAAACAAACAGAACACAGAAAAAGTGTCCTGAAAACAAATCAAAAGTAGCCTTTGAGTACTACCAGTTTGCAGTCTGGGTCTGCTGAATATGTCAGTAAAGTTACTGCACTTCAGCCCCAGGTGACATTAAAGTTACACCACCTTTTCCAAGTTACCTTGGGGAGCACTTTGTGATAACTTTCCCTTCTCTCCCCACAGCAAGTACCAGCTCCCATTACCCCAAAGGCCACAGGTTCATTTCAGAGGAAAACCTCCCATGTAAGATTAAAAAATCAAGTTCATAATGAACCACGATGATTATGGAGTCAAATGTTTCTTGACTTCCTTAATGAAAAGACTGGACACACATACACACATTGGTACTTGGCAGGTTATGCTGGTTGCAATTTGTTAGCAATTTGCAGCTTGGTACCAGGGACTGCAATTTGGTAGACCTCACAGGTGGTTTATAGGACACATGAATATCTCATGGACCAAAGGCTGAGTAACACTGCTCATGTCTGACCTCTCACAAGTCCCAGGTCATGACTAAAACCCTTTACATCATGAGTGATACAAAGGAGGATGCTAACTTTGGCTGGTGAGCCTCCTTCTCAAGGCAATGGAGAGAGAGAGACAAAGTTAGCTTCCTGCTCTGGCCGGCCGTGCCAGCCACTGCCCACTAACCCTTTTGGGCTGGAGGGTGACCAGCCTTCACCGGCTGACCTGAGCCTTGGGGAGCACTGTCCCATCAACACAACCCTGCTGCCTGGCAGGCAGCACATTGGAGCAGCTCCTGAAGGCAGAGCCCTGCTGTTTGCCTGGCACCCAGCACAGCAGCATTCCAGTACATGGCTGTGACCGCCATTTTTTACCACAATGTAAGTAAATACGAGGCAAAATGCTTCCAGAATCCATGAAATCAGGGAAGTTTGCAGTGTATTAACCACGGTAGGACGTGGTGTTGCCAGAGCAACAAGACTGGATCAGTGCATTTGAGTTATCTGTACCTGAAAGAGGCTGGCAGCTTCTAAGACTTTCTGTACATTTTGCTTTGTGATGAGCATCTTGCTGGTGTAGGTGTAGTCCAAGAGTATGTTCATGGTTTCTGCATCAACTCCTTTAAGTATGATCTTCTCTTCATATCTCTCTCTTAAATCATTGCAGAACATGGCCCTGAAAAGAAAGCCATTTATCTTTTACTGCATCCCGGCCAGGATGAGGCATTCTGAAAACATTTGGTTATATAGATTTCAATGCAGAATACTCAAATTCCTTCATATTTTATGCAATTAGTCCTGTAGCAAAGTAACAAGAAAAATCCTTTTGTTGCTTTCATACCTCTTTACTCATGAGTTTGATAAGGCATATGCACATGATGGATACCCCCAGGCTGGACTCTACAGTAGACCTGGAGCTCCATGGCAGCAAAAGGCAGCTGGGACATTCCGTGAGTAGTGATCTGTGTCTGGACTGATGCTGCAGAGCAGTTGTAATGTCTCATCTGCTGGCCTCTTACAGATTCCTGCCCTTTCTGTTTCTAGTACAGGCCCAGCTCATTAAGCCCAAACCTCCAAGCCACTGGCATTCTCCGTACTTTGTTAACACTTAGCACATATACTTTATAACCCTTGGCAAGGTCAGTACCCCTGTGCTTCCAAGCTGCAGAATGCTGCTTAGACTGAACCCTGAGAGCCAGACCAGATCCACATATCTGATAGCCTCACCTCTAAGCTTCCTAACATATCTTTGACCCCATTAATTCCAGAGATGGGCCAGGAGAGAATTGCTTCTGGATTTTCTTCTAATTAAGAGGCTGACTTTTCCTCTGCTAAATTTTGGGAGCTTCTGGTAGGATTGTTGAGTTGGTACCTCTTGGCTAGAGGAGTATTTGAATAATCATGAATTGGAACTACTGTGAGCCAGAAAGCACAGTGTCTTCATGTATGTTGATACCACCTCTTCTTCGGTGGATAATACTGCATTCAAGAGGCAACTACCACACACACCTTTGGCACTAGTCAGATATTTAATATGAGATATAAATCAGAAATTTCTTTGAGAGCTATTTAAATTCACTTTGCATTGTGATAGCTGCAAGGCAAACACACACATCTTCATTTTCAATTCATAGTTTTAAGTATTATTTCCAATGCTTTTGCCTTTATTTAGAAGTTTGATCAGTCCCATATTGTTCACTGCATTCAGAGAGCAAGATTTCACATCATTTGGACTCTGGTTCAACACATTAGAAGTATGTGAGTCCACTTGTAACTTGCATTGGTGAAAACCATGTGCAGATCTAAAGTGTAATTAGAAGTGTTCTTTACCCTGCATACCAAGCCCTTCTTTATTAGTCATGTATGATGTTGACAGGACAGTGCAACCAAGGAAGTGGCTAGAGGTCCAAAGACTTAAGCCATGCTTTTCTTGTAAAAGCTGTCTGATTGACACATCTTACTGGAACCAAGATGTAAACAGTTTTTATTGCAAAGGAGTTAGGCATGGTCAATGGCAAATGGATGGAAGATACCAGTTGCTCATTGCTCTAAGAGCTACCTGTTCCTTGCCTCATCAGAGATTTTATAGCAAGAGAGTGCTGGTGTTAGTTATCTCTCTAAAAAACTGAGACCTAACTTTTGAGCAGGAAACCTGGGCAGTTACTTGTCAGAAAAGATGTTCAGCCCAAACTCTCATTTTCCCTTCACTTATTTCAGCTCATTAGAAGCTTTTCATTCATTGCTCTGCTCCATGGTCCGCTTTCTGCTGCCACTGAAATCAGAGTATTTGAAAAGCATTAAGACAAAATGCTCCTTAACTTCAATGAGCACAAGACTGGGATTCTCCTTAGCTTCCCTCCCTTTTGGCAGTGCCAAATGTTGTACATCTGAGACATGCAGGCAGGTGGCCATTTGAAAACAACAGCCCTCAGTACCTACTTCTCCCTGGGAATGGGGTTTCAACACAGAGAGGGAGGTTTGTACAAAACAGCCATTTCAATTGCACGGGATTGATAGGTGCTGAATGCTTCATCTGAATGAGAAATAGGCTGTTGTAGAATGCAGGTGTTGTCTGCTCTTGTTCCTTTTATCTCTTAAACTGGTGACTCCAGTCGTGTATTTAACCATCCCTGTCTGGGAGGTGAGACCTCTCACTTCCATCCCGCAAAGCTGGATTGTTTGAGGGAGGTCAGTTAGAGATACCCAGCGTTACACCATTGCAAGGCTGCTCAGAAACCAGCCTTGGGATTCTGGTGGAGGCTTTGCACGGGATCTTGTCAAAGTACTTTCACATATCTGTCTCCTAATCTGTGAAACTGCGTTAGAGCTGCCACCCACTCCTGATCTCGTAGGGTATGGATTTATGTAACATGGCTTGCAGAAATCACACGTCTGAGGCACTGTGCTCTCCCACCAGTACTCCTCTCTAGAAGGTGGCAGGGCTGAATAGGGCAGTACTGTCCAGGAAAGCCGAGTCCTGTAGTGGTCCTCCTTCTGCTCAGATGGAGTGGAACTCATTCCTACCCTGTGTGCCGACCAGAGGGAACACCCTGACACCACTCAGGACTGATCAGGCTGAGCTTCTCTCCTGGGGATTAAAATGCTGCTTCTGAACCTTTCTGTACTTATCTAGAGAGGTGTGTGATTATTTTCTCTGGGGCTCTAAATCCTTCAGATGTGGCTACTAATTTTGTTGTCTGTTTTCCTTGTTCATGTCCCTGTGTAATTCTAAACTAAGCCTTTGAACCAACATTTACTCTAAGAAATGCACATCTGAAGTGAGGGCCCAGGGCCTCACTTTTTAGATACCTAAAAATGGGTAAATTTAGAAAAAACAGGGAGAAATCTCAATGGAATAAATGAGGGCTTGCAGTTTGTGAAGCACTTTTTAAGCACCCACCCACACTGGAGTGCTTGTTCTTGGAATTATGAACCTGACTTCAAACAACCATGCTGGAGTTTGAGGATGCTCTGGAAAATATTGCTTCAACCTCTCCCAGCCCCATTCTCCCAATACCTTGGGCAGTGCAGGAGTAAAGAACTACTGCTCCACCTTGGTCAGCTTGTATTTCTGTTCTCTGCTTTGTAACCTTCATCCAGGTAAAGGGAGAGTTAATGCTTTTATGTCTATAGATGCAGGATGTGTCAGAAGTACTAGTCTATCTGCTCTCAAGCAGTGCTGAAGGACAGACTAGAAGTTGTTAACTTTGTTTAACTGTGTTTAAGTCAGCTGCTATGGATTGCTTGCATTGTGGCACCCAGTGTTCAGGAAGGGGGTTGTGTAACATGCTGTTGCAGGGGAATGAAGACCATGACTCACAGGGTCCCTTTGCTTTGCTCCTGTGCATGGCTGTTAGAGGCCCTTTAATAGCATGGAAAGTACTCCTAGGAATAGTGTGATTTCAGA
The DNA here is from genome assembly GCA_026212715.1 of Elanus axillaris. Lineage (NCBI taxonomy): Eukaryota > Metazoa > Chordata > Aves > Accipitriformes > Accipitridae > Elanus > Elanus axillaris. Next base: position 17,940,511 of record JANZLQ010000089.1, read on the forward strand.
ATTTGTTCTGTCTTTGGGCCTATGCAGCTTCTAGTGAATTATGGCAAGATGAAACGAGCCGCCTTTTGAGTAGGAGAACTAATGAAGCTCATTACCCTGCAGACTGGTGTCCTCCTTTCCCTCTTCACAGTAACCTCAGCTTCCCCTTCCTGAGCCCTCCATTCTCTCTTGTTATTCCTCTCACACACATTTCGCCATTCCTCTCAGGACACTCAGCTCTGTGCTGACTGCCTGTGTCCAGCTGAGCAAGGGCAGTGTGTGCTTTGGCTGGTTCTGGGCACTGCATGTGTTGGCTAGCCAGAACATGGTGCTTGTTACCCAGCTGAGCACCATGGGGTCCCAGTCCCAGCATCTCCTCTGCCTAGCTACTGATTGCCATTAAACTTGTGGGAACTTCAATTCTGAGACTTCCAGCCTCTGCCAAACATGACTGAAACTAACCCAGAGTCATGATAAGAGGCACTGACAGACAGGCAGACAGTGTGATATAATAAATCTCAACCCTGTGGGAACCCAGGCCAAACACAAGCACCCGGGGGGCAGACCCTATGCACATGTGCAATTGCCTTGAGATGAGATGACCTCCATCCAGGTATCCCCCTTCCTTCAAAGGGACAGGCTGTAGCTCAGGGCTCAGTGGAAAACTGGCCAACAGTAGTCGTCAGTAAACTGTCTTGCCTGTTTTCAACTGTTGAAGTCCCTTCTGATTGCAGCACCTTTCCTCATAGTGGAAGAGGAATTGTTTTTTTTTGTCAAAGTATCATTATGGTAATTCTGATTTTAATTTGTGCATCTGCTCTCCGTCCTGCACACAATGCTGCTAAGAATTATTTGGGCATCTCTCTCATCTATGCTTTTAGTTGCACATTTTCACATGTGATATATATAGTCTATCTATAGAGAAATATATATATATAGTCTATCTATATATAAGTAGAAATAATACTTATCTCTGTATATTCACAGGCACAATCTCTATTATGAGATGATAAAAGCAGAACTCTTCTTCCAGGCACTACCAGCAAAGCTTACTAGACTCTATTAAAATTATCTGTCTGCTCCTGTCACAAGTGGTCACAGGTTCTTTTTTCTCATGTTTCCTCTGTAGCTATTCAGTCATCTGACCACTTTAGCAGTAAAAAAAAGAAAGAAAAAAAATCCCAGCCATGCAAATGTGATTGTCTAAACGATAATGGAAAATCTGTGTTAAAACTGATACTGAGTTCCTCTGTGTGTCTAAAATTTGTTCTTGCTGGTCAGTAGTCTCAGATAGACTATCTATTGTAGTACTGAAAGAATGAAAAATTCAAGAGGACCAGAAGCAGGGGGTGAAATGGTAAAATTGCTTTCAGGGAGGTATTTCCCATTGTGATTAATTTTTGGCAAACCTAGGAAAGATGGAAAATTCCTCCTCTTTCTTCCTCAACAATTTAATGCAATATATATTTTTACCACAGAATGGTAATGGGTAAAATTACCAAGTTCCACAAACTCACTCCTATCTCAATAAAAATACCATGTGATCTATATGAATATTCTTCTTTGTCTGAATCCCAAAGGGACAGACAATACAAGGCGCTACAGATATTTGGTTAAAAAAAACATTTTCTCATCCACTTGTCGCCAGCCATTCTCCATTTCTCTGCATGCCTCCAGAGGACTTGCTGAGTGCTGGTATCGGAACTCCAGCAAATCCACAACTTGTCACCTGCCTTATTTAAGTCTCCAACTTTAAAAAAAGTGCTGAAAGGTGTCAGGAATTACAGCCTCACTGTAAATTTGCAGAGTTTAGCACCTAGTTTACACTCCTTGGAGATCTACAGTTCAAGCCTAAGAAGCAAAGTAAGTTTATTGGGTTTGTTTCTTACATGCCTTACCTGAAATAATTGCTTGCTGCAGCAAGGACCACTCGGTGACAGGAGAATTCCCTGCTGTCCACGCACAGGATGACATCTGTAAGGGAATTTTCAAGCCGAAGGTTCTCTAGGCCATTCTGGAGCACCAGAGAGAGACCCGTATCATCAAACTTGACCTTTTCACCACTCGAGACTTCCACCAGGTCCCCCATTTTCATCGAACACTCATTGTCCAAAGAGATCTCGGGCTCCTCAGAGCTCTTCTCCAGAGTGTCCCCCATTTTCTGGCCAGCACTGTCTCATTCTGTTGGTGCTTCAATCTGAAGAGAGCTAAACTTCAGACGAGTCACACTGCAGAAATTGGGCGGATTTCCTGTCCAGAGGTCTCTGCTTATCTATAGCTGTCACACACACATAACAGGAAGCCTTGCACTTTCTCATCCTGTTAACACAAACAAAGGCTGGGCTTTTTTTTGGTGAATTTCAGGCAGTATCAACGTGTTTAGAAAGGACTTAAGATGCCTCTGGATGTGAGAAGATTACAAGTGACAGGGAAGGCCTGCTTCCCACCCTCAAGCCAGCCCCTTACTGTTATCCAGATCTGCTGGTGGCAGTGATAGGTGCACCACATGGCTATTGAGTCACTCCTGGCAGACTGGGCTGCTAAGGGGAAGAGGGTATTATTTTAAATTTCTTTTTCCAGGTATGTTATTATTAATCACTGAGCTGATCTAGGGTTTGGTTTTGTTTTTTAATAACATGCTACATATTCAGAAAGACCTCCAAGTGGCTGTTTCAGTCCCTCATGACATGTTAGGTGACAACCATTGGATGGCTTTTCTTTAAGGCTAAATTGATGTAACTCTCTCCAGGACATGGAGCAGCATCACAGATACCGCAGCTCATGGTCTTCAGGCCACACTGCCAGGCACAGTGATGTCCTGCATGGGTCCATGCAGCCAGTGCCACGCCACCAACTCTGGCTAATAGTGGAAGCCGAAGGAGCAGTGCATGTGTGCTCATCCCCACCATCCCTACTGCTGGAGGTGGCTTGAGTTGCATCTATGTCTCACTTGCAGTCCCCAAGATAAACACAGGTAATGTTGGGACTGTGGGCTGAGCGCCTTGCAGTGGGGATGCTGCAGGGGAGCACTGGGGCTGACCCTCCAGCATGACAGGAACACACAGAGCATGGGGCTGAAGGTTTCACTTTCACCTCAGACTGAACTGGATCTACTCGGACCTTGCCTAGATGAGAAGCTCACTCAAGCTGACTGAGATAATAAGCCACACAGCCTATTGAAAGTAGCAGGGTAAATCCCCTGGCTCACTTAGGAAACTCTCATGCTGTGGACTTAGAAAATCACCCCTCCTCCCTCTCCCCCCAAGAGGAATGCAGGGCTAACCTCTAACCTTGGTAGCTTGAGTGCTAACCGACCTTGCCTTTATGATACTTACTTCTAGGAATCCTTGTTTGGCCAATCCTCATGGTTTTATTCTGTGTTTGGTTTCCTCTTTTGACTCCAGCTTGTATAGCTGAACTCACAGTGTTAAGGGAAGCTTGGCTTGGAAGAGGGAGGTTAAAGCAGCATTCAGAGAGTGCCAGATTTAGAGGGTTCTTGTATAGGATAAGATGATCAAGAGGAAGGAAAGCAAAAAATCTCCCTCCTGCTTTCCCACACCTTCCTGTAATGGATTTTTCTTCATTTTGTGTAGTCTGTACAGCACTTTGGCTTCTTCCTTTCCCAGCTGATGTAAATGTGTTCCTGCTGCCTTTTGTGCTAATTTTTGGTAATTAGTGCTTCCTTTTTTAAAGCCAGTCTCATCTTCCCACCAAGTACTCCTCCAGGAATACAATCAGAAAATGAAGGAGACCCCTCAAAAATATCAGGTGAACTTTTAAAATCACAATATTTTAACCCTATCTTGGGTTAGGGTCTCTTTGTTTATCATCATGACTTTTGACCTTAGGGAATTCATCTTATCAGGCTTTTCTCTGATGGTGAAAAGCTTCATATTTTCTTTATCTGTTTAAGTGAAAGCTGAGATTCAGCAGTGATCACTTGATTCCAGTTGCCACAGCCTTAAACAAAGCATTAATAGTTACAAAAGTTGAAGTAAGATTATAGTGGCTGTGAGTGCTGGGAACGGAAACTCTGCAGTAACTAGGTCGGTTTATAGCTGTGGTATTTGTCAGTGTGCTATCCATTAACTGCACTGCAGAAGGGACCTTAGTAGCTCAAGCAAGTGTTGACTAGGAATAGCAGTGATCACTATCTGCAGTGTGTCTCCTTCTGTGCCATTGCCAACCCATAAGATGTATTTTTAACCCTTAAAATCATTTTTTTCCTGCCAAGCACCTCCCCTCCTTTCTGCTTCTGTCGGTCTGTTTTTATAGGGCTGACTAATATTTACAGAATCCCTTGCTCAGGGATTAATCTGCAAATGTAGTAGCTAGTTTCATTATTTGGACAAGCACCAGGGCAGTGCTAAGGTGAATGTTGTGTCTTTGCAAGTATAAGGGAACAAACCCAACATCAGGGAGCTGCTTGCCTGAGCTGCTCCGTCACCCAAGACTGCAGCAGCAACGTGTTGTTTAATCCTGAGGCAAATCCAGCTTATTACTTTATGGTAGCAGCTTCCAAATATGTTCTTTTTGGCCTTTAGAAACTTGTTCTGTCTGCAGTCTTACTGTTTTCATTAAAGAATTACCTGCTAGCTAAATGAACCACTTAATTTGGTAAGAGCTGAAGGCTTGTCTGTTCATGATGTGTTTGTTGTCTTTAGCTTCCACATACTGACTTGACCTATGTTGGTTCTGTACCAGCTTGAGATAACTGGCTGGAATTACTGGCTAAGTAATGTGTATCAACCACTTCTGTCACATAGTAAGTTTACAGAGCTATGTAACTTCACATACTACTGATGGTACGTATGTATCTCTGTTGTGTACATGTTTGGTGAGCTAAGTTCAGAGACTGCTTTGCATCCTGCCCTGACCTCCTTACTCTGCATCCTCTGTTACCCATTGATCATGCTCCCTGCTTAAATATTGATCTGTAGCCAGCACCAGACCAATTTCAACTAACTGTTCCTGAAATCAGCATCTCATCCCTTTGGCATTTCAGTACTGTAAAGCTTGACCATGCCATGTGAATCTGCCCAGACTGGCCAGGGATCCTTGTTCCCATCTTGCAGAGTGAAAGATTCAGGTAGGGGAAAAGTTGTGGACATGGGGCCATGACTAAGAGGAGGGCCAGAAGAAATCACACCCGGGATACCCACCAACAATGGATCAAGAACAAGGAGCTGAGGCATTCTTACAACAAAGGCAGAAACATAGAAACCTATTTCTGACAGTTCTTATTACTTGATTTGCTTCCCACAGTCCTCGTACTTTAGCTAATAGAGCTCTTATGAACCTAGTAAGTCTAAGGACCAGCAAAGAAACATGGGAGCATGTAGCTGCAGTTGTACTCCCTTTTCTGAACTAGCACCACCTTCCATTTCTAAACCTACTCCTTCAGCCTTCTCATATCCCTCCCTCTGGGAAGCTGCAGTTGTTCAAAGTCAGCAACCAACCATGATTTTGTGAGGGGTTTTGCGTCTTATTCCCTCACTCTTGAAAAGCACCTCCTGTTTTGAGAGTATCGCAATGTTACTCTGCTCATGCTGCATTTATTATCTTGCTGACTTTTGCTCTCAGACTTTTTTTGCCTGCATTTTAAGTAACTGGGATGTTTCTAGAATAACTGCTGCTTCCACATATTGTTTTCTTAGGGGTAGTGGGATAGTCAGGCATTGTGCTAACAATCCAGATGAGTGACTCCAAACTATGCTTTCACCTTGTATACAAGAGAGGTCCCAGCTGACCAAACTGTAAATGCCAGATTATTTGGGTTCAGTATTTGAAATCTGGTTGTTATCCTAATCATATTACTCCCATGTGTGTTGGCTATAGAGGTCAGTAAGCCTTAAGCCTGACATTGAATGGGCCAGCTGAGCTTGAGAAATCTTTGATCCCCTGCTTATAGGCTTTTGAGGGAGTGGTGGAGGAAGACTACTACTTAAATAAGTGTTTATTCTGTTTGAAGAAGCTGACTTGCAGTCTGGGGGTGCAGTATGGTCACTCCCAAAGCTGCAGGCAGAACAAGCTGAAACATCACTTAGTGCTGTATTTTAAGACCTTATAGCCCAAGATCAGATGCACCCAAATGAAACTAGAAGGACTGAAGCCTAGGGATGAGGCTGGAGGTAAGACTCATAAGAAATGCAACAGGTGCAGGCCATGGTAGTTGATGAGTTTTCCTTCTTTTCCTTCTCCCTGGAAGAAGGATGTTCTTTCCTTAACACCTTACACTACTACAGGTTTTGATGAGAACAGACAAGTGATTGATTGCCCTTTTCCCCTCTCAAGATAATCAGTTTTTGAAACAAAATAGAAGCAGTTGTTTCCATTCCCTGTTGTACACAAAACAGGGAAAGAAATGTGATTCCTAAAGTTAGTTTCTACTAGGAAAGAAGTGCCCTCTTTTCTTTTAACTTGGTCCTGAATTGCACTCTGAAAGATTTTGCCAGTGTTACTCACAAAGAGGTTTTGTCATCAGCATCAGACTCTCTCCTGCTTCAGTTTATGTAAGTAACAAGATGCTTGGGTCACTTGTCTAGTGCTGGCTGCTGTGCCACCCATTTGAATTTAAAAGCACCTTCTGTGCATTATATAGTTAATGGCTGTTTATGCACAAATAATTCTTCCTCTAAGTAAATTATACCTTTGATCTCCATAAGTGGACACAAGGAACTAGGCCCATGCCAGAAGAAGTAGAGGCCTGTTGTCCTCAGCAATATTTTGATCTTGTATTCTTTGTGCACCCCCATCTGCTGCTGCAGCCAGGCTCTGGCGTCCAGCATGCCAAGGTAAGAAATGCAGCCTCGGTATGAAGTAACAGCACTATAGTTCAGGCACTTGTTTCACAGCTTGATAAAACACAACCACTGAATTAGCTCTTGAAATGAAGGAGAGCTGTTCTGCTTGGCAAGAGCTGGGAAATGGAGGAAACTGCCATTTCTAGTGAATTATGTGGAGATCTGTGTTTTAGTGTGTGCTTGATGTTAATGAATGGTAGGGACATCGGTTGGACTGAAACTTCAGGTCTTGAGTCTATTCATAGAACATGCTAAGTGGCTCTGTGAGATGCTGACAGTGTGACCCCAAACCACGGGAAATAAACCTAGTCTCAGGTCTTATTGAAGTCTAAAGCAATGCTGACTTCTATTTTTCATTAAGGCTTGTCGATCTCAGCCAGTTCTGTGCACACATACCTAACTGATGAGTTCACACTCCAACTGATGCTCCAGAGCTGTGACCAAATTTTGCTTTGGTTTTTGGACTGCCTGAAGCTTCGAAATGCTGGGCCCAGAGTCAATGTGGTCCTTACGTTCCTCATGATGGGCTTTTGCTAGTTTGCAACACAGATTTTCTTCTTGGGTTGTAAAGACTCTCAGCCTATTGCTTGGGAAGACCAGAAGAGGAAAAGCCAATGCAATGATCTGTGTGCTCTGTATCCACACCACTTGCTGACTAGCCTCAGGCTCCTTTGTTTCCTTCTCTGCAGGACCAAGTTTATCAGACTAGAAGCCCGCATGAATCCAAAGCAAAAGAAAATGTTCAAGTGAAGCCCAGTCTAAACAGGCTGAAGCCAAATCAGATTTTCTTTGCCACAGATGGTAACAGGGGAAGGGAGCAGGACACTTTACAAAAAGGAGTTGACATTTTCTGTAGTGCACACAGCAGCTCACAGAATTAGTCATTTCTTTTGACCACCATATGAGATAGTTCCTGCTGCGGGCTGATGTGGTGTCATTTACTAGTTTGTCTAATTATCCGAAAAGTAAGGACACTGTTGGCAAATATTGCTATGCGTGGTATGTGAGTTTTTCACTGGAAACCCAAAATTTATGTAATAATTCTTGTGTCTCCTTTTCTGACATAATGAAGGGCAGAATCAGTCAGCTCCCTGGCAGCCGACTGGTGAAAGCTTAGCCTTGCTCAGTCTGGGGAAAGAAGCAAAGTGGAAAGAAGCAGAATTTTACATTTTTTCAACAAATAAATACATAACTTTTGGTCAAAGTGCAATTTGACTTAATACACCTCCACACACGTGCTCTCCTGTATAAAGCCAGTACATACATCTGTCTGATTTCCAGTTTATTTTTTTCCTCCACAGCTATTTTGTTTAGCTCACAGCTAACCTTTAAACTTTCAGTTTGATGATGAGAAGTATGGCGAAGGTCTGGTGAACCTGAACGTTAGTTTAAAAAAATTTATTATAGTGCTCAGCTAGTTCCACATCATTGTCACAGCAGCTGGAGTTTCAGCAAGTTTAAAAATAAAACATTTTTTTTGTTAAAAAATTGAGCTTTTGCAATTTTTCAGCAGAGTGTCTTAATTGTCTCTTTTGCAAGAAATCTAAACTTGTGTGAAACTGATCTTTAGGCAGCATCATTAGACAGCTTTCATGACAATTCGACATCAGTTATATAGGAAGGGTCTTTAATCTGAACTCTATAAGATTGGTGTTAGCTGGGGAACTCCAAAATGTGAATAAACCCTACTTCACAGCTTCCAGCTACCTGCAGCCTCCGGAGGAATTAAGTTGACAGGTTGTTAGCCAAGTAGCTGAGCAGGTGGAAAAATATTAAACTGAGCAGACATTATGCTGTAGAAATGTACATTTTGCTAATTATTAGCAGTAGTAAAAATCGTTATTGCATTTTACGTAACTGAATTATGAATGACCTAAAGTTAGAAATGGTGTAGGTGAGTTGTTAATACCCTTATGCAAATAAACGTATTGTGTGAAGTGCAATGACTTAAAATATAAAAAGAGGAAGTACTGAAAAAGTTGTAATATTTCCTGACGAGGAAGGGAAATTATCTGAGCATTCTTTAGTTCCCTCTGTACCAAATTTGAAGGTGTTACACTGTTAGGAGCCTGTGCCTTTCCTAGTTTGTTTTTTAACCTGATCAGAGTCATCTTAGCTTAACACAGCTGTACCTTTCTGTCTATGAACACAGCAGATTCCTAGCAGCTGTGGCCAGAAAAGCACATTAAAATGTTCTAGACCAAGCCCTCCCTCTCCCTTGGCATGTAGGCCAGGCAGTCCCACACGCTGTAAGAATACGTCCCAGGCTCTGCTCTCCTCAGGCTCCTGGGGAGCAAGGGCTCCAGCCGGGTCTCCAGGCTGGTCCTCCCGCAGTCTCCAGCTCTGCATGGGCTCCCACTGACTGTGGCCAAAAGCTCCTCAGCCGGACTCACCAGGGCTCACATACACTTTAGCTTCACTCACCAGAAGGCAACCCAGAGAGCCTCAGGAGCCAGCGCTTGCCACGCCACCGGCAAGCTGTGCTTTCTTTACCTAGGGCAGGAGCGTGCAGGGGAAGCTCCAAGAGCACAGGGCAAGATGTGCTTACACAGCTCGTGGGCTCTGGTTCGCTCGCAGTACTGACATACCCTGGGAGTCCAGTCGCTGCTGCAGACCTTGGTGGCTGGCAGGAGTGGCTGGGGAGGTGCAGTGAACGCTCCTCTGTAGCTGTCAGGTCTGGGGCTGTGCAATCAGGGGAGCTGTCTGGAATGTAGGGCATTGGGACAGCTGCAGCAGGCCAGGCAAGGAGCTCAGGAATGCCACAATGCTTTGGATTTGGAAACCGCGACAGATACTTGTGCTGGCTGGTATCAGGGCCAAGAGGTGGAGCCCAGCTCGCTGGCCGTGTTAAGTGTTACTGGGCATCAGGGAGGGAGCCAAGGTGCATCTGACTACATGTGAAATTTTGGAGGTGTGACACTGGAGAAAGAGGGGACCAAAGTCATCTTAGACTTGAGAAAGCAGGTAACTTTTAAAAGTTTGTCACTTCTGATTTTAGGTTCTTAACTTTAGAAATGCTATTTTAATTTTTCTGCCAGTCAATATTGATTTAAAACAATTTAATTTTCCCATTAAAAAGAGAGTGGAGAATTTTCATATTCCAGTGCAATTTCCATGCTATCTGCCCCAGGGAAAGAACAGAAGAGCTTCAGACGTTCATGCTCTTGTTAATGTGCTTCTGTGTTAGAAAAAAAGATGGGCATTATTAGGCTTATTTCATTTTAGGAAATAAATACAAATAACACATATAACAAGCATCTAAAGAAATGAGGCATGTATTTGCCTTTTTATTGCTTCCTGCCTACAGTAATAACCTGTTCTTCATTTCAGTCCTCCTCCCCTTTTGTAATTACAACATATTGTCTCCTATATATTAAAAATGTTAATACAAAAGGCTAAGAGAGCCTATCATACCATATGTAATATTTTATATCTTCCATTTTTTTCTTCAAGGTTCAGTCCTATATTGATGTATGCCAGAAAAGTCTAGTAGCTGGCCGTGACATGACAAAACAATCTGTTTATTATCATAAGCTCACCATCTAACCAATCTGATTTTTATAATCATTTCTGTCTAATGATACTGATTATGAATAGATGGGTAGGGAAGGCTTAGGATCAAAGAGTAAACTGCAGATTTCACAATGTTTTCTTGGCAAAATGACATCTTGATTTAGCTACTGCACTGGAATCTGCAAACCTTCATTAAGTGTGTTTTTCCTGGGATTTCTTTGGCTACCATTTTACTTCCTGTCTTCATATGACAAATCTTTGTCCATGACCATTGAGCTGAGGTTGCTTTAGTCTGGCTTAGCATTTTAATAGAGCTGAGAGCATTCCTTAGGCAAGTATGCAACTCTCTTCCATAGGAGTATTTCAGGTCCAGAAACAGTCCCATTTTAGACCTCAGAGCAGGTGCTCAAAAGCTAATTTCGAAGGGGGTGAGCAGAGGTTGATCTGGCCTGGGATTCTGAGTGCCACTCCAAAGCAGCTGTATTGGCACAGCAGCTGTTTCCATATGCCTCCCCATCCGTCCACTCTGAAGGCAGCCACCGCTTTCAGGCAAGGCAGCAGCAGCATTCAGGCTGGGAATGCCAGGCTGGTGAGTCCCGCCAGTGATTTCTGGATACTAGGGGGCTTTTTTCTGTGCTGCTCTCCTGGGTGCAGGAAGCCTGGGACTTGAGGACAAACTTGCCAGTTGTCTTTCTGGCATCCCATGATTCCTCCATCCTTTGACAGCCAAGTCTTGTCAGTCAGCTTGGAGAGAGATTGCTTTGCACCACAGTGCCAATAACAGACAAGCAGCTGCTTGTGTCTTAGAAAGCAGGTGCTGTGCCACTCAGCCTATCTGGCTGCAAGCAGAGGAGGAAGAAATCATGGAGCTCCTGGTGAACTAACTCTTCCTGAGTTAACTTCACCTGATGAAACTTTGTTGATGACCAAAGTGAAGGGGTAGCCAAAATTAAAAGATGACAAAGGTCATCTAGAGATTTGCCCCAACATCATCCCTAAGGCACAGCAGCAGCAGACCAGTGTGAGGAGCTCCTTGGCATGCACGATAGCTGGTCCTGCAGCTGGAAGATTGCTGTCCCACAATCACTAGTAGGGGTAGCAAGGGTACTAGTCCAAGCTAACCAATTTGTAAGCTTAAGAACTGTTCCTCAACCTGTCGCCAGAGGGGTATGTACTGCACCAGAAGTAGCTGGTGGCATGGATCTGCAAGTGTGTAGAGATCACTGGTAGTTTTGCACGTCTGAGATTCCAAATCTGGGATAGTGGCATGCACATGCCAGTTCAAAATGATGTTTGAAACCTGCCTTATTTTCTGCTTCACTGGCAGATAAAGCTTTTCACAGTCACTTGGGTTGGAGAAAGGATTTATTTAACTTGTGAAACGCCTAAAGGTCTCGGAGATGAAGAGGTGCAGTGCTCCTGCTTATTAATTGGTCCTGGAATTGGCAAATGGTTTGAGGAGACAGCTATTAAGTGTGGCTGAAGGGCAGAGCTGGAGTTCTGCAGTAGGGTGCTCTGCAGCAGCATGGCATAAAGGGAAGGCCTGTGGTGTAGGTAGGGATGTGTGAAAAAATACTCGTGAGAAAATACTTAATGCAAACAATTGTGGGGCTGTGGTTAGGCTTGAGGTTATGGGATTGGGTGGGAACATTGTGATAACACCACATCAGCTCGGGGAACTGTTTTTGCAGGTACCTACCTTACTTACGCTAGATTAGTAATTGCATGTGTCGCCTGTCTGCCATTCTGCAACAACTCCCTTCAAGTCTTTGCCTGTGTGGCCAATGAGAACTGAAACAACTTTCATTTCTTTACTTCTTATTTCTGCCTGAAGAGAAGAACCAGACAAACACCAGCAGACTCCGTCTCTTATCTCCCTTAGTTAGGCATTGGTTTTGTGATGCCTCGATACTGTAAGTGCTGTAAAAAAAGAAATAGTTCAGTGTTTATAGCAACTGTGATGCAACATTCATTCCTCTGAGCTCTGCAATTCTGCTCCCATAGTTGTCTCCCAGGCTTGGGAGATGGGAGATACTGGGCAGAAAAATTAGACACACACTTTCTGCACAGGAGCATTATTGGCACAGGCCTTGTTTTGAGGCACTTCCAGCAGTGAATGGCTACTGGGAGGAGTGGGAAGAGAGGGGATTTGTGTGGGCTAGGAACATGGGCTGGCCAAGTGAGGACTGGAGCGTACAGGGGGGATATGCAATGCTAATTGCAGGCCAAATCAGTAAACATGTTATTGATGTTTTGCCAGGTTGCTGTTGTGCATAAGTCAAGTACACACTCTCTGTAATCCCAGTGTCTCCCCAGCTGTGCAGGAGTGAGCACTGAGCATGCAGGTGGCGGGACAGCACCCAGCCCCAGCACTGGCCATACAGGGATGAGCATGGCATTTGGCTGCAGAAGATGCCCCATTTCCTGCCCTGTGACAGGGCCTGCACTCATCCTGCACCTCACCACTGCAAATGTACACCCAGGGAAGCATTGCTGGCCTGAGCAAAGGGTTAGGACGTGCAGCCTGTGGGGCCAGAGGAAAGGAGGACCTACAGCCTCAGCCAGGAGGCAGTGAAAATGGAAAAGATGAGTAAGAGGTGTCTGGGGAGAGGGAGTACTGGTTTGCCAGGGGCCTTCACTATTCAAGCACCAGCACAGCAATCTGTGTTGCAGATGACATTTCCTGGTGCAGTTGCCATTTCAAACAGGTGATGGGAAGAGGAGAGGCTGGAAGGGACTGGTCCTGGAAAAGTGCCTTCCACCCTAAATGCTTGTACTTGCTGATTATCCCAGCAGACCAGTTCAAGTCAATGTGACCCAGAGGGCTTTTGGCAGGATGACGGTGAAAGTCTTTTCAAAGTCAAGGGAAGGATTTTAGCAAGTTTTGGTGTTTTCTCTGTATTTCTTTGAGAGGTCTTTTATCATGTGAAGAGACTTTGCTGTACTTTCATCCTCGTCTAAATCCAGACTCTTCTTTTGGATGCTATTTCCATACACCTCTTCCTTTTCACTTACTGCACCTTAGAGCTTTTTCCTGGCATACTCAAAAAGCAAATTCCTCTATAGTTACTGAACTCACTCTTTGGCTCTTCCTCACAAATTTCTACTAATGTCACCTTTTCTTTTGCTCAGTACTGACTATTGTTTGTAATCCTGCTGAATGGCTTCTGTCATTAAGTTTTGTGCCTACTTATGTCAGGATCTGCAGTGATGTTGTCGCTCAACACCACCTCTTTCTTTTCAAAGCTTTCTGTCCACTAAAACTTTCTCTAGCAACGTCGAAATCTGTTCTCCTTCCTTTTGCTGAGACGGATTTGTTTCATTTCTGCTCCATTCATTGCACAGCTCTTCATAACGTTCCTTATGTTGCTTATTCGTTGTCAGACATTAGCCTGCACTTGCCCTCGTCTTAACTCAAGTATCTAAATTCTTTTATCCGGTGAAACAATCCCCACGTTGCACTTAGCATTATTAACATTGTTCACTCTTTAATGTTGCTCTCTTCTCTCCGATCAGCGATCAGAATAAGGGACGTGGCACTTAGGACTATCCTCTCCCTTCATATTCTTCTTCAGCTTCCTGCTTTCGGTTGCTGCAGCTCACCTTCATCTCTTCCTTCAATTAGATCCGAGTCCTTCCCCAGACTGGTTAGGATAGGTGTCCATTAGCAATAAATAGTTACTAAAAGAAATAATGAACTTTCTTTGGGTTTGTTTTCTGTGTGTATGAACTACTTGAAAACCATCTGGGTTTTGCTTAATTTTAGAAAAATCTGGGAAGGATTTGGAGGAATGCACTGACCTGTTTAGGTGGCACACTGCATTGTTCAAATGTGTCTGAAAGGTGCCCGCTGGTGGTGGTATTCAAATTCAACACCACCAGAAAAACACATGAACATTGGTGGATGCATGCCAAAATTTTCATGCAGGCTTCTAATGTTAGGGTTTAACCTTTCCAGTGCTCTGAAGATGCCTTCAAATCTCCAAAAGCACTGACCTCTTCAGAAAATATTGGCCTAAATGCTTTACAAGTACTGTACATTGTTAAGAAATTATTAACGAAGATTTACAGAAATGAGTAACCTTTAATAATTGGCTTCAGCTTCTCAGGCAGCGTGCAACTGCTTATTTCGAGAGAAGTGCTCAGCGCAGCTTAAGAAAGAACAGCCAATCCCCCTGCTAGCAGAGGAATGAAGACCAATAGGATGTAGTAACAACTCAAGTATCCTTAATTTCAGACATCCTTGGTGACGTTTGCTTTCAGGACTGGAAGTGCCTGGATGTGACTGCATGCATACATGTGCACATTATGAAACAATTGATTGCTCAATGAGTATTTTTAATTAGTATTTTCTTTTTAAATGCTCTATTTACCCTCTTCACACAAGGTATTTTTGCCATGTGCAGTTTTTATTGGAGTAAACATACTCCCTTCAGATAGCTCCTTCAAGCCAATTCAGGGATATCTTGACCCTCTTTTTAATTTTTTTCCATCCCATAACTCATTCCTGTAACCACACTTATGTTTTCTGAAGTGAACTCTACATAGTCATATTGACCTCAAGAGTTACAGACCCAAGGGACTGGGGCAGATGAGAGATTATATCAGATAAGAGAACTATTTTAAGCAAAACATTTTTCTTAGGTCACATACTTTTTAGACTTAATGTTTTTATAACAAGTAAGACTTCAGGTTATTAATATTTTTTATATTAAGTGGGTGAAATAAGTTATTGCAGCACAACTGTGCTATACAAGGTGAACTGTCTGATGTTTTTCTGTTTGCTGTTTCTGTTGTTTGAGGTCCTTCTTGCTTTTCCAGCCAGAGGATGAAAAATTGACTGCACGGTCCTACTTATAATTAAATCTGTTAAGCAGTTCTGAGTTCTAGCTCAGCAGGAAAGTGGTTGAAGGCTTCAGTCATTTAGGGTCTTCATGAAAACAATTTAGATACCAGAATCAATTGACATTTTCAGTCTATTTTCAGAAACTTAAGACTTTTAATTAGGAATCCTACCTGTTTTGCAAAGCTGCAATTTACCTGACCCCAGGGAAAAGCAGAGCTTGTTTAGCCTATGAAAATCTGAGACTGGTTTGCTCCAGAGAGGATCAGTCCTGGAGTCCTAAGCACATGATGGTCTTCTAATAGTTTCAGTGAAGAAGCACCGTCAGCTACTGCAAAGAGCACAAGGCTGCGCACACTTCCCAGGGAGGGCCCAAGGAGGCAAAAGGAGGAATATCCTGAGGTCAGGTGATTGTGTAGGTTCACTAAAAGGTAAAGATGTATTACACCTGGGGTTGATAGCTAACATTTAGGAGAGCAAAGTAGGTGGCTGCTAAAAGAATTGATACTTCTTCCTTTTCCTTGGCAGTAAGGAGCAGGAGGGAGAGGTCATCCTTCTAGGAAGGAGAATGCAGCCAGTTACCTGCCTACACCAGCTCCACGATGTTGCATAAGGCCTCATTTAGTACCTGGTAATGAACTTAATTTAAGCACGCATGTCCCTGCCCTTGCCTCACTACTCTGCATTATGGACTTGGAAGTTTGCTTATGCTGAAGGGCAGAGCAAAAAGAAATTTCCATACTCGCAGGCATGTTCCATCAGCCTGTGTTGGAGCATGGGCCAGTGTCCAAATAGTTTGGATATGAAGTGAATTTGGGCTCCAGGACAGGCTCAGACCTGCTCTTGAAATTGCATGGCGATGACACCAGGGTCCTGCTTTTATCTTTGCAGTTGAGTGGCTGCCACCGCTGCGACCTCCAGCTGCCACAGCAGTGTTCTTTGCGTCCCAGCTTAAAAGTAAGCTTGCCTTTCTCTGGTTAGCAGGGAAAGGGGCACCCTATTTTGTGTTACTGTTGAACAGCAACTGGCAATAAAACTTTGTCGCTTGGAAATTCTGTATTAATTAGATGAAGCTGTAGCTCAGGTAGACAAAGATCCTCTTTTGATTTATTTTTTACTGTAATAGTTTCTATTTTGGTCATGTAGACTGAAAAACTACAGAGAGACCTGGGTGTTTTCTTTAGTCTGGGAGATGACTGCTGTCGGGGCTTTTTGGTTGGCCTCCCCAGAGCTAGCACGAAGGAGCGTCACCGTGAAAGGTGCCGTCCCGGGGCACTACTTGCTCCTCACCGGCAGCTCTGGCGTGGTCACGGAATACCGGCGGCGTGTGGTGTCTGTGTGCGCCTTCCCCCAGGGTCCCAGCCAAGGGGAGGCGAATCCCAAGAGTTGGCAGTGGCAAACGCTGCCGCCGTGGAGCCCTCTTGCAGCCGGGGGGTCTCACGCCCCCTCCGTGTCCTCTGGCCGTCTGCCCCGCTTCCTCCCGGCACGCCACCCGAGCGCAGGCCCCGCTCGTTCAGCCGCCGCGGGCTGCCGCCCCGCCGCTGGACCCAAGTCCCCGGGCGGGGCGCGGGGCCGGGCGGGGCGCCGGGACTACAGCTCCCAGGGCCGCGCCGAGCCGCCGTGACATCATGTGCGGTGGCTCGGCGGTCACATGCCCTCGCCGGCCCCTTTGTTTTGAGCGGCGCTGGCAGCGCGACCGGCGGCGGCGGAGAGGCCCGAGCGCACCGCACCGCACCGCTCCCCACCCGACCCGACCCGA
>JANZLQ010000089.1:17957877-17983113 GCA_026212715.1 Elanus axillaris
GGGGTGGCGGGGGGAAGGATGTGCTCTCCGCCCCCGCCGGCTGCGCGCTCCGGCCGCGCTCCGCCGCCCATCCCCGCCGCCTCGGGCCGGCACCGCGCAGCAGCGAAAAGGGGGGGTACCAGAGGCCCCCCCCCCCAACACACACACACGGAGCTCCTCACCCTCCTAAAGGCGGGCGGCGCGGCCCGGGGCGGGGGAAGTAACGCCAGAATCGCAAAGACGTTAAAAATAAAAAAATTAAAACAAAATAAAACCCCCAAACCCCAACGTCTAAAAGAAAAAAAGACTAAAAGCCCGAGAGAAGGACGAGGACCCACCTCTAGCGGGGCGCGGAGCCCAGCCGCCTCCCTGGGCTGCGGCGGAGCCGGCGGGGAGCGACCATCGCCGGGGCCGGCCCAGCCCAGCGGGGCGGGTTAACGGCCTGCTGCTGTCTCCGGGCCTCTGGCCCGTGGCTGCGGAGCCCACGGATTTTCCCGGCGGTTGCGGGACCGTTCCGCTGCAGCGCCGACGTCAAAGCCCGGCCTGGCCGGTACCTGCGGTGCGGGGCTGGCGGGCGGCCGCGGCAGGCAGTTGTTGTTCGTGACAGATGATTCCCCCGGGCTGGGACCCGGGTCCTGCCGGGCGCTGCCATTTTGTGCTGGTGCAGCCGCCTCCAGCCCCGTGGGCGTCCGTCCCCTCAGCGCCGGCCTTCCTTTCCCCGAACGCGGCCGCGCTGGCGGGCTGGGCTTGGGTCGGGTGTGCTGAAGTGCTGACGGGAGAAGGGCTGGCCATTCAGGACGCCATCGGCCTCGAATGCCCCGGCCTTTTTTTTTTTTTTTTTTTCTTTCTTTTTTTTGCTGCGGTTATTTTTTGCGTTTCGCGTTGCCTTGCTCTGTAGGGTCCACCACAACACATGGGCTTTCAGACTTACATGTTTACTTGTCAGTCCAATTTTCACGTCATTACATATGCAGAATCCCTGCTCCTTTAGGTAAAAAGAATCTCACCGGGTTGTGGTTACGGCCTTGGTGTTACTGCTGCAATTTGTTTGTTTGTTAGCTTCAAATTCACAGGCAGATGGCTGAACCCTCCAGAAGTCCTTGAAACACATAATCGGGATGTCTGCAATGACGGGGGCTTTTGTTGGGCTTTTTTAACAAAATCGGAGTATGTGTAAAGATGGTAGTGAAACTGACATGGAAGAACATCGACTTTTTCAGTCTGTTCCCCACAGGTTAATGAGAGCATGCAGTGCTGTTTTAGGTGACCTTTTCACTCACAAGAAGTTTACCTAAAAACTTCTGCACGGTTTAAAGGTGTTCCTTTATGCTGCTTGTTTTTGTTTTGTTTTGTTTTACTTAATAATCATGAGTCTCATGTCCAAATCAGTTCCTGTTTCTGCTGGGTGATTTTTGAGGGCACTTGGGGCTTTTTTTGTGTGTCATTAGCTTGATTACTATTGAATTTTGGCATCCAGAGTATTGTTTTTTTATCAAAATAGTGTCCTACATTAGAGTAAAACATTTTTATGGTACAACTAACTTCTTACTATGTCAGTCAGCTTGTTCACTTTTGAATTCTTGTTCACTAGTTATTCGGTATTCTTAAAGACCACCTTCATTTTAAAAACATTCAAATCCTCAGCTGTTGTAGTAAAACAAGAATAAATTAAAAAAAAAGTCCTTTAAAACAAACAACATTTTGGTCTTTTTTTATGTCACAAAGAAACAGGAAGGCAAAATAAATGCTGTGTTTGGTTTTTTGGTGGAGGGGAAGGTTATGCTTTTTTTTTTCTTTCCTCTCTTCCTTTAAAAGAAAAAAAAAAACCAACCTAGAGCACGTGTTGTGGTTTAGCCAGTGTGTTGCAGTAGATAAAACTGGGATTTTGTTTTCTCTGACTCCTGCGGTAACCAGACATCTGACATGAAGCACATCTGCAGATCATGTTATCTGATGTCACACAAATAAAATAAAATGGGCCACACCTGAGTTACAGTTCCCATGCTTCTGAATGAAAATACCATTTACTTTTTTGAGTTTGGTCATGTTACCTTGGGGGTGCTGTTACTGATACTGTACCAGGTAATAGTAGACTTGACTGGTGCTGCCTGGCTCAGCTGTGCAGGTGGTGTGCCCTGAGCATGCTGGGCTGCCACATGGCTTTGCCGGGACTCTGCTGCTGGCTCCTGCCCTTCCCCAGGGCAGCTGCCTGTTTTCCAGCACCTCCTTTTCTCCCTTTACAGACAGTCACCGGTCCAGCCACGCCACGCAAGTGCTGGTGCTGACGTGACGTGGTGGCAGTGGGCGCAGGGTGGAAGTCACCTCCGCTGGCGGCAGCAGCAGCAGCAGAAGCCTCACTCAGCTTCAGGTACTCACTCATGAAACTGCACCCTGAGGGTGAGCTTTGAAGGTAGAGCTCAGGCACACCTTATGACTGGGTGTTACCGAAGGGCCTCGCCCAGACCCAGGCCGCGTGTTTCCTCTGCTGCTTTCTGTCGGTTCTGCTAACGGACCAAAGGAGCTCTGTGACGCAGAAGTGACAGAAAAACAGCTCTACCAGAAAGTTGCCAGAGCTGCGGATGAAGGGAGGAGGGGTGTAATATGTGAGGATGTTGCGGTGGAGGAAGGAGGAGTTTAGTGCAACACAGAAGTAATTTGCATAGGAGGATTTACTGATAGAAGGTGTCAGGGCAAACATTTTATAGACCTCATTTACCGGTCTCTGAATTGGGTTCTTAGATGATTTCTGAGGAACATCTTGTGTAGACAAGCCTACAGACAGTATAGATTAAGGAAGCAGAGGAACCTGATCTTCTGGTGAATCCAGTTTAATTGTGCATGTGTGCAGGTAACATCCATGTCAGAGCTGTGTCTGTATTTGTAAAGCATTTTAAAAACCTGTTGATAGAAAGTGTGATTTGTTTTTCCTTTCCAGTTTTTTGAATGGGTAGGCTGTCTGATTTGCTTAAGGTCCATCCTTGTTGACCCTTGCTCAGGCAAGCAATCTGGTGCATTTTTTTTTTATATATATAATAATTTCCAGTGGCTGCCTTTGGGGAAAATTTCTTTTGTTTTTCTTTTGCTTTATTTGAACTTACTGAAGAGATCTCAGTGTTAAAATTTTTAAATGATTGGTGCTTTATAGTGCAGTCTGTAGGCATGTGTAAGTGCCTTTATATACACTTAAGGTGCAGACAGGTGTATCCTCTTGTGCGTATTTCCCTCCTTTGCACACTAAGGAGCTCAGCTTCAGGCATGGATTCCCCTCTGCCTTTCCAGCTTTGGGGCTGAAACATGGGGCTGGCAGCTGGACGTGGTGACATTTTAAAACTGCCAGAGCAAGATTTGTGAGAAGGACGTACGTGTGTCTGATACAGCTGAACATATGATAGTGTTACTGATAGTCTTATAAAATTACTTTGCTTAAGCAAACCTACAGAAGTCATTAACTGCATACAAATTGAAGCATAGTATATTCAAAAGCAGTAATTTCTGCAATGGAGTGTAATTCTTTTTCCTTTCTATTCTTTTATTTCCAAATTTGCAGTATTTGTCCCCTTGATTAGTTTTTGCTCCATGGATTTTAAATTTTTTTTTTAGTCTCCCATTTCTTTAAACTGTCGGGACATTAAAGAAATAAAATCATTTGCTGACCCCTAATTTCATGTTGTTCCAAGCATAAAGACGATACTGCTTCCTTCAGTGGGCAGTCTTAACCCATAGCCCTTCGTTCCATTTATTAGCGATTGCATAATATAGTGTCTTCTTAAGTCTTAACTTCTCACATAATGAGAAAGATTTAAACTTGAATCTTTTTTTACTTAGTTGCTGCATTTTGCCCTTTCATGTGATATGCCAGTGTCTTGTTTCTGATCTCAGGCTAACTTTGCTTTGGTAAAGCTCTATTAGCTTTAGTGAAATTCTGATTTAAATCTGTGACACTGGAATCGAGCTTTTAGGATTTACATTTATATTTTCATTGTTACATTTCCCTTTTCTACTGCTGATGCTTCATTTCTGCCCACTTTCTCATGCTGAGTAGTGTGGAATTAATTGCAGATAAAGTTCAATGAAAGGGTTAGTGTTAGCAACAGAGCTGATGAGGTGGTGGTGGTTGTTGTTGTTGTTGGTTTTGGTTTTTATCTGGCCTGAATCATTATGGGGTAAAATGGTTGTGAAATATATTGGATAGAATATCAGCTACAGGTTAGACTGTCCATTTATGCCTCTCTGAGGCAATGTTATTAGATAGACTTGTTGCAACAGTGTTTTTCAGGCATCAAAGTGACAACTGATTCCATTTTAATTCAAATTAAAATTATATATTTTGTAGGGTAAATGAGCCATACCAACAATCTACCTTGTAAATATGTGTAAAAAATTTTATATGGAAAACAATTGTTTTAAAACCTTTTTTCTCAATGAGTAAATGTAGAACATACATTCTTTTCTTGCTCTTTGTGAAGATAGTGCCTTTTAAAGGTGCTATGTAAAAAGCCTGTTTGAAAAAAAGCACGTTCATTGTGTTCTATATTAAGCGATGATGTAGCCAGACTTGGATTGGGTAATTGTGGCTCTAAAGATGCTAGCGTGTCAGGAAATGAAATTGCTGTGAGGAGCTGACATTTACTGACTGTGTAAGTGGGGAATGAAGGAAACTGAATATAACCTCTTGGAAGCATGAAAAAAATGTCCATAAACTTTAAAATAATTCAGTGCATGTTCTTCTTAGACATGCAAATAAATACTACATGCATTTGGAATGATACCTGTGTCAGACCCAAGAGGGCGTTTTGCCCAGCCTCTTGCTGCCTCAGTATATTTTTTGGTGGACATTCATCCAATTCATTTTAAATCTCAGGAGTGGCAAAAAGCCCTATTACTGCTACATTGGTTGATCACATTACCTCTAATATGCACCGTCTGCAAAATCAGGTGGATTTTCTTCACCTACATACTTTAATATTGGCATATGCTAACATTTGAGTACTTGATTTTTGCAACTTCAGTGCTCTGGTAATGTGAGTGTGTATTGGCATGCTGGGTGGAACGTCGTACATCATGTATTTGAAACTGGAAAGTGTGTGAGCAAAAATTTTTGTTAAGAATTATTTGCTAGTAGTACTTTTGGAAAACAGAAAATCTCCCTGTCCTCAGTAAGTTGCCCTTGGTTCTTACTTTCAGTAGTTTTGCACAAACAAATGTAATTCTTTCTTCATTCTGAGTGTGCTAGCAGTTTACATTAATTTTTAATTGAATCTTAGATTATATATAATTTTTAGATGCTAGGAATGAACAGGCGAAAACTTTTGGTCAAGGTTATTCATTGAGAAAACCGAATGTTGTTAAACACAAGTAGTCTAAGACTTTATTATGGTAGACTTTTTATAATGACAATGGAGTGATTTCTCAACTGAATTTTTACTTTGAAAATTTCAGTCTTATTTTTTCCCCCCCCTTTTTGACTAGTACTGTTATAGTAGTACTTGGAGGCTCCAGCTGAATTGAGGATTACACTGAGAAATGAGAAAAGTCAAAGCTCTGGATCTTTATCCAGGAAATCTTTGGTTTCTGTCAGTTGGGTGATTTGCTGGAGCCAAGATCTTGGTTTTTTTTATCTTGAACGCTAATGCAATGCTAGTGGTGCTGGGACATCCAGAACTTGCATCTATGACACCTGTTCTACGGGTAGCTTTTGTATTTAATCTGTAGCAGATAATGCTGCATTGCCTTGTGCAAGGTGCATGGTAATTTGCGCTATAATACTGTGTCATCTCTGGTAAAGGTAAAAAATTGTACTAAGTCTGAGAGTGACCAAACAAGTATCTTGTCTAATTCTCATGATGGAATTAAGAATATACCAGACTGAATACTGAAGTGTTTTAATTTTTCAGACCGTAGAACCACAAAGGAGAAACTGCAAATTTTTCTCAATGACTCTATAGCCAACCGATGTAACAATGGTACTAATATTGGGACGCAGACTGAATAGAGAGGATAGTGGGATACGAGATTCCCCTGCAACCAAACGGAAAGTCTTTGAAATGGACCCAAAATCGTTGTCAGGCCCTGAGTTTTTTGACTTCTCCTCTGGATCATCCCATGCTGAAAGCATTCTCCAGATCTTCAATGAATTTCGGGACAGCCGGTTGTTCACAGATGTTATTATCTGTGTGGAGGGAAGAGAGTTTCCCTGCCATCGCGCGGTTCTCTCGGCCTGCAGCAGCTACTTCAGAGCTATGTTTTGCAATGATCATAGAGAAAGCAGAGAGATGTTAGTGGAGATCAATGGCATTTTTGCCGAAGCTATGGATTGCTTTTTACAGTATGTATACACTGGCAAGGTGAAAATCACTACAGAGAATGTGCAGTATCTCTTTGAAACATCAAGTCTCTTTCAGATCAGTGTTTTGCGTGATGCCTGCGCCAAGTTCCTGGAAGAACAGCTGGATCCTTGCAATTGCCTGGGAATCCAGCGCTTTGCAGATACGCACTCGCTCAAGACACTGTTCACCAAGTGCAGGAATTTTGCGCTGCAGACATTTGAGGATGTGTCCCAGCACGAGGAATTCCTCGAACTGGGGAAGGATGAACTTATTGATTACATTTGCAGTGATGAACTGGTGATCAGTAAGGAAGAGATGGTGTTTGAAGCTGTCATGCGCTGGGTGTACCGGGCAGTTGACTTGCGAAGACCAGTGTTACATGAACTTCTGACGCATGTCAGGCTCCCATTGTTACATCCAAACTACTTTGTTCAGACTGTGGAAGTGGACCAGCTGATTCAGAATTCCCCAGAATGCTATCAGCTGCTACATGAAGCCAGGCGATACCATATCCTTGGAAATGAGATGATGTCTCCCAGAACTAGGCCACGCAGGTGAGGAACATTTTTGGTTTTTATTTCTCTCCTTATTTCTGTAAAAGAAGGACAGAGTTCAATGTACAGATGCTTGATATATATGTGCCCAGAAAAAATTATCTCACAGAATATTTTATCTTGCATTCTGGAGCCACTATAGTTACACTTCTGTACTTCCCCACAACACATGAAGCTCACACATGTCTTGAAAATGTACGTAAGTGAGTCTTTTTGCACAGATCACTTTATTGCTGTTCAGGTAAGTGAAGTTACATTACCTTGCAAGTAAAATATTTTCTAAAGGTTAATGTTTGCTAGGTGAGATCTTAAGTTATTTCATACAATAGCAGTGTCTTGAAAAGAACTTACTGTGCTATAGCAGGTAAACCATTCCCTTTCCCAGCCTTCTTTCTTTTTATAACCAAGTCATGTAAGTGTACAGCACATTATAAAGGATGTGGATATATATACAGAGCATTCACTTGCTACGTCACAAATACTTTACAGATGGAGTAGTGCAAGGATTTGTAACAGGCAGGAGAACAACAGGTTCTTAACTGTAAAGAAACTAAATACTGCATTTTTAAAGAATTTTGAAACAGTTCCTGAAGTATTTCATGCTTATTCTATGACATTTTAATAATTCAGAATTGCTCCTACTTAATAATGTGTTACACAAATAGGTGACTGAAGGTGCAAGAAGAAATGAGGAAGAGTCCATTAGTGGCATTTATGAGCAATGGTGGTTATGATTTTTTTTCCTGAAAAATATTTTCCCAGCCTTACCTCCACATGATAGTTTATCGAGTTATAAAACCATGTATGATATTAAAATGACGCAAGGATCTGGTCTGGACAAACAGATTGTGTTAGGAGTTACTCATCTTTGTTTACTCTTAGTCAAATGTGGTTGCTGTACAGTGACTGTGCATGGAACCTTTAATTTTTTTTTGCATGTGTTAAAGGCTTGCTTATGGGGACAGGGGGAAATACTTGGCAAGCATTTGCCCCGTTAGTGGCTTTCCAGTCTTCAATCCTGGAGATAGATCCTGCCGAGAGAGAAGAAGTTCTTCTTAGACTCCTTGCAGCCCTGCTGCCAGGTTTTTGAAGCTGTACACTGCCATGGAGGGTCTCTGGAAGCTTTTGGTTTATGGCAGTTTAGAAACTGGTGCAATGATAGTTTCAGAAGCATTTCATACCCTGAGTCTGGGCCTGAGGGAGAGACCATGGGAATTCAGACCAAAGACCACCTTATTTCATGAGTGGTTGGAGGTAGGCTGTATCTTGTGGTATTTGCTGTGGTGTTTGTTGTATGTTGATAACCCAATTTGATAAAGAAAGCAAATATACTCAGACCTAACAGTTTTGTCAAAGTGCATGCTGTGTATGTACTTGAGAATCTGAATAGCTTCAGTGTAGCGTTCCAGTTTGTAAATGCCTAATACAGGTGATTTCTGAAGCTGGTGGGGCGGTGTTGGTTTGGGATTTTGTGGGTTTTGTTGGTTTTACTGCTGAGCTTACTGAACTGCACTGTGAATTCGAGTAGGCAGGAACAAGAGAAGTCATTTACAAAGAGAAAAACTGGCTGGCCTCCCAGCAGGAATTTTTTCCCTTTTTCTATATTACATTCATGGAATAGTTCTTTGCCATTTATTTCTGTTGCCTGTCTGGTTTTGTTGCTTATAGCAAAAAGAGATCGTGTTTTAAACCAGTTACCAGGTCTCCCTTCCCCCATGTTTTCATCACACCTTTTCTGGCCGGACTGGGGAGGAAAGGATGCAGGGGAGCTCTTTTCCTTCTCTCTTGCCTTCCTTGATTTTATATAAATTGTTTCTAAAAGGAGACAGGCTGCAGGATCAGAAATTCCCACGCAAGTGTTTTTACTGAAGCTTCTGGAAATTAATTGTGAATCCTTGTATGGGTATGTATGCACCTACGGGTGAAGTGGGTTTCTACCCTTTTTTCTTTTTTTTTTTTAAAAAGAACAGTGTGGATTGCAATTCACAGTTGACTTTCTTTTTGAAGCCTGTGAAGTGTTATCTGAAGTAAATAGAAGTTTAAAATGTGGTGTAACGGTTGCCACTAGGCATCGTTGACAAATGCAGAGTCTTTTTGAAAGAGCTTTTCAGTTACGTACTTGCAATGACATAGTGACATCTTGAGGTTGTCTCTCATGCTCCTTTTAAGTCTCGTCCCTTGCTGGTTGTGTTGTACAGCAAATCTCCAAGCCAAGCTCAAGCAGTGAGCAGTAATACGTTTCCATATACAAAACAGGCTCTTCCTACTCTTTGCTTTGATTTTTCTTCAGATTTTCATGTACCTGTGAATTCTTCAATCTCGCAGTTTCTGTTAAGCTGTCTGATAAAAATACATGAGTGCTGTCTTTAATTAGTTAGAAGTTATTACATTCATACATTTTAACACATCCTTTTTGGTTGCCTTTAGAAAGCTTTACTGTAGCTCCTTATTTTTGTCCCAAGGAAATGAATTTTTATTTCACTTTACATTTCTGTCTGTTACCCGTTTACTACCCAAAAGTGAATTAATGGGGGAAAAAAAAGTAGTGATTTACCAGAATTCCTGTAATTTGTCTCCCAAATTTGAAATGGTTTTGAATGTAATCCCTTTGAAGTACTGTAAGTTCTTCTGTCCAGCTGATGCTATGCTGTTTGGTGTTCTGACCTTGTCTAGAGGTCTGCATGTAACTCAGGACCCGTTGGAAACCTGCTCTTGGGAACGCAGGGGGTTGTATGTCACTGTCAGTTGTCTTCCACTCCCCCTTTCTATTCTGTGTACTTCTTCCTGATGGGAGAGTGTCTTCTGAAATCTCTCCAGTGCCTCTTGCAGCTCACCTCTGTTACTTTGCTCACACCATTTCTTCTGAGGGCTGCAAGGAGGACTTTCTGTACCACTGATTGAGATCACATCTTTTTCTAATCTCCATTCAAATATATCCTTAGTTCTTTTCTGGAATTAGCCTTTGCCTGTATGTTCTTTTTGCATACTCCCACATTTTTAAATTTTTGTTTAACTGATATGCCCTCTGTCATTTGCAAAAAAAACTTTTGGAACTAACCTTAAAAACTATACAGTGTAAGACTCCTTCAAGAAAATGTTAACAGCAAAAATGTTTCTTAACTGAAGAAAATATATGGGTATATATAGGTACTAAACTGTTGGGAAAATTTTGGGGGTTTTGTGAATTTGAAATACTGTACTAAATCAGTCTTTTTGTTAAAGAGCAAAATTCTGTCATAGTAATTCATAAAGACCCTTCTCCAGTCAAAGATTTTTGGTTCATTTAGTTTTAAAATAAAGATTGATAATCTGGTACAGTAAGTTTCAGTAAGTGTAGGTCTTGATTCTAATCTAGAAAGTAATCAACAGACAAACCTCTTTTGTACATACAGTTAGCTGATACATTTGAGCTTGCTTCTAAGGCAAATTATGAGATGAGTATCTTGCTTTTAAGGAAGTTGTCTTCCTGGGTAATGCTTTGCTGGCACAGGAACTTCCCCTCTCTTATCCTTAGAGAGATTCTTTTCAGAGTTGTTCCTCAAAAAAGAAAAAAACCCCAATAACAGTAAATACATAGAAACCAGGAACAAGCATGACTTTAAAGCTGAGCTGCTGAAGAGAGTGTTTTCTTCTGACTAGTTCAGGTGCATAAGTATGCTTCCTCACATACATATCTTCATTATATAACCTTATAGTATGTTATCATTTAGCATTGCCTTTGCCTATATAAAGTATTCTGAGTAGAAATATATATGGTATATTTAAATTATGGTGTGTGGTGACAAGGAGATAGAAGGGCTAACTGTTTTTATTCCTGATGTTTCAAAATGGGGAAAATGTCATTGGGATTTGTAAGTTAATATGTGCATAACTTCATGTTAAGAAGTTTGGGGACAGATCATGCAACTTTTATCTCAAATGCAGTCATAAGTAATATTTTTTTTTTTTTAGAGAGAGAACTTCAGTACTCAGCAGTAGTGTGAATGATATGTCTATTCATATTGGGATCAAACTTAAAGCACAACACAACAAAGAGGCTTACCAAAAATAAAATCAATCTTGCATTCAGTTTTACTTAATTAATAGACAGCAGTTCTTGAAATTACTATATCAGTACAGAATCCTTTAATCTAAAAATGCCTGGAAAATAAAGAATTTTGACAAATCCTCACAAGAAATTATAAATTTGAGAGGAGGAATAAAAGGTGGTTGTAGTGTGATTTGCACGTTGAAGATGGTTGGTTGATTCTCTATGTTCAAATGTGGATTAACATATAACAAGTTTTGTTATTGCTGTGGATATGTATAATGCAGAAGCATCAGGTTAGGAGGAGGAGAATGTGTGTGGAATGGAATTTAAATGTGTATTTGTATACATTGCAGACTGTCTAATGCCTAAGTTTTTCACACTGAGTTTTAGGCTTGAATATTTATTTCAGCATTTCTTAATGTTTCCTTCTATCTCTACACTTGTTTTTCACTTTTTAAACTATGCATTGACTCTATGGTCTCTTTCTTTTTTACCCTTACTTTGGTGACTATATGCCTTCAGCTTTTGGGTTTTTGGGAAATAACCTAAAATGTTTAATACTTTACATTGCTTAAATATTCAAAAAGTACTATGAATTTTGTAAAATTTGGGGCAGGGGGACATGGAGACTGGTTTCATTGTGAAACATTGCTCATCTCATTGTCTCAGGCCTTGCTTGAACTCTCTGGTATCTCTACATACACGGTCAAAGAAAAAATATTATTGCAGTTAGGGCTCTCTGTATTTTTTAATTATTTGATTTTTACATAGAATGTGGTGCAGTGCAACTGCACCACTTACACAGAACACCTGTTGGTGTGGCAACCTGCTGTGTAATGAGACAGCTGGAAACAGTGAAAACCTCTGTTTGCTAAATGACTCCTTTTCTTCTTTTTTCTTTGCTGTAGAAGTTAATGCTAAATAGTAAATTTTCAGATTTTCATGCAGTTTTGAAGAAAACGTTGTTTGGCCTCCATGTACTAATATCTTCTACATCTTAGTTTTCTGTGTTCACTTTTTTAGATCAACTGGTTATTCTGAGGTGATAGTTGTTGTTGGAGGCTGTGAACGAGTTGGAGGGTTTAATTTGCCATATACTGAGTGCTACGATCCTGTAACAGGAGAGTGGAAGTCACTGGCTAAACTTCCAGAGTTTACCAAGTCTGAGTATGCAGTGTGTGCTCTACGGAATGATATTCTTGTTTCAGGTGAATAATCCTTAAAAATTTAAGACTTCTTTCTTGTCTTTGGGTTTTTTTGTTTTGTTTTGTTTTCTTTTTTTTTTTTTTAAAGTAGCGTGGCAGATCTTATTACTGTGAACTTACAGAAGCTCAACTGAAAGTCACTTTCTGATGTAGGTGGTGAACACCAGCCCCAAACCAATCTTATTGTAGACAAAAGTGTTTTCTGGGATTTTTGTTTGGTATTAATTGGCAGTTTTTAGAGCTGAGTCCAGGATATCAATTACATTTAAAGAAATTAGCTTATGCTTGTTAAATATGCTGCTTTAAAATATAGTAGCAGCCTGTTTGCAGCAACAGTTGGAAAAATTACAAGTGAAAAATTACAAGCAAAAAACCCCAAGCAGTCTTCTCCCAGCAGCATTTTCTCTGCTACAAAATATGCTGTGTGCTGGTTAAAAACACCAGTTGCCTAGGGGCACCACCGCGCTAGTATGTTGCTGGCAACTTGCTTGTATCATATGGCTGCCTAAACCCCCAAAGAAAAAGTTAATGCGGCTTCTCATCATGGGAACGTAAAATGGAAAATTCCTTTTAGCACCTGAGTTTGGGATCCATTTATACCAGCCTTTTAAAGTGAAATGAACAATAGCTATAGGTTTTTACACACCTCTTATTCAGTCTTTTAGCAGGGGTAAATTATAGGGGACGCTGAGCCCCATGTGTTAGTTTAACCAAGGAAGTTGTCATCTCAAATGTGTAGCACCTGTGTCATTTGAACAGTGTAAAACAAAGGACATGCATGCATGAACCAAATAGAGGAACAGCTAGTGTTAGGGATGTGCTGTGAGACCCATAAACGATTAAGATTTCGAGTGTCTCATCCAGGTAGTGACACAAGCATGGGCAAAAGCCATTAAAATGCATTCCAATCTCAAGAAATAATCTAATGTTATCCCAGCGTATTACTGGGAAAGGCACACAAGTAAAATAACTCACTGTATGTTTTCATGTTTGAAATCCACTGAAACTGACCTTTTCAGTCTAGCATATAAATATAGATACAACTTTATTTCATCTAAAAAGGATATCAAGTTTTCTTTGCCCACTGTCGAGGGGCATGTTAACTATTAACATTTCTCATTCAGCAATGAATTTATTCAACTTGGCATGTTTTTGTTTTTAAAGGTGGAAGAATCAATAGCCGAGATGTTTGGATTTATAACTCTCAGCTTAACATTTGGATCAGAGTTGCCTCCTTAAATAAAGGCAGATGGCGTCATAAAATGGCTGTTCTTCTTGGTAAAGTAAGAGAAGTATATTTATAATTTTTTTTATAGTGGGGATGTTTGCTGTATATAAGAAGACAGTGGAGAAAACAATGTACATATTTAGTATTACTTCATATTTCCTATAAAATAATTTTTAAAAGTATTTTCAAATAAAAGAAATATTTTAAACAATTAGGTTCCGTATTAGTTAGAAACTATCTGTGGACATGAAAATCATGTTACATCTCGGTTATTTTTTTGTGGCGTTTTTGTCATTGAAGTGTCTTATCCCTCAGAAGCATTTTTGGGGGAAGCAAAGAAGCATCTGGATTTGCCTGTGCTTCAAAAGTGCTGTCAAAAAGTTTAACAGTTTCTGCAGTTATTAAGAGAAACTGGTACTGCTCTGATTGTCAGCTCTGTGCTTTTTTATTTAATGTTTTATGTTGAAATTAACCAAATACATGCTGTGGGGGAATGGGAGATTTTGCTGTATTTTGAACATATATATGCCTTAACATAAAACCAGTAGTTGGAATCAACTGCCCCTGGGATTCCATTCATGAAAGTTAGGGAAGATGTGCATGTGGTGTCCCCTGGACTTCTTAGAGATGAGATTTGCAGCTGGAGCAAACAGAGGGAAGAAGGTAGTCACGAGTAATAATGAGTTCTGTGTCTCAAATATGAGAGAAGCAACAGGAAAGCAAAGAAAAATTTACAAACTGAGAGGAAGAAGTATTTTTGTAAGCAAGTAGGAAAAAGGCAAAACACTGAAAAAAGTAAATTCAGATGGACTTTTGCTGCTGCTGTTGCTGAATGTAATCTGTAAAAAGAGAAATGCAGAGAAGTGCCTTTTTTAACAAATGCCATTCAAATAGGAAGTTTCTATCTCAGTATTAATAATACCATGCTTTGGATGTGTGTTCGCAGTGTCATTCCACATGTGACTGAATGGAACTCTCCAGGGAGTCTTTACCTATTATTTTTAGACCATATTATTCTCCTTCTGTGTATAATTTAAAAATTTGAGGAAAGTACCCCTTCACAAACGTAACAAATTAGGATTCTTGAAGCTTTAAATTATTTTAATTTCCTATTAAAATGTAACTACTCTAAAAATGAAATGATGATAGTTTTCACCACTTTGTATAGGTATACGTTGTTGGAGGATATGATGGGCAAAACCGCCTCAGCAGTGTAGAGTGTTACGATTCATTTTCTAATCGATGGACAGAGGTGGCTCCCCTTAAAGAAGCTGTGAGCTCTCCAGCAGTCACCAGCTGTGTTGGCAAACTGTTTGTGATCGGAGGTGGTCCTGATGACAACACATGTTCTGACAAGGTCAGTTGATTGTATTTGATGGCATCTTCTATCCATGGTAAACACTATTGCTGGTTTAAAAATGGATCGTACAGAGATCTGGTTTAACTCTTGCTGAACCGAGTGGGGAATTATTATAATAGAAAAATAAAGTAGAAAACATTAACTCAGTAATATACTGTTACTGTGGTCTTTCTCTTGGATACTTTCATTGGCTTCAAATTCTGTGAATTCTTAAACCTGAGTGTTAGGAAAATAATGTTGAATATAGTGCATATATAGATGTTATTGATATACGGACCTATATATATATTGACTTCATTTTCTTGGTGAGATATTGTCCACCAGGTATTGCTTCTTTTGCTCCCCTTCTATAACCTGTGTGGGTGTTCGAGGTTATTATTTCAGTTAGGCTTTTAATCTGAAATCATGTATTTGTTTTCAGGTTCAGTCTTACGATCCCGATACTAATTCTTGGTTGCTCCGTGCAACTATCCCTATCGCAAAAAGATGTATTACGGCTGTGTCTTTAAACAATCTGATCTATGTTGCTGGTGGGCTTACCAAAGCAATATACTGCTATGATCCAGCTGAGGACTACTGGATGCATGTGCAGAATACATTCAGCAGACAGGTAATTAACACTGAAAGGCCTGTAGACATCTGAAAGGTATTTTTTTACATAACTCTCCTGGCATGAAGTGAGTATACACTTGTTTAACCCCGTTAAAATTGTGTCTCTGATTCCATTCTTGCTTTACTTCATCTATATAATTGAAAACGTCACAGAAGAGGAAGTTTCTAAACCAGTAGCTTTTCAGCTGGGTGTCACTGTTAGCCAGTCCAGACTTTCCATTTGAGAGCAGTTACTGTTGACATAATGGATGATGTTTTAATTGTATAGAAATTGATCTCTGTCAAGTTCTGCTTCATGTTTTAATTTAGACTGAAGACTGCCTTATAATTGATTAAAGCCTTTCAATGTAACAAAAAAATATTGAAGGCTGTTTTTACAGTGTGGAAAAAAACCTGTATAGCACAGAAAGTGACTGACTTAAGCAGCGAGACCTGTATCATTTACACATGTGGAACACTGAGCGGAATTTAAAAATGTGTCCCCTTGGGAGTAAAGTGAGTGTGTATCAGTTAATTTTTGCTATGTTTTTAAGACATCAGTCACATACTCTACAGTATCTACCTTAACAGAATTTTGGGGTTTTTTCCTGGCCTTCCCTCTATTCCTCTGTTTTGATCTGTGTTCTCTGTTTAACTGAATATTTTTTCCATGCATACTTTTAAAGAAGAAATAAAATCTTATTTGTTTCAAGTAAGACACAGGGCTGACTTTTTCTTATGTACTGTTTCCTTAGCTGTGGCCTTTTTTCCCTCCTCTCTGTTTACATCCCTCTTCATTATCTGTTACTCCTCTAACGTGCTTCTCCCTGTTCCCATTTTTTGCATTAATAATTCCTACTTTGGTCCCTGTTCTGAAAGTCTTTGTTCTCTCCTCCTTTCCTTATCTCAGATGTTTAAATGGCAAGTATAGTGTTCCACTGTATTCCATTGTATCCCTTGTCTGAGCTATGTGCAGTGAAGGCTTAGACCTGAAATAGTCTTTCCTGTAGGATTGTGCTGCTGCTTTCCTCAATTACTGTGCTTTCTGCATTGGCCCTTTCAGGGAGGGAATAGTATAGGTCAGTCTGTTTATAAATGGTAGTCACTGCTGCAGTAGACATGCAGGAAGTGCATGAAAAAAAGAAATTTTTTAAATAATCGTGTATTCTTTTGTCTGTTTCGAAACAGGAGAATTGTGGCATGTCTGTGTGTAATGGAAAAATCTATATCCTTGGTGGAAGACGAGAAAATGGTGAAGCCACAGACACTATTCTTTGTTATGACCCTGCAACAGGCATTATCACAGGAGTAGCAGCCATGCCCAGGCCAGTATCATATCATGGCTGTGTAACAATTCATAGATATAATGAAAAAGGCTTTAAACTGTAATTTTTTTCTTGAAAAAAGAAGATGGCATGAATTAATCCAGTGGTCTGCTGCGAGACAGGCTTTTCTAAAGATTCCTGAAGTGGGAAAATGCCCTTTCCCTACCTAAGTGTCGTATGAAAATTACATCCTGTGCCTTTAGAAAAAGGGTTAATTTAACTTACAAAACAAGTCTACAAATCTATCCAGTAACCAGAGTTCAGTTATATCTGCTGTGGGCTCTGATACGAGAGCATTAATAGTATGTTGTACTAGTGTTCAGAAAGTTTGCCCTATGTGTGATTAGTAATTAAAATCTTGGAAGCTTTTTGGGGAAAGTGCCTTCATCAGCATTTGTGCCTGTGTCCTAAGAAGTGGTATCTGCAAGGTGTTTCAGATTCTGCTAATTGGAAAAATACATAGCCAGGTAAATTCCAAAGAATGATCTAGGGTAATTACCTACAATTAAAAAAATCTCATAATTCATATGCACAGCATTCTCACAAGCAGGTTACTTGGCTTAACCAAGTAGATTTTATGTCAGATTGTGCATGGTTTGGATTTAAAAAAAAAAAAAAAACACAACAAAAACACAAAACCAAACAAAACAAGCTACATAGGGCAAATACTAGAATCTTTGAGGAATGATTTTTTCTGAAGGAGAAAATGGTTGTTTCGTGAGCCAGTGCAATGCACTGCAATAATGACTGTGTACCTTAACACTATGGACCTTATTCATAGTGTGGCTAAACGTTCATCAGAAGTACAAGGCTACATGACATGGAAAACTAGTGACCACTGGGGTGTAGGCATGCATCTGTGAAGCAAATTTTGAATCCCAGTTTTTAACTTTTTGAATAGTATGGCTGAAGTCTGAAAGTTACTGGGTTCGCTCTTTGCTCCCTGCGAAGTCTCTCTAAACTATTCAAGGAATAAAGGATGATGAACTCTGGATTCTTCCACTTTTCTGAATCACATTATGAATTACCTGATGATAGAGGTAGGGATTTGGGTGGCACCCTACAGCTTATAAATTCATCTTTCAGATATCTCATCTGCAGAGATGGCAGAGTACCCGCCAAGTATTTCCTGGCCTTTCTTCAGACAATCACTTACTCTAGCACAGTTAAACTACTGTATAAGCTGCTTGGCCACAGATAAAGAAGTTCTGGAAAGGTCCATCCTATCACCAGAAAAGTATCTGTGGACCTGTCCATGTAGCCATATGAGGTAACTCCCATGTAATGTATTTTGGGTAATTCTGAAGCCTAGGAAGCACCTGTATTTTGACATTTTTTTCTTTTTTTTTTGTAAAGGTATTTTTTAAGTTCTCCCTAGATTTCTGTACTAGGTCTCTTTATTTCCAGTACACAATTATATAGTTGAGGCACAAGTTCATAAAAACTGAAATAGCACTTGAGAGTTGGAAAATGAATAGGATTGTTTGTGTACCAATTTCCTGTTGATCACCAAAAACCTCAGGAACTGCATTTCAGAGGAATTCTGAGGACAGCAGCCAGTAGGAAAGTTGGTCAGTGCCAGGGCAAAAAAGCCATAAGGCCCCTGTGGAGACAGCCCTGGCCTCGGGGTTATGACCTCCATGCTTGCTCAGGAGGGTGAAAACAAGCACCATCTCTGGAACGTTATTTGTTCCACTGGACTTTCTTCATCTGTTTTCCCAGAGTATTTCTTCATGAGATGGAAATTCTGACCCTCAGTGAAGTTATGCCAAACTGGGAGTCATCGTTTTCAGTAACATATGGTCATGACTTTTAAAGAGCACTGGGAGCTGCACTTTGCGATGCATTAACTTGTAACCTCAGGAAAGGACACAAATTTTAGTTTCTGGCTGAATACCAAACACTGCTTTGTATATGTTAATAATACTGATAAAATACAAATCTCTGCATATCAGCGATGTAATTAGGAAGTCAGTCCCTGAGCATGTACATTCACATTGCCCTAAAAAGACAGTCCCTTGGTAATGTAAGACAAATGAGTCGGATAAATTAATCCTTTTCTAAGTTTCTTGTGTTTCTGCTCACCAAGTGTTACTTTGAAAAGGTACTGTCAGTACCTGTTAATAAGGTCCTTGATAGGAATGGTAATTGCCCAGCAACTGATACACACTGTAAATAACTTGTGCCATCATTGTAAATGAAAATGTACAAAAATGATAGGAGCACTTCATTAGAGATGCAATTTGAAAAATATTTTCCTTTCCTTTGATTTCCTTCTTGTTTGTATTAAGACTTGTAATGTTGACTGTCATGCTAAACTGTTTTTAAACGTTCTTTATTCTGTAGGTGTAGAACAATGTCATTTGTGTATAGGTATCTTCTAATCTGTGTTTATAATACTGCACTACTCTGTAAATAACAAGATACTGCTTTCTGTGGTTTTGAAGATTGATTTTATAGTTTAGTTGTCTTTTAACAATTTATGTACTGTGTTACTGTTACCTATTATTCTGAAAATGACAGTGTTTAATGAACCAGTAAATGCAGAAATGTAGATGTAGAAGAAAACTTCTGCTTACAATTCTTGACAACCTGTATTCAATGCTGAACAGTTACATGTGTGGAGCATTGCTAAAATGGCAGTTATTCATGCAATGATTTCCTTAAAACAACTAGTGAATCTTTTTTTTTTTTTTCCTTGCTTGTTAACTCTGTAAATAATTTGCACTTACGGCCTGCTCTGTTAGAACAAATATTTTTATATGTACTATAAAAGAACAATTCATCTTTGTTTTAACGAAATGTACCATTTTTCTAGAAGGATGCATTAATTTGGAAGTTGCATTCCTGAGCCACCTGTTCTCCAATGCATTTCACTTAGGTATAGATTAATTCAAAGATTTAAACTCTCATTATTACACATGTCTAGCTGCTTGCAGTTTATGGGCCTGAGCAGCAAGTTGGAGTTTGTGTCTCAGCTAGGAGAGAAAATTAGTAATGTAATCTAGTATAATCAAAATATTTCCATCCTAAATGGTAA
The DNA here is from genome assembly GCA_026212715.1 of Elanus axillaris. Lineage (NCBI taxonomy): Eukaryota > Metazoa > Chordata > Aves > Accipitriformes > Accipitridae > Elanus > Elanus axillaris. Next base: position 17,977,516 of record JANZLQ010000089.1, read on the forward strand.
TAGGGTTGGTAGCTCTAAAGTAGACACCCCTGCACAAAAATATAACTTCAGTCTAACCATATATGGGAAGGGGGGTTCAAGTATCTCCAAAGTCATACCTAAAAAATTCTAAGAGTTGTTTAATATTTCACTCCATTAAAGAGATAATTACCTTTTAAGTATTTCACTTTTAAAAAAGAAATGAGAGTAATGTTTTCCTTCTCCATATTGATGTCTACTTCCTGAGTTGCATCCTTCTGTTCTTAGCAATATGATATTAATTGAAAAGAAAGTTGATGCTTCCTTGCAGCCTGGTTTCAAGAAGGTTCTCAATAGATAACTTCAGTTCTGCATTATAGTGCAGCCTGTAGTCTTCCGCTTTTAGATACACCATGCGTTCCCTCATTTTACAGCCATCAAACATGTAACATTGTCTGGTAATCATTTAGTTTTACCTGTAGGCTTCCTTCTTGGTAACGCTTAAGTAGGCATAATTTGTGGAATCTCTTCCATTTATACCATCAGATTATTCATTTTATACTATGTGCCTGGTAAGCATTTTGAGGATTAGGCACTGTGCTTTCACCTCTAGCACCAAGGGTCCAGAGTTGTACTGTTATTTTTTTATTTTAATTGGCACCAATGTGGTTCTCATCAAAGATTGCTTTTGTTTCTGTGCTCTAAAGCACAGATATATTTAATGCAGATTATGTTGATATGGACCCTTATCATAATTTACTCAAGGTTTTTAAATGGTATTTTTAACACTGCAGATTTTTGAGAAGGGGTGGTGATGTTGGAAGAGGAGGCGCTCACCCTGACAGAGGTTCAGAGGAAGCTTTGGTCACTTGTGCTTGTTGGTCACTTGTGCATGAGAGCAAGGACACTGCTGACTGCTCCAGCTTCTTCCTCAGAATAGTTGAGTTTACCACATTATCTTAGTTAATTACTCAATTTACCCTGCTTTTGTTTTATTTGAGCTGCAAGACAAGCAGCAGTCCTACTCCCTGTGACTTCAAGTTTCCCTCCTGCCCAAGGCACAGTGGTGTGTTGGAGCTGTTGATCTCAGTGGGTGGGCAGACCCACAAACTTAGTCCAGCTCCAAAGAGACAAGAGAGAAGCTCACTGGGGTTGGGTGAGAGATGGCAGAAGGAAATGCAGTGCATTTGCAGTTTATGTGTTTGGCTGGGCTTGCTGCAACCAAGACATTCTGGATGCTCGTAACTTTGCAATTCCAGATGCTGAAACTCAGGTGGTAAAAATATTTCATGTTTGTCAACTCACTGAACTCAGTTGGAGCAATGAAGATGCGTATAGGTCATGGTCTTCTAGTGGCAATGTTCAGGAAAGCCAAAGATTCGTTTTTCCTAATTGCCCAACTAGGCAAGTGTATGTGTGGGGTTTTTTTTCCTACCACTGAAGGTGGCAAAAGCCAATTCAGGAGCATTAAGAAACTCACAAGACTTGATCAGTGAGGCAAAATGGATGTTTTAATATGAATGTAGTCTCGTACACACAAGAAAGTACAAATGAAATGGCTTGTTGTGCCTGATTAAAAAAATCTGAGCAACATATACTCAGAAAAGGAGTCTACAAGGTAAGATGAGTTTTTTAAGCGGAAATTTGCTCTCTGGTTGGGGGCCAAGCAGCGATTTTTTTTTTTAAAATATGTCTAGCACACAAGTTTCCTCAGTGTTGAATGATTTCAGGTGGCATTAATAAAAATGGATCTCACTGTCAGTTTATCATGATGGTGTCAGTGCTATAAGCATTGCCACAAAACTGTAAGCAGCTTCCTACCAACCCCAAACCAGATGTGTAAATTGCATGTTCTCTGCACATTGGCCTTCCACCAGCTGTCTTTCATAACTCATATTACACATAAGTTCATGTTACTCAAAGTATATAGCCCTGATAACATTGCTGTCTAAGAACTCTATTTACAGGAACATTTCTTTTTTTTTCTACTGTAGTGCTCCAGTCTGTGCTCATATGTTTATGTGTGCATATCTCTTGTGTGTGAATAATTTTGTGATCATTTTCTGATAGTGCCATTATAAGTAATGCACATAAAAGCCCCTGTGTACAGCACATTGATAATGTAATTACGGCTTACTTTGTATTATTAGTTCCAAAGAAAATAACGTGTGTTAATTTTGAAAATACCTGTGCCTTGAATTCACCTATATTTTTATCTATTGTGGAAAAGAGCTTGGATTACTTCTCCCAGTTTATTAGGATTAGTCTTACTGTCCAGACAGTTGATGTCCTTTGAGAAATAAATCTTGCCATTCATTAACTAGAATAGTTAAATCTCTTGTTTAGAATATGCCTAGAATGCTTCCATTATTACAGTGCTATGGCAGATTTAACGTAGGGAAATCAGTATTTGTTTTTTCCTGGTTTTTTGTTTCCAGCACTCCTCAGTGACAAAGGATTTGAGTTTAGTCTTTGACTTCCTGTCCTTAACATGTACGGTTTCTTGTTTTAGTCAATAGCCTCTACAATATTTCTGAATGCTCGAATTTGTCAGTCATGAACCTCTTGTTCAATATACATAATATGAAGCAATAATACGGTGCAGCATGGCAATAAGCAAATCAAGAGACTTGAATGTGATGTAGTATTACCGATTTCATCCGTGTAAATGCTGGACCTATGAGTCATTCTCTCTTGGTGCACCTGTAGCAATTTGGATTAACAGGAGCTACTTGGCCATGGAAAGAGAGTTTATCTCCTGAACTGTTATTCATATGGTATTTTATCTTCACCTGAAATCATGTTTTGATTTTCCTTTTTTGCTGAGGAAAACAGCAGTTCATGTTATTCCTTGCCAGTTCCTTTATTTACTGAAACATAAAAGGCGTAGTTCTGCAAAGAGCTGATCTTGTCTTCAAGAACAACCTGGTGCAGTACAAATGACATCTGAACAAAAAAAGTGCAGACCACTTACTGTGTGCCAGAGTCAATGTACCATTATCTCGCGTATAACATTAGGGTCTTCAGGTTGTGCCAACATTAGAAAAGTGATTTTGTAATGTAGCATAATTGCAATAACACCTGTTATATTTAAATATATTTCTTGCATAATTGTTTGAAAGTTTTTTAAAGTTCAGTGTACCTAATAAACATTTGCCTTTTGAATAGGTCACTGTGTTTTATTTAGGTTATGAGAAGTTCCAGGGTGTGGCTTGGTAGAGGAAGGAGGAAACTCCTGTTTTTTTCTGGGTACTTTAACTTGTTGGATTCTGCAGTCTCTGTATCTATCCATTGATACATTCTTCTGTCTCCCATATTGATGTGAATAAAGGCAAGCTCGAGGCTGTGCAGAAGAATAAACTTAGAATGAAAACTGGAAAATTGATAAAGCAGGGGGGTGGGATGTGAAATACTGGTTAGTCCTGGGTGTTGCGATGGGAAAAGAATGTGAATGAACTTGGAAGACAAAACCACCATGGGAAACCAGGAAAAGGTAACATAACGCTAGGAAGGTGAACTGGGAACAAAACAGGTTGGAAAGAATCCTATAGAAAGGTTATCCTCCTAAAATCAGCTACTTGGCCATCTCAAGGTCCCACTTGCAGATGGCAGAGTAAGGGTTCAGACTGTGACAGAGTTGTACTGCTGCAGTTGAAGTGATACAAAGAAAGTGTTTGCTTTAATACCCTATTTTTTACAGATTACATCCATCTTTCATGTATTTTCTAGTAGAGTACTAGCTGTACTCCAGGCTTCCTCTTCCCTGTAACTTGCATTCTGGATCTTTGAAACTTGCCCTTCATGTAATCCTAGTCTTGCCTTCTTACGCAAAACATTTCTTTTAGATATTGTGGTGATTGAATACAGCTTCCATAGCTTTGCCCTGTAGCCCACTGAGCCTGAATCTGTGTCACAAATCTATTCTGCGTGGTGTATTCAGATGTGGGGTGTTCTGGATATACCAAAATAAAGCCCAAGGCACTGGGGCCCCATTATTCAATATACTCTGGGGCCCCATTATTCAATATACTCTGTATCTGACACAGAGAAATAAGTATAAGGAAAGGGAAGCTCTTTGTAGAAATGGTGCCAGACATTCTGCATTTTAATATAACTTAAATGGATGTGATGATACTGCTGCATCTTTCATGTTTTTTTCTGCAGCTTTGAGATGCAGAAAACTGAAGTAGCTGCACTAAGTTGCAACAGTTTCAAACCCACCCCCACAGAGGTGAGAGTCTATATGTTGTACTATTGAGATGCCTAGTGGTTTTCAGTTACCTTCTAACATGAAATAAAACTTGGCAAGCCAAGGGTGTCTGCTGCAGTTCTGCAATGTAGCCAGGCTTGTTTATAGCCACAAAGTGGCTGTTGCTGTGGTGCCAAAACTAAGTTACAACCAAGTTCAGTGCTTGCAGAAGTTTACTTTTCTGAAAGAAGTAATGTTGCCCAAAGGGAAATCCACAGACTGCAAAGCAAAGGAAATATTTTTGAGGGCTGGAAACCCATCTTAAGATATTTTAAGTCTAAACATAGTCAACTGGCAGCAATATTTTAACAGCAGCCTCTTCTTCCTCTTTCTATTAAGCAGGAAAAAGAAAGAAAATAAAACTGCACTACACTGTGTACATACTTTTCCTGATGAGCATGATACAAATTCGAGTATAAGAATAGTCTCCATTGATTTCCGATAGTTCACGTTTCTTGCTTGGCAAGACATCAGAAAGCCATTTTAGCGTGGTCCTGAAATTAGGAAAAAAGATGACGTTAAGGGCTAAGCCTTGAACACTGAGCACACGCTTGCTAATTAGTGGCCTCATAAATAAGTTTGCAAGTAGATTTATGAGCAGGACATTAGTTTATGCTGGTTAGCAGCTCACTACATGAACCATGGGACTACCTCAGACCAAAGCACTATTTGCCATTAGCCACACCTGACAGAGGTATTACAGTCTGGCCAAAACCAAACATGAACTGTGGTTATTAGCTACATTAATTTGGACAATTTTAGCTCTGATCTGAGAGACTGTGAGTAGTACTGTGGTATAAGGTGAGTAGTAAGCATGGTATAAGATTATTTTTGAAGCCTATCTTTAGTGAGATCAATGCAAAAATTCCCTTCTGTGGGCCTTGTGTGCACAACACGCGGGAGCAGGCTGGGGCCGCCATCCCTGTCCTGAGGTGACGCGGCGCTCCTGTGCACTTCTTGTGGGCTGCTGGTATCTTGCATTTCTCAGTCCGTGCCTCATTTCTTGGGTTTGGGGTTTTTTTTCTAATCATCCTCCTATTGCTGAGTATCTTCTGTATTAAAATGTCTTCCTCAAATTTTATTACTTATTGAAGTAAGGTTGTTTCACCCAGTTAAGTCAGGATTAGGCCAATACATTAATGCCTCTACACAGAAACATTACAGCCTCGCTAATCTCGTTTTTTTTCCGGCGTGGAGGGTAAATTACTGCCCACAAACCGCTCGTCACCTCCACACCCAACGCTGGAGGAGGCGCGGTCGGGTCTCCACGGCACCAGCGACCCCGGTTCGGCGGCCTTCGCCCGAGGGACCCTCCCCGCTCCTTCCTCTCCTCCTGCACTCGGGAACCGGGGGGGGGGGGGCTGCACATAGTCATGACTGACATCGGCTTT
>JANZLQ010000089.1:17983572-18053390 GCA_026212715.1 Elanus axillaris
GCCCGGGCCGGGCCCGGCCCTGCCCTGCCCTGCTCTGCCGCCGCGGGGCTCCCCTGGAGCGCCGGGCCTGCAGCGGCCTCGGCTTTACCTCACGCCTTCGGCTCCTGCCCCGCGGCGGTGGGAAGGCCGGGGGTGGCGGCGGCGGCCCTCCTGGGCACGGCACGGACGTGCTGCGCCAGGGCCTCCCGCCTCGGAGGGGCCCGCAGGCGGTGGGGCCACGGTGTCCCCCGGCTTCCCGCGGGAAGGGCCGCGGTTCGGGTTCGAGAGGTCCCGGAGCGGGAAAGCCCGCGCCCGGCCCAGCGGGGAGGCCGAGCAGCCCGGCGAGGGCGCGGGTTGGGGCCGAGGCACCTGTGCGCGTCCGGCTCCGCAGGCGAGGGCGCGGTGCCTCGGTGTCTCCCCGCGTATGCGGGGTGCGGATCGCTGGAGCTGCCGGCTGGGCGATGACCGCAGCGTTTCCCCTTCCGAGCGCCTGCCGGAGGCCGTGGTGCCTGTGCAGGGGGAAGCCCCGAAGACGCCCATCGGACCACAGCTGGGTGTCCTCCGGGGTCCCAGCGCAGACCTCGCTGGCAGGGGGGCGCGGGGGTCTCTCTGCTTCAGCAGGCAGCGGTTTGCCGTTGCAGCACCGCCGCGGGTGTCCGCGCAGCGGCTGAGGTGAGCTTTGGAGGCCAGAAGGCAGTTGAAGCTCCTGGACCGTACAGAACGGGGCCAGCTCTGAGCTTTGCAGCTGTAGGTTAATCGGTTGCAACTGGGGAAGGAGGTGTCCTAGCTCTTTTGGGAGGTGCACCGCAGGCCTCTGCCCAGTGAGAGGTTGAAGCCTGACCAGAAGGTCGCTGTAGGTGAGATTAATGCTTTTATTTTTCCTCTTAGTGGAGTAGTGGAGAGAACATGTCTGGGATCAAGAGAGTGATCGCTGAGAAGGATCCCGACTATGAGGAGATCACCATCACGCATCCCAACAAACGTCACAAAGCAGCCGAACAGTCAGGTAGGAGCTGTCTGAACTGAAGGGATCTCCCAGATGCAATTAGAAATGCTGCAGATGTGCATGCAGCAAACAGGTCAGGAAAGGACTGGGGTAGGAGCTAAGGAGTCAAAAGGCAGAAATTGAGCAAGGGAGTTAGTGATACCTCTATATAGCCACATGAAGATGTGATTGTTGTACATGGAGCCGTTCCTACCTGCTAGCTGAAGCGTAAGCACGGCATGAGGATGTAGACTTTGGTGCATGATAGCAGCTAGAGCGTGAGTTCTCTGGGGCCCCAGCCATGTGCTTTTGTTCCTGTTGCTTGCTGAAATATTTGCCAGTTCATCTTTCCAGCAGTTACCCATGCTGAGATGTGCTCCAACCTGTGCATCTGTTCTGCAGTTGAAGTCTCCTTCCAGAAAGATTGGCAGTTTGTTTACATTTTGGAGGATACAGGTCGCAGTATGGTGGGGGGGTGAGGGGAGAAATCCATGACTGCAGTAGGGAGAAAAGGAATCCATGACCCTGCAGTAGGTAGACTGGCTCTTGGAAGATGACAGATGTTTGCACGAGTAGGCAGATAAAGTGGAACTGAGCAGTGTAGAAGGGATAAGTTAGGGAGAAGGACGGGGCTTCGAAAGATGCAAGGGAGGAGGAGCAGCTACCTGACTGAAGGAAAGGTGGATAAAGTAGCATAGTAGAGAGATTAACTGGATGAGTAGGTTTACATTTGGCACAGTCAGATATGCTTGCTTTGGGAACCAACCTGTTGGCAGGGTACCTGGGACAGGTTGCAGTCATCTTTGGGCAAATGAGAATAGAGCTTCTTGCCCCCGGGGCAGGGAGTAGGCTAGTGATTTTTGCCATAGCTCAACTAGTGAGAGGATCATGGTGGGAGTAGCTGATGAACACGGAGGTGAGAAAACCGAAGCTGGCTGTGGGATCTGAAGAAGATCCAGGAACAAAGCAGGATGCTGGAGCTGGCAGTTGCAGAGGGACAGATGAGGGCTTTGCATGTGAAGTTTTGGAGGATGGCATAGAGCTGGGAAAATCTGAGGAGGCTGAACTCTGGGTTGAATGTATTGCTGGGCAGGTCCTGTCTGCCAGGCTGGTTAGCGGCCCTGACAGTGGATCTGTGCTGCAGCTGGCCATGGCAGAAGAGCATCACCACTCCCAGCTGCCTGCTCTGCCTGGCTGCCAGAAATCACCACCCTCTGTGGTGGCATGTCCTGGGGACTGCAGACAGGTTTTTAATCCACTTCTGAAGCAACTTTTCAGAAGGTCTTAATAATTGGCAGGCAAAGTCTCAGGGCCTTGGAAAACTGTCCTTGCCAAAGTGCCAAAGCCAGGTGATTCCTCCAAATTGGCTTTTTTCTTCCTCTCATGGAAGATCTCCAACTTCTGATACAAGAATTCCTTAAGTATATAAATTTCACTAATAAAGTATTAATTAGGGACTGTGGTTGACGCTAAGCTGGGAAAATATGAAAATAAAGTGTTCTTAAAAGCATCTGTAATACAACCACAAATCCTGAAGTGCTTTAATTGTCGTAATGCTGGTGTTGCATGGCATCAGTCTTGGGAAGAGATGCAGTTGTCCCTTTGTGAACCGTATATCTCATACCTTAATCTGTTTAGGTTTATTTTAAGTGTAGCCTTATATGCGAATTTCCTAGGCATGGTGTTCGTGGCTGGAGGAAAATTATATCCCTCTGGTTTTTAATTTTGCGTTACTCATACAGATTCAACTATAATTCTGTTTTTGTAGGCTTGAACTATTTCTTATCCTAGAATATATACATTCGGGTATCTGAAAATAAGTAAAAATATTTAGGGTACCTCTGTTGCATGTAGAAGCATCATTTGCCTTACTCCTGTTGTAGGTACCTGATCAGACAGTAAAATTATGTATGCTAGCTGGAACATACCAGCAAAGTTTTGACTTGCTTTTGATTTCTTTACTTTTTCTATAGGGAAGTTAGAAACCTCTTCAAACAGATGTGTACCCTTTAGTAAAATAAATGCTTCCTCTGAAATTCAAAACAAAGTCTTGGTGCTGTTGCTTCCTATTCTATGTAGAAACAATGCGAGATTTTTCACAGGAGCCCAGGCTGTTTCTCTGATCTGCTTTGCAGTGGGGCCACTGTACTTCTGATGCTAACTGGAGGATCTTTTCCAGGCTTGCTTCTAGAAGTACAGTTCCTGCTTTTCCAAGTTCTTTCTTGCTTAGAACTTGTTAAAAACAGATGTTGTTTGAACCCCCCTGATAGAACAGAGGAGACTTAAAGGAAGGGCAATATAAAAGTCTACGGTAGTTGTAGGGCAAAAAGAATTGTTCCTCCTATGTTTATACGTGTTCTAGAAAAACCACAGTAAGATGCCAATTTAGTTCTTAGCTGCTAATTTGCCATAAGGTATTTGCACAGTTTGAAATATTAAGCTACATGCTTTCCACCGAGGTCAATAAACTCCTGCTGAAAGGCTAAAATTTTTTGACTGCCGTGCTGGAAGAGGATTTTGTAAGAGGTAGAGCAGCTTTCGATAGTGTAGTTTCCTTTGTGGGTAATAAAATGTTTGTAGGCATGCCAGAGCAGGCTGCACTTCATGCCAGTGCTGAATGTATTAGTTTGCCTTATTATCGCTGCATGAAGTGGTGTAAATTTCCTGGATATGAATCAGGCCAGAGAGAGCAGAAAAATGTACATAGTGTTCCAGCATACTCATGCGCAATTGCAGTGGTAACTGCACTTGGCCGTAGCACATTTGAGTTTTCCTTTTACTGTTTACAGCTTTACGGAGACAGAAGTAAACAAACTGGTCCTGTTTTTCCCATCTTCTGTTATTTGTCATCGCAGACGTAAAAAGGAAAAAAATAGCTCTCCACATAAGCCAGCTTTTAAAGATACATGTGTTTTTTGTTAAGACAAATTACTTTCTTTTGCAGAAAAATCATCCTTCCCTTTTTTGTGTGTGTATTATCCCTTCACTTCTCCCCCCATAATGATTTCTCATCTTTATGTTTTCAAATAGAGCTCAAAACCAGAAATGTAAATACTTCCTTCTTCTTTATTTTCCATGTGTGGCCTTGTACAGCTCGAGATGTTGCTGTGCAGAAGATTGAGACAATTATAAAAGAACAGTTTGCTGTCGAAATGAAGAGTAAAGAACATGAAATTGAAGTTATAGATCAGGTATAAAGGTTTTGTTCTTAAAAATATATAAGATCCTGGTGTATCGGGGTTTTGGGGGATTGCTGCAGCAGTTATCCATTACTATATGTTATCTTCTCTTTTTATAGCGCCTGATTGAAGCAAGAAGGATGATGGATAAACTGCGTGCCTGTATTGTGGCTAACTATTATGCATCTGCTGGTCTCCTTAAAGCTGGAGAGGTAAAAATTACTTTGGGAATAATAAGACTTTAGGGAATACTTGCAAAGGAAGATGTGTAGTTCACTGGTTATTCAGCTGATGTTTGGTTTCGAGATGTGATTTTCTCACATGGAATATGAACTGCAAATGAGGTGGCAGTGGGAGAGGAGACCTGTGCATCACCAGCTGGGCCTTAGGTACTTGGCAAAGACCAGTCTTCAAGGAGCAGTTGAGAAGTCATTCAGAAGCCCTTGGTTCTGGTTTCTGAAATACTCTGCTTTTTTTTTTTTTTCATCAATTCTTGCATGAGAGCACCTTGCTTCTCACACACTGCACAGTTTGCCCTTGCAAAGCTCTGAAAAGTGGGGAGTTTGTTTTCCTATTTCACAGGAGGGGAGTGGAAGCAGATGGGGTTTGGAACTTCTCCAAAAAAAAAATAATAAAAAAATCAAGATTTCTTGGGGCTTGGGTAGTGCCATAAAACTGTCCTCCCTTTACCCTGGCAGCCAGTCTGTTAATGGTTTGGTGAACGGACTGATGGCAGCACTAAAGCAGGAGGTAAATCGAGGAGATGCCAGAGAGAGATTGAAAATTCACAAGGAGATTGAAAAAAAACCCAAATGCTGTTAGTTAAACCCCAGTTCTGAGCACTTTGTCCTTAACGGGCTAGTAATCACAGGGTGTTCATGAGTCATGCAGACTCCCAATTGACCTGTAGTTCACTACCAGTGTAGGTATTTAGTTACCATCTTTTCAGTTCAGAGAGTTGATCTGATTTCCAGTAAAGATCTGAGCTGATTTTTGGAAGCTGTAGATGGGTGCTGCAAACCTGGGTTTTACTCTGTTCCCATGAAAATTTCTTTTCCAAGCAGTGGCTCTCACTGCTACTCCTGGTTTTCCTGTTGTGATTTCCAGAAGGCTTGGAATGGGGCAAAACCAAAAAGGTCCAGCTGTTTTTTTCCCTTCACTGAACTTGAGTTGACCAACTGGAGTTGAAAAAGGTTATGGTAGTATTGGGGGGCTTGGAGATCCCTCTCCCCCCACCCTTGATTTTTGTGTAGGCAGCTGAAGAATGTGAGCTAGGTTCTGATCTTTGAAAGTGCTTTTATCCAACCTCATCATATGTCAGCAAGAGCTGTGCTGTCCCCTGTTCTTTACTTGTTCTGCCATGCAGGGCGTTTGTTTTTTCTTTGCTGATTTTCACACTTGCCAGAAATAACAATTTTTATAATTGTTTCAAAGTATTCACAAAACTTACTGGTGCATCCTTGCTTTGTTCAGTTTTCCTGTAGTTTTTATGAGCTTATGGCTACTGTAGCTGTATCTTTGAATGCATTTTTAATTTTTTCTAAAAGTCCTGATTTGCATGCAGGCTAAATCAATTCTCTGTTTTGAAACTGTTACTGGTTTCAGTTTTCTTTGCTGTCTATTTCTAATGTGTGATTAATGTGTGTTTGACTTGGTGGTGAATGGTTGTCTTGTTTCTGCTTCTGGTAGAATGGGAGTCTTTGTAGTTTAATTCAGAACTTCTAGGAAGATGATTTGCAAATTTTTGTCCTGTTCTCATAAATATAAACAGTTCTTCAACCCAGTACTCCTGGGTTTTGAGGCTTATGATTCCATAAGATTACAATTCATTACATTTTCCCACAAATTAGTGGACAAGGTGTTGGTCATTTTACTTGTCTAGAGATAAAAAACAAACAAAAAAAGAGGTTCTTGGTGGTGGTTTGGTTTGGGGTTTTTTTTGGTGATGTTGTGTGTGTGTCCCCACTGTTGGATATATGAATACAACTCTCGTAAGTGGGTAATTGAGAGTTGGTAATTGGAAAGAAACAAACGAACCTTTAACGTCCAAGGTGGGGCAAAGTTTAAGTCCACTCATGCTGCCAACTCTCGAGGGCAGTTCTGCTGCTCCATAGTCATGCTGGTGTCTGTCCCCATGCCACCCCTCCATCATGTTGGCAGAATTTTGGATCAGGGAATTTACATGGATTAAAAATAATCCTGCAAAGGAGAATAAAAAACCAACAAAAAACAACTAAACAACAAAAAACTCCCAGATCAGTTTCTTGATTTGTTTTTTTTGTGACCTGCCCCCTCCCCTGAATAACTGTGCCAGCCTGGCTGATCCGGGTAGTTCGGGCAGGGAAGAAGAAAGCCTCTTTCAGCTGGTACTGCCTGCAAGAAAAGCTCTCAGTGCGACTCTAGTGTGAGTCTGTGGCTTCAGGACCTGGACTGAGGCTATCTAACGGTGCTCTGCTGCTGACAGAGTGTTTCTGCTGATTTGATTCACCATCAAATCAAGGAGTGGCTGGAAGGAGAAATGGCCGAGGGACACTTGTTTTGAGTGATGGGTGTTTTCCTTGCTGCTTCTGAGGTTAAAAGCAAACACAGGAGAAAAAAAAAAAAAGCCTTTGTCACAGTAATGAAAAAAACCAAGAGATTTAAACACTCCCCTGCCCCATCCTCCACCTTGCAGGTTTAGGAGGATCTAAGATTAGCTTTAGGGTGTCCATTTTGAGGAAAATTTGCAAGCATGCCTAAGCACATCATTCTTTATCCTCTGTTGAGCTTTGGGAGCAGACAGGGTGCTAATACACATGTAGCTTCCCTCATAGACATTGACAAGACTGCCAGTGAGTATCAAAACTAAAGAGCCTGATGCATTTACTTACCCTGCTTGCCTGCAAGAATAGGGCAGCTGTGGCCTTTCTGTGTATGGAAAGAGACCATAGGTGTCTACATGGGAAGGGAAGATGTTCTTTTCCAAGGGACATAATAGGTGCTTGAGTAGCCTGCAGTCCTCCTTTCCAAAACCAGGTGGATTTCTGAGATCAAAACGTCTAAAGGAACAGAATCAATTTGGGGTGCTGTTTCTGTAGAACCATTTTAAGCTTTTATCTTCGGCAGCATATGTTTTTCTCTGCAGGGCAGCTGATTAAATATTTGCTCTTTCTTCATACATTGACTTTTTCTCTTCTGGCGCAGCTTTGTTTTTATCTGGCCTGCAGGGAAATAGTGACTGGATCTGCCTGACCTCTTTGTTGCAGGGGACCAGGTCATGTGATGCAACAATTCTTAATCACCCTTCAATCAAGAAATTCTTGGAGTCACCCTCTAGATCGTCATCTCCAGCTAACCAGGGCTCAGACACTCCATCTGCCAACCACTCCGAGAGTGACTCACTCTCTCAGCATAATGACTTTCTCCTGGACAAAGACAATGGCAACTTGGATGCAGACGAGCGGCTGACAAACAGCCTGGACCAGAGACAGAGCAGAAATACTGGCCGGGTAAAGTAAAACTCAAGTGGTGGTCAAGTTGTTGGAGGTGTGTACTCTGTCTGGACTCAGTGCTGGCACCAGAAGCTCTTCTTGTTTTCACCCACCTTGCTGAAGATCTGTTTCTTACCCTCTCCAACTGCTTGCTCCCACTCTTTCAGCCTGGCTTTGCTGTAAGGCTAACTGAACTGTATGTAACTTGGGTAACTCCTCTTAACTCAGTCTTGCCCAACAGAGATGTCAGCCAGGCAGCAGCTGTAGTGTTCTTGTTAGCACAGCTATCTGCTGCTGTCTCGGTTGGTAGCCTCTGGGGAAGGAGGTGTTTCACAGCTTGAGCAAAGGGCTTTGCTATGCAGATGGAAGTCAGGCCAGAAAGGGTAGAGCCCAGAGAGAAGAGCAAGATGTGTCATTCCCAGCAATGTTTCTAAGAATTAACGCTACTGCCTGGCCCTGGGTGCTCACGGGGACTGCATTGCTTAGAGTGGTTGAACCATGAGTTTGGGGTTTTGGCCTCCTCAGCAGCCTGTGGTGAAAACATCATGACACTGATGGATTAGCTCACCCTGGGAGTGTGAGCTGGTAAAGCCTGGGTGCATAGTTTGAGTTGTTTTTTCTCTTGGTGGCACTGCTTGCTGTTGTGCTAATATCACTGTTTGTTTAACTGAACCAAACTGACCCAGGTTAAAAATACCTTCTTTCATTGTTGCCCCATACTTTTTCCTGGGTTATTTTTGATCGGGATCCATTTCCTTTATGGCTTGCTGTGCAGCTGTGGAAATGCTTCACTTGTTGGCTGCAGTTGGCTCCACCTGGGAGGCTTTCTCACTGGCTGCATGTGAAATGTGCCTTTAAGCTGTCAGGCGTGCCAGAGGAGTACAGCCTCTAACCCAAACCAGGGATGTGTATATCTCATTGCATATGACTGCATTCTGCAACTGAACAAGTTGCAATAATACATGGCAGAAAGAGCAATAATTCTGCCTCTGTTGAGCAGCATGACACCCTTGGTAACAGGGCTGCAGTTTGCTGAAACCCTGCCTAGGGTCTGTAGCTGGAGGCAGATATACAATATATAATGTGGACCCACCTATATTGTAAACCATCAGACCAATAGAACTTGTTTCTGCACTGGGGGCAGTGATGAAGCAGTTGTATTGCTTGGGTGTAGCATGTTGGTACATCTTTAACCAACACAGCGCATGACCCAGAGGTGGCTGAGGGAGTGATGAGGAGCCAGAGCCATCTCAGCGTTCTGTGGCTCCTTGCCCCAGTTAGGGGCATCACTGACTTAACACAGGACGTGTAGCAGTTCCTGGTGGATCCACTGGTCCCCATGCTGACCCTTGTCTGACAAATGCTCTGTGGAGTATGATCTGGGAAGCTGTAGCCCCAGCTCTGTTGTTTGTGAGAGGATGGCAGTCCCTTATTCTTTGGACAGCTGCTTTATCCAACAGTCGCAGAAAAACCTCTCACTCTCATGCAAATGACAGTGCAGCCTATGTTGGCACTGTGGGTGGTCATGTCTTCGTTTTACCAGGGAGTCTTGGCCACTGCTTAATAGCCAAGGCCGTGTTACAACATTGCTTAGGCTTGATTTGTTGTGCCTTAAGTATTGCAATGGATTTGTAGACTTACCTAGATGTCAGTGACATCATATGGCTGACTGTTATCCCTGTTGAGCTGGAACTGAATTCTTGTCTCAAGCCCAGCCTCAGTTCATTGTGAAGCAGCACTGAAGTCCCTCAAAGCAGCAGAGGCTGGGAATGAGAAAGATTAGGTTTTCAAAAGCCACTTATGGGAAATTCAGATTTGTTTCTGATTAGTGACCAACATGATGCCACTCCAGCAGTGCTTGATTTTTTTCAGATAGTGCAGTAGCGGTGCTTTTGAAACTCAAGCTGAAATCATGGCTCAGATCCATGGTGTGTCACATAACGTATGCTCAGTTAAGCCGTGCAGAGTACACTTGGCTAGGTAGTATATCATTACTGCATGCCTGAGTTGCTTAAACATGCCTAGATAGCAATTTGAGTATTTTTAGGGATGATCCATTGTTGGTCTCTCATTTAACTATGCAGGTTTACAGTTTTTTAACAACACCTTACTTTTTTTAGCACCAAACAAAATGATGTTGAAGAGGCATGTTTGGTTTTTTGTTTGCCTTTTTTTTTTTTTTTTCTTCCCCTACCCTCAGGACAGTTCGAGTGTTTCAGGCTCTCAAAAACCAGGACAACGAAATGCCGGACTGTCAAATGATGAAACTTCACGCCTTTATGTGAAGAAAACGATTGTGGTTGGCAACGTTTCCAAGTTAGTATCCAGAGTTTGAAGGATGGTCCTTGATTTCAGGATTAAATGGAATAGGAGGGTAAAATTAGGAGACAAATAAAATTGCTAGGCTGTCACAATGTGAGGTATTGCCCTTGAATAATCACTGTACCAAGGCTGCCCTCCTTGAGTGCATGAGTTTTTTGTGGGAAGAACAGGTGTTTTAGTAGTTGTTTTTCATATATATATGCAGATTTTAAGATCTGTTTATCTCAAGGGGAGTCTTTTCAGCCTTTTCTGACAAGTTAGAAATCCCAAGTTTTTCCATGAAAATTTGGAAAAGCAAGTTGTCATAATGGCTTATTCAGTGTGTCCTTAGGGATGATGTGTTTTTTTAAACAAATATTAAAAAAAACCCAAACCAAAAACCCCAACACCAGAAGGAGGAAAATTGTGAGTCCAGCATAGTCTGAAGAAATTAATTTGTACAGTTCTTATTTATAATTTTTTTCCAAAAATATTTAAGACAGATGAATACACGTAACTTTTGAACTTTGAGGAAATCAGTGAAGAAAGGCATTAATTTTAGGAAATTATGGACGAGTCCAGGTTTTAACTCGCCACCCTTGCACTACTCAAGTCAGTCTTTCCCTCTTGCATAGAAAATAGCAAACATTTGCTGACAAGACTTACAGTGTTAGAATTGCATCTTGAAAATCTACGTAAGCCTGGACCCGGAACCAAGTATTGACTATGAAGTTTCTTAAAATTTTTTTAAGAAGAATTGTTATTTTTTGTATTTATGGTAGCAGAGTTGCTGATGTTACGTTCTGGTGTGGTTTTCCTTCCTCATATCAGAATAAGATGGGGAAAGGGATTTGGCAGTGGTAGAATGTTAAAATGAAGTCTTCCTAATTAAGAGCCAAATGTTTAAATGGACAAATTTTGTATGGCAGTTGTGCACTAAAATAGAGGAAATGTGTTAGAAGCATAGAGTAGATTGTGGGAGCTGTATCTGTTTCTGGATGAACTGTCAAGAGTAAGGAATAATGAGCAGAACTGTACAGGGGGCAAGGTTCACATAGGCATTTTACCATCCCCAATTTTTTTGTCTAATCTTTTCTGAAATACTTTTTGTGGTATCTATCTATTTGGGATTTTTATCTTGTGCTTGTTATTTAATTTCTTTGTCAGGTACATTCCCCCTGACAAGAGAGAAGAAAATGATCAGTCGACCCACAAATGGATGGTGTATGTCCGAGGCTCTCGGAGAGAACCCAGCATAAATCATTTTGTCAAGAAAGTTTGGTTCTTTCTCCATCCCAGTTACAAACCTAATGACCTGGTAGAAGTGAGGTAATAAGGAATTACTCCAGTCACTATTCCAGTCTTTATGCTTGCCAGACTTACAGTGCCAAGTTTCTAAGAAAGTTAGCAATTTATTTTCCTGGTTTAGTATTCCATGTCTGTCTTTAACCTCTGGCTTGGCTTGACTTACTGCAAAATAATATTAAAAATAAATTAGTTTTTATGTAGCAAAAGTGCCAAACGGTTTTGGTTTTTTTTAATTTCCTACTGAGAAAAAGCATTCAGTTGTTGAATTTCACGTTATTCATGCAAGTTTGTGCATCTTCTGCATGTGTTATGCCGTCTTCTGTGCAGGTTAGACTTCTATTGCTAAAAGAGGTGTTTTCTACCTCCCGTCCATTCCACTGTCGAAAAGAACAAGGAGTCTCAGCTGTTTTGCCCATAGTTTTAATGATACATGTTAATTTGGGCAAGAAATTTTATCCTTCTCCCAAATATTTCTCCAGTGTATTGAGATCAGTGGTGTTGGCTTCATGCTTGAAGGAATTTCCCATCAGTGTAATGGTGCTGGTGCTACAGAAGTGGGAGGTTTTGTGTTCTTTCCCTAACCTGTATTCAAAGCTGTGACCCTAACGAGATGAGCAGGTTTGGTTGTTTGTTGACTGCTGCAGGGAAATGTCCTGTCAGTCTTTCATTCTCATTCCTTTGGACAAGACAGTAGGAAGATGCTTTCAAACTTTGTGTCTTCCCAAAGAAATTATTCTCCATGGGATGTTCAGCTGCTTCCTTGAGGAGGGTGGGAAGACTGCCAAGGTACAGAATGGGAACTTAATTCTGGCAAAATTAAAATACTGAAAGACAACTCCAGAAAGACTTATCTGAGATGAGAAATGTTGGTATGGCTCAGTAATGTTTCTGAGAAGGCAACCCTGAGCATAACAAAAGCAAACTCCTTTGTATTTCTTGTCTAACATACTAAATTACACTTGACTGATGTCTTTTTCTTCTTTTCTCAGTTTCCAGTATCTGATGTCAGTGCTGTTTGACTTCTGTTTTAGTCCCATCTGGTTAATTGATTTCTTGTCTCACAGTCCCAGTCGTTGTAGTGGGCATACATGTTCTGGACTAAATACAGCCTTTAAACCTAGTTTGTTTCATTGCAAAACTACATTTGCGATTTACAATAACAAGCTGAAATACAAACAAAGTAAGGGTAAATACAAACAAAGTAAGGGTAAATGTTAGAGAAAAATATGGCCTTTTTTAGCTTGGAGAATGACAGTGGTTGAGTTAGCTTTTCCTTGTCCGTGTGTTTTCTTGTTGTTATATGAAGTGTGTGCCTTCTTGCTACTAGATAGGGAATAGCAGAGAGCAATTGCAAAATGCTGCATTGAAGACTTACCTTGCAGCTGTGTCCTAGCAGCTGATTTGGGGTTTTTTGAAACAAGTATTTTTCATTTGGCATTACACAGCCTTTTTTTTTTTTTTTTTTGAAGACACTTGTTTCCCATGTTCTGTCATCCAACAGTGTTTTACCATTTTCTTCCCTGTACCCTTGTGCAAAATAACAAGTCTGTTTTCAGCTGTCCAAAGCCATAAAATTCTCATTTCTATGATTGCATTCTCTCTGTGGTGAATAGCAGGCCTGAAGATAGCTTTAGTTGTCAGCTAGAAAAGCAGTCGTTGGCTTTCTGAAAAAGGTAGACGAAAGCTATACCACTTCTGCATCCAAAAAGTGAATCACCATTTGTTTCCAGAGAACCTCCGTTTCACCTGACCAGAAGAGGCTGGGGAGAATTTCCTGTGAGAGTCCAGATACACTTCAAGGATAGCCAGAACAAGAGGATCGATATCATACACAATTTGAAGGTATTTGAGCAAAATATTTGAGAGAAAGGCAATTAAATGAGCTCTCTTGCATAATCAAGAAGAGGCTCCACTTCTGTGTGTGCTTCTGCCTGCCTCTGTTGTGCATATGTCCTGCTGGCTATTTGCACATGAATAGTTGAGCTGGAGAATCAAAAAAGATCCAGGAAAGCCTCTTACCTTGGCTGGAACTGATTCTGCTCAGACCAGCAAAGCATCACCTGTTGTTTCAGTTTGAGGTTTTTTATCATGCTCTCTCTGGCTTTAACTTGACAGGGTGCTGCAGGGCTGTCTTTCTGTTGGTAAAGTGATTGCTATATCTGTTCTGTTCCTTCAGCACTTGCATGTGTCGGCTAGAGATTATCTTTGTTGTTAGAGTGGGCAGGGAGAGGCTGAGATTCCCTGTTCATTCCTTGTTCCTTTTGAAGGGAGCCTTCTTTTTCAACTCATTAACCTGTCCAATGACAGTCAATAGGATTTATAGTATGCAGCAGTCCTAGAAAACTAGGCCATTGGTCTTGTTTTCCTTCTAATTAGTAGTCCCTAGCATTAGTGGAATTAAGTCCTGAGCTAGTTTAGTTTCCTGTTTCCTTGAGCAGCAGGATTAGTTTTATTTAAACTCTGCCTGCATTAATGAATTTCATGCTAATTTAGATGCCTCATTGCAACCCCAAATATAGGCAGTAGAGAAGGTTAGAAACATTCCCTTGGAACTTAGGGACATTTAATGCAGATGATGAGTAGAATATATTTGGAGAGATATAACTTGAGGAGAAATTGGAAACAGTATAATGGATGTTATACAGCAAAGGAAGCCCAGCCTACAGAAGAGAACTGAGCCAGTCTGTGGCACACAAGAACTCAAATCAGCAAATCTTTGCTGTTCTCATACTGAGCCTGTGGCTGCTGTGAAGTGATACGAGTGAGCTGAACCCTCCTCTGTGGCTGGCAGCCTGTCTGCCCGAGCTCTGGGGCACTGCAAGCCTGTCAAACGCAGCTTCTCTATATAGGTATCTTAATAGATGCCTCTGGGATTTTCTGCCGCTCTATCTGCTGATACTCACTGTGAACAGTTATTTAATAAAAAATTATACTGTAAACATAGCCTTTATGCTGGTCACTTTAAATCTCTGAGTTTTTTGTCATTATTATTTCCTTATATTGACATCAGGAATAAAAAAGGGCACTCCTCGAAGATTCCTCTTAGACTGAAATAATATTTCCCCAACAACCTAATTTCTTCAAGTTTTTTTGCACCTTTCTGCTCAGTGTGGGCTTTGGGTCATGGTTGGCTTTTTTTAAAGAAGAGTGTACTTAACAGAGCACACAGATTTCTGACCCCATGGCCTCAAAAAATTAGATGTGCTGCTGCTCAACTTACATAGTTTCAACTCCTTTCAAACAAATTGTGTTGTAAATTCTAACTAATATATTGCTTTGCCCTGGTTAATTTAAATATATTGTATTGTTTTACCCAGTTGGACAGGACCTACACAGGCCTGCAGACACTTGGTGCAGAAACGGTGAGTCAGCGGGCCATGGGATGGATGTTGTACTTTGATTTGAAAAAGATATACAGGGCTAAGCACAGTCAGACCCATTTGATTTCACAATTTCTGTAATGTAGATTTTGCTCTCTTGTTAAAGGAAATCATTATGACACCTTGTCAGGATTCATGACAACAGTCATTTTTTCCCCTTCCTAATTCAGAGGAGACTGTTTCCAGCTCTTCTTTCATAAATAACTTAGCTTGTACTACAGTTTTAATTTTTGTTTCTCTGTGGAGCTTCTGATGTGCTGCAGATCTCACGCATAAAGAATTTAAGTTAAAGGGATCACCAAAGTATCCTGCTGAAATTTGGCAGTATATTAAGTACTTCTAAGTTTCTGTGTCTGTCAAGATTCATTATCTTCATGGAAAATGAACTCTTAAAAATTAAAATGAAATTAATTAATTAGTAACTCATAGTTTGCTATATCCCTAAACAGTTGGGGTTTTTTTTGTGTTGTTTTCCCCTTGTACTGTGAATGGAAATTTTTAAGGTGAAATTACATTACTTCAGCTTTTCAGTCTCTGGAGAAAACATTAATGTGAGATGTCTACTGTGATTAAAGAATACTTTTGAAGAGTAGATAGTGTGTTTCTCAAAGTCTTATCAAAAAAGGTAGAAGAGGCAAGCTGCAGTTTTGTGCCTGTCCCTAAGGGGGTATGCAGTCCTTCCCTTAGTGGAATGCTTGGAGCTGGGCTCTGTATTCCTTCCAGTATTCGCTATTCACATTTCCCCATGGACTGAGAGATGTGCTCTTTTACACTGGTTGTTAAATGTTGCAAGATTTTTGTCTTAGCTCAGGTGCTGCTGGACCTCTGGGAAGTGTCCCTGAAGTGAATGGAAGTGTTGTTATGCAGAGGTGGGGGGAGGAGAGGGAAAGGTTTCTAGACATCAAAATAAAAAGAAAGGGCATAGTTGTTTTCACTTTTTATATCTTTACCTGGCTACCAAATATTAATGTCGTCCTTTTTCCTGTTTCTGGAAGGTAGTGGATGTGGAGCTGCATAGGCATTCCCTTGGCGAGGAGTATCTCTTCTCCCAGTCTTCAGAGTCTGACCTTTCTGATGTTCCTACATCTTTACCACTGCCATTGGGTATCCCAGCACCAGTCAAAGCTTCTTCACCAATTAAACAGTTGCAGGACTCCAGCCCAGATGCTTCTGTGGACAAAGGTAGAGCAAATGGGTGTTGGAGAAATTTGAGTTCTTGGAACTTCAGCTCTTCTGGATACCTCATCTTAATTGTTCTTGTGCTTTAAAGGTTGCCAGTGCTACCTGCTCCTTGCTCACCCCAGCTGATCATTTCCTCAGTGTACTCTGAAATGTAATTCAGAAATTGTTACGGTTTATTTGGGTTTTGGGTTTGTGTTTCTTGGGGTTGTTTTTTTTGGTTTATAATGTTGAGTTTGTTGAGTGGGCTTTGTTTTGCTAAATGTAGTGAATATGGAGCTTTATGCAGCAGATGTAGTTGGAAAAAAGGTTGTTGAATAGCACTTGGTTTTGTTCTTGACAGACTGTTTTCAGAGGGTTTTTTAGGTTTCTGAATGTATTAGGGACTGTGTATATATAAAAGGAATTGGCCTAGTGGTGTGTTCAGTTATTTACATTGGTGCCTAACACAAGTTGACTGGGAGGGCGGAACAAAA
Organism: Elanus axillaris; assembly: GCA_026212715.1. Classification (NCBI taxonomy): domain Eukaryota; kingdom Metazoa; phylum Chordata; class Aves; order Accipitriformes; family Accipitridae; genus Elanus; species Elanus axillaris. The sequence goes on from JANZLQ010000089.1 coordinate 17,999,830, forward strand.
ATGACTACCTAACTGTGGTGTTGAAAATAGAGAGTGAAAAAGATGTAGTGTATGTTTGTCTGAGGGATGGCATCTGTGCATGTCATGGACTCATTCTCACCTTCCCCTGTAAGATCAGGAAATGCAGTGCCTGTTGCAATGTGCAGTTGATGTCTTAGATCATTTGAATTGCCTGAAGCAAGCTGGTGCTGGCCTCTTGTGCACTCTCTTAGACTTTTTAGTTTGCATGAAGTAGGAAAAACTGTGCCTCTGTTAGCATTTAGCTTTATTTTCTGAAACATATGGCGTCAAGGCTTATGTGACAGACTGGGCTGAGAAACAAGGGTGTCTTTTATGGCTTGCAGGTTTTAGTGTGAGAAACTTGCTGGAAACAGTAACTTTGTATTTCAAAATATGGTCACATGCAACATGGCCTTTCTTGATTTATCCTGACACTCCTGTGTTCAAGGAATGGCTTTAAGCTGGTGTCTTGCATGGTGTGCTTTCTGGTAGGTGCTGTGATGCCACTGGTGGTGTTCTGGCTCAGTGAGAACAATGTCCACTGTTTAAATGCAGTGTTTTCTTTTGGCCAAAAAAGGAGAAACACAACCAAATTTTAAATGCTCGGGCTTTTTATTCAAACAGGAAGATGCACAGCACCTTTAGGTGAGCAGTGCTACAGCCAACAGGAAGGAAGTAAACCTGCCTCTTTCTTACACTGACAGGCATTGGCTTCTCTTATCAGCTTCAGGTTAATTGATCCTTTGACATCAGATAAGGTGGATTCCTTAACCCAGGTCCAAAGGCAGTAGGTGGTCTCCCTGTGCTTTTACTCCAAAAAATGCAATGGGAGATTCTCAGTGAAGGAGATGCAGCCTTAGTCCTATGGAGCACTAACCAAGGACAATTGAAACTACCAGCAGCTTTTGGTCAATGGAAGGGTTGTTCCAAGAAAATTTGGGAGAAGTGGCTAATCACCTGCCACAGCTGAACAGGCTGTGTGTGGTAGCATTTTATTCTTCTGTTCAGAGACAAATCCAACAGGCTTGCACAGAAGGAACCCCCTACCTTTTTGCTGTTCAGGGCTGCCCACCAGTTGCTTTTCCTTCCTTCATTCGAGAGTGTGTTTGTCATACCTAAGTTTTGTTTGTGTAGAGAAGCACAGTAAGGAATTAGATGTCTCAGCCTAAGAACTATTTCTCTTCTTTTCCCTGTTTTAATCAGGATTCCCTGGGAATGCTGAAACCGAAAGACATGCCACGTTTTATTCCCTGCCATCTTCGATAGAACGGACTCCCACAAAATTAGCCACACAGAAAGTTGCCTTTGGCTCTCATGGAAATTCAGCCTTTCAACCCATTGCAGCTAGCTGTAAAATAGTGCCTCAAGGTCAGAGTCCAAGCCCTGCAGAGTCACCAGGAAAATCCTTCCAGCCTATCACCATGAGTTGCAAGATTGTATCAGGTGAATGTTAGTTTGCTTATCCCAGTGCTTCACCCTGGAAAACAAGAGAGTGAACCAGTTGGACTTGTTTTGTGCCCTTCCCCTGATTTCCTGCCAATCTTTAAATATCAGGCAGTAGGAAACTCTAGAATAAGGAGCTAAACACACTTCTTAATGTTCAAGGAAGAAAAAATACAAGTGTGAAATGCTTCACATAAGATCAAAAGCAGGATGAGAGAGGTTCTCTCCCTGTTCTTGAATGCATTTAAGTATGAAAAAGATAGTATTTAACTGGATTGTTACCCACAGAAAGGCTCAGGCAAGGACATGTCTTCCATGTGGGTTATTTGTATGTGGGATGAAGCCATTCTTCTCCCTCCTACTTTCAGACAACTGGGATGGTTTGAGAAGAAATTTTTTTTCTGATTATTGGGCAAACAATTCTTATTCAACCTTGTAGACTCAATGGTCCGTCTTGTACTTGCGATATCTCTTCAGATGGAACAGCTTTGGTCTTCCTCTTCCAAAACTCCACCCTCTGTTGGATTAAATTGTCAGCTGACTGCAGTGAGCAATGTGATACTCTTTTGATAGCTTCTGAACCAAACATGATCAAGGTGCTGTTTACTCATTTCACTTTTAGTCCCTTCCCTGCCTGAGCATAGTGCCATCCAGTGGATGATGTTTACATCAGAAAGTTTTAATGTGCAGCTCACCATGTCACATGTTGTGAAGCTGAAAGACGACCTGTTACATCCCTTCATTTTCTGGTGTTCAGGGTAGAGAGGATGAAGCACCAGCTATCAGTATGTGTGATTTCTGCTGATCTGCTCCCAGATAATTTTCCTCAAGTTTGTCTGGTTTGTTGGGTTTTTTTTATTAAATTTCAATATTGTTCCTTGACATCTTAAAACTGTACTCAGGCTGATTTACATTTGAACCTATGCCAAGTGCTTTCTTCTGTCTTAATATGCTCTTCTCTTGATCTTCTTTTCCCAAGGCTTCCCAGAAGGCAAGAATTCCAGGGGCCATCCTATCTTTCTTAAAATCCTTGGACTATTCTCTGTTGATCTTTGCTATTTAAATGTTTCCCTGCTAAATATTTTTCCAAGGTTCTGCTGTCTGCTGAGAAGTGTCACCCTTGAAACATTTCAAAATCAGTTTATAAGACATGGGGATTTTACTTGATGAGCATTTGTTCTATTTTAATTGTCAATCACTGCCAAGAAAGCAGATTAACAGGCAGATGAAGCTTAGTGTGCTTGCTACTGTCTCTTTTCTCTGATCACTTCCTTGCCTGTCCTTTACTCTGCATTTCTTGTTTACCCCCTCATGAAGCCTTTTTCTTTTGTAGTTTTTTCTCTGTCCTGGTCCTGTTAGCTAGAAGTTGCACATTTTACAGTTTGCTTTCAAGGGCTTCTGCTGTAGTGAGAGCAGTGAAGAGACAAGAGCGTCCATGCCTGTCTGATGGCTGCTGTATCACACAGCTTTTTTTTTGTGAACTGCTTGGTTCTTGATTCTGAATGCCCATACTGTGGGCTCCACAAGGGAAAGAGAGCACCTATCAAAGAGCTTGGCTGTCTTTCTTCATCTCCTTGGGTGGACTGGTATTGGCAGTGAGAATTATGTAGGGTAACATCCCTCAGGATTCAGGGGTGAACCAGATAGCTTCTCAAGGTCCCTTTGAACCCTGCTTGTCCTGGTAGGCAGAGAATATCCAGGCTAGGTATGAGCCATAGTGCTTTATGTGCCTTTTCCTTTCCTTCCCTTCTGTCTCCTCTTTCCTTCTCCAAGTCCTGTGATCTCACTCAGGCTGGGAAATGCATCCTTAAAATATGTTCCTTCTTAACCCATTTTAAAAAGTACTACTACTGCTGTATTTTTATGTTCTTACAAAATTTACAAGATAGAAGCATTGGACTTTTTTTCTTAAGGTTCTCCAATATCGACCCCTAGTCCATCTCCGCTACCTCGTACCCCAACCTCCACTCCGGTGCACATGAAGCAAGGCTCTGCTAGTTCAGTCATTAATAATCCGTATATTATTGTGGACAAGCCTGGACAGATGGTTGGAGCAGCAGCCACAAGCACAGGTGTGTAGTGTGATCACAGAAGGCAGTGACTTAGTCTTATACATTCAAATTTATCCTCCCTTCAGAATGATTAGTATAATAACAACAGTATTTCAGCTTGTGAAGATGGAAAAGTACTCGGCAAAGAAAGAGGAGGTATTGTTGGTTTGCACAACTGGCCTGTATAACATTGTTAAAGTCTGAGATCCCTTAACCTAACTTCCCTCAGGAAACGGCACATAGTATAAGGCCAAACTGAATTCACAGATAAGTCTTCAAAGAGAGCCTGTTCTCTGCAGTCAAAAAGGGAAGGGGAGAAAGTAATGTAGACTGTGGTGCACAGAGATTTAGACAGAACCAGTGCACAGGTGGTTGGGTGAGAACTGTATTGTGGATGTGGGCAAAAAGCAATGGAGAGCTTGCAGTGACTTGCAGGTCAGTCTTAGGTCCCAGGGAATGGTGCTCTAGATGTGTTGTAATGTGTAGGCCCAGGTTACCTACCAGGTTACTCAGCTGTGTTGGGTTTTGTTATTGCTCTCAACTTCTAGCTGGTCCAATTCCAGCCAGTTTGGATTCCTCTAATTGGATTCCCTCAGTGCTTCAGTGGTGACATAAGCCTCTGGTCTGGGAGGAGGGCTGAATTTCAGGAGACTGGTGATGGGTATGGGAGTTAGTTGGTAATCTTTGTGTCTGGGCTGGAGGAAAGGTCACTCAAAAGTAATTTATTTGTTGTGATTTGTGGCCAAGAACCACTGTCTATTTAAAAACACACTTGTTCATTATGTGTGTGCTTGCCAGCATCTCAGAAGGATGCTCAGAGCCATGTGGTGAACTGCAGCATCCATGTAACACACAAACCATTTGCTGGGTGTTGTTGTAAAGTGCAAAAATTAGTCTCTTAATAATGGTTCCTCCTTTTATCTGAGGGAACAGTTCATTTTAACTTTATCACAGAGGGAAATGGTAGGGGGAACATAGTTACAGCTGAATTTTTTGAAGTATGTTTTGGGGCTTTCTTGGTAACACTGAAGCTTTTCACCAATAAGATTGTTCGGGTTTTTTGTTTGGTTGGGGGTTTTCTGCCTTTTTTCTCTTCTGTTTCTTCCTTACCTCCAGCCTGACTGTCTACTCTGCATACATGGTTTATCATGGTTTGGGTAACTTTGTGTTCTCCTAGTAGAGATTTGTACATGGAGAATATGATCTGTAGATGCATCAGATGGTTTGGACATACCAGTCTTAATGCCATTAAAGGTGCAGTTTCCTACCACATTAGTGTGATCTAAGTACACACTGGCCTGGAAGAAACTGCCTGCTGCCTCTCCATCCCCTGCATTTCTGCCACTTCTCCCGTATCCTGCACAAGTCAAATCAGATCAGTGGCAGAGCAGAAAATTAATACCCTCCTCTCCCCAAATTGAGCTTTGTTGTGAGATATAGCCTCGTCACCAGACCCTGTGTGAGGGACCAAAAGGGAATGTGGAACTGGCTTTTTGGCAACAGTTGCCAGGCTGGATTGAGCGTAATGTGATACTACAGATAAAGTCCCGGGGATGTTTTTGATAAGACTGCAGATATTTAAAAAGAAGGGTGAGACCTTTATGCTCTGTGAAAGCCAGCTTTCCCAAACCTCATTATTTCAAGAAATGGCTGCTCATTTACTTTTGAATTCAAGTGCAGATTGTAGTACAACTTTATGAGAGACTGTTGTGGTGTTTTCATGCATGTAATCCATAGCTTTGGCATCTCTTGAACAAACAAAACTAACAAACCAACCCAACAGCAGTAACAGATCTGCTGCTGAGCAACAAAGTGTTCTGTACACACTCTGATAATGCAGGGTAAGTTTACCACTGAACTCCCATCCATCTCAGGGGTTTAGGAGAGTGCTGTGGCACATGTATATCTGTATGTCAGTTTTGCAAGAGCAGTCTTCTGCAGACAGAGGACCCTGTCTTCATTCCATATGTCTGTTTCTTCCTTTACCTTACTCGCTGTGTCTCTGCCTCTTGTTACTCCTCACTTTGTCCCTTGCTTTTCTGGCCTTACTTTTCCTTCCCACTCCAGCCTTCTCCAAGCCTTCCCCCATGCCAGTGTCTGAGGCTAGTGTAGGTTCAGAGGGCTTCTGGGCAGTGGAGGATGTTACATCTGCAGCAGCAAGTTCAGCTAGCTCATTTACTGTCCTAATTTCATGTATTTGTGCCTGTAGCTAATACCCTCGGCCACCCAGGAAGGTGCCTGTCCATTTGCTTGCAGCAAATGGAGCCCTGGATGGAGAGTACCTTCTCTGGGGTGTGGATTCTGCAGGTGAAAATAACAGTCAAAATGAAATGACATGGTTCATGTTAGAAAAGGTTTCATGTGTTCAGTGGCACTACTCCCTGGCCCTCACCCAACATCTACTTTATTTCCTGATACACAGGGAGCCCAACCAGTAAACTGACGAGTGTTTGTCAGGCCTCTCATGGAACTGGATCTCCTGTATCAAAGGCCCATGGGAGCAGTTTTGTCACCTCAGCTGTCAAGGTAATGTTCTCATTAGGTGCATACTTTCTATTTAAAACCCAGCTTCTTATTAAATAGGGATTTTAGTATTATAAATTCTGCATTTTAAGCAAGTTCTTTTGGTTGTCATTTCATAGGAAGGTTTACTGTGTCTTAACAGATGGAGCCATATGAGAACATGGTGGTTATACAACATGATGGTGTCACTTCATGCAGCTCTAATTAGACTTGCCTATACCTCTGTTAAAGGCACTGCTCTTTTGCTTTTCTAAAGGAAATCCAGGAGGGCATAGCTCTCAAAATATCCTGTCTTTCAAAAAAAGCTCTTCTATAGCTGACTTTGATCTTCTTCACTTTGTTATTGACAGTATGTGATTAAACCAGAGGTGCCTACTTCAAAACCTTCACTGTTCATTATTTTTGTACAGCAGCTGCTGCTAGCAGCCTAATAGTTCATTTAGTGGTTTTACATCTGCTTGCATTTAGAAAAATAATTGTGTAAACAGTGAAGTAACTAAATGTGTAAACAAACAGTGGTAAATAGGGTTCATGCTTCTGATCTGCAAAGCCCAAAAGGTACACAGCTGAATTGTCTCACATAACATCTCTCCCACATATTGTGCTAGGAAGGATATTTCTGGCAGGGAAGTGGCATCAGTGAGGCTCTTTCTGAAAGCAGCTGGTGGGTGTGCTGCTGAAAACAGGAGCGTTTCCCGTCTCCAAGTTGCAAGAATATTAATGCAGGATATGGTGGGGGGAAGGCTTGCCAGTCAGCCTGCAGAGAGGAAATCACTTTACATTTGGACCTGAAATGCTTCCTATGTCTGTTAGGCAAAAAGTGTTCAAGATTGCTGTCTGAAGCAATTAGTTTGGAGTATCATTTTAAGTGTCAGGTGTGCAGCTTTTAAGAGCCTGTCTGCTCAGATGGATTTCACTTAACTATGTTGAAAACCATTCATTAGTCTTAATTTTTTGCTGATTTGAGACAGTTCTTTCTGAAAGGTTTTTAATGAGTCAGAGTAGGCACATGTAAATAATAAGAGTTGAATTCTGTATTTCCAGGGCAAAGTTAAAAACCAAAGATATTTAAAAAAAAATAATCATAGCTCTGTAAACAGAAATGTATTTTGATTTATGTTTTCTGGTTGGTGGAGAAGCTGTAATTTTACGGTTTCTTTAAAGAGGCGGGTGTGTCATAGTTCAGTGTGATGTTACAGATTGTTTAACTCACCATTTCTCATCTCTTCACTATGTGCTAGTTTTCCGTGGTTTTTTTTTAATGACTTACGGCTCTGTTTCTTCAGCCACTTTAAAATGACTGATATGCAGGCTGCTGTTGAGAGGACTGCTTTTGCCTCTAGCCTTGTCTTCACATCTCCCCCTGTTTGTTACCAGTTGTGCAGTGATGTGTTGAACCAGAACGGACAACCAATCTGGTTGAAAACTAATCTGTTTTCAGCCATATGTGTCAGTATAAGGAAGATGGCAGGAGTATTAGGTTAGAGTCTAAGGGCTTGCTTTCTGGTCATGATCCAACCCAAGGATGGGCCAAGTGATTGTGAAACCATGGCCTTGGAGTTCATGTTGATCGTAAAAGAGTACAATTATTTTACTTAAACAAAACTGAACCGTAACAAACTTCCTCAAATGCATTTGACTTCTCTACCAGCCTCAGATCCAGAAATGCCAGGTGTGTGATTTTGCAGGTGTGGAAATGTTTTTTACTCCACTTAGTTACATAGCCTCACTCTTTCTGCCAAATGCTGAGTTCTGCCTGGAAAGACTGTGTGCCATCACATCTTTATAGTTACAGGAGAGCAAAAATTCATCTGGGGGAATTGTGCTTGTAGACTCAAAATGGAATGTTTTTTTCCACTCCGTAACTTGTTTCTTCTTAGATTGTCTTCTGTCTCTGAGATTTTGTATAGAATCACAGAATGGTTGAGATTGACAAGGACCTCTGGAGATCATCCAGTCCAATTCCTCTGCTGAAAGCAAGGTCAAATAGAGCAAGTTGCTGAGGAGTGTGTCCAGTTGGGGTTTGAGCATCTCCAAGACTGGAGAGATGCCCAGCCTCTCTGGGCAACCTGTTCCAGTGTTTGATCACAATTAAATTAAAAAATTAAAAAAAAAAACCCTGTTTCTATAATTAAACAGAATTTCCTGTGTTTCAGTTTTTCAATTTGTGCCCATTGACTCTTGTCCTTTTTTTGGATACTATTATTGTCTGCCTTGATCTTTACACCTTCTCATTAGGTATTTATACTTATTAATAAAATCCCCCCTCAGCCTACTTGAATTTTACAGTTCTGAAATGCTTTCTAAAAAAACTGGTTGGGAAACATGAATCAATTTCTTTCACTTGTGTATGATATGGTAAGAAACAGTTACTGCTGTTGAAGATGTAACTTTCCAAATAAAATTTGCTTTTTAGGGTGTATTAAGTGTATTATACTCCTTTTACTTCCATGTTGACCGATACTGGAAATGTCTTAATTGTATACATAATTTGGCCTGCCCAGAAGGTCTATGCTACCCTTTATTAGCAGTGAATTGTTTTGTTTTATCGTATTGGACATTTCACTGATATTTGCACCGTGTCTTCCTATTCGCAGCAGGAGGATTCACTGTTTGCCACCATGCCACCCCTTTGTCCTATTGGAAGTCATTCCAAGGTCCAAAGCCCCAAATCAGTCACTGGAGGACTTGGAGCTTTTACAAAGGTATTGCTCTTGGCTCCTGTGCTGGGACAGGGAGTCCAATAGTGCCATTTCATGCTGACTTGTGCCACAAACCATGTAACTTCCAGTGCCTGTAAAACTGTTACTGCAACTAATGTGTCCTGCTGCCAAGGGCAGCCTAGCACCTCTCAAAAATGTATCTTGTTTTCTTTTCTTTCCATGTGGCTCTGCTGTACATGTAATCTTTCTTTTTATCTCCTCTTTCATCGTTTCTTGTTTTGCTTTGAATCACTGTTGTGTTGAGGCTGGTATTTTAAAAGCTATTTTTAATGGGATACAGTGAAAGTAAACTGTAGTAGATCTGTCAGGAGCGTCTTAAAAAATGATACAGTGTTTCTGAATCTCAGATGTTGCCACTTCTGAGTACATTTCCTTCAATGTTACCATCTGGAATTTAAAGTTGTTTCTGGCAATATTAGGTGGTCCAAGTGAAAGGTGGAAGAATGCTTCCTACCATTTACAGTACCTACAGCATCTAACACACAAAAACCCCCAACCTTTCTTGAGTCGCTGCTCTTGGGGATTAGAATTAATGCCTGTACCAGAGAAACATATAACATATATGCAAGAGAATAATGTCAGCTATAATAATTTATGATATCTATAGCTATATATTGGGTGTAATTTTGCAGGATAGAAAAAAAAAAAAAGATGTTTAGAACGTGTTCTGATCAGGAAGGTGCTTAGAAATTTGAAGTGTTAAAGTGTTGTCGCTCCATGCTGAGATGCAGGGCCTGAACGAATCAGATCTGGCCAAGTCCATTGTTAGTATGACTAGTAGTTGTAATATTACTAGCAATTTCTGTGATTCTCTAATTTCTGTGAGGCCCTCTGAAATCTGGAATGCTTTGTAAATACAGACACCCATACACACGCTTGTGTGTTGGGAGTAGCCCTCATCTTGGAGCTGAGTTAGAGAGTCCACCTGGTGGTAAGAATCACATCTGAGTTTACTGACTTTCCTGCCCTTTGCTGCAGACAGGCTGGTCCAGAAATGTTCCCCAGTGATTTAAGGTGTTTGCTTTTCTTACTATTATTTCATCCTATTCAAAAGGTGATAATAAAGCAGGAGCCGGGAGAGCTGCCCCAGCAACCCCAACTACCAGTGACAGGGACAACCACGCAGACCTCTGTGCAGCAATATGTCACTGTAAAAGGGAGCCACATGTTAGCCTTGTCACCGCAGAAGCCAGTCGTGAGCACAGGCGAGGGAACAGTGCAGTCTAAGGTATGAGGCACTTGGGCATCTTTGGTGTGGTGTAAGCTGTCTGACTTGTGGTTTTATTGCAACACTTCATGTTTCCCTCAGGGGTGTAAGGTTGCTTCTGTCTCAGACCCAGGCAGCAGCACCATGGTTTGCTGTTTTCCCCATGTGCACAGAGTGGCTCATGTCATGCTTCACTGTAGTCCTTGAGAAGGGAGCAGGATGAGCAGGCACTATTGCATTTCTTTGTGTACAGGGAACATGTCCCAGTTCTGTCTAACCATTGCACGGTGGGGTGGGAGTGGTTTTGAACTGGAGCCTGTCAACCTGGAAGTTGCTTGCCATCGTCAGCTCTTGCTGAAACTCATCCAGGTCTTTCTGTAGGAGGAGACAAATTCTTTCCTTGGACTGCAGGCCTGCAACAAAAAAGAACAGGACAAATAGGAAGTGGGGTGGAGGCTGAGCCAGAACTAGCATTAGGTGGAAGCAGTCCTACTTGAGTGGCAGGTCAGGTGTTTAATTTAGAAGTCTGTGCCAATGCAGTGTTGCTATCGCAGGAGTGACGCAGCTTCTGAGAAGGCACAGTAACGGTGCAATGACAAGATGACAGATGTATCAGAAATTATCTCCATTCTTGCTGTTTCCATTGTGGATAGAGTCAAATCATGTGCCAAGCACAAGAGACTACATACGGAGCTTTCACTTTTGCATAAGTAAATATATATATTTACATTTGCAACGGTTCATTGTCTTTTTTATTGCCTTATTTACCTGTTTGAGCAGGTATGCAAACCCGTGTTTCTCTGCAGTTATTGTCAACACATAAAATTGAAGCACTTTGTGGATTCTGCTTTGAGGACATAGTTTTCCCAAGCAGTCTGTTCACATGAATGTGTTGAAACTAAATTTCTGGATCTCTGTACTTTGCCAAGGCAAGCTTTATCTTCAGCTGGAATTAAGCCGTTGCTTATATATTGGAAAAAAATGGAAGTGCCCTGTAATTTGAATGTACTTAATCTTTTGTGGGTGTTCTGAAATCCCGGTTGTGTTTAACAGTTTATCTTTTTACTTGGGATTGGCTTCTTGCCAGTTTAATTTTGTTTCTGAATGAATAGCTTGTATACGTGACTAGACATGTATAAAGTGTCCTGAAATGTCTGGAGATGGAGGTAGCACACCAGCTAGAATTCACAATTGCTTTTGCCAGCAGCACATCATCCAATACTTATTTGTTGCAGGTCGTTGGCGTTCCAGTTGGTTCTGCTTTACAGTCGACAGTGAAACAAGCAGTGGCTATAAGTGGTGGCCAGATACTTGTGGCAAAATCTAGCTCTTCTGTAGCAAAGGCTGTTGGGCCGAAGCAGGTTGTGACTCAAGGCGTAGCCAAAGCCATCGTGAGTGGAGGTGGAGGGACAATTGTTGCTCAGCCTGTGCAGACTATAACAAAGGCACAAGTTTCTTCCACAGGTGCTCAGAAAAGTACATCTCAAGGCTCAGGTAGAGTAATTTTACACCTTGTTAATAGCTTATGATGGGTAGACTTAGAGGCTTTTCTTCAACTGAAAAATAACGATGTGTGATTGAAAAACTTGAAAATGAGTAGAGAGGTCTGTAGGGAAATTCAGGCTGACTGAGATTAGCAATAAAGAAAATGTTAACTCATCATCTGTAAGGGGGAATAGGTAGCACAAGTATTTTAAAATACTGTTCTGTGAGTGGGGATCAGACAGATATTCTGGGGAATGTGCTGGAGACCTGACAGGCTTTACTGGAGCCAGGTCTCACATTTCTTCCCAGCATTGAAGTCCTTAGATGGTCAGAGGACTCCACATAAATACAACCAACAAGAGCCAAACTGTCCTTACTTCATCTTCGCATCTTCCCCAGTGCTTACAGTTACAGGAGTATGGGCAGAAGCACCCTGCCTGCTTCTGCAGGCAGTTAGCTTTAGCTTAGCATCTTAGCTCAGGCGCTGGACTGTTTGAAAGGTGTTGTCTGGCCTCTGGGCTGGAGTAAGTCTGTAGACCCCATGGCTGTGTTGCTTTGGCCTGCAGCCATAAGTGATACTGCATGCAGAGATGTTTTTTTCAGACTTGTTCAAAAAAGTGTCTGTCCATCACTGGTGGAGTTAAATCTGCGGTTAGGCTGGCTAAGTATGGATTACCAAAGGCTAGCTGCATGTCACTCCTAGTACTTTCATCCTGTGCAGATTTCAATGCATACTACTTTCTGCAAGCAGTAGTTTTATTTCTTTTTATTCTTCCTTTCTAGTGATGGCTACACTGCAGTTACCAGCCACCAACCTGGCAAACTTGGCAAACTTACCACCAGGCACCAAACTGTACCTCACCACTAACAGCAAGAATCCTTCTGGGAAAGGAAAACTGCTTCTGATACCCCAAGGAGCCATACTGCGAGCCACAAATAATGCTAGTTAGTCTTGCAGGGAAATCTAATGAGTTAAATAATGTAATCACTGCATAATTAATAAGTTTGGCATCTTTGCTATAAAGCATCCTGGTACTGTGAAAGTCAGTAATGGGGTGGGGTTTCTCTGTTTACAGCACAGTATGTGGTGCTTTTTAAGACTGAGATCTTACAAGTGTCTTCTGTTTTAGATGAAACTGCTTTTCATGTGGTGCTCTCAATGTCTTTCTGTGCTGAAAGCAGACAGTGTAATTTTCCTCAAAATTCAGTGAAGAGTTGCCTTTAACTCTTCCTTGTGATCTGTAGGAAGAGACAACTGCATTTTCGTGATGTAGAACTGAGATAGGTTTGAATGAGTTGTGAAAGCTATTAATAAATAATGGAGTGGCACCCTGGAGAAACTAGAAACATAGGAAACTAACTTTGAAAAGGACAAGATACTGCATCTGGAATGAGGGAAAGAAATTCTTATGAATATTGATATAAGGTTTGGCCCCAGGCTGTTGAGTCCAGTAGAAACAGTTTTTTGTTAATGGGCTTAAGTGAGTCAACCTTACTGTGAAATATGTGGAGAATAACATTGCTAAAACAGTTACAATGGGCAATACTTAGTTTATAGTGTGCTCTTGCTGTAGGGAAAGAATACTGCAGGTTTTGGACTGTAAATGAAAAGTTTTGTTGTGAGCCTTCTCCAGAATGCTCCTTTTGATGCTGGGGTTTGGGATGGGAGGTGGATTGGGTGTAAACTTTTTGCTCCCAGTTCTGATACTGGCAGTGAGAAAGAGGTATTATTCAGTTTTATATATAAGGCTGTAAATAGTAGCAATGTAGCAATAGAGTACATGTCACTGAAGAAGTAAATACTCTTGCTGAAGGTATTTTTTGGGCTGTAGAACTTGTGATGGGAGCCCCATTGCTTGAGATTTAGAGAGGCAGCTGGAGCAGTCCAACTTGGACATGGAAATAATCTTACAGGTGTCAAGGAAGAGCAAATACTTCTGATTTTTGACAGAACCATAAATATTTTATTTTTACCCTTGTTTCTTAATGAAAGACTGCAAAAAAGTCAGTGTTCAGGCTGTTCCTTCTGGAGGCACAGCAATATTGAAGTGTCACTGCAAATTACCACTGCTTGGTATCTATGATCTAATACTCAACAAAATGGCATTGAAACACCCAACAAAAGTAAAATTAAGTCATCAGTGGGATTCACAGTGTTTCTAGAGCTCTTGCTGCAGATTCATAACCTGCAAAAGACCAATCAAAAGGCTGTTCATCTGTTGGATAGCATTTTCTTTTGATAGAAAATTCAAACCAGCCTGAAGTGAGTTTGCTTGCCCACGGGTCCTCCTTGTTTCCCCCATAGCTCCTTTCATTTTGGCATTTGCTGAGGTATAAGGGAGCACAGCAGCACATCTGAACTGTGCTGTACTTGGTAATAATGTTACTCAGCTGCAAAATGTGGCAGCAAATGTCTTGCAAAGTGTTTTCAATTACTTATATATACAGGCATGCTTTAGTAGTTGACAATACCTAGTTACCAAAGGGTCAAGCCTTTCTTCTGCTTACAGGTCTCCAATCTGGTTCTTCTACGAGTAGTGGAGGAGGAGGAGGAGGAACCCAAAGCACAAGCAGTAACTTGTCACAACACCTCACCTATACATCCTACATCCTGAAGCAGACACCCCAGGTCAGTGGCATAAGCATCTCAGTTGAAGCAGATTGATGTTTCATTTCAAGCTGCAGTGGTACTAGGTGGATGTCCTGTGATTCTGTAGTACATGAAACATTCTTGGGACTATGGGATCTAGATCCTTGGCAACAACCTTGCATCTCTTCCCTCTGCCAGGACCCTGCTTTACCATTTGCTGTTGCTACTGGCACATCTCTGCCCCTCACCTCCCCTTGCAGGGTTGTACCCTCAATGGCTCTTTGCAGGCTGAGAAAGCAGCACTGAGTAAGGCCAGGGTAAGCAGTGGGTGGTGAAGAGACAGAGTGTGCGATAAGAGTGCCTGGTGGCAGTGCCACAAGGGTCTTCAACATAAGAGAGGTTATATGACAGAGATGGTGCTGGAAGAGCTATCGTACACAGCAGGATATGTAAGAGTTGGAGGAAAGCATGAGATACAGGAGAATAAAGGAGAGTTACTGGAGTGAAACAGCAAGGCTGAGTAAGAAAGAAAAATGAGGAAACAGAAGATTGTGTGAAGGGATCTATGTGTGACAGTGGGTGAATGAAGCCTCTGAAGGGTAGCAACTAAATACTGATGTGAAGCAGGATGAGTGGCATGGTCTCAGGTGGTAGGTTATTAGAGTACACACCTCTAGTTGTCACTGTGATTTCTGTATGCTGAGCTCTGAATATATAGCCTTTGTGGGGGACTAAATGCATTTTGAAGTGAGAAGGTGACAGTGTCTCGATTTCTCTTCTTTTTTTGCCTAGCCCAGCAGTAGCCTCTCTGATCTTGCATGCATGCTAAGCAGCATTTGTCACAACGACTAAACCTGAAGAGCATAAAGTGTGTTAAATTGTAGTAGATGCCTCTGACGAGACAGGAAACTGATTGTGGCTTTTTCACCCCTTCCCTTGCATCAGAAAATGTTTTTCTGCACTGAGAAGGCTGTGTCCAGCCTTTAGTACAGAAGTATTCACTGTAATTAGCAGTGCCATGTTTTAGAAGATTAAATACAGGCTTTTATCCTGTATTGACACTCCTAGATTTATTTTGACTCTTAATTGTGTTTCAAAGTGCTGACCTCCCTAACTTATTTCTGGAGCAGGGCACCTTTCTGGTCGGCCAGCCTTCTCCTCAGAGTTCTGGGAAGCAGCTGACTCCAGCTTCAGTTGTTCAGGGCAGCGTAGGAGTTGGAACATCTTCCACGCAAGGACAAGCACTAAAAGTGATAACTGGACAGAAAACAGCTCTATTTACACAGGTAACATGCAAATGATGCATTTATCTCTTACTAGTTAGCTTTTTGTCATATAAAGTATAGGAACCACATGTTGTGAGAGCTTTTCCTTTTGTAGTTGTTTGGTTTGGGGGTTTTTTTGTACAATTATGATGCTGCCTGTACTACGATGAGGAAAGCACATGAAGGCCTGCTTTCATATGCAGATATTGGACCACAGTTTTCCAGTTTTATTTTTGTTCTCAGAGTTGATTGTGTGTAAGCTTGGGTTGCTAGTTTGTAAATGTGCTCTGGGATTTCATAGAATGGTTTGGGTTGGAAGGGACCTTAAAGATTGTCTAGTTCCAACCCCCCTGCTATGGGCAGGGACACCTTCCACTAGAAGGTGAAATGGAATTAGAGAAGTGAATACAGTCCAGTGCAAAATGTGCTTAAATATTTGAACCTTAAAAATGGGTCACCTGCTAAAACTCTTAAAAAATATTTCATTTGGATATCCCTCAAAGGTTCTTCTTTTAAAAACTACCAATTGGTCCTATGAAATTCAAACTCCCCAAGAATACTCTTAATTGGTCATCCAAAATTCAAGATCGGTAGGCATATTTTTGCACAGTCTACAGTTTGATAAAATTGATAATGTTTTTCAGTAATACAAAAATTGTCTTGTTTTGTTGTTGTTGTTTTGTTTGTTGGGTTTTTTAAGTAATTTTTTAAAAATCCAAACAAATACACCTTTTCCTTATGCTGATTTCAAAGGCTGCACCCAGTGGACAGACATCGCTAGTGAAAATATCAGATGGGTCTATAAAATCAGTGCCTGCCTCATCCCAGCTCTCCAAACCTGGCACCACTGTGCTGAGAGTATCAGGAGGTGTTATCACCACAGCTGCTGCTCCTGCCGTGGCCCTTCCAACAAATGGGGTGGCCCAGGTGAGAAACATTGCCAATATTTTGTAATGTAACATTTGCACTCTAGCATGTGTGTCCATCCCCAGAAAAGAATTTCACTGCTTTTTTTCCCCTATTGGTATTCGTCTTCTCAGTCAGCATTGCTGGTGGGCCTGTTCATATTTGTGTACCAGCACAGAGCACACAACTCCTTTTCTGTTGGGTTGTTTGCTGTTTGGCATAACGTAGTATCTGTGAAGAAACAAGGGGAGAAGAGAAACTGAAACTTGCACTTTCTTGCTTTTAATGTTGTTAAAATTCAGATAGGCGGGGAAAGCTTTATCTGAAACAGATAAAAGATATCTGAATCATACAGATCAGATATTTTGGGGCTGTGCAGCTTTCAAACACCAAATCTGCTGCTGGCACAAAAGTTTGCAGAAGAATGGGAGATGCCTGAAGCTCTGTATCCAGCAGGCCAGTGAAAGCCAGCAGTAACCAGACTGTAGGCGCTCCTCTGAGATCACATACTCTCCCCAGTGCTTAGTGCCCAATCTGCTATCAACAGATTTTAGAGGCCATCAGTGACTAGAGTTTGTTGTCCTTTGGCCCTGATTGTGTTCAAAGGATGTCACTCCACCCCAGCAGAGTCATAACAATGCAGCCTTGGAACAAGGTGCTTTGGCATAGAGTGAGGTTGGAAGCAAAATATTTGCATTCCTAGAGTGAACACTCTTGTTCGTGGATGCAGCCATGCATCCAATTGGTGCGGGTTGTCCACCTGGAGTGAAATTATGAGTTCATTGGGGTGGGGAGGAGGCAGCAAAAATGAGAGTGTATAATTCACTCCAAGAGTTTCCCTAGCCTCACTTCTTTTGCCTGTAGGGAGGCGAAGATTAAACAAGTGGAGAGTTGACACCATGCTGCCCTCAGAAGGCTGAATGCTGGCATACACAGAATATATAGGTGAAGATGCTAAAATTTACATTAAATGCTACTCACTGTCTTTACAGCTCTCAGTGAAGCTGCAGAGATAGAAATTTTCCATCCAGCCTCTTTATCCCAAATGTTTTCCCACTTGTCTACTCATATCTCTGGACTTAGGAGCAGCAGGGAAATACAAAACATTCCTGGGTCAAATTTCTCATCTGGAGGCCTACCTGCTTGCTGAAGTTAAGGGACCTGGCTCCAGATACTATCAAAGCATTTGTGGTCGCAGTTCCTGTGTGCATGGTTTCATTTTTTCTGCTTGAAACAGCCTCTATTCTATATGTACCATCATTGTATATGGGTTTTTGGATATGTGCTTGAGAACTTCTTGCTTCTTAATGATGGATAGATAAACATTTGATTTTGCTACTTCTAGATATTGCCTCGTGCTTATTGTTGAATCATCTATGACATGAAAAGGAATTTGTTAGCCCTTTCTGCCTCTTTTACACAGCAAATGGATAATGCAGGTTCCAGTTCATCCTCTGGAACTCCTGCAGCAAAAGCATCTGGACAGCAACACCAAATCTGTATAAGCCAGAGCCAGTCTACTTCATCAGTAGTGAATAAGACTGCTACTTCCACTGTTGTAAGTGTTGCTTCTCTGATACCTACACCAACGCCTGTGACTGGAAAAGCTGCGGTATCAGGTATTACTCCCTTCATGCCTTTCCTATAGAAAGTTAAAATCTAGGTGTGTGTTCTTTAGAAGTCTTCCCTGTAAATGGAAGAATATAGAATCACCTTCATTTGTGAATGTGTAAAAGTCAAGTCATGCTTTATAAAACATATTAACATAACTTTTGGCTTAGCCAGAGATGTCTAAATAATTTGGCATCCTATCACATCAGTGCATTGACTCTATCTGTTACAAATAATAGCGTGAGTTGCCCATTGGTATTGGAGAGGGATTTTAGTTTTCATGCCATGTTCTCATTAGAAGATGCCTATTCAAGAGTACAGTGTGTCACTGAATGCTGAAACTATCAAGGTACCAGCAGTACTACAGACTTAATTATTTTGTGAAAGTGAAACTCCCACTGAAGTTGGATAAGCTGCTCGAGCAGAATTTGGCTCTGAGGCTTTGCATCTGCTCTGTTTGGCTTGGAAAGGAGAGAGATGTTGATTAGGGGGAAATGAAGGCTTTGAAATCAAAATCCATTAAGTACAGTGCGGTAGGCTGGCTTTGGAATATTTCAAGTTAATAAAGATGAGGTAATAAAGATGGACTGCCCTTATGTAGAGGGCAGTTTTCCTTATTTAGTTTTACTGTCTTCCAGTATGTTTTCTATCATGGAGAGCAAATACAGCAGGTTTAATTTGAGTATGACAGATTAAAATCTGAAATTTTATTTTCGTTGATTTACCTGCTGGTATGTTCTGTTTACTTGAAGTGGCTTCCTACTAAGTGGAAACAGTGAAAATACAGAAAAGAGAAAATAAGTGACACTGAGCTCATTTGACAGTGTGTTCTTAAAGCAGCTCTTCTTGTTTCAAATGTAGAGTTTTCCAGACTCCTCCTTTTTCATCACTCTGTTTTTCCCAGAGCTTGAAAGTAAACAACATAGACTGCTAAGACTGCCACAATTGTGCAGTAAGCAGCTGGGTATTTTCCTCTTTGCAAACAAAGCAGCAAGGGTTTTTTTGTAGAAAATGTGCCATTCTAAATAGCTTTCAGATTAAAACTCCCATTTAGGTATGAGAATGTTATCTAGATTTTGTTTTGCCTTTTGTAACTTGAGGCACTGACTTCATAATGAAAAACTATTTCTTCAAGAATCCCAAAAGAAGCAGTGGCCATGTTATTTCAATGTAAACCAAAACAAAACAATACAAAAAAACCTCAGCGCACACACATTACCCCAAACCAAAAACTGTGTTAAAATTCTGAAGATTTGTATTTTTCAAGGCAACTTTTCAAAAAGAATCTCAAATTTTCCCTTGTTTTGCAATGAAAAAGGTCTCCCACCCATGAGACTAACAGGGTTAGTTGAAAATGTCCCATCTTACTTGCCTTGCTGTTTGGGTCCCTTGCTGTCCTATCCTGACACATCTGTGCATCACACACAAAGGAATTGGTAATAACTAGGTTAGCCTTTTTGCCTGAAGGTGAAAGCCTAACTGACCAGTGCTGTGCATCTTTCAAAACATCTTCACCAGACCTTGCATGTCTAGTACTTGGAAGGCAGCTGTGTTTCTTAAATAATAGTAAAATATGAGGAGAATGGAAACTTTATCTCAAAACAAATCGTGAGTATAAAATTACAGTAATGAAACTAAGGAGTCTAGTTTTGTCAATGTTCTAAAATAGAAGCCTATTAAATTTCCACAATCTGAAGAAAAGTTAGCTATAGGTTGAATACAATTGTATTGAAAATAGATGGTTTACCAGTAGAAAGGATGGACATAGGCCCAAATCACAGTGTTAGAGTACTTGCTGTGGTGGCTTGGGATGTCATCACTGGAGGGAGAGAGCTGGTGGACAGGTAATGAGTACTACTCACCCATGGCGCTGTGGCACAGCTTGGAGCTGTGCTGATTTCCACCGAAGTCACTGGGTGCTGCCATTGATAATGCTGTTAATATCTGAATGTCCTGCTTGTTCTTTTAGCCTTGACTAAAATCAGTGTTTTAATTCAGTCCCCATTTCAATATGCTTCATAGCTTGATTAGCTATCCTTATGGATGTATTCAGTGCATGTTACAGAAAGACACAGGACACTCAGTTCAGGTATGTCCTTCATCAGACTTGCTGTGCAGCAGTGGATGCTGGTGAGCTGAATTGCAGAGGTGTGTGCGACACTTGGATACCTCAATGAGTGTCTGTGTAAGTACAACAGAGCTGTAGTTCACTGGCTTACCAGACCCTGGAGCACAAGCTCGTGTACTGACAAGAGTGTTTTACTCTGTGCTGAGCCTGCTTCAGTTGAAAGGTTTGTTACATCACCTTTTGCTTAAGATTACTTAGGTAATTAGGAAACTTGCTTTACAAATATCAGAGCGCTGTGCAGCACGTAATACTGCGCACACTGTGGTGCAGTACCCCAGTATTTTAGCAATCACTTGTGTCAGTAAAAACTTGTCTAACAGTTCACTGAACTGTGGCTTGTTAAGAGGGTGGCATATAAGCTAGCTTACATGCCATCCTGGTTCAGGCAGAAAGGGAGAGAATTAGCTGGAGATAAACTAAATGGTGTGTTTTATTTAACATTTTGTCTTCCGTTCTTCTTGCAGGGTTGCTAAAAATCCACTCAAATCAGTCTAGTCCACAGCAGGCTGTTCTGACAGTTCCCAGCCAGCTTAAACAGCTCGGTGTAAACACAGCTTCTGGAGGTGTTCAGACAATACTCATGCCTATGAACAAAGGTAAAGGGCAGAGGAGGATGACAGATGGTGTTTGAAAATCCCCTTTGACACAGGATAGTTCTTGGTCACTGTTGGCATACATGGTCCAAAGTCAGAGATAGAAGAAAATATAGCAAGGAAATTCATCCCTAAACTTTGTGCTGCAAAAACACTGTGTTGCCTGTGTTGCTTCTGAACATGGTTATTTGTCAAAGTGTATGAAATTTGATTTTTTTTTTTCTTCTTTGTTGTCCTTTCTTTTTTTTCCCTTTCCAGTGATACAGTCGCTTTCTACCAGCAAAGTTTCAGCTGTTTCAGCTGTCACAGCAGCAAGTACGGTTGTCCCTAGTCCCTCCACAGCATCCATCACTAAAGGTAACAAGGAATTTCTCAGTAAGATGAGTAGTAGAAATAAGCTGGTGCTGCTTTTTGCAAGTGGCCTGACTATGAAAGTAGACCCTGGGACTGTGGGTTCCTTTATTTCCATTGTTATAGGGTTTAAATCAAGTAAAAATGGCACCTGGGACTAGGAAATTATTAGTCACTTCCCCCTCAACAAATCCCAAAGCTTAGGCAAGTACAGAGAGAGTTGAGGATGTTCTAGAAAGCTATCATAAGTACCTTAAACATTCATTGTTTCAGTCCATATTTGCAGAAATGCATAGAGCAGCATGTATTTAATCACAGTTACTGCTGTCCTCAGAATAGTGACTATGGTGAAATGTACTGGAGAATGCTTTCCAACAGCACTAGATGTAGACAGCACGTGTGCACACACACAGGAAAGATGTACATACAATAGTTCCCAGAATAACGCATAGGCCAGAGCTGAGATACTCAAAGCCCAGTTCTTGCAGAACTGTCATGTGTTTCACCCATCCCACATGGATGACCAGACTGCCTGGCCGTTGTGGGTTTTGAGTGTCTCTCCCTGCTCCTGTCTCACCAGAGTTCTGTCCTAGACATGAGAGAGTTCACTGATGTCAAAATCAGTGATGTCTTCAAAAAAGTTCTCACTTTGAAATGTCACTTCTTGATAAAACTGTTAGTAGTTTTCTGTCCAGCTTTGTTTACAAAAAGGCCAATGTGCATTTGCAGGCAGTTCACTTCACTTAGTCACATGCAAAACATCAGCAGTTGATTATGCAGTTTTCTAAAAAGGATGATGTGAGCATGTTGAGTTTTGGAGGCGGGGGAAACATGTTCTGGTGGCTTTCAGCAGAATTGAAGGTCAAATTTGTTCATGCTTAACAATCAGAATGCAAACAACAAATGAAGTGATGTTATGTAAGACCCTTAGTCTAACTGGAGTCTTGCAAGACACTATTTATTGAGCAGACTGGTACTTTCTGTCTTTTAAAATGTGTTCTGTTTCTTTGAAGTTAAGATGGAGCCTGATTCAACAGGACAAAACTGCAGTTCCATGGTTACCCAAGAAGGCCAAGCAGCAGTAAAAACAGAAGAGAGCTCCGAACTTGGGAATTATGTTATCAAGTAATTGCTCATTTCTCTGTAAGGATTTCTGATCTTTGAAATACTGGGGGAATGGAGGAGATTCTAGGGATACGTGCAGTAGTATTATGTTTGACCTAGAAATACATTCTAAAATCTTCTATCCCATACACTGCTGTATCAGTACTAATTCTGTTGGGTGGCATTTGTTTCAGACAGTGTTGCAGTATCTTCTTTGTAAATGGATTTGTATGCAGGGCTCATGAAAGGGGAAAAAATTATTTGAAGATTTGCAGTTGTTTTGGGGTTTGCTAAAATCTCAAGCTGCTAAAATCTCAAGCTGCTAAAACCTCTTTATCATCCACTGCTTGTATAATTCCCATGCCATTGTGTGTCCTTACTGAGGTCAAGTCAAACTGCCCAGTGAAGTGCAGGTCAAAAAAGGGGCATCTGAAATAAGCAGAACTGTCTCTTTTTGTTTGGCTCTCTAGTCTTGCTAAGCTCATACACTTCTTTAATTACTTAGTATGAGGGCTGCCTTGGTTCAGAATTGAATTAAATAATAAAGATCACTGGAGTATTTTTGTACACTGGATGCTGTGAAATCCGGTGCTTTGTTTTGATGCTCTTGCTAGTGCTTGTTAGTGTTTTTTCACCAGAACTGTTTGCAAAATTTTGTCTGCATATTTCTTGTAATGTGTAGGATGCTTCTTCCGCTCTAGATTTCTTCAGTGGCAGACTTTCCTTTCTCCATATTTTGAAAAGTTTTGTTATCCCAACATATCACTGCAGACTTTACCCTGATGGAGAGGATGTTTAGGAGAACAACAATAAATCTTAAGTCACTACAAACTGGAAATTATCTTAGTTATAACTAATGGAAAATACAGTTCTTGCCAGTTAAATACAGTATGGCTGGTTAAATAAATTTTATCTGAACTCCCATAAGTGCAAGATTTCCCATGCAGTGTCCCTCAAAGTAGTGTTGCAACTTGCAAGGCAATGCAGGGATTTCTTCCAAGCCTGCCCAAAAAAGCCTGCCTTCAGTTTCTTTAGCTTCACAAATGCAGCTTCAGATGTGGACGCTTAGGCAAGGGGAAGGGCTGTTTGAAATACTTTCTACAGATGGGGCATAACAGTTTATCCTCACACTGCTATTGCTATAATGCCTTGAGGCTAGGGACTTTAAACCATGCAGTGATTTTGAAAACTTTTGCATCTGATTCATTGCTTCCAACAGTATTCTTCATTGTGATTTTTTTTTTTTTAATCCTTTGCAGCATAGAATATTTGGAGAACATCCAGCAGCTTTTAACAGCAGTAGTGAAGAAGGTTCCGTTAATTGCTGAAAAAAGTAAGCAGTAAATGAAAAGACTTTGCTTTCCATTTTTGGTCTATCAAGAGAATGCCTTGCATACTCTGTAGCCGCAAAAATTATTAAAAGGTGGAATGAAACAAAGCCATTCTCCTAGAGAGCTTAGTCCAGGGGTTGTTCTGAAGATGCTTAGAATTAGTTTCTTCCAATGAAGCCAAACACGTTGTCAGCAGTTATTAACTTTCACCTGTTTTTTGTTTAGAAATAGATTGTATTTCCTCACATAATGGCTGCAAGTAGGTAGTCTTTTCCCTGGTTTGTCCTTAATGCATGTGCTTGGGGGTTTTTTTTTTTGTTTCATACCAGGGTTTCAGAAATGTTTGCAAATATGATAACATAGCTCAGCATTGGAATGTGTTTGCTACTGGGGTTTTTGCCTTTTTTTTTTAAGATGGTAGTTTGCAGAGAAACGTTTTAATCTTGTATGGTACTTTATAATTGCATACCTCTTACTTATGTACATAGCTGAAAATGTATCAGCTTTCTCTGGTAACTAATGCGCTTTGAACAAGTGGTCCTGGAGACTGGGTAAGGCAGACCCTCTCTTTGCACAGTGAGCCCAGTAGGAGTGGGCAGCACAGTCAAGCTTTCATTACATACAGCTTTCTGACCTACAGCAGCATTCGCGAGTCCATCGCTTAGGATTAATATCCCCTCCTCATGTTTTTCCCAGGAAATGTTTTCACTGTTATTTCATTTTTGTGTTCTAATTTGTTTGCAAAAAAAAAAGTTTCCCAAAGGAAGACACTTTGACCAGTAAGGCAGACTTACAGGTGTACATCATTATAGTTTTGGGAGGAAAAAAAGGCTTAAAACAGCATATAGCCACATATGCCTGTGTATGTGACCAATAGGGATGCTGGTTCTGCATCCAAAAACCACAGAGTCTGCTGTACATATCTGTGCTGTGCTCAGAGAGAACACAGCATTTGTGAGAGTTAGAGAATTACAGTCCTTGATCCTGTGAGCATGAAACACATTTCCCTCTTCCTCTCCACTAAATAACATCAAAACCAGAATTTATCTTACTTCACTTACGTACTGTTTTTGGCTTTGTGTTTTCTAGGTGAAGATGCAAGCTCTTTTTGTGCCAGTTCAGTGGAACAGTATTACAGCTGGAATATTGGGAAGAGGAGGGCAGCCGAGGTAACCCTCTCCTCCTGTGTTTCATAAGCAGTCATTACGGACAGAAGAAGGATTTCTGAATTATGAAACCTTCCTTGTTGTTGGCTGATTTGTTTTCTGAAGCAGTCTGTTGCATTTTAAATGGAACCATTACTTACTGAAAGGCACACTGATTTGTGTCCAGGTAGTGATCCAGTTTGTTATTCAGAGACTTTCTCAAGCAGAAGGGACTCTGAAGGTCATTTTTTGGTTGATTTAAAGAAAGATGTTTTTGAAGCATTTTAAAAATCAAAATTTTTGCAAACTGTCCTGTTAACACTTTATCCTCCTCACTCCGCTGTGGCATATTACGCTCATGGTAATTTTACCCAGCTTACTTTGTCTTATCTTTTCATGGCATTGTGTCTACTTTCTGTAGGAAGAAAATTGAGGTATCTGACATAAGCAGTGCTAGTGTTGAAATAGATTGTCAGTTCACCAAAGATAAATATTTCAGTTAATCTAGACCTTTTTGTATCGTGGTTGTTGTGTTTCCCCCTATTTCTTCATAATTTTGTCATCTTGCTATGGAGTTTTACAGGGAAGACATTACAACTCATTAGACCCTCTGCTGTTGCCAACTTAAATGATTAAAGAGTTTAACCATAGTTTTGAGAAACATATTTTGCTGTAATGTATTTCTTGCACTATGCCATCTTAGGTATTACTTGGGAGATGAGACATTTCAAGTCGAGACAAATGTGTCTAGGCCCCTGTAAATGTCTGTCGCTTTTTCTTGATATTTTGTTTGGATGACAAAGCAGAGTTTAAATTACCTGCCTACAGCTTCCTAATATCGGGATTAAGACTGTCTTCCACATTTGTTTTTCCCTGTCATTCTGATTTCCGAGAAAATCATGTTCCTTTTGCTTTCCTTGCAACCTGGATTATTGTTCTGGGCTATAGTCTAGCCTTAAACATTTTAGCCAGTGTGATGAACTTTCCCTTTGGTTTGTCACAGTGGCAACGAGCCATGACAGTGAGAAAGATCCTACAAGAAATCATAGAGAAGCACCCCAGGTTTCACAATATTACACCTCTGAAAACAAAGCATGTGGTACACTGGTGTCGATGCCATGGCTACACTCCACCTGACCCTGAGACCTTGCGGAACGATGAGGACTCGATTGAAGATGTGCTGACGCAGATAGACAGCGAGCCGGGTGAGTATGGAGGGACAGAAAGCTCCTTTCTGCCAAAGACGCAGCTTATTAAATGGCTCAGGACTTGGTGTATGTGCACATGTGCTACTTCTTCAGGAGAAGGGGATTCTTTCTTTGTTCTTAAGTTAATTCACTTTGGAATAACAAAAGTTGGAGGTCATAAGGGCAAGCCTTCAAGTGAGACTTACCCTTGTCCCTATCAGTCCGGATGTTTTCTGGGGCCTCTTTTGGGTCTTACTTTGCTTGGAGGTCCTTGGAGGCCCAGTGTAGACAAATCTTGAGAGATGATTCTTGCCCCACAATGTAATAATTTATAAGTGGGCACACAAACTAAGCACAGGGAGTAATGACATTTCTGCCCTTGGGCCCCCATTTCTGCCTCTCTTAAGACTTACCATGCAAACAGTGTGAATGAGTACAGGTACAAAAAAAAACTAAACCCCCAAACCTGGCAGTGGCAATGTGGAGCTCAGTGAGGGTTAATTTACTTCCAAAAGTAAGATGAATTGGCCTGTGTAAAGTTTCATGTTTTGTTATTACAGCCGCTATGTTATTCCGTTAGGCATACCTCTGGGATCTCCACAGTCCATTTTAGTATGTATTAAACATACATCTTTAATTTCATCCATTCTTCACAGTTAAGCTTTCTTGTTTCACCTTTGGATAATCCCTTTCCCAAAGCTGAATGTTTCTGTTCTGATCACACAGCGTTTTAAGGAATTTCACAGAAGTGTGTGGATTTGATTATTCTTTGCCAAGTCTGGCCCTGCATTGCAGTTGTTGAAGGTGGAAAGGAAGCCTACATGCACCTTTTAATAAATTTACCTAAATAACTAGATTTGTGTTTGTCTTTGAAGAAGACAATCTTTTTATTGCATAGCTTTCTACTAAAGGTTTTACTGTCTTGTGTCAAGCATGCAGAGAGGAGGTTACCCTTTTGTAATTCCATTGCAAATCTGTCTTCTGATTTTTCTTAAAAAGCATGATAATACTTGTCACAATATAAAAGATTATTTAGTGCTACGTGGTGCCTACATAGTAAAAAATCTCAATTTTTCCAAGCAAGCTGAAGAGTGTCAGACTGCTTTGCCAGTTGTCAAAAAAGCTTCTGTGAAAATGTTCAGGAAACTCACATTAGCCTGGTTTTGTTTGAAATGCAGCCTTCTTGATTGGTGTGGGGACAGATGAGGGAGAGGACCATGAGAGTCATGAAGATATAATTAGAAGGCTCTCAATGACTGTTTGGATTTCTGTTCATCCTTGTGTTTGGTAGGAACTACAAAAATAGCTTCCAATTACCTTAATTTCTTAACATATTTTGAGTGTGCATCTGTTTATAAACAGCGTTCCATAGCCTATCATGTGTTTAATTGATTGCTTCTTTTTCAGAATGCCCTTCGTCTTACAGCAGTGGTGAGGAGCTGTGCCGCAAACTAGAGGAACTACAGCAATTTCTGAAACGAGAACCAGAACATGAAGAGGAAGTAGATATTCTCAACTTTAGCGAGCCATTAAAAATAAACATTAAGAAAGAACAGGAGGAGAAACAGGAGGAGATGAAGTTCTACTTGGCTTCCTTGCCTGCATCAGAGTTTGTGAGGGACACTGCAGAGAAGGTAATAAGTGAATCATAAAGCTAATAAGAACTGTTGTTAAGCTAGTTGTGGTCTTACATTTATTTAGTTGCTTTTCTTTCATCTATATGGGCTTCTGGGTGCTTTATGAAAGTTTTTTTAAATGCCCTGAAAAAATTGGACTTTCTAACTTACAACACTCAGCTGGCCAGTGCCGGCAGGAGAAAGTGAAACATGCCAGCCGGGAGGTCATTTTAGAGTAGCTATGTTGCAGGGCTGAGTACCAAGAAAAATCATCCTGGAAGGTTAGAAGCAAGGAGAAATGAAGGAAGAGGAGCGCTAGCACTGAATTGTTCCTGTCCCATCACGTGGAAGATTCAAACTTGTTGCTTGGACCAGAGCTGTTTAATAGCAGTGCCTGAAAAGGGGTTGCAGTAAAGCTTAGACCACAGTAACATTCTCTGCTGCTTGGATTTCTTCCCCCTATTCAAATTAGGGTAAAAGAAAGAGAGAAGGGGGTCTTCTGTCACAGCAGCAGGAAGGAAAGAGAGGAGACTGTCTTGGCTTCTAGGAAAGAGTGCTCTTCTTGTACCAGCAGAGGCAGGAGCAGCAGAGGGGTTTGCATGCAGCAGTTGTGGGAGAAAGAAAGGATCTCCTCCACCTCAAATGCTGACATCAAGGGACAAAACTTTGGTTCTGCAGCATATCTGGTCTCTTGCTACATAGGTGACAAGGGCACATGCTTGATGAGAGTGAGACTGGGGGCTGAAACACTCTGATGTGGAACTTCTGTGACAGGAGTACTGTTTAAAGTGGTTTCAGTTGCCATAGTTAGGTGCAGGGAACGTGATGAATAGATGGATTGAGTATATGTACAGTTTTTAAAATGGAGCTTCCATTCTCAGTCCAAAGGTACCCAATGCAGCCTGGGTTTTGTGTGGACTTTCTGAAATAAAAATTAAAACCTGCTGTTGTTTCTTCTGTGTTTGAGGCATTTCTGCGGGCTGTTCTAATGGTCAAGCTTAATTTTCTCCAGATTTTTTTTAAATGAAGCCTGAGATTATACTGCTTGAAAGTTCTAGAGTATCTGCTTGCTTGTTTTTTAACTATCCTTTGTAATAGATTTTTTCCTGTTAATCTCATTTTCATCTAATCTGTATTACAGTGTGGGTTGTGGTATTTGATATACTATTTTTTTTTTCTCTGTTGTATTTTATAGATAGGGATTTCTTTTCAGCCTGCTGAGGTACAAAAGAATGTTTATGCGTCAGTAATAGAAGATATGATTTTAAAGGTAAGAAATTATTTCATAATAAGAACTTTTCTGTAACTGTATTAACCCAGTAATGTAGGAAAAGAGATGGAATATCCTTACCAATATGCATTTATCAAATCAGGAGATGCAGTCTGATGTCTGTCTTTGTGCCTGTATAGAAAGATATATAGCTGGCCAAAGAGAGTCATATACTTCTGTGTGTGTGTCCAGCTTTCTAACTGATTTGTTGGCTTGGATATAGAATAGCAATTTGCAGATTCTCACCACCAGTAAGATAGTGACTCATTCTGTAACTTTGAAAGTACCCCTTACTTTGTCCTACCCTTCAGAATTGGAGGGGAATCTGTCAGAGTTCTGTAAGACTTGATTATTTTATACAAGGTTAGCTATTTTTTTCCTAAATACTGTTCAGTTCCTTTTTGCCTGGGTTGTCTCTGCTGGGAGACTGCTGAATTCCTGCAGACAGTAGCAATTCTGCCTTATACAAGAAAACATTTCTCTATCATAATCACTTTTGGAAAAACAGAGACAGTTTCTTACCAAAGCTTTGAAGAGCATGGAGTTGGAGTTCTTGGGTTTGGACTGAAGGCTAACACAGATTATTTTTGGCAGTGCTCTGCTGTATTTCAAGCCAAAGACAATTTTAGGGGTTGTTTATACAGACTGCTGCTTATCAGAAGATCAGTTTTACAAAAGCTAATTGATTCCAGGTTACACACGCACCCACATGCATGCCTCTGTTGTGCTCTGCTACTTATCATAGTTGAACTCAGATACAGATATATCCATTTGTAGACAAAGATTGTAGCCATCAGATTGCTCCATTATAATCGTAGAGTTATGCCAGCTTTCCTGACTGAACGTCCCAGAAACCTCTGCTCTAGTCTTGATACAGGCACAGAAAGCCAAGAGCCTTAATTAGCTTTTGATTGAACCTTGATTAAGCCAAGTGTGTAGGGCATATGGCTGCTATCTGCTTGCTGTCCAGGCTGGGAGGCTTTTGTGAAAGTGTCTTGACATAAGCCTGGTAACCACAGGGAGTGGCTAACAAGCATATACCAGCTCCCAGGAGAATATCTGGAACCTGCCATGTACAAAATAAGCTCTGGTGTGTGAGAGGAAGGGCCCTAAAATGCTCTTTGAAGCGCAGGCTCTGGAACAT
The DNA here is from genome assembly GCA_026212715.1 of Elanus axillaris. NCBI lineage: Eukaryota > Metazoa > Chordata > Aves > Accipitriformes > Accipitridae > Elanus > Elanus axillaris. The sequence continues at coordinate 18,029,503 of JANZLQ010000089.1, forward strand.
TGGATCCACCCTGTTGTGCACATACTGCTCTACTGGACCAGAGAGAAACCAGACTGGGCAGTTGCAGTCTGAGCTCTGTGCATCTACAGGTCCCTTTCTTTCTGTTAACTGTACTCAGTTCTTGTTACTGTGCTAATAAAACTCCCTTGGGCATCTTTAACTGCCCCCTGCTGATTGAATACAGGATAGAAGTGAGCCAGAATTTCAGCTGCCCTTATACTGATATTCAAGCAAATAGCATGTTCCTTTCCTCTTTTCATAACGCTGTCTCCTAATGTTGTCTTTTGTCACAGGCCACTGAACAGCTTATGAGTGATATCCTACGCCAAGCACTAGCTGTGGCATACCAGACAGCTCCTCACAACAGGTACAGCAGCTTGTTTCCTCTTGGACCATTTACACTAGCACTAAGGGCTGAACTGCTTGAGGAATTTAGTCAGATTTTGTGTGACTCACACCATGTGAGTGAGGAAATTTATGAACTATATTCTGGGAAGATTCAAGCCTTATGAGAGGGTTTGTCACCTCCTAGCTCCCTAGTGGCAAAGGATGGAAACATAGACAACGTTAAAAACTGTGGCAGGATTCTCTGGTGTTGCCAAGCTCAAAGGCAGATGACCTATTTCTACAGGTCTTCTGTTGGAAGGACCTCTCCCATGTCCATCTCAAGTTACCATGTAGACAACTCACCGATGGCCTGCCACAACTTAGACAACCTAAATAATCTTTTCTTTATTTTACTGATACCTCTTTTCGGTCTCATACTCGGAGTGATTTTTGTGGTAATGATTAGGCTACATTTTGATTTCTGTCAGCAGCATGATTTGGGATAGCTTGATAACACTACAAGAAAATGCTTAGTTTAAATATTTACTTGTATGCAATATATAAATATTTAATATATATTAAACACATGTATATATGTTATATATAGAAATATATACACATAGTCTGTGCTATAAAAGTTAAAGAATTAATACTTCAGCACTTGATTTTCCTGTCCCAGTGCCCAGGATGTTTCCCCCCGTCATCTGAGAGTGGCTTTTTTTGTGCTGTGAAATTTTAATGCTTTTCCTGTGTTGCTCTAACGCCTGCTCTTTTATCCTTTTTTGATTGGTCTTTTTTCTCCCCACCCCTTTTAGTAAATTTATTGACTTGCTACTTTATGCACATGTGTCTTTTTATGTATTATAATAGCATCTCTGATGCATTCTCTGCAGGACTCCAAGAGAGATCACAGTGATGAATATTCACAAAGCCATCTGTAATATTCCTTTTCTTGACTTCCTCACAAACAAACATATGAAGATACTAAATGAGGAACAATGAAATAGAGCAGAGAAGATGCTACAGGAAAGGTGGATTTATGACTGAAGTTGGGTTGACAAATTCAGTATTTCTGTAGGACACTATTATATACATTTATAACATTGGGCTACTAGATTGTTACCTCCAATTAAAGATGCACCTTAATGCAACAAAATGATGCTCTGTTCCAAATCAAGTTGTTAAATGTCAGTGTTTACTTGGTAAGTGTATGTTCAGTGGCTGAACAAACATTGTCAGTTTGCATCAAGTTGCTAGCTGTGAGAGACTCCACAGACCTGGTCCCTCTGAGACAGCTGTATTGATGAGATTTAACTTTTCTTTAAGAAAAGAAATTACACTTTTTGATGCAGTCTACATGCGAGTTGGTTTCCCCATGCAGTGGACAGAACAGTTGCTTTGGCATTCTGACTATGAAAAATCTCAAAGGCAGCTTTTAAGGGTGGGCCATTTGAGTAGATGGGTGGGTTGGTTGGTTAGGTTTCAGTGTGGGGGAGCAGAAGGCTGATGGCTGCAACAAATTCTGCCAGTCCTGCTTGAGCATGATGTATGTGACTGAGAACACAGCTGGGTAGGCTTATCACTAGCTTATTCAGCTAAGTGTCACCTAACCAAATTCCTTGCATCTCTAGAGGAGGTGTCAGATGCCACCCGTAGTCACCTCAGAAAGGGTAGACTGATACATGCTCAATCAAGATGAACAAACCATGGTCAGGCTTGGTAAGATTTGACTGACCACTTGTCCTACATGGGAAGGAAGAGGAGCAAGAACAGTATTCAGTGTTTGTGGGCTTGGACCAGCTGAAACTGTTTGCTTGCCCAGCAAGTGCCTCCCCAGGCTGTCAGCAGGGTTGGAGTGTGCTGGAGGGCAGGTGACTAGCTGTGTTGTACAAGTCTTAATGTTTTGACAGCATTCACTAATGATCAGCTTGGATTGTGAAGTGCTGTGAGAGCAGCACCACTTTCACTTAAGTTCTGTTCAACACAGAGGCCTGATAAGATCTAAAAGTCAGAGATTTGCTGCTTGTGGGGAGCTCCTCTGATGTCTTGACTGCAGGAAGAAGTTCTGCTACTAACCCCAGCGCTTACCTGTCTCAGGAACATCACTGGTGTAGGAGACATGTCTGCAGCCTGGCTGTCAACACCTCGCTGAAGAAGGCTTCACTGACAACATCCTGACTGCCCCACATCCACCACCCCTTTGTCCTGCCCCATGGGTGCTTGCTAGTAGTGTGAATAAGCCATTGTAAAGTTGAGACTCCTGTTGGACTGTCATGCTTTCAGGGTGCTTGTTTTGTGAGGCAGTGCTGTCATGCGGGTGGAACATGGGTCAAACAGCCAGAACCTCCAATGTGCTGATCTCAGCTGGGTCTCCGATCTGCTGCATGGCCTTTGATTTAATCACTCTGTGCCTCAGTTTCCCCATCTCTGAGCATGGGGAGCAGGATACCTACCTCACTGGGGTGTACTGAGGCCTCACTATTGTTGGTGCCGTGCTTTGACAATACAAAGCCTTTTTTAAACATTAACCTACAGTTATCTTTCCTGGCCTGGGGTAGGAACAGAAGTCTTCAAAATGTTATCTTTTGGTGCTTTTTTTGGGCTAGAAGACAGGTGATAGTAACTCCAGTAGTGTGCAGGAACTGTGGAAGATCGTTCAGTTAGAGGGTGATTTCAGGCTTACAAGGAGAGTAGCATAGGTTTGATGCAGTTCTTAAACTGAAGAACGTACTGTGTACCTCAGATGAGATGCTGCCTGTCTTTTCCACCTTAAATAAAACAAGGATCTGTAGGAAAGCCCCTTGTAGTTCATCAGAGCTAACAGGGAGTTAGTTTGCTTGCATATAAGAGTGGCAGAACCTGACCCTTGAATCTAGGAAATGGGACCACTGGATGAAATCAAACAGCATTCAGAGAAGGACTTAAATGCCCCCTAGAAAGGGCATTTCAGATGCTCTGGATTCAAAAGATAATCCTGGCTTGTTCGGGTGAGCTGAGTGCAGGATTGCCTGCACAAGTAAAGTGCACAGCTTAGCCCTGACATGAGTTTTTCAGCTGAGGTCAGTGTGAAGGAGTTGAGCTGTGGTGATTATGTTTCAGCTCCATGTTGAGAGTCGGGAGGAATCCAGGTAGCTGGGGAACTGCAGGCCCCACACTTTGTAGACTGTAGTGAACTCAAAGTCCATACTGCTTTCAGACACCCTGTATGCAGCTTTTACAAAGAAGGGCATTTTCAAGTTATCTGTCACTATTGCTATGACAGCCTGCTGGTTGTGTGGGAACAGCCTTTTGGGCAAACTCAGTTGTGCTATGATCTTCTGCAATGACACATGCATTTCCAGCCCCCATCTCTTGTGGGCTTAGTTTCTGGGATTTTGATATGTCCAGAGGACCTCTTGAGGATGCAGGAGATGGTCTTTGGGCATCTGTTTGCAAATTGTGGCTTCCTTGCCTGTGTCCTGCTTTTCTGTGAGGAATGGAGTTTCAGAATGAGTCCTGAACCTGGCCCTGAAGCAGGCAGGTAAATGCCCCTTGTTTTTAATGGGGTTCTTGTAGTGGAGATCTATTGCTACATTTCTGAGCAACCACAGGTTATTCTCCTAGGAGATGATGTATTAATAATATATAAAGTTTGCTGAAGAAAAATAAACTGTTAAAAGCAGATAGAAAATAACACATTTGTTTAGTCCTTCAGATGTAGGAAACGTTTGCAACAAGTTATTTGAATTTTGAAAAGTGGTGGGAGAAAAAATTGTTGGTGAGAAGTTCCTGTGGGAGTTGCTTGGAGATGCATTAGAGGTGGTGGAATTTCATGCACCTGTTCAGGTGTGTGTGGAACGCTACAGATGATACAGTGTGTTGAAATGTTACAGTATATTTCTCTGGCTTTCTAAAGAGTCTTGATACAAGTTAAAGATCTCTTTACAAATATTGCCCCTATTTGTAAGGCTGAGTGTTTAAATCCTTTGTTATCTGTATTATACTGTATAATTGTGTAAGATACGTATGTTTACAATAAATTCTTTTATTAGCTGTGCTAGGATTGTCTTGACTGTCACCTGTCACTCAAAGAAGTTTCTCCAAATCCACAGATTTTTTTGTGTTCTGTATATTCAAACTGTCTTAGTTCTGGGTAAAAATTGGTAGTTGTGGAATTGATCTGAAGGAAAAGGTAATTTTTCCCTTTTCTTGTTAAAGCTCTTGGGTTTGGAGGTTGGGGGAAGGGAAGCCAGGAGCTCAGCAAGCTTAGCTCCTCCAACTTCTCATTCTTCAGAGCAGCCTGTTTAAAGAGCAAGTAATTGCTTTGTGTGGAAGAGGGAAAAGTGTGGTGGGTTGATTTGGCTGGCTGCCAGACACCCACCCAGCTGCTCTCCTCTTCAAGAGAACAGGGAGAAAATAAGATGAAAAAGTTTATGGGTCAAGACAAAACAGGGACATCACATACCAATTACTGTCATAGGCAAAACAGACTCAACTTGGGGAAAATTAGTTGAACTTTCTGCCAGTTAGAATGGAGTTGGATGGTGAGAAACAAAGGAAAAAGAACAAACCATCTTTCCCCCCCACCCCCTTTTTCCTAAGACTTGACTTCAGTCGTTCATTCATGAGTCCCACCTCCTCTCCCCCTGCAAGAGGAGCAGGGGAATGGGGGGTTGCCCTTAACAGTCCCTCTTCGCCAGTCCTTCCTCCCCCCTTTCTTAAGCATGTTCTCACAGGGGCACTGCCGGCTCCTCTGAGGGGCCCAGCTCCCTCAGCTGCCCTGGGCTGGTTGGAACCGGATGGAACCGGCTGTGTCTGGCACGGGGCAGCCCCGGCCTCTTCCTGCAGGGATGCCAAAGCCCCACTGCCAGCTCCTGGGCACGGGAACCCAATACAAAAAGGAATGGAAAAAAGTAAGGAAACTTCTCCATTTTCCCCAGGCTGTGGGGAGGGATAATCAGTGTATGTGAGCAGACTTAATGCTCTGTTGTCTTTCAAAACACTGCAAAACTCATTCTTGTTTGTACTAAATCCCCTAAAAGTTCTTCCTAAATGAGCACACACAGCAATTCCTTTGTGCTGCCAGAGCTAAACAATGTGGCTGAGGAGGGCTGACTGGGCCCGGTGGGCTGGGCCCTTGACGCTAACCCCCTAATGCCTGCCTTCCTGGCTGCCGCAGCTCTGCCCTTGCATGCATGAACACATCTCTGGGACATGGTGGTCAGGTGCAGCATGCCCAGAAGGCACCAGACTATCTGCTTTTGAAATGAAGCTCTTTGCATGCAGAGCTGGTGCAGGAGCAAGTGGTGTGTCTGCATCCCAGGGTGCAGTCTTGGTGACACCAAAGCCCATGCTGCCTGGAACAAGGAAGGGATTTTCCATCCCTTCTGTGCCATCTCTGCCCTGAAAGCAAACACAGCCTCTCTGGGCTATGTGGCACCAACATCCATTTGTGGTAAACCAGGTTGGTCCTTAGGATTGTACGTTACTGCAGTGGTCAGGATAGAGGAAATCAGTATGGATAAGGCAGAGGTGATAGGTTTGTATCTGATTGTTCACCCTCCAAGAAATCAGTGCAATGCAAAGAGAAACGTGCAGTTTATGAAAGCAAGCAAATCATTAATGTGCTACTTGTGAACTTTTCAAGTTCAGGTAATGAGAACTGTCCTTAAGTAATCTAGTATTTCCCACACCAGAGCTTCACCTGAGTGTGTGGGAGTGCAGGTATTCACAGCACCCTGGCATTTTCCCCTATATTCAGCACTGGTGGGGCTGCACCTTGAGTACGGTGTTCAGTTTTAGGCCACTCACTACAGGAAAGACACTGAGGTGCTGGAATGTGTCCAGAGAAGGGCAGCCAAGTTGGTGAGGGGCCTGGACCACAAGTCTTATGAGGAGCAGCTGAGGGAACTGGGGTTGTTTAGCCTGGAGAAAAGGAGGCTGAGGGGAGACTTTATCGCTCTCTACAACTACCTGAAAGGGGGTTGTAGTGAGGTGGGGGTCGGTCTCTTCTGTCTGGTGACTAGTGATAGGACAAGAGGTAATGGCCTCAAGTTGCTGCAAGGGAGGTTTAGATTGGATATCAGGAAAAATCTCTTTACTGAGAGGGTTGTGAGACATTGGAACAGGCTGCCCAGGGAAGAAGTTGTTGAGTCATCATCCCTGGAGGTATTAAAAAAGCACATAGACAAGGCGCTCCAAGACATGGTCTACTGGGCACGGATGATGGTTGGCCTCAATGATCTGGAAGGTCTTTTCCAACTTAAATGATTCTGTGATTCTATGATTGTGGATGCAGCTGACACAAAACTCACTCTCAGCATCCCAATAGGCCAGGTGCCAGCAAGATGAAATGAAACAAGCACATTCAGTGTCACCCTATAGGTAGTAAATTATGCTTCAGGTGTAAACCCTTCCTTTTAAAGAACATGTCTTTCTGTGTCAAATAACCCTTGTTTGCAGTGTGATTCACAGTTGGAAAGCCTTGATGGACGTGAGCTCAGAGCAACTGGAAGACAAATACTAGTGAGAGAGCAGCGTTGGAAGCAGGCCTGGAATGACTCCCTGGAGCCTGCAAAACCTGTGTAGATTTGCTCTCTTCAGAGGAACTTGGTGTCATACCTTTCAATTTGGCTGAGGCAGGCACTTTCCATGCAAAATCGGGTATGTTGCAGACATCAGCTGCCAGTTGCATTGCCCTGTCCCTTGCAGTGGTAAGTACCTGCTCGGTTTTCCTTCCATTTGTCCCTCCTGTAGTTGGAGCCAGGCAACAGCTTATGAGCCATTGGCTTTCTCCTGAAAGTCTTCTGTGGCATAGCAAGCAGAGCTGCCATTGCACTATCTAGGGAAGTTGGTTGCACCTTCAGCACCTTTACACACCAAAATGTTCTGGGGAGCAACTGTAAAGCGACGATCTCTGTCAAAATTCAAAGCTAGCACCATTTTCCTGTGATCTGTGTGAAATGGCAGAGTGAAACTGAGGTGAAACGCAAGTTGCTTGTCCCTTTCTGTTAAGAGGGCACACTGTAGGCACTGCTGAAAGGGAGTCTTGAGACCATGGCACCTGCATCAGAGTAGATCTAGCCTCTGTGTGTCTAATAGCAAATGCAGCAAATTGGTATCGTTGGTTCATCCCCTTTCCCCCTTCATGCTGATAGACTGTTTGCTGAATAGTTTGCTTTCTCTTTGAAAATGGCTCAGAAAAATCCCATAAGTGATTATGAATTCTGCAGGCAACAGCTTTCCTTTGGAAAGCAGTTGCACTTTCAAATTAGCAGTCAGGCTACAGCTTGAAATGTGCCTTGGAAGCCATTCTTGCTGGGGGTCTGTGCCTGTAGATAAGCTTGAAGAGTAAGGAATTGACTGCTGATGGCTGTAAATGCAATCGGACATCTCCTCGACGCCTTGCGCTGCTGTCCTGCACATGTAGCTGTGCAAGGGAGAAATTCAGTGACAAACTGTCCTGCAAGGTTGAATGCCCAAGGGTTATGTTTTACAACAAATAAGATTCGGGAAAGAACCAATAGCCAAAATACATTTTAATTTATTAAATTAAATTCAGTCCATCTGATAAAATACAAGCTTATTATATTACCAGTTTGTTTACAACTGGATGTTTTTTTTAAGAAATACAGTGAATTAAGAAGAGAGAATGAATAAACAATTTATCCTTTTTTTTTTTTCCTTGTTAATAAAGTCTAGGATTGAAATGAACTTAAATTGTTTGAACAAAACTGTTAAAAACATTATAAAGAGATTAAACAAGCAGATTGAATTCTTAGAAACATCTAACATGCAAAACCTTTACTACAGTTTGAATGTTTTGAATGAATTTCCTGAAAAATGAATCTCCTAAAAATTATTTTGGCAAGCACTGGTATTACTGTAGGTTCCTCTGCATCCAAGGATGAGTGTGGGAAGTGCCATCTCTTGCCCCAACCAAACACAGCTTACAGCAGATGTTACATATTTTCATGTTTGTGTTTGGTCCTGCTAGTATAGCAAACAGAGGTGGCACCATTCAATTCTCACATAATGCAGTGAGAAGATACTGTCTGCATGTATTCCAAATACATCCACATGCCAACAGTTCAAAAATTGTTCTTATGGGAATTATCAGCAATAAATACAAGTTTGCAGAGTCCCCAATGTTCATCAAATTTGCCTTAGACTTCAGCTAATAGGAAGGTTAAGAAAAAAATCCTCCTGTGTTAAAGTCTTATTTCATTACAGGCGAATGAATATCCAATCCCTGTTCAAGTCTGAGGTTAGTTTCCTTTTATTCTAGCCAACACATTTGTGTGCTGCAAACACATAAAGTAAAAGTTTTTCTTTTTTTTCCCCCCAAAATAATGAGTAAACCCATGAAATAAGCAGTAGACTAATTATATTGCAGAAGTTGTGGAGATAGAAACTGTAAACCCACTACAGTCTTGATGAACAAAGCCTAAAAAATGGTTTCTTAAAACACGTGTACCTCAGCAAAAGTTAAATTCACACCAATCTAAAAAAATCAGCTTCAGCACAATGACACTTAAAATGGCCTATCTTAAAAATGAAGGATGTCTTACATTCTACATTACATTTTTCTTTAAGAAGAGTTTCTAAGTAACATTTGCTTCTGGTTTTTCCTAGCAGTAGCATTATCAATATACAGGCAATAATTTAGGAATTTCAAGGCAATATTTTCCACCTTGCATATGCAAAGAGTTAACATTTATTAAAAGTATAAGCATGTCCTTTTCATTAAAGTATCACAAATTGCTTTAGGTAAAATCCATATACAATATTTACACTCACCCTAACAGCTATACAAATTACATAAATATCTTGGATCCTCTGGAGCCTGGTAGGTGCCTAGCTGACTCTTGCCATGCAATCCTCTCCAAACCAGGCTGGTGCATTGCTGTCAGGGCTGTCTCCCAAAGTTCAGTCCCCTCTTGCTCCTGTGTCAGCCCACCAATTTTGGAAATATCAAACTTTCCCACCTTAAAGCCCCAAGATACTGTATGTGCCAGGTTCATTTTAGAGTTCAGTGATGCTGCCTTCCTCCAGTTTCTAAAACAACCCCGGAAGTTCAGACCAGCCCCTTTGATACTATGATTTCTGGTGATGCCATTTGAAGTCCTATTTCCAAAACCCCTTATAAGCTCAGCAGTCAGCCAGGCACTCCCTGTCTTTTACTGGCCTGCTTAGAGGGTGCTGCTAAATAAAACTCTTTTTGGTTTTAATTATCCATCCTGCTTGTGATTGTTTTTCCTCCCACCCTGTGTAGTTAAGCATGGGGATGTTGCCTGCAATACTACTGCCTTTGCTGCCCAAAGTCAAATCTCCTAATGTGACACCAGCTGGCATAGTGATGAACCTGCTCCTGTGAAAAACTAGGTCACTTCTCGCAGCGTGTTTTGCCAGTTCTGAACCAAGCGCTTTGCGGTTTGTTGTGTTAACAGAAAGTGTGTGCATATCATTAATCACTGGAGCTGCTTTTGATAATACCAGTTCTTTGATCTTAACATTCCTCATGAAAATTGCATAGTGATACATCTTAACCGAAATGCTGCGTTTAAGCTGCCTGGGTGTGAGGAGGGTCCAGGTTCACACGTTGAGGATCCGTGACGGCGCCTGGAAAACAGCAGAAGGGTTGGGGGAGAACCTGGTCTTCACCTCTGGGATCTAGCGGGGTGAGGGGGGAGAGAAATGTTAGTGCGACACAGGGTGCAAACGTCTGGAGGGCTTGAGGGATCTGGGTCACTGTGATGATCTATCTGCTCTCCCCTGTAACGTGCCACTGCCTGCCAGGCGTTAGCTCTTGGCTGGGCGTCGATGAGGCTGGCCTCCTCAGCGTACAGGGTGATTCAAGGGCAGGTGTGATGCTGCGCCACCGAAGAGGGTCTTTGCTGTAACCCAGCCGTTGCACCTTGAGGTGTGTGGTATGATGGGGCTTAACCATGGCTGGGCAGGCCTTGGCAGGAGCCAGCCTCTGCAAGATAAAGAGCTGCCCTTTTCACAAAGCCCCGCTGGCATATGCTCTACAAACGTCACAACAAATTCGCTGCTGGACTGGTGCTGGATTTGAGTGAAGAATTACAGTGGTGTCTGGCTGGTCCTTAACCTTTTGGACAATGCCATCTAGGCTCTGTCAGAACGCTCCACTAAAATGCTTTATGGGGCCACAAGCTATGTGTGCCGTGAACAGAGGCACAGACCTGGAGTATCTGAAGGAGAAAAATTGGTTACAGGCCATGCCAGGCTGTGAAACTGCAAGAACTTTGATAAGGATGTAAACTCAGGCCTGGAGGAAAGGTAGAGATAATAGAGGTTGCTCTCTCTGTTGTCTGTTGAGTCAGAATTTCACACGATATGCAGCTGTTGTGGTTGTACTGAAGCATGAAGGATGCCTGGATGCTTATGTCTTCCCTAATGGAAGGGATTTGAAACAGGCCTGGCCTTAGTTATGCATCCAGCCCAGGACTCTGGGTGAATCCAGCCATACACCATGAAAGGGTGGAAAGCTTTGCTGGGTGCTGAGTATTCTGATGGCACCATCCTGAGCAGAGAAAGAAGAGCAAGACCACAGGCAAAGAGAATATAGGGAAAGCTATCGATCTGTTTGTTGTTGTTGCATTGTTCTGATTTTTCCGTTCCTCTGGGGATGAATCTGATATGCTAAAGGACAAGAGGAGCATCACAAACAGGCTGTGCACAGCTCAGTAGCTGGGGAGAACCAGCAGTCTGAGTCCTACATGCAGACTGTCAAGACACAAAGTAAACCTGACTCCCACACGTCCAGCAAAGCCTTGGGCTTCAGGCAAGAGGAAAAGTCTAAATGGCCAAGAGTAAACCAGGGAGAGTCTGACTTCCCTTTGAACTGGTGGCTCCTCAGCACCATCTTCACTCCAGACTACACCATTCCCATGCTGTCTGCGAGACAGGTGGTGGTGGTACCCTAGGGCTCCAGGAAATGGGACCTTGGCTTACATGGTTCAGAGTGCGGTGACCTTGGCAACATGTGTTTGTGTCTGGGATTACAGTCTTCTTCTCTTCCTTGAGAGCTGGGATAGGGACTCTGAGGGGTTCATCTAGGACCCTCTCCTTTGAATCCTGTCTGCCAAATAGGAAGACGCTGTATTTTGTGCCTCCAGGGTCAAAATACAAGATTAAATATGAGGGTCAAAGTACAAGATTTAAGGGTTAAATACCCTCTGTCCTCATTGCTGCACCTCAGTAAGCAGCCCAGATTATTCAGAGGAAGGAGGAAGTTTTGGTGAGTTTTGCAAATTCTGTTTTGCCTCAGGTCACTGTTCCACTTTCAGTGGAGCTGGATATACCCATTGTGTGCCTTTGTTGCAGCAGTGTGGAAGCAATTCTCTGTGGAGGAGGCACTTGACTGTCTGCTGATTAAACACTTCTTCCTCATCTCCTCCAAGGCAAAGATTTACTTTTTATATGTGGCCATGGAGTAGCTGCTATTACCTAGCCCTGTCTCTGCTTTCAAGTCACTTGGTGCAGCCTGCGAACAGCTTTTGCAGTTGGTTGTGAAGTGCCATTCTCTTTGGAGGTCTAATGCAAAAAGCAGCTAAACCAGAGCCTCATCAGTGTGCACTTTCTTTCCTTGTGGGGACAGGGAGTGACTGTGTAGGGCCCTGCCAGGGAAAACACTGAGTACAAAGAGAACATTTCCTTGTGGGATTTTCAGTAATGCTTAGATGTATTTCACCAAAAAGGAAATGATCTTATGCTGGTAAGAGAGTTGTAGAAACACACAGGGAAATCCCAAGGAAGCCTCAGAGGCCCAACAGCTGTGCGGCTCAGCTGCTTGCCACAGCTATGTCTTCCTTGGCGTTGGTAGCAGGGGCATCTTCTGCCCTTACCAGCATGGGGGAATTTTGTCCTGTCTGGGTGGGTGCTGTTCCTTAGGCAGTGATCTGCAAATGCTCTCATGCAAACACCTGTGTCCATGGTTGAATCTTGTGCTACAGCCCTAACGCTAGTGCATGCTGACAGCTCTGAGTGTGTGCAGAGGGTGTTAAATGCACCTTAGGCAGAGAGATAGAATGACACACACCTCATACATAAGGTATCCAAAATGAGGGAATCACAAATCTTGGACTTCCTGACCATCATGCTGTTTAAAATTTCGGTCTCAGGTTGAATTATGGTAAATTACAGTATGGCATTATCTAGCATGTCTGTTAGAAAGCAAGGGATGGACGGACACATGGACAGTTATGAAAGAGTGGTCAGTGAGGACATGCCTTTATTCTACACGCACCACACTGATAAAAAATGAAGAGTTCCTGATACATGCTTTGGGCTTTAGTCACATTGACTTTGGGACTTTAAAAAAAGTTAATTACCTTAAAATCTGCCTTGTAGCTTGTCTCTTGAACAAAATGGTCTTCTGGGATAATGAAGCCTTGCTTTGTCTTTATAGGCTTGGATGGTTTTGCTCCAGTCCATGGGCGATACTCTTGCCTGAAATGAGATTGCCAAGACAGAAGAACCCATAAACCACAACATACTCACACGGTACTTCTGCTCAGAGTGGCTGCAAAGCCAGAAGGCAAGACTGGTTACAGTCAGCTCATAAGATTGAACTTGTCTAAGGCATACTGAGAATAAAAGAACTGAGCCTAGAGGCCTGCCTTTCTCAGAAAGCCCGGGCTGAAAGATGCAACAGGGCATAGACTGAGCTAACTGGCCGCCCTGACTTAACTCTTCTTTTATTCCTGGCAAAACGTGCTCTCTCCTGGAGGTGCTTGGTGCTTTCCTCCTGGATAAGAAAAAGTCAGGGTGACTTTTTCTTGTTAGCTCATTGACTATTTACAGTGTAAAACATCTTGGCCTGGGTCTGCAAGTGCTTAGCCTTCATGCGGGTGGTCACAGGCTGCTGATGTTCCCTTATTTGGCTTTAGCTCTTTCAACAGCAGGCACGTTTGCCAATGTGTGCTGTTGCTGCGCCTCTGTGGCAACTCAGTCTGAAATGCATCCGAAGGGAGATGCCATCTCAGCTGGCAGGTGCTTCCGCTGATGATTTTCCTTCAGATGGGGGCATGTGCTTTGACTTTGCATGATGATGTCTGAGAAGGCGCTTGGCTGACTTACTCTTGGAGCAGTGGTGTCTGAGAAATGGGTGCAGAGTCTGCACTGAGAAAGGGGCAGCAGGTGTTTTGAGAGCACTGAGGAACAGCATGGCAGGGTCTGGCTTAGCTCAGCTGCCAGCTCTCTTCTGCAGCCTTCCCTCTGCTTCTCTGTACTTCTTGTCACAAACAGGCTTCATTAATGCCCTCTCCATTAGGACTTTCTAGATGCTGCAGTAGCAGCCAGCTGAGCCAGCTTGTTTGCTCTCAGGAGAAGACAGAAGTCTGCTCTGTTTGTGTAGGTATCTCTGGCAGCCAATTCAGGCCGTTTCTGTAGCAAAAGGGGAGGCGATTAACAAAGATGTGACAATTTTATGTTCATACCCTGGCATACTCAAATAATAACTGCATTTTACTAGCTGCTTATACACAGGACCAAGGGGTAGGAATAAGTCTTGAACCATGGCCAGGCTAAGGAAATAGGCTGTGTTTTAATGTGCTCAGCTTAGCTTTGATCACAGCCTTTCTGAATTTCATTTTTCCCAAGCATGCTATTTGCTATTTTGAGAGTAGCTCCAAATTCCTCTTTTAAAAATCTTATTTAAAGTGTGTAAGTGCAGAGTATTATTTTAGAATGTGTAGTTTGGTCTTGAGCCTTTTAGTATATTACCAAAATATCCACTGCCTGGTTTACGCTTGATTTCTAAACATAGAAATTAAAATGCCTTAAAATACTGCCTCTTTTCTGGGTCGATTTGTAGATACAGGTTACAACCCTGGACTGTATCTAAGCCACTGAGAAACCAGCATGCTACCAAAATTAATTCAAAAAAATTAAGTAACTGTTTCTTGACTGAGTTAGCTGCTGGCACTGGTCTGTTGTCAGGACAGATGAGTATGGGTACAGGCACAAGGAAATGGACAGGAGCCCACAGCCAGGGCTGACAGGAGTTTGTCAGCTTGAGTGGTGGAGCGAGTTCTTAAATCCACTCATTTAGTAACGGATATTGCTCTATGGAAGAGCTTCCTGCTGTTGGAAAGCAAAACCAGGCCCCTGTCAGGGCTGTCTATGTGCACTGCAAATCTTGTCTATAATCGGTTTGCTTTCACTGTTCTGAGCCGCCACCTTCCGCCTGCTCTGCGTCTTGCTGTTCAAGCTTGCTCAGGCAGCAGTTAGGTGCCTGCGCAGCTCTCCCGGTGCTGGTGGTGTGGTTCCTGCTGCTTTAGCACCTCAGGATTAGGAAGCACCTTTGCAGAAAGGTAATTTTGGCCAAGCAATGCCCCAAGAAGGCAACCTTTCAGCATGGAATCCCAGATGCGTGTGAATGCCGAGTTAAATCTGAGGTCTGCTCTGCTGCACAGCCAGAGGACACAGAGCTACTGGGCAAAATACCAGCAAAATGGTACAAAGCCATCAATTACATCCTAGCAGTTTCCAAGAACTGGAACCTGCTGCCCCACATAAAGGCAGATTGCCTCAAGGATGCTGGTGGCATTGATTCCTAACCATTCATCCACGTGACGGCTAGTCTCTGCACTGCAATCGAGTGTGTCCCCAGCTTTCAATGAATGACTGTGCTGCCTGTCTCTGCAGCCAGCTCTGTCTTGCTGCTTTGTAGCAGATCATTTGCTGATTTGGCAGGCCCCCAAACGCAGCCCTTTTGGATCACAGGACCCTCATTTTGGCTGGAAGCCAAACCATTCTCCTCTCAGCCTGGATAGCCAAAACTATTTTCGAAGCACCTACATGCAATGAGGAAATGCTCTGCCTTCACTCATGGAAACAGAAATGTGCAAGCAGGTCTCATCATGGCTCAGAACCACAGCAGCATTTCTTACTTGGAATCAGGCTCTCCCCCTGGGGGAATCCAGGACTCGGCACCACAGGGAAGGGCTGGGCCAAACATGAGAGAACTTATCTCTGCTGGGAGCTGGGGTACTTGAAAAAAATCAAGGACTCAGAATTATAACCTTTGGTCCAGAAAGTACAGCTAAATAAATTTGCTGTGCCTTTCAGCTTGCAGGATGCATGCACCCAACTCTAGCTGTATAGCCAAGAGTTAGAAGGAACATGGGCCCAAATACCAACTTGGTGACTTGACTAGAAATCAGTCTTGGAGTCATGAGTGGAGTCAAAATGCATGAGCTACTTGGAGCCTGGGGAAGAGGAACAACCTGGTTTTAATGTCACATAGTTTAAGATATCAAGTGTCAAGATTAAGTGACTGTCTTCCTCCCGCTTGTACTCCCTGATGCAACATTTGCTCCCCATGCTTGACAAAGCCAATGTGTCAGGTCCAGCTCAGCCAGTGCATTGCCTCTCCCTCCCTCTCCCATGTCCGTCACTGCGGATGGAATCTTGTCGAAGATCACACAAGTAGCAGTTATTAGCAAGAGAACAGCACGGTGGGAGAGGAAATTACAGAAATGGCACGGAGAAGGGGAGAGCATTGTGTGGTGCAACATCTATCCCCAGCTGCTGCTGGGCATGAACACGAGAGACATTGACTATTGCTGCTGGAAGCAGTCATCTTCATCCCTCCTGCTGTCCCCCCCTCCCCTTGTCCCTAGACAGCAGCAGTTGTCAGGTTACTTTGGGCCTGCAAGAACCTGCAGTGGAGGGGAAATAGCCTCCAGGCCCATAAGGCAGTGTCCAGCCTCTCTTTAGGTTCTGTTTTGTTCTCCATTGTTACGACCTAGAGGTGAGAGTTTTGATCTCCATGAATAGGAATGACCCAGTGGTACTTTTAAGTACTAAAGCACTGTGGTTGTGAAAGAAAAAGGCCTCGAAGGCTTTAAAATAGTAGAGATCAGAGCTCAGAGCGGAAGGGCTGCTTTTTGTGTACTGTTTTTTCTTTACCTCCAACTTGCTCTAGCAAGGAATAAACACCAGCTTTTTTGCAGGTGGTTGCCCCATTACTCTGTGGAACTGCTTTGATCACATAAATCACTGCTTTGTCGATTGTTTCTTTGCTCTTTCTCATAATTGTTTAATACACTCTGGGGAAAGGCATTTCTTTTGTAATGTGTTAGGGTGTGTCTTGAGGGGAAGGTTCGGATCAGTGCAGTGTGGAGAGTGGGAGGCTAGTGGCCTCCTGGGACAGTTTAACCCCCCAGCAGTGATGGCCAATGGAGCAAGTGGAGTATAGCTAATGTATATGTTAGAAACAAAAAAAAGCATTGGACTACTAATTGCCAGGGGGTTACTATGAAGCCCACCTTTTAAGAGAGCTGGGGGTTGGTGCCATGTCCCTTCCCAGGTGAGCAGGACTGCCTGCACAAGGGCTGTCAAAGAGCCTAGACAGGAGATCTGGCAGGTGGATGCTCCCACTGGCTCTCACCACGATTCACCATGTGGCCTCACAGATTTCAGGGCATGATTTGGGAATGATGGATTCAGGACTGGTCCTTCTGTTCCTTCCAAACACAGTATGCTGCTGCTGCAGCTCAGGCTGCTGGATGCTGCAAGCCATGGGGCTGCAGGCTCATGTGCTGCTTCCAGCTCTTCCCCTGTTTTGTGTGTTCCACAAATGTTTTCTGGCCTTGCAGAGAAAGCTGCCTGTGAAATCTTTTTTATTTCACTGACCTAGTGAAAAATCTAACCTAGAAAGCTTTTTAATTTCACTGAGATGGAGGGCATTTCTGTTCGGCATGGGGAGGCGGAGAGTGGAAATACCAACTGTGCTGTTTGCAATGCTGGGGCTGCCATTTCCAGTCAGCTTTACGTTCAGCATTTATACTATTCCTTTGCCCCATAGTACACCACCAATGCCATCACAGTTGTCATTTTAGTACCTCATCTTTATGTCATGGTTTGCTTCGCATGATTAGTTATTAGTGGCATTCTGAGTGACTGCATTACAATCCCATTTCTCATTTAAGAAATGGAGAAAAAAGGCTCATTAGCTGAACGTAACTCTGAGCTACACTGCCTGAGCTAGTCTGCATTTATTCTTCCACTGTCCTCTTCCTTATCATACCCAGTGCACCAGTGAGAATTAAACAGCATAATGAACATTCATCCCATTTTCCCTTCAGAAGGAAAGTTGTGTGCACAGCTTGGGAGTCTCTGTTATTTTCTTTTTAAGGTACACACTACTCTAGATGTCTGTTGGGGAAGCCAGACTGCTGTGGAAAGGGTTTGGGCAGAAGGTGTGGGGTGTGAAATGTCTCCCTTTTAGTGATGCAGCTCCTTGCAGGTTCCTGGCACAGCCATGCAGCCACCCCTTCAGGTAGGACAGTTTTGCCTGGGCAGAGCTGGGCAGCCAGTGGTGCTCTCCCAGAGGATAGGCTGAGTCTGCCTATGGCAAAGACCAGCACAGATCAGGGTGCTGTGACATCTTCTGGTCAATGGAGAATTGCAAATGTTATGAGTCATGGAAGCAGTGGTGAGCTCTGAATGATGGACAAAGCCAGGAGCCCTTCTGGATAATGGAGCTGTTACACCACTTTTCCTCTGAGCTATGTCAGACACAGGTGGGGTGCTGGAGGCCCTTCCAAGCCTTGGACACGGGCAGATTGTGCCCATTATCCTATCCAGCCAAAGAGCACAGCACAAGAACAGAAATGGGGAAAAGGAAAGGCTGATGGAGGGAAAAACTAGAGGGGTAGAGGAAAGACAAAGCAGAGGGGTAGAGAGACCAACACACAGGAATTACAGAGAGGGAAAGCAGAAGACATTTGGCTGCCTCCTGTCTTGGCTCTCACCTATAGCAAGGCCAGGCAGTACTTGGGGCTGCCCATAACTCACAGGGAAGAAGCAAAGCAAAAGCCTAGACTGAAAGGCCAGGAAAAAACCACAAGCCTCAAACTGTTGTCTTAGGGTGAGTTTTGGGGGCTTGCTCTGCTCACAGGCAGATCCCCAAGGAAGGAGCACTTACAGTGGTGTGGTAGGACAGGCAGCTGCTTCCCTCTCATCGGAGCTGTGTGAATAGGGGGCTGTGGGTAAATCTTTGGGTCTTGACTTCTGTCATTATCCCACTTCCCATTCTTTCCCCTTTTCCTTTTAACATAAGTTTGGGTGTACTTTGAGTTGAGGAAATTCCTCCTACATTTATGGAACAGCTTTGAATCTTCCCCATTTCAATTCTGCAGTGTACTTTGCACAACAGACATCCTCTCTTGAGCCACTATTTCCAGCTGCCCTCACTCTCTCCTCACACAGCTCTGTCCCCCTCCAAGCCCTCCCTTCCCTGAGCCAGGCTATGCAGTGAGTCTCTCTGGAGCCATCCCAATCCCTGCACCAAGCAAGCTTACTTCTTAAATAGCGTAAAAATCAGGGGCTTCAGTATTAATTTCCCCAAGCAGCAAGATACTTAAGAATGTAAAGATAACTGTAAGCCTTGATTATAAAAGCTTTACTCCTATTATTAAGGATAAGCATGCATTTAAATATCTTACTGGATCAAGGATGGAGCTCCTCATACACAGTACTATTAACCCTGCCAGCTCAGGTGTGTGCCATGATCCCATACATTGCTGAACATGAGTGCAGGTATTCTCTCTGTTTTCTTCTGCACAGCTGAAATAAGATGCTTTTTAACGTGAAGCAGTCACCACAGTTCACCTTGCCTTTCTGCACAAGCACTATTTGAAGGTGGGGGAATAGTGTAGGCAGCCAAGTAACATGCTCTGTGACTGCATTCATAGTTAAGGGGAAAAGTGTGATTCCCCTTCATTCTGCAGTATGTTCCCTGGTGGGGAGGATGTCTGCTCCATCATCACAGTGCAATGAACAGCACATGCTGAATCCTCATGCAAGGAGGTGGGAGTTCAGTTTGCCGAGGGATCTTCCACCCTGCTACTCCCCAAATCATTAGCAATGGTACATCAGGCCCTTTCCCCTTAATGACCCCAGCTCTTTATGCATTTTCATCAAAACAAAATTGCTTGCTCTGGGTGAGCAGCAAACCCTGCTGATCTCAAGGCCCCAGGGTTGGTCTTGCTTTACTGCTGTGCCTCCCACCTGTGAACAAGTCAATTACTTTTGATGTTCATACCCTCTTAAAACACCTATAGTGCAGAAACACCAACTGCAGAGCTTAGGCTTTGCTTGGGGCTGGCATTGTGTGTGTGTGCAGAAATTCACAGTCATCCTCCCCCTTCCCTGAGTGCTAATACAAGCAAAGCTGATGGGTGGGGGAAGAAAAGGCAAAACAATCCCTCACAGCTCTGATGCAATGTTTTCATTTACGCATTTGAAGTGCTTTCCAAAAGCTGGCACGTTACCGAAGGGGAAAATGAGGTCTAAAGTGACTTAAAGTACAGCTGAGCCTTGAACAGGGTTCTCTTCCCAGCAATACCAACCCCACCAGAGATGTTGTGCCTTCAGTCCCATTGCCTTCTCACAAGGTAAGAAGGTGACATCCAAAGAACAGAGCCAGCTGGAGATACCTGCTGACACCACCAGCTTCTCTCATCCACAGTAGAAGGGAGCAAATTAAAGCACTTGCCTGCTTCTAAAATGTCTGCTAAATGCAATCAAGACCTAGTACTACAACTAACTGGGTGCAAAGCCAGAAGCACACAGCACCTGCAACTTACTGCTGAAAGGGAGAAGTCACTTCCATAACCCCAATGGACAAACCCTTGGGAAGGCGCAAAGGGGGCTGCTCAGCACTTCCTTCCACCTCCTCCAGCATCAGTAAGGTGTAAGCTACTGCAGCCCTCTGCAGCAGTCCCTGGGATCTTTTCACAGTTGGAGTACATCCCATTTTAGCCTTTCAAGTGCAGCTTGTATTGATTTGCCTCAGCCTCTGTGCCTGAGCTCCCCCCACATAGCCCAGTTGGGCTTTGACTTCATTCAGACCCTGCAGAACTCCAGCCCAAATCCAGGGACTGGAGACAGGAGCCGCCCCAAAGACCTGGGGACATCGGCCAATAGTTTGGAGGGCAGGCAGCTGTGCTTCTACCCTTTATACAGAGCTAATTCTTTCAAAATTAAAGATATCTTTGCCTCCTCAGAGGCACAGGTGTTCTTCCAACACCCCCTCCACCTTTATCTTTCTTTGGCCATGGAAAGGCTCCACCAGAAGTCACTTGGAATGGGACTGGTGTTTTTGTCTTGGTCACTGATCCTAGGGGTGGGTTTATTTTGTTCTGGTAAATGCCAGGTCAGGCTGACTGGCTGCAACCATGTACAGCCAGTCTTGTATGCAGCTGAATTTTCTTCTATGCTTAAAAAAAAGAGTGCAGAGAGAGAGAGATGTAGCAGGAACTTGCAGAATGAAGCCTCCCAGGAGCAGTGCACTGATACACAAAAGCATATCAAACAGTGCTGAACTTTACAGGGAACTCACTGCTACACTTCGGTGTTTCACAGGAACATTCAACAGGCTGTTGTAGAACCACACAGCCAGAATCCCTGAATTAAAAAGGGGAAAAAAACCCTAAAAAAACCCCAGTGCCTTACAGAATTAAGCAAGAAAACCACCACTGCCATTAAAAGCTTGGAGTGGACCACATATCAATGCCACCTTTTCTGCAGTGTCCTGTTCAAGCTGGTCTTTTCCTCCCTTCAGATCTTTTCTCTGTAACGTTAAGCAAGCTCAGCCAGCTGCTGAGACCTGACAAAGTCACAAAATGCAGCTGGAGGCTGCTGACGGGCAGCATCCACACTGTAGGAGCCAATTGTACCAGCAAGCGCCTTGTCATGCATGCCTGACCTGGCTAGGTGCAGAGCCTGCTGAAGCACCTGTAGTACGTAAGACTCAAATGACACATTTCTTCTCAGAACAGATGCAGCTCCCCGCACACAGAGCCTAATCCTCAGGGCCATTCAACCTGCTCACAGGGCTAAACCATAGGGAAGGGCTGATACTCCTGCAAAAGCAGAAAAGAGGGAATGTCCCCAAGGTTCTCCCTAGAAAGAAAATGAGAGGGTCTGACCAAAAATGCGTGTCTTCCATGCCTTTACTCTTCTCTAACCTACCTGCAGTAGTCCCTGTCTTGCATGTCTCTGTGCAGGACACCCTCTCCCTTTTTCCAAGCCCCCTAAAGGCATTATGTAGTTCACCCCCAACCTCCTCCTCAGGGCCCAGCACCCTCCAGCTGCCCCCCAGTAACAGAAATCCCCCTTGCTCGCCCTCTGCCACAGCTGATCTGCCTTTCTTGCTTCGCCAGTGCTGCCTCCTCACCTGTGGGTGGGTGCAGCCTACAAGAAGTGGGGCAGATCCCAGCTGCCAGAACATAGTGGAGCTGTGCTTGGTCACTAAGGCACAATTTAGTGCACAAGTTAGGGTCCTTCTGTCCTTTGTTAGGAAGGTGAAGAACATTAACCCTTAATGGTGCTGCTTGGCTACTGCCTGAAGATGAGATAAAACACGGGCAGGCTGCAGTACTGCCTTTGGAAAATAATAAGGTAAGAGGAAAGGAGAGCTGAACTGCAGTGGGGTTAGTGGAAATCTCGTGGTTGTGGGTGCTCAGCTCACAAAGGGTGGGTGTGCTGTGGATTGCCCCATCTCTGCCTCAGACTGGTGGAGCACTCCTGGGGCTTCAGCATGACTGAAGCTACCAAATGCAAGCACAGTGCCCCAAGTGTAACTGAAAATGAGCATAAGTAACTCTGTTAAGTACCAACCACTCCATTCCTGTTTAGTCTTTCTTAAAAAAAAAAAAAAGGCAACAAATCCAAAATAGACTTTTGCTGCCTGTGAAGCTATTATGGACTTTCCTCCCGCTGCTTTTTGACTCCTGTGACTTTTCTAGGGTGCATTCAGTGGATTTCTTAAGTCTGCAGTTTTGTACTGGGTGATAATTCAAAGAAACTGTGGGAACTACTGGAGTAAGATAAAGATGGTTTGACTTGTATAGTTCTGCCTGCATTAGTTGTACTGTATAGCCTTCAAACAGCTTAAAGGCACTATGTGAGAACCTTGTCCTGTTGTGGCTGCCCCAGCTTGTGCCTCTGTCCATGTCCTGCACCATTCCTCCTGTTAGCCCTGAGGAGTTCCCTGGCTACCTTGAAGTCTTACTTTTTCTAAAACTTGTTTTGATTTGCATGTTGGTATCTCACCACTGCCAGCGCTTTGTCCTGTGATCTGCAAATTTTTTGCTCTTTCATGACAATAGTTGAGAGCTGTGTGTAAGAACAGACAAGTTGGAGGGAAGAAAGGTGTGGGAAGTGACTCTTTGCTGGGAGTTGGAACAGCTGTAGGGAAGCTGCGGCTCTAATGCAGGCTAATGTGTCCTTCCTCTGGGGTCGGGCTGAATAAATGGGGGAGGCTTCGAAAACAATGTGGTGATGGATGCGTTTCTGAAAGATGAACCTTGCTAGTCTTATTCTAGGCCAGGTTTCTCTGTTGAAGTAATTTCTGTGCTCCTTGAAAATTTAAGTGCTTTTCTCTCACTCTGTGATTGTCCTGTGAGATGTGGTAAAGGATAAAAAGGCACATAAATTCAAATACTGCAGTTATCCCTTCTGGAGTCTATATGTTAACTGCCCTAGTACCAGGGTGGCTGCCTGTGTGAGGAAGAGTGGGGTAAGCAATACACTTTCTTATGCAAGACTGTAATCCTACCCAGGGCCCCCACTGTGATAAATAATCTAATGAACTGCAATTATGAAATGTCTCCTAGGTACACAGTAAGCGTCTAAATACTTGAGATTCTATTGGAATAAAAGTAATTACTCTATTAATATACCTCATAGGTATATTAAAACCTGCCCAACATCATTATTAGGGAACACGTGGTAACAACACGAAACTGTACAATATTCAACAGCAGCCTTGTAGGAGCTGAAATCCCCTCTCCTCCCGTGGTGGATGTCAATGAGAACAAGGGCTGAATTTAGGTGCATCCCCTCACCTGATTGCTTGTTCCAGAAACTAAGTGTCTGTAATCAGTCATACTGATCACAAGGGTGAGGAAGGCATCAGTAACGCAAGAGTCACTTAATCGTTTTGAAAAGCTCTCTGGGAAAGGTGGTTTGTGATAATTCTTCCCGTTACCCATACGGGCGTATTTTTGAGGGTATACCCCCTATGCCTTTGCGTCTGACTAATCTTTGAGGTGGTAATTTGGCTCAACTTGAACGTGGCGTTCCAGGAGCCTTAAAGGGAAAAAGATGATGGCACTGAGCGATTTGGGGAGCGCAGCTCAGTGCGGCGGTTGACTAAGGACTGGTCCTGGGGCAGCTCCAGCGGTCCGGCGCCCCGTATCTCCCGGCAGCGGGTAAGCTAAAGCACTGCTGCCCTAGGGATGGCACCGTGGATCCCCCCCGGCTTACTCCTTTCGCTCCCTCTTACCCACGGCAGGAGCTGGGGGAGGCAGGGCGGTTCAGCCGGCGGCCGCGGTGCGTGCCCGGGCAGGCTCTGCTGCAAAGGCACACGGCTGGGGCTGGCCGGGCCAGCGCAGCCGGGCTCGGGCACCCGCCCGGGGAGCAAGCGACGCCTTTGGGGACCGCGCCTCTGAAAGTGAACGCGGCTCCGGCCGCAGGTTGATCCCCTGCCCCCCCTTCCCCCACGTTATTTCCGCGATGTGATGTCCCATGGTATAGAATAC
>JANZLQ010000089.1:18054128-18071791 GCA_026212715.1 Elanus axillaris
CCCGGCAACGACACCCCCTCTCCGGGATTACGGCCCGCACACGTGACCCGGGCTGCCGGCGGGAGCTCCGGGCAGCTGCCGGTGCCGGCGGGGGCTGGCGGCGTCGCGGGGAAAAGCCCGGACCCTGCGGCCGGCTGTGCTCGCCCAGGCTGCGGCGGCAGCCGAGCCGAGCCGTGGCGAGGCTGGGGGCCCTCGGAGAGGTGCCGGCTCTCCCCTCGCCGTGCGCCCTCGCGGCGGGATGCCTGTTTTCGCGCGTTAGGATGGGTCCTTGCTCTGTCTCCGGGAAGCGCCACAGCCTGTCCGGTCGCGGGCATCGGCCGGGCGAGGAATACAGCTCTGCTCTAGCTGGGCAGCATCACTGCAGGTTGGAGCCGTGACCGGTTATGATCAGAGAAAGCATTTGTATACGGAACCTGAGGTTTATAAAAGAAGTGACCTGGACGACAAAAAGCAGCTTGCACCTCTCTTACACCCCCCACCCCCTTCATTTACGTTAACAGTTTAACCGCTTCACTTTTAAAATACTACCTACTGACCAAAATCCAAGCGTCTGTAACGTATATTTTAATATGTGGTCCACATCATTTACTGTTTGCCAGAGACTGGAAGTTACAGCTTTTCTTTTGTACTTTCGGCTTCAAACCCAAACAGTCCTGGCACAAACCACTGAAGCCGACAGAATTACATTGGGGCTAAGTCTGGCTTTTGAAATTTGACATCTTATGTAATAAGTGGCTACAGGCCATAACGCTCCTCCACAATTCCCCATTCAGTGTGTTACTACAGAGGAAGCTGAATCTCCCAACGGGTCACCAAACTGTGCAATATAAGGCTGTGAAAGTGAAGAATGCAGATAAACTGAGATTCCACCTATTAGAAAACCATCTATTTAAAGGCTGACTAGACGGGTACCTCATTTTGGAATGTAATAATCTCATTACAGGTGGTTATCTGATAACATCTAATAAGAAATCAATTATGCAGTGGAACTCTGAAAAGCTAAAATTTACTGCTTTATTTCAGCTGAGCAGTTTGTATCTGTAGCGTATTAGCACCTCAGACCTCAGTCCAGATTTGCAACTGCTTCTGGTGGGGAGAAGGGCTAGAAATGTGGGTATGGATGGAGGCAGAACCTCTCCTTGAGTGTTTGGCCTCTCTTTGAAACACAGTTATCAAGGGGTAGCAAGAAATTCCTTTGCAGATGATCCTGTTGTCCTAAACATCTGATCTGGCACTTGCTGGTGCTACTAGCAGTTTTGATTTCACACACCACCCCCCACCCCCACCCCCCGGTGTGTCAGGGCAAGGAGACTCGGAAATTTCAGGCAACAATGCTTTGGTCTTGCACAGAAGTCAATAACATATGGGATATCGGATGCTGCATTTCACTTGTTGCCTGAATAACCTACTAACATAATTTTACTTTTAGGAATATGCAGGGAGACATTTCTCAATTTTCTGCTGCTCTTTTCTCTAAAACTACTCTGCTCCCCATAGTAATTTTAAAAAATAAATCCTAGTTGGGTGAAATGTACAACACTTTACCCTGGTAAAGAGAAATGGTTTTCACAGTCATGGGAGAAAACAGAACATCCACTTTATCAGCTGTTATCGCTGGCACAGTACAAATGATGCTCTGATCCTTGTTCCTAGGCCTGACTTAGCAAAATACATTGGAGAATAAATCAGATGTCTCTGCTCTCCCTGTGCCTGCCGCTTCCTAGTACTGAGTTCAGCTCTGGCACTGCGTGTCTTGGAGCCCACCTACAGCATCAGGGAGTGCTTTGAGCAGCTGCTCATTATAGCTTGTAGGATGAAATTGGCACAAAAGCTCTCTCAGACAGGGGAACCAGAAGAAGCTGGATGAGATTAAAAAGTTGTCTGCATTTAGAAGAGATTTATCATGATTAAAAGGGGGGTGAGGGAAATACTGCAACAGTAAGACAGAGGCACACCATCCAATCAGAAAGCAAAACAGCTGTTGCTGCCAGGAATGGGGGCTGAAAGCTCAAAAATGGACAGTTTGTTCTAATACTAAAATGAAATTTCAATAGAGCAGATCACTACACTGGAGCAAAATATTCCTTAAACATGGCAAGGCCACAGCAGACTTTCTTAAAGCCGTTGAAAAGGGATGAAGGATTGAGTCCCTGCATGATTAACCTTGACATTATACTTATTGCTATTTTCTTACACGAACACTAGCTGCTGTCTCTGCCAAGTGTCCACATAATCACCACATTGTATTTTTATTCACAATAATAAGCTCTTTGAAAAGGGGGAAAAAAAGTCTTTCCATGTGGTTAGTTCCAGGTGGTCAGTTCTCTTTGTTGTTTTTTCTGGGTTTGGGTTCTTTTGGCTTGATGGTTTGTTTTTTTTCCCCCGTACTTCTAATGGCTTTGCCATTCAAAGGTGTAACTAAATACTGAGATACTGGTATATACTGATGCCAGGTTTTGCAAGAAGGGCATTTGCTTGCCAGAAAGGTATTCTAGTGAGCTGTCGTAACTCTAGGCCATTCCTTGTCTGATTGAGTGCTGACTTTTCCTATTGCAGCTTGAAAGTTGTGTTGGACTGGAGAAGATACTTTACCTTTGGCAGACAATGCTGCACAGGTGCAAACTGACATGAAAGCCACTGTGTGGCCACATGAATGCTTTTGTGCAACCTTACATGTGTTAAATACCTCTAGGGTTTCTACAACTGGGGGAGACTCAGGTATTGAACAGCCTTTAGAAGGGTGACTGCTGTTAGGCCTAAAGGTGAAGCTTAGGCACGACACCCTCAAACCATAGCCAGACTGAAAAGTTGGTCACTTCCAAACCTCTCTAGCAGTTCCAGGCTGGTTTTTCAGGAGCTTTGAGCCCCTGCAACTCTGAGAATCCAGCTGAAGTGCAGGCATTGCCGCTGAAGGGTCAGCCTGCAAATGTCTTTGTGCTCATCTGCACCTTTCCTGTTAAGCTGAAAGGGTACAGCAATACCACACTGCCTTAGCAGGTCTAACAGACCACAAGTGGGGCTTGTGGTCTCTGCAAGTGATGATACAGGGACATGACTTCCAAACTTTGAGGTAGGCACAGGCTACTATGGTGAAAGAACTTAATTGTAACCTTGGCTTATTCTTCTAGACCTGTAAAATATCTTTCAGGGTTTATATGCTGCATTTCCTGCAATATTACTCCCTGCTGCTTTCAGCCAGGATCTCTAAAAAAACACCACCAACCTCTCAGCAAATACAGAAGCACTGAAGAGAATAGATAAGTTGTTGAGTGGACAAGAGGTAATGCAAGGAAGAGAAGGGGGAAAAATAAAAGGAAGCGGACAAAGACAAGTGTTAAATATGTGTAAAACCAACAAGCAAAATATTGTGAGCTATGGCTTTTTTGTTTCTTTGGCGTGAAATACTCCCTTATGACAAACTCGTTCAGTGGCCGTCCTCTGATGCAGCTGGCTTCCTCCCACCTCTCTGGGAGGTCGCTGCTGCTGACAGCAGTGCCTCTTGCTGCATGTTCGGCTGCCCTCTGCTGCAGGCAGGGCTGCACTGTGGCTAAAGCCCTAAAATCTGGCATGTTTAGTCCCGAGTATTGGAGAAATGACAAACAGGAAGCTTCTGGAGCAGAGCACAGAAATAGTAGATACTCCAGCTCTTTCATTTTTTTTAAGTGCTTAAGTTGATAGGCACTTAAAGGAAGAAATCCTCAAGTGTCTCATTTTCCAAGGGAGAAAAAAAATTAGACTTGAGCACTGGCCTGTAGCAGTAAGGGAGTTTACAGCAATTTTCTACTCTATCATTTACTACAACTGATGCCATTTAGCATTATGTATTCTTTATCCCTACAGGAAATGTGTTTTTTGCAAGGCACTGTTGAAAAGTAAAAAGGCACAAGTTGCTTCGTACAGATGCAATGTGTTCTTTGACAAGTCAATCCATCTGGAATGACTAATTCAGCCTGCACAGAACAGTTAAAGGTTTGAATCCACCAGCTTGTAGCTGGGTGGACTCCTCAGCCCTTTGCAAGGGGTTTGGTAGTCATCCTACCAGAACAGGCATGGATCTTTGTTTTTATTTGTATAATAGGAACACTGGTCACAGTACTACCCTGAGGTTTACTTTAGTAGTTACTTCCAGTTACAGTGTTGCTGATCTTGGGCACCTCATCTATTTTTACTGAAGCTCCTTATTTTTCTAGAACTGGCACACTCTCAACCAAATGTTACTGTTTTAAAATTCTTGGAAAAACCTTAAAGGAAACTAGCAATACAGCACAACTTATTTAAAAAAAAAACAAAAAACAACTAATGCAGTGAAAGAATATTAGAAAGCAGCATAACTCATGGTAAAATATCCAAAACCACAGTGTGAGTCATTCTTCTCCTGCAAGTAATTATGAAAAAGATATCAGTGTAGTAAAATCTAACAAGATGCGATAGCATCTTGGAAGTGGACAGAAATGACATACGCAGGTTGAATAAGCCACAGCTGATGAATAAAACTGGACCATTAACCAGTATGTAAGCTTTGGCAAACAATCCAGTATTGCTTCACGTATTTCAAGTTTAAGATCAAAAGAGACCACTGGCTTATCTTTTCAACAATGAAGACCACTGAACTTCACCGCATTAGCCTTAAGTTGAATCCAATCTGTCTAAAGCATGCCTTCTAGGTAAGCACATAGTGTTGTTTGGTAGACATTAGGGGGATGCATGATCCACTAACTTTGTTTTAAAAATGTTTCTTTTCCTAAGTAGTAACCAGTTGTACCCCATTTTGAAGTTTTCTGGACAGAGCTTTTAGTAACTTCATTGAAAAGCTTTTTTTTATTCCTCCTTTAAAAATGTAATGCAGAGTGTTACCTCAGAAAGCAGTAGGATAAAACCCTTTATTGTTCCACCTTTGTCAGAGTTCATCTTCTATTGATATGCATTTTTGTAACTGCAGTTTACATTAGAAACGCCAGCACCTTAGAGGCTTAATGTAGAGTAGAAAAAAAACCTTCAAAACCAATTCAATCCTGTGTCTTCAAGTAATATACCACTTGGGCACAAGGAATCTCTAATCCTAGAGAGGATTAGAATCAGTTAGATCTTCCACCTCCTCCTTTTCCTGTGTTCTTTGTCCTCATTTCATGCCAAGCTTTCACCAGTGGTTCTCTGTTCTTCCATATGAGCTCATGGCCATAAGTCACATACCACCTGAGGAAAAAAATAGAACCTAGTTAAAACTAACTGCAACTTTTCTCTGTATCTGAAGAACAGCCTGATCACTAAAATTAAGTAACTCAATTCCTTTGTATAGGAGACAAGATAAACTGAGGCAGAAAGAACAACATTCTTATAAAGTGGCAGTGGCAGGTAAGCCCCTTGTTCTCTTGACTCCTAATAGTTAAGTACTTTGTGTTCTTGCTTGTCTCAGTCCTGAAAATGAATTGTTTTCATGCATTTAATTTAATGCTCTCATGATTTCTCCTTAAAAAGAATACAAAAAACTATTTCTATTTAAGAGACTCTTAAAACACTACTGTTGCTTGTGCTAATCCTTACTGACAATACCAAGTAAAAGTATTTTTCTCATATGTAAATACAACTGCCCTGTAAGTAACAGACACATTCCATTCAAAGTGAATTTTCTTCTATAAACATCTAAATAAAGATTTAATCTATCAAAGTGTTCTAGCTTAATTTATATTCATAGAGAACTATATATGCTAATATATGAATATGAACACCAGTGATTAAGCAAGGGAGGCTATGGTGGAGAGGAGATGCAGGAGGGGAAGCAACCATATGGAAATAGGTTGAAGGTTCTCTCACAGGCCTAACTTCACACCTGAGTCCTGAATAACAAAAGCCCTTTTAAATAAGCCATCAGCCAGTGCTAGGTAAACTGGCCATTCCTTTAAATCATACAGCCCCTTTCTAATGTGGACAATTGTCTGTGAGGCAATGTATAGAAAACACTTTGGCCATTCAATTTATGTTCTAAATTGGGGCTCTGTTTTAGGATGAAGTGACCAAAATTATCAGAGTAGAACATACAAGTAGAACATGCAGTCGAGGAAGGCAAGATACTTGTCAACTCAAGAGATTTCTACTGCAACGGCTATCCTATTTTAATAAGTGAATCTGCATTATAATGAACAAGCTGATACAGATACATCATGGCAGAAAGTAGTTATGAATCAGCAAGACTACATCAGATGCATTTGTGATGCCAGAGAAGGGGAGAAAAGGAGACTGTGCAGCACAGAACTTATGACACCAAAGCCAAGAGATTGCAAACAAAGGCAAACCAGTTTGTAGAACAAAATAAGTGTCCTCCACCTGTTCTTTGTCTGGCCTAGTTAAATATCAGGTATGCTATTAGAATGCCTATATAAAATATTTTAAAATGTTCCTAGCAGTAAGTGTGCAAATTAAGACAACACTGCAATCAGGTAGAAGGGGAAAAACTCATTGGGTAATGTAGTTCAAACATGGAACAATAGAGAACTGTTTCCTACAAACTAGTTTCTAGTAGTTCTTTCCAATTAGGAAGGCTCCACACAAAGACAACACAGCAACACTGAGAAACATCAGTAGAGGCTGCTCAAATGAATTTGGCCTGAGCTTATACTAACTCTGTAGCACTCTCTAAATTGGCAATTACAGGAAAAACAGTGAGACAAAGAAATTTTCTTAGCTGTTTAATTCTAAAGTTATTTTAATTTGTCCATGCTGTGTTTTGTGAGAATCTTTTCTGCCTTGTGACTCTCTTCAATGTGCTGGGGAGAGCAGGACAGAGACAGCTAGCCCAGGTTACGGTGACAGGACAATCTGACATCTAATCTATCATTCAAAGGCAGTTCAGCTCAATTTCTTTCATTTGCTTTCATAAAGCATATGTTAACAGTATTTTCCACAGGATTTTGTGGCACTATAAGGGTAACAGTGAGTTGTCTTCAGTGCTACTTAAGACAACTTTCCAAAAAACCCCACACACTTCAAAGACAAGAAGAAGTAAAGAGGGGAAAAAAAAAATGACAGGACAAATTTAAATATGAAACAAACAGAAGTTAGTAAATACTGACTTACATTCCAAAGAGAGCTCCCCCAAGATGTGCAGCATGGTCAAAAAGTCTCCAGCCTAGAGCAAGCCCTGCAGTATCAAATGCAATTATGGCTTTTAAAGCCTGGAAAGGAACAGAACATGGAATGGACAGGATCAGTCACAGCATATAATGGCCACTGATAACAGAGTTTCCTATGCTGGCACAGCCCAAAAATTTGGGATCAAAAAACATCCAGTAAATTTTGTATCAAAGCAATCACTGTTAATAAAGTTTTAAAATAGACTCTGTCCTTAGCTGTACTGTGCTGTCCAAATATAGACATGAGCAGCTACAGAATAACGTGGGGTAGGAATGTGTCTTTGTTCCAAATACTCAGTCTCTTCCAGTCTTCATTTCTAAGCATTCCAAACTCAGGGCAGGAAAAAAAGAAAGTTACTTGAAAGAGTACATGCTATGAAAGACACCACAAAATACACAACTGCAGTATTCTCATTCACCAATTCTGACATAGCTTAAATTTATTTGCATCTGCTGTCCCAAACACAACCCTCTAGTAGATGGAATATGTGAGGCAACATCCCTATCGTCTTATCTGCCACAAATTCATCATCACACTTTCCTAAATGACATATCTGTTGGAAGGTAGAAAACCAGGATGATAGTGAACACTCCATGGCCAGAAACAGCATGAGCAATGGTATACCACCCTCAGGAGACACGAGCCACCATAACTGTAATTATGCAAAATTTTACTAAGTCCCTCACTCCAAAAAGTCCAACAGATTTAATGTTAAAGTAACATTTCATCCTAAGCAGGATTTCTTTCCTTAAGCATATGTGTTAGAATACCAGCTATATTGGTATACTGGCTTGTTTATTTTAAAAGCTGATTATAGTATATGTAAGGTAGGCTAAAAGAGTACATAAAGTTTAGAAATACAGTTACATAGTAGGGCTAAAATTATTCCAATGTTTATACTGCAATAGCCAACGTTCCTCTTCTTTTACTGTTGCAATGAGCACTTCCTTAGGGCAACGCTCTCTGTTGCTCTGCCAATATTTCTACCCTGGCCATTTTATTTAGGAAAGATGCAGTTAAAAGACAGCATGCAAAAAAACCAGGTCCACTCAAGCAGTAGTGCAAGAAAAACGTGAAGGCTACATCTAAGAACACTTGTTCAAATCTGTAAGCTTCACTTACAAAAAATACTAGATCTCATGATCTTGACATGACAAACCTTAACTGCTTTAAGTACAGCAGTAAAACAACTTTATGTGGTGGACCAAGGATGATTAACTTATTAAAGCAAGTCAAGATATACATGAGAAGCTTTTCTTATGAGGGGCAGTGGATGTGCTTAAAGGAACTTAATGAAACAAAACCCTAGCCCTAGTACTACAAATGAAGAAAAGCCTCAGTAGGTTATTTCTAAGCCTAACAGCGTTCTTAAAAGTATCAAAAGATGGTATCCAAATGAGAAGGCAGGTCTAGGGCTGGAATGTTATTTCCCTCGAGAAGCGAAATTCTGTTTTTCCCATCTTGATAAATTTTTCTTCAAAAACAGTGTATCAGTATTAGATTAGCCTGTAACAAGTGCTGCCATAAAAATATCACCCATCAGAAAGAACAGTATGTGTATGCATATTTCCTCAGACAGGTGAACCTGAGTCGCTCCCAACTTTTTACCCCTTAGTATCAGATCTGAAACAGACCCATGGAGGATGATGGAATTTAGGATAATTCTAAATTCACTACACACTTGTTCAGTGTCCATGTTAGGCTGCAACAATTCAGAATCCATCTCCAGGACTTCCATGACCTGTATTCTCTTTCAAAATAAATTTAACAGCTTAGAAACACAAATGCAGGGGACCAGTGCTCAGATACTGGAGAGGTATGGGGAAAATGTTTTAAGAGTAGGATTTCTTTGAAGTTCAAAGGCACTTACATTTCCTGCTGTAAATGTGAACACTGGAAGAAATACAATGGCTAGTTTTGCTTCTGGCATCTTCGTACATACAGCTGCAAGGACAGTCATTATAGCTCCTGACTGTAAATACATTAAAAGACATGAAAGTAAGCTGAGACATTACATAAGGGAAAACTTATTTTTTCTGCATGTAAACCCATTTTCCTTTTGGCTTTTATTTTCAAATGCAGCCCTGTGGTAAACCTCAAAGTACAAAGCACCACAGCAAAGTTCAGAATAAAAATAAAACAAGAGACCTTTATTTAATTTCAATATCAGAAATTACAAATACTGGGAAAGAAAAATACCCCTCAGATGCTCTTATATAATTAAGAAATAACCCCCTCAATTTTTAAGATAACAATTTCTGTTAATGTGCTTTTTCCCCAGTAAACCCTAGAAATCTAACATATTAATCAAACGCAGACATTCCAGATGAAGGGAGTCATTCTGAAGCTTGTACCAAAACAAGGAAAATAACAGATGGACACAGACAAGAAATCTTTTGATAGTGAAACAAGCAATTCCCTGGTTTGAACTAAATTGACCATGGGCTTTTGTATCCATGAAATATCTCAACGGAGAGGCTGTGAATACAGTAAACTAATGCAATGTGTGGCAATTTCAGTAAAGTCAGATCAGTAAGACTAATGGAAAGTAACTTGCTCCAGACGTATTTTATTCACAAGATAAAGGGACAATACATAGACAGCACTACCAAAAATTCTAACTTCAGGACAGCTCAACAGATTATTTTTTTTTCCATTCCAAATAAAAAATAAGAATCTGACTTTTGGCTTTTATGAAAATTATTCAGAAAAGTTAAGAAGCCTTTAAAACTTGAGAAATAGCTAGGTTTACCTCAAACTTATAGCAAGTTAAGTGTTTTAAAATGTTGTGTTACTAAAAATACTTGTAAAGAACAGACAACCATGACACCTCCTCTGCCTGCCTCATACCTTTCATAGTGTAAGACTTTTGGCAGGAGTGCTGCCCTTCCTGCACAGCATGCCCTACAACTTCCACTAGTATCACATGCTGATTTTGATTGTCTGATTACATTATTTCTTTCTCAAGTATTCTCTTTTCAATTAGGAACACAATTAGGAGATAACATTTATGAAATAAGTTACAGAACTGAACTATCTGCTCAGTGACAAGAGGTCCTGCTGTTAAGTACCCATTTACAATCCATTAGCATTAATTGGCATTAGTTCTACACTGCTGCAAGAGAGAGTTAACATATTTGAAGAACAGGCAAGTTCTTGCACACGAATCACTGCCTGGTTACTTGGTTTTGATAACCTTCCTAGTTTCCATTATCCCAAATATATTCTTGGCTTTTACGTGGGTTAAAGAACACAGCAGACTTTGAATATTACTTCAGAAATCGTTATAAGGTCTTGCATATTCTGAGATACTTACAGCTCCAAGGGATGGTTCGAACCTTCCAGTGGCCATTTTGGCAACATAACTGACAAAAGTGGAGATAACCCCTAGAAAGGAAAAATTACTATTGGAAACAATGCCAGCAATACAGATAAACATCAGAAAGTGCAACAATGTTATCTGAACATCTTCCTAAAGAAGCTAGTGTAGGTGGTGTGGTGGGCTTTGTTTTGTTTTGTGGGGGTCTTTTTTGCTTATTTGTTTTAACTTGAATTAACTACAACCTTTTCCTATGAAACTTCCATGAGTCTGTATTAAGAGCTAATTTATTTTGGTAGCTAAGCATGAATTAAACCCAGATACTTGTACTGTCATGATACTCTGAAGCCCAATATGCTAAACCCATCAAAATTCTGTATGACAGCAGATAAGTACTGCAGTTAGTATAGAGCAACGTGTGGGACTGAACAACAGCCATCTGCCGTCATACATCTATTAACCATGCACATGCTTTATTTGCATGGATACATATTTATATTTTTAAAGTGTTGTAAATATATATATTTAACATTACCAGCAGAAAGATACACTGCAATGAACTGCTCACATCCCAGGAGAGAGACAATGCTGCTGGAAAAACTCCATAAAACATACATATTTGCTGCCATGTGGAATAGAGAGAAGTGACTAAATGTAGATAGCAGCATGGGAGAACACAGGGCTCCTACAAAAAACAATGAAAAAAAAGTCAGTATTTTAATTTGCTTCAACTTACATGTCATGCAGACTAGAAATTTATCAAGACATACTATAGGCTAATTATGCTTAGAATTCTCACATACAAGCTAGGTAATAAGCCTAGAAATGTAGCAAATATAAAATTCCACACAATATTGTTTGCAAGGTAGAACATATACCACAGAAATATGCAAGCTGTACAAACAGCTACTTTATAAAGTTTTAATTACCTACTGGGGAATGTTTTACCTAAAACATTTATCTTATGACATATCTCCTATGCTTTGGAAAGGAAAAAAGAGATTTTATTTATATATGTATATGGTGAAAGATTTTTAACATACTATATGAGCACCTATAAAAATTATTTTGCTACAGAGATGGACTCAAAGAAAAACTAGGGTTCTCTTCAAAAAGTTACTAGCTCTAACCACTGAAGCAGCAGATGTGAAAATGCAAAAAAGCCAATTAGCAGGTTTGAAGGTCAACATTATTTAAAATAGGAGTGTTTGGGGTGACTGATACTCAGATCTGGATAGTAGCTATCTTTAGCTTTGGGGGGGGAATTGGTTGAGTTTCCACTTTTTCAGCAGAAATTAAAAGCATAGCAGAAAGTACTCTCCTAATGCATGTTTGTCTCATCCTTTTCTCTAGTGTGGAAATGAAAACTAATTGTTGTGCCATTAAATACTAGTAACTTACTTTCCTAAGTTAACCTCTTCAAAACATTCACACAGTGAAAGCCAAGTTTGTGTTTTGTTATGTGACCCAAAGCACAGCTTTGAAACAAGGACTCTGTACATAACACACAACTAATGCCTGTCTATTGACTAAAGCGCACATGCATATGACTGATGACTGTTCTATCTGCATCCCACAGAACATTAAGGGAGCAAGGGGGTTGTGGAGGAAATCGCATTTTAGTCTAGTTTTTTAAAGGCATTACATAGTACAATTTATTTTCCTCCTTCCCAAGGAGTGGCACGATTCACATTCTGTCCATGAAAGCAGTAGGGGTTGGTATCACTGGGAGAAGTGCCTCTTTACCTTTACAAAGGCAGGAGCTGCATCCTACTGAATGCAGTAAAAGGTCAGATAGCAGGCAACAGTTTTGACATTACAATATTTAGAAAAGCACCAGTGTTTTGTTTCTTTGTTTTAAAAAATCAGATCTTTTACTACCAACTTTTTCCCCCTCAAGCCATTTCCTGTCTAGACAGAATAATGTGTTTGGGCGTGACTGAGATTTTTTGTGGGTGATGGAGCTACAAGTAAGCCATGCACCATCTGAAGCTTCTGTAGTATGATCAGAGGCTCTATTACATCCCAGTGTAGAAAAGTCACCCAAATTACGGTTCACTTACTGGAGGATGGATCCGAGGTGAAATATGTAAACATAATCCGTCGCATGCCAGGCAGCCTCCATAAACAGAATATAAAGACATTTGCAGCTATAATGCCTTTTAAGAGGAAAAAAGAAGTATAAAGGCAAATTATGAATGTAACACACCATAATGCTTACTGTAAACAAGCATTCAAAAGTAAGCTTACAAGAATCATACTTTTTCTTCACTATTCCATTAAAAGCAGTAGTCACTTCTTACTTTACAGAGTTTAGAAAAAGCAAAGAAAAATACTGAAAGCTGTATTTATATAGTGGAAGTCTTTCAGAAATATTAATTTAATTGCAACTTTTAACATACACTGTAATGAATGCAACAGTTCAGAAAAATCTGTACTGAAGATGTTCAGGGTATTGTTTCAAACTTCTATACCACTGCAGAACAAATGAAACAAGAACCATCTTAAGAGCCTTCATTTCTTGCCTCTGTAGCTGCTTATTCCCAAATGCCACCAATATGCTGCACAGTTGCATTTAACTGCACAGGGAAGGGAGAAGACATGGGGAACCATACAAACATGCAATACACATCCAGCCCACGTTTGGAGGATCTTTGGTTTTGAGGGAATTGTAAAGATATTGTTTAGAGATCAAGCATAAAAAGTTGAGCTGGCATTGCTAAGGCATAGTCACCTTTGGGAGATAGCAGACGTGCAGCTTTTCACTTCACAGAGTTTACTGCAATCTTACTTTATTTTAAATAAGAATGTAGATCATTAGAAACATAATGATGCAAATTTAACATTTGTTTAAAGTGCCTTCTCTAGTTCTATCCAAACATTTAGGTATTTGAAATGTTTTATAATAGCTAGAAGCATTAAAGGGGAAAATAATTGCAATTCCTTTACATAATGGTAAATGTCACATAATTATTCTCTTTCTGAAGTCTGCAACAAAACACAAGATGTGCGAAAAACTATGACATATAAATCCTAGAATCAAAATTTCAATAGATCTCTTCTTTCAACACTCTATCCTATTCCACCATGCTCTTTCATTAGAGGAAGTATTTTCCCTGCATGCTAAACCAAGACATTACAGAACTGTCAACAATTTCAGTACAGTAAGCCCAACCTTGTTATGGCAGTCAAGGGGTAAGCATCTGAACAGCTCAGGGTCTAACAACTAGAATTTGTATTGCTTGTTAGATTAACTAGATATTGAGGGGACGCTCTACAGACTACAGAATATGAATCTTCACCACTCCAACACAGTATTTGTATCTGTATCATGACCTGGTTTGCATGCTGAAGAGCAATTCAAAGCACTGTACAAAACTTCTTGACAGCACTTGTTAATTGAGTGGCCTGAGATTATTTTTGCCCCAAACGTTCAGCACTTAAGCGATCTATTCTTAGACTGGGTGTCAACTCTTCAAAGAGTAAGTTGGTTGAAAATTTTCTTCTAAAATGTTTCTGTAGAAAAGCAAATGACATAGTAATAGTGTTTAAGTAACCTTATGCTAACAACCTGCTAATATAGATTCAGTGAATACTTAATTAGAATATGGAACAGCAGATATGGCTCATCTACTTTATTTGGATTTGAATCAAGTTCTCGTCAATTTCTCTCCACACATTACTTTAATAAATTTATCTTGGGGATTTCAAATGACATCAGGCTAAGCAATCAAAACTACATCACAACCAAAGGAAAGCTCAGAAGATAGTTTTATCCAATTTTACATAGATCATGCTGAAATCAAGAAGCAACTATTAGAGAATTTTATTTCTCCATAGCAGTGGAATATATATGCTGATTCCTTCTAAAAGCATTTGCTGTTTTTCACAGTTCCTGAGAAAAATGTTGCCAGGAGAGGATTCTAGCTAATCCTCCAGGCTCTCTCGCACAGATCCATAGGAATTTTTTCAATAGTTTGTGAGAAGGAAGTATAGCAGAAATACTGTATGTGCAGGTCTAAGTTTACAGTGCTTTGTGCCTAACAACCTAAACATGGTATGAAAGCCGTCTGTTTTAACATACTGTACCTGTTTGCCATATTTCTCTTCCTGTGAATGTCTAATACTTGTAAGCTAACACAAACCTGTCACAGTCCGCTGACCCTCAGTCAGGTTATTCCACCAGCTGTTAACCTGGAATGGAATTGTTGCACATCAATGCCACTGTAGAATATTTGCAATTTCAAGAACAGTCAGGTGAAGTTCTACCTTTTTAAGAATGGAAAGCATTTGTTTGAAATCTGTTAAGTAAATTGATTTCAAACTTTTTTGTTTCTGACTGGTTTAGCTTTTCAAGTTGGCATTTCCTTGTCCAAGAATAGTTATCTACTCTCCTTTTCATAAAATGTCCCAATGAAGAGTTTCTTCAAAAAGAATGGGGTTATATCCTTTTACACAACTCCATGGGTTTACCTCTGCTTGTACTAAACAAGGATCTAGCCCATAATGCTTACTTTAGCAGATTAGCCAAAGTTAGCATAAACCCTGCCTTGACTAAGCCTCACCCTAATGCTGTCTAATAATATGACACCACCCACCTTTAAGAGATTCCACTTTTGTGCCATGGTCACTGTTGCAGGGGTGGCTCACAAGAGGTGGAATCCATTCCCCCTTGCATCCAGCTCACCCAGCCCTCCTCCAAGTTTAAAACCCCTGAAAAAGTTTATTTTGAGCATAGTCAGCCCACAGACAAATTCCACCCCCTTTCCGTTCCTCAGCTTTCAGTATAATTTTGGACAAATATTTTATTGCTAGCTCAATGACCTTCCAACCATATTGTTGGGGACAATGTCATAAAAATCATCTGTAGGTTGGAGGCATGGGAAAATAATACTGTATGAAACAAAACATTCACTATTTGATATCAAAGTAACAACTTAATTATATTTTTTTTGTTTAATTCTCTGGCACAGGATACAGATACCTGTATTTCCTACAAAGTTGTCCAGTGTAAGAACACTAAACAAACATGATTTTTCTACAATACAAGTAAGTAGATGCCCTCAGAAGCTATTGGGGGATCCTGAACTTCCAAAAATAGAACTTACCAGTTGAAAATGGAGACTGGGAGTTTAAGCCTATTAACATCAGGGCAGTTAAAAACTGCCTTCAGGTTTTGAAGGAAAACAAAAATATAAAACCAACATTACTTAATATTTTTAAGTGGCAATCACAATCTCACCTGTAGCTCATATACACTGAGCAAGAAAGCATGCTGTACTGGGCTTGGCTAGGACAGAGTTAATTTTCTTTAGAGCAGCTCATACATGGTGCTGTGTTTTAAATTTTTGACCAAAACAGTACTGATAACACACTAATGTTCTAGACTTGCTGAACAGTGTTTCCACAGCATCAAGGCATTTCCCATTTCTCTACCTGCCCCTACAATGAATACACTGGGGGTACACAATAGGCTGGGAAGGGACACAACCGGGTAGATGACCCAAACTAACTAAAGCGGTATTTCCTACCCTATAATGTCATGCTCATCAGTAAAAGGAAAGAGAGGATTTTAGGAGGTTTAGCCATCTTTTGCTCATGAACTGGCTGGGCACTGGTCTACCCACAGGAGATTGTGAGCGACTGCCTTTGCGTCACTTGTTTTGTTTTCTTCTCTCTTCTCCCACTTATCCTTCACTCATTAAACAAATTTTTGGTAGTTGTTTTATCTTTACCCCCAAGTCTTCTTGCTTTTATTCTTCCTTTCCTCTTCCCCCGTCCCACTGGGGGATTGTGGGGGAAGTGAGTGAGCAGCTGTGTGGTGCTTAGCTACCCACCAGGGTTAACCCACAACACAACCATTTCGAAAGAGGTACCACAGTGCACACTATGCACATTACAGGAACAACTCCTCTGTGTCCTACCGAGGATGCTGTGCTTCTCCAGCTCCACACTCAGCCCTACTTTCCTTGGACAAGCAGACCTGAAAGAGTAATCAACCCTGGTCTATCACAAGCCACAGCAACTACCTTGAAACAATTATAAAACACATATGCATGTTTAGTTTTCAATTATGTGTATTTAAAACTAATGACTGATACTTTCAGCATGTCAACTAAATTTATAACAAGCCTTGCAGTGCTTATGTTGTTCTTACTGCCCAAACTCCAAAGTATTTGCATGGAAATGTCAGCTCTTATAAAAAAAAAAAAGCCCTCTAAACCCTCCTATCTGTGAGGTATAGGTTGAAAATACAAATGCATTTCAGAAGCCAGAGCATTAAAAAAAAAATATCTTATGCTTAAGCTTCAGAACTTAAGCTAGCTCTGTCCTCTTTGGGAATTCCATGTTCACATTTGAGAACACTTGAGCAAGAATAATTTATTTTTTTTTTTACAGCAAAAAAGCAAAAGGTACCTAGTTTAGGTATACACACTACTGCTGACCTCTCTTCCTTGCATTTCAGGGTGAGAATGGTATTTTTCTCCAGTATAGCTTCTGCAGTGATACTGCGAGTTACAGCTTTTCTTGTAAGGAAAAGTATCTACTGTAATTTGCTGAAAACCTATTACTTCTCCAAGTTACAAATTGGGACAAACAGGACAAGTATCTGTTGTACAAATGGTGGTCGCAGATGTGCCTACACCAGAGTAAAGATGCGGTTGTGTTTTACGCTCTGGCAGGGACCCACCCATGTGCCAAGAAGCCGGGCCTGGCTCCCTGTACCTGTTTTCTGAAGTCCCCCCTCTTCTGCGGCCGTATTTTATCCAACCAGTCTGCTCGAGCTTCCTCAAAATAGGTCTGGACCCGCGACTTGAGCGACTCGTACTGCCAGATGGCGGCGGACCCGAAGGCAGAGCCTGTGAACTGGGCAATACCGGATAAAGTCAAAATGAAGGCACCGTCCCGCAGCTTCGGCCGAGGAAGCCAGGCTCCCCCTGACCTTACGTTACACGCCATTCCCATTCGCTCAGCCCTGAGCAACGCCAGCGCGCTTACGGGAACTAAAGCACCGCTGACAGACGGAGGCACCGCCACGGAGGCGCCCCGGGGGGCTGCCTGCCCACCCCGCTCCCCGGCCAGACACAG
This sequence comes from Elanus axillaris, assembly GCA_026212715.1. Taxonomy (NCBI): domain Eukaryota; kingdom Metazoa; phylum Chordata; class Aves; order Accipitriformes; family Accipitridae; genus Elanus; species Elanus axillaris. The sequence continues at coordinate 18,071,665 of JANZLQ010000089.1, forward strand.
CAACCGCGGCCCACGGGAGCCGCTTACCCCCACCGCGAAGAGCAGCGGCTTGACCAGGCGCCGCGGCGAGGGGCGGCCGGCGCGGGTCGTCGGCGGCGGCGGGCACAGGCTGCGGCGGGGGGGCGGC
>JANZLQ010000089.1:18075967-18097413 GCA_026212715.1 Elanus axillaris
AATTCTTAAACCAAAGAGATTTTCACTCTTTGGTTCATTTTGATTTCATCATCCTAAAACTTTGGGTCACACTGATGCCCTTCTCCCTCTCCCTTCTCCCTCTCTTTTCCCTTTCCTCTCCTCCTTCCCAGTATGGACTGCATCCTAAACCAAATCCTGTCTTCAATTGTTTGCCTGTCTTATATGGACACAGGCCTTCTTTCATGAAAATAGTGTCTTGGTAACAAGTGCAACAAAAGTTTCAAGTAAAACAATCATTGTGAAAATTTTAATAATATTTGTCTGTATTGCTTTGGAGTCTGATGGTGCGTGGGCAGCTCAGTGTCACTGACAAAGCAAATTATCTGCCAATGGTTGCCAGGTTAATCTGAGCATCTTTGGTACTAACTTACATGATTTTGTTGTGATTTTCTTATTTGAGTTGTCCATTTTGCTGAAACTTTGCTGTAGCAAAAAGGCATGCCTGAGCCTTTGTGCAACAACAGTTGGGCAGTGCTTTGGCCCCGGGTCCTTGATTTTTAGAATGAGGGGAAAGGTCCTAAAGAGTATGAAACTTTCACTTGTTTGTTCAAGCTGGTCCTCACAAAGTGCTGACACCAGTGTCTAGCAGGAAGGTAGATGAAACAGGTTAGAAACATACCGTATACGTAAGTATCAAAACTAATTTTGTTTTAATTTGTATTGATATGCATTGTAATTGGGACATGAATAATTTATTAAAGTATTTGATAGTTTTAATTTTAAAAGAATTTTGAGTTAGCAAACAAGTAAAGAATGGAGAAACACTGCAAATTCAAATTAGATAATTCCTCAGTTAGGGCTTCTGATTTTGCTCTGTTGGTATTTTCTGTGGTTAACATGTACAGTAACAAAAGTGTTCCTAAGAAAATACTCAGATGTCATAAAATATGTAAGTATTCCAATTGTTTAATGAGATTTAGATTCCAGTTCTACAATTCCCTTATGTGATAAATTATTTTGTAGGCATCATTTTGATGTTTTCGTAAAGGTCAGGCTTGTGTAAAGATGACTCCATATACTGTATGTGTATAAACTGTTTCAACAGGTTTCTAATATCAGAACTTTTGGGAGGCTTCTTTGAAAACGGCTTCTGTCAGAAGAATGGCATCGTCTTCTCTACAAATTTATGCATTGCTGCTGGCTTTAGCAGGATTCACAATTTTGCTTGTTACTGCCATGTCCAACAGATGGAAGATTTCGGACACTGCAACAGTGCTAGTTACTGCAGACTGGATTTCTGAAGGTCTTTGGATGGACTGTGCAGTGACTGCTCTTGGATCGATACAGTGCAAGAAATTTCTCTACATGTTGAGTTCAGAGAGTAAGTGTGCGTGGGATATGTATATAAAATCCAGGGATGTAGTTTTATTCCTTCTTTCTGGAAAGCATGGTAGCCAAGCTGGATGGCATATACCATTGTTGTCACAGAGGGTCTAGTATGGACAGGATTTGTACTTGTAGTACAGACAGGTTAAAGGGCCGCATATGCTTCACCCTGCAATTCAGCTCAGTAACTGTTGTGGCTTTATTGCCAGCTCTGTTGTATTGACATAGAGGTATTGGCGATATACAATGAATCTAAGATTTTTTTTTCCTTGTTTTGGAAGAAATAGCATACTTTTACTTGGCCTGTTTCTTAACTACAAGCAGATCATAGATCAATGAGCTCTGGTGCTTGTTTGTATTTGGGTGTGAGACAAGACTTCTTAGGTATTCCAGAGCTTGTTTGATACTTTGCGCTGAATCTGTGTATTTGTTCTGGAATTTCTCAGATGTGGCCAACTTAAATTAAAATACATCTGTTCAACTGATGCTTTTGTGTTTTCTGAGGTAGACTGTGCTAGCAAGGTGCAGATAAACTAATCTGCAAAAGGAAAGAGAAGAATTTTCTTTGTAGGGATTGAAAATTATTTGCTTGGATTGTTCTGGATTTTAAAAATATCTTTCTGTAAACACTGTTTTTATGGTACAGCGCTAGAAAAGACTGACATTGAAGTTCTTCAGAAAACTGAGTGTAGAAACAGTAACAGCATAGTTGTTGAAAACTGTTAAGCTCATTAAGCTTTCTGTCTTCAACAGAACTTTGTGTTTATTCCTTTACAACTTTCAGTATTGTGCAGTCACTTTATGAGTTATATAATGGAATAATTTCTTCAAGCCTTCCCTGCTTTATAGATCTCTGATTACCATCAGTGCTGTTTGTCTGGACTCTTTCCAGCTGCTTTATCCTTGATGTGCAGTGTTTAAAACTTATAAATACCATGTCTCACAGATTATGAACTCTTGTTTATCTTGACACAGACATGGACTCCACTGAAGTCAGAGCTGCCTAACTGTAAGGCAGATCTCTAAAACGTGAGAGTTTAACCCTCAAGAGTTAACTCTCAAGATTCAGCATATTTGTGGTTCTTCCTCAGGGCCCTGGCTTTGCTGGCCTCATCTGCTTTCATAATGATGGTGCCAGTTTAAGTATTAGCATCCTGTAATGAGGCCAGAATTTGTAGCCTCAAAAGGAGGCCAATCACATGCTTCTAAGATTTTAAAAACATCTAAACATCTCATTGCATCAGAGACAATGCCAACTTTTCATACTGTTCTGGTACCTGTTGTGCTCCTCTCTAAGACTTCCTCTATGTGGATATCAGGATGCCTAATTTTCATTTAGAAACTTAGACATGATTTCTGGAAATTAGAGTGATGAGATGGGGCCAAAATCCTTCAGTTCTTGTATATGGTAGCAAGATGGCATGGACACTTACAATGATGTGGCAGCTATGCTTTGCCTCATGTAATGGGAAAAACAGATGCTTCAGCCCTGTTATGGAGACACGTAGAGTCAATGTGGGACAGCCTCCTTTTTTTTTTTAAATGCAGTTTTATTACACCCAGTGTGGAAAGAAAATATTTCCCAGGAACAGAAGGGTTCCTGGTGAACTGAAGCAGTCACCTCCCAGGAATTCTCTTCCGTCCCTCCCCACGACCCCCATAACTGGAAGAGAGGATGCCTGGTTGGCAGGGCTCAGTGGATCATCTTCAGCTGTTCAAGGAACTGCGTGTCCCCTAAAATCAGTGTGAGGTTCCTCATGCCAACTGAGGCATGTCATGTGGCTGTCTGCAGAGCAAGTGCTGTCTGTCGCAGGGCTGTTTCTCTTCTTATAGTGCTCAGTCATCATTCCTGGGTCTTGAAACAAATCTACAGAAGTGATCAAAAAGGTACAGCTCATGTTGATCAAACATATAAGGTGTTAATATTTTCAGTACTTTTTCCCAACTTTATTGGCTGATCTGATTAAAAAAAATACTATTTCTGCCTGTAAACCCTCTCTCAACTGTATTACATTCAAATATGCTCTGTTTTGAGAACATCAGAGGGGTTAGGAGCAATTTCTCTCCTTGGTCATATATTGATATGGTCATATGTGGTCATATCTTGGCATGTCTATGTTTGTTAGCATTTTACTTACATCAGGAATATGATTTTGTAATGAATTTTCCAATTATTTCCATTTACTGCACTTGGTTTGCCTTGCAGAGTGGTCTTGGAGCGTGCAAACTGGATGAGGCGAAGCAGGGAAATGTGTTCCAGGAGCACATTTCCAGACTTTCAGTCATCGACCAGCATTCAGTTCACCCAACTGGGTTAGAGCAAGCCTGAAGAAAAACTCCCAATTTGTGGATGGTGTTGATGTGAAACTATCAACACTATCTCTTTTACACTACTGATGCACTTGCTGTTATGTCCATCCCTTACCAAACCATAGTTTATGAAATTTAGTGAAGAATAACCCTATGTTCTTCAACACCATTGAAGAGTGATTTCCTTAAGGCAATGATTAAAATGCCTCATCCCATATAGGAAAAACTCATGCATTCCAGGTCTGTAGTTTAATCTTTTCTGTTTATACCTGTGCTTTCTGACTGCCTGTTGAAATAGCTTTCTTAATTAGGAAGAGATTTTTTTTTTAAAACTGAAATTCTTAAATTTTTTTTATCCTTGGCAGCAGTATAAAATCTGGGAACACTTGATTCAAGGTCCCAACTAAACTCAACTTTGAAAGTCCTGTCAGCAGAAGTGATTGCTGAGGTCACCAGGGTAGTACCTGTATGGATAAATTAATTTGAAACTCTCTGAAGGGCTTTTAATAGGATGCAGATACTCCAGTATACTGGTTTCCTATGCCATCATTTTTCAAACTGCAGTGACTTAGCAAAAGGAGGGAATTCTGTAAAAGTCACCCAATACGATCAATTCTTACCACACGCTATCTAGTTTCTTTAAAAGATTGCAAGTACAGAGCTGCACGGGACCACACTGGCTGTGCTGCCAAATTTGTTCTTATTTAAATCAATGGCAGTCATCCTCTTGGCTGCCAAGGGAGCAGAAGTGTTGTGGTGGCACACAGCTGCAAGTATCCTTTTGCAGCTGAACCTACAAACCTACAGCATCAGCTCAAAGCGACCAGTGAATTTTGAAAAACAACGCAGATATCTGTTATGGGCAAGTTGTGACTCTCTCAACAGCTAATTCTTCTGGTAGTCTTTATGTAAATGCCATGTATTGGCATGTTACCATGCCAATCTGTTGGCATGGTGCGTCATAGCAGGATTATTTTATGAAGAAACTCTGACTCCATTTCCTGGAGATAAGAGCAGGTTATCGCTACAAGAAATGGTTAACCCTGTTTGGATACACAAGCAGTTTAAGGTATTAACATTAGTGGGTGATGTGAATTGAGTGTATGGTTTTGTCTAGTCAAGAGCAGAAGCAAGTAAACCAAGTTTAATATACTTCTACTTTGCCTAGAATATATATAATACTAAGATATTCTAACAAACAGATGCAATCAGCTGTTATGTATTATTTTTCATATAGCTGTTTTGATTCATAATTTTATTCCTTTTGAGATAGGTCTGTCACACTGGCTCATTCATGCCCTTGTATTTCATTTCTGTGAAACATATGTTATTACAATTGTATTCCAGTGTAAGTGGGACTATTTTTTAAGACTGAATGTGTTTAACTATAGATCAATAGACTGTAAAATATTAATGGAAACCACTCATCCACAGACTTAACCTTCCTGAAAGAAGCTGGCAGTACGGTTGCTATGGATTACTTATGACCGTAACTACAAAAAATGTGATAAATTTTCTAGCAACAGAATAAAGTGCCTGTTCTCAAGCTTTTTTTGCTTGAGTCATCAAGAAAATAACAGTAAACTTTATTTGAGGTCAATAATAAAATTATAACCAATTTTAATCTTGTGTAAACCCTAGCTGACTTCAGAGGAGAGGCAGAAATAACATATTTGCCAATATTATCACTCTTACAAGATATTTGTTAGACATACTGACTGGACTTTCTAGGCTGAGTCTAAGAATAGGCTCATTTTGTTACTTATCATTAGAAAAAGAATTAATACTGTAATTTTTTTTGAAATGTTAATGTCTTTATCATGAACTGCTCCCACTTCTTACAGTCATGCACTGTAAGCTTTATCTCTAGGGTTGAGCAAAGAGCAAAGGTAGCCTCATTTTGGAGTGAAACCCAGAGATAAAACAGCAAGGAGGCTTCTGAAAGGCTTCATTTGATTGTAATCTAATTATAGGGATATTTAACTGTTACTACTCACAAGCATGACTGCTGCGTTGGAAATTGTTGGTTTTCTTTTGTGCTTGGTTGGGTGGGCGATCATTGGAGCTACTTTGCCAAATAATTACTGGAAAGTCTCCACTGTACATGGTAGTGTGATCACAACATCTACATTGTTTGAAAACCTGTGGAGAAGCTGTGCAGAAGACAGCACTGGAGTATCCAACTGCAGAGAATTTGACTCTATGCTTGCACTGCCTGGTATGTGACTTTACACAGTCTTGTTTATATTGCTTAAAAATTTTTTTGGAAAAAAGTAGAGAGTCTTTTGTTTTTGGTCATCTGGTAGTACTGGAAAATAACTGGCCAAGAAGAACTTTGCGGGTTGAAGTAATAAAAATCTCTTAAGCAGCAGAATGTTTCAAGCACATTAGGAAAGGCTACAAAACAAGGCAAATGAAGTCGCTTGATCAAGCTTTTATTTTAATAGGCATTTTATATATGGCATAGTCTCTTTTCTAGCATCTTGTGGGAGGAATTAGTAGGAGATATTTTTTAACACATCTTATGACAATTCCATCTTTATTTGGAATTATTGTATAGGCCTTCTTTTGCAATACTTGATAGCTAATGTATTATAGCTGAACATTTTTCATATAATAGGTAAGAAATACTATTTATAGCTAAGAAGTGGTAGTGGTTTTTGTGTGTTGAGACTGAAAATCATAGATAATACAAGAAATACAATGAGTATATGTTATACATACTATAACATATTATTAATATAAATTATAGAATGAAAATATGTTATAAATTAATATACTTGTCAAGACTTATTAACTAATGTCTTGTTGGATGTGGTTCAAAATATCAGGAAATTTAGATCTGCTGGCTCCTGTACTCTGTATCAGTCTTCAGGAGAATTATGGATTGTCCTCAAATGCTCAACTAAGGCAAGAGTCTGTGGATAGTAAGCATGTTTATAGACAGTAAAGCTATTTTTTATTAATCTTGAATAATTCAGTATGTAGATACTTATCCCAGAATAAAAATACCTTCCTACTTAGTTGAATCTACACTGGGATGTGGCTAAACTAAATAGGTGGGAGGATACTCTTAATCTGAAGAATGTGTAATATAGGATTAGTGGGAATGAGGTATTACATTCACTTTCTCTCTGTCTGAAATAAACCTATGTTGTTGACTAGCTCTGACACTACAGTAGCAATTCTTTGAAACTGTCTGTGTCCAGCATTTAGGGAATAAACTGTTCTTTTCAGCTTTCAGTGTTATCTCACAATTGGTTTTAAAATGCATGTGTGTATTAAGAGGAACACAACCCTATTTAAACTTCTTAGACTCAGCAATAGCAGGATCACGTCCATTGGACATTATCCTCTGCAAAGTGCTTATGTGAGCATGCATTTGGTTCATGTATAAACTGCTTCAACAGTTGGTTCATAACTTACTGCCACTGACTCTAGGCAGCATCTTGTCGTTGGTGTATTTACACGGGGTGTTGCCTCCGAGAATGTCATAGAGGTCCCATGTGTGCAGATGTGGGCAACGGGGCCACATCAGGTCAGCATCTTGGAGCTGCCAAGAAAAAAGTGGGTTTTAAAGAAATTGCAGCAGGGTCATCATGAGTAGATGTGCTAAAGCAAAAGAGAAAGAAAGGCAAGCAACAGCAAGGCTTCTGGAGAATTGCAGATAACAACATGGAGTAAGCAGGAAGGAAAAAAATGGGGCCAGACAGAAAGGAAATTAATAGGCCAGGCTCTGAAAGTGATTTTGTGAAGATTAAATTTGATCTGTTGAAGAGGAGATCGGTTACACTGTTGAGAAGATGCCAGTGTGTTTGAGGAGTATATGCAGGGGAAAGGGAAAGGGGAAGGGAAAAGCAGCTTGCAGAATTGTAGAGAAAACAAGGGGTTAGAAAGGAGAACTGAAAAAAGAAACAAGTTAGAATACACTGAATTGTAGAAAAACTTGAAAGGACAGTTGGGCAAACCAGGAAAGAGGAAGAAAGTGGGGTTGGTAGGAACGAGGGCAGAGCAAACAGTGGGACCTCCAAGAAATGTCTGTAGCACTTGCAGATATGAGCCAAGGCTGATGAAAAACTATCATGGTCAGTTTAGGTGTGTTTTAAATTGCTGTTTAGAAACTTAACTGAAACTGCTGCAGCAGAAGATGCCAGGAATTGGTGGGAGGGAAAAAAAAAGAAAAAACCAGAAGCGTCTTTGTTACCTCTCATCAGAAAGACCTTAAAGATTTTCTGTGAAGTTTTCCTTATTGGCAGCTGAGCTATGTAGTGTACCTCTGGTTTTTGTTTTGTGCATGGGAAATATCAGACTTGGTTCTTTTAAACAGATTTAAAGCTTTTGAATTCAGCAAGCCATTAGCCCAAATCACAAATGTTTGAAATGAGGATCTTTTTAAAAGCAATATTGCATAAGACTGAAACTGTGACTGGCTACTATGTATAGCTAGCACTATTTATCTTGTCACAACTAGATCAAACATTTGATATAATGCAATTAGTTAGCTGCCAAATGGTTTTTAAACTCTTTTTAAAATTCTTTATAAGATTCCGTAGGTGTTTCTTCCAGTGACAGGATTTTGGGATAATTTCTTCAATTAGTATTGATTGATAAAATGAACTGACTTTGTATCTTGTTCAATAAGCTCATTTTTAAGATAAAAACAACAAGAAATTGAGCTTTCTGGACTGTGAATTAAGGTCCTCAGTTAAGGCTGTTGAGGTTATCGTATTGTGATAAAAAGACAATATGGTATGAAATCTCTTCTGTTAAAATAATACAGCCATTGGCTTGCAAGCAGTTAGCCTGAGGATATGCTTGTGTGTCCTGGAAAGATATGGGGAGCCCCATCTAATATTGCAGGAGTCCCAAAGACCTGAAGTGTAAGTTGATGGATCCTTGCTATGGGTAATTCCTGCTTCCATGGTGTAAGATCCCAAACTAGAAAGGAGCGTTGGAGTTGAGTATTTGTCCTAATAGTATCTTCTGCAGGCAAAAACCTTGAACTGTTAATGGTACTTTGAGGGGTCTTTTCACTTTTATTACTGTCTGTATTTTTTAGCCCAAAAATTTGAAAATGAGGGCTTAACAAAACATTAATTCCTTGAACGATGTTATCCTTAATTCTGTGGATTTATCTCATGACTGCTTATTACTGTCTCTGATATAACTCTCAAGCTTGCAGAACCAATACTCTTAAGCCACATAAAGCTATGCAGTCTGCTGAGTCTGAGTGTGAATCTATCACTTTGCCTCCTGTTTCTGTGCCTGTTTTTTGTTATCTGGAGAGTTATGGGCGCACTCCACTACAGAGCTAGAGAGCAGATTATCAATGGAGCACATGGAGGTGATCAGGGAGTGAGAGCTTGAATGCTAACATCAATGACACGACTGTCCAGATGCAGTCCAGTTCAGACCCTTTTGATGTGTGGTTAGAATCATCGAATCATTTAGATTGGAAAAGACCTTTAAGATCATTGAGTTCAACAAAGTTAGCAGCCAAGACCTGCCAGATTGGTGACACTTGCTCGGCATGTTTATCTCCTAACAAAGATGCCAAAGTGCCATTTGACCTGGAACCTGCCAAATCCAGGGTGCCATTTTAAAGGAGCCTGAAGTCCCTGTCTGACCTTCCTTCTTAGGCTGGTTAATAACCTGGTCCAGCTTTTTGTGCAATTGATACCTAAATGTGAAGACTGGGAGCTTAAGCAATGCAGAATCATCAGCATACCAAATTCCCTAATGTGACCACGCCAGCTGTAACCTCTCTGCAGGAGTATGCCTTAGGGAGGAGTGCTGCAGTGCTCGGATCTGCTCCTCTCCCATTCATTACCCCGACTCGGAGTTTAAAGTGCACTGCTAACTCAAACACTTTTTGCCCCATCTCTCACTGGAAGTAGCAAAGCTGGCATATTTTTCCAATTCCTCTGTAGTGCCAGAGCCCTGCACACCTTGGCTAGGACTTGGAGTTCAGAAGTGTCCTGTATGCTCAGCTGTAGGAAGTCACCAGGACTTGTGAGTAGGAGACTTACTTCTGCTCCTGTAAATGACCATATATATGCATTTTCACAGGACTTAAAGATGTAAGCTATGAAGGGCTATGAAGGATTTACTAAAGGCCCAAGAGGATTTACTGAACTTATAAAGTGTAGTTCAACTCTGAAATCTGATTGACTTGAAGACTAAACGCTCTAGGGCTTGGATGCTTCTCTGAACCAAATAAAAACTTGGACAAGATTAATTCATTACTGCTCCTGTTAATTTTGTCACTCCCTCTAATCACTTTTATTTTTTCAGCACAAGAGTAATTTAATTTCTTTACAGATCCTGATTTGTTTCCTCTTTTTCTGTCTTAGCTCACATTCAGGCATGCCGTGCCTTGATGATTGCTTCCATCCTTTTGGGATTCATAGCTACAGTACTCTCGCTGCTTGGTTTGAAGTGCACAAATGTTGGGTTGAGCAATGAAGATGGAAAAATGAAGTTTGCTGTCACAGGAGGATTTCTTTTTATTTTAGGAGGTAATATTGAGGCTGAAATGAGAATGCTATCAATACTTTGTATTGCTTTCACAGCTAGACTAAAATGAAATAAACACTTGTTCTTGGTTTAAAGCTGTTACAGCCATTAAAGGAATCATTCACCTGTGTGCTTTTTAAAATTTCTGGTAGGTCTCTGCTCCATGGTGGCTGTTTCTTGGTATGCTGCGATGGTTACTGCTCAATTTTTTGACCCGTTGTACGCTGGAACCAAGTAAGTTAATAGATCTGTCACGCTAAACTCCATTATGTGTTACAGACAGTTGCACTAACCTCAGCTGCTCCAGAGTTTCAGAACCTGGATGGATCCTGTAATCTAGTCATACAGGAGGAAAAATTTGTCTTCAGGGAATCTTTTCACCTCAGAGATGTTGGGGGCGGGGAGGAGAGTTCTATTCTGGGAGGTTTAGTAAATGTGTGGGGAATACCAACCCCACATTTGTGGGGTTTCTGTACTGTGTTTACATTTTCTTGTGAGACTCAATTTAGTGCAATTTATGAAGAAGAAAAGGTAAAAGTCTTAATTTTCTTTGGCATTTAGACCAAAAGAAGTATACAATTCTAGCTATGGCTGGAATACAATGCCTCAGATGTTCAAGCAAATAAAAACCAGCTTGAACTGCAGATAGCTGAGAAATGTCATTGAAGTGTGCTGCTTGTCTTAAGTAAAAAAAGTTTTTTTCACTATATATTAACAGCTCAACATTTGTTTGCCTTATGAATTAAAATGAGACAAAGTTTGTGGGACTGTCAGCTCATACAGTTGCGCATAAACAAGTTTCAAGGTATAAAAGCAACAGTCTTCAAAACCAAATGCCTGCTTATGGCACCTTATCTAGGTCAATAGATTTAGCAATGAGGAACAAGGGTGGAGGTGACTGGACCTCTCCTTCAGAGAGGGGGAAAAAGGGAGAAGGAAACATAATATATTGCCTGTGGAACGTGAGAGAGCTGGTTTGGGGAAAAGGGGACATTTATAATTTGCCATTACCTCTACTGAGTATATAATTTTAGATCAGCAAACTATAAATTTTTAGCTGCTAGGATCATATTTGAAGTGTTTTGTAAGTTTCCTACTGCGAATCATTTCAGAGAAGTCAGAGGTGAAGTGCTTTGTTATGAATCAAAGTACTGTAAGCAATTGCTTTGGATGTTTGTCAGTTTTCCTTGTGTTTTCAAACAGGCACTTACTTACAAAGAAATTGCACTTGTGAATACTTTTTGTTGTTTTATATCCCCTTGAGGGAATTATATGAAGGGTAATAAATACGTTAGAGGACCAAAACAACTGTTGATAAGGAATTTCAGTTAGTGGGATAGTTAGCGAGTTTTATAGTTATCTGGTATAGCTTTGGGGCTTCAACATCAGTGTATGTTAATCAGTTACCAGACTGCATTCAGTAGCTAAAGAAATCTTTTTTTAATATCTAAACTTCATGTTCAAGACTATTGATTCACTAAGCAGTTCTTAGTGAATTAACTTTGATCATTGGTAAAGCCAGACATGCTCTTGAGGAAGTTTGTGCTCTTTGGACTCTCTGAGACAGCTTTAAATTCAATTGCAGGCCGGTATTGATTGTCACTCTTAAGAGACCAGCAAATCTGGTTTTTCAGATTGCATTTTTTTGGCCTGATGTCAGCAAATTTAGTAAAGTTAACATCTACTAATTCTTAGAGGAATTTCTCATACAGCTTTGAAAGCAACCTAAGTTCTGCAGATCCCTCCTATATACTTTCCTTTGGTACGACATCTACAGCATTCCTGTCTATAGGTAACTAGTGAGCAGAGATGATTGCATGCCCTGGGCAACACTCCCTGATTGTTCCTTAGTATCCCTCCAGCAACTTGCACTCCTGTTTTTTTTGAGATAATGATTGTCTCCTTGTTCTGTGTTTGGAAAGCACTTAGAACAGTGGAGACCTTGTGGCTCCAATGTGTGATGGGAACACAGAGTGCAGAGAACGTGCATAAACCTCTGAAACCTTCCTGTTAGCAATTAATTCTGGAGTCAGAAACTTTGACACTTTTAAATAATGATTTTTTGTTTACAAGTGGAAAGAAAACACACATATTTGGTTTCAGTACACCTTCTACACAGCCAATGGTACTTCTGTTAGGTATCTCAGACCACAGAGGTACAGCCATATTGTGATTATAGTCTTTGTCTGAATATAAAAACTTGTTTTCCTCTTTTTGCGAAACTCCTGCCAGACTTTCCCAGGCTTAATTGTGCCTTGTCTTTAGGTCAAAATCATTATCAGAGAATTTCTTGCACTGGACTAGGGGGTTCCTGAAAGGTGTAGTTTTGTACAGTAAAATGGGGAACTATTCTTTTTCAACCTGGGACTATTCATAAATGTATTTCAGCCATATAACCAGAGAGTGCTGAATATTCTTTAGGATATGCAGTTTTGAAAACTAGCCTTATACAAATAGCTACTTGGAGGTGATCTAGCATTGTGTTGTGGACTGCACAGAAGGTATATTATTATAATTAATTATAAATATTTTATTAAATACATGCAAGTATTATTGCTACTTATCTTTATGTTGCTTACCACTTTCTGTACTGTCACTAATTTGGCAGAACACTTAAATATACATGTAAGAGTTTTACTGAACAGATGCAAAGCCAGATCTGTTCTCTGTTGTCTATTGAAGTACCTTTCAGTTAGCTGATTTCTAGGCGGAGTAGAATTTGTTTGTCTGCATGATTTGTGCACGTTATGGCTCAGTCTAAAATAATGGCTTTGTGATCCTGTTATATGCTGTTTCCATAAAATCTTTCATGTTTCAGGTACGAGCTAGGAGATGCTCTGTACTTAGGCTGGGCTGGATCTGTTCTTTATATGCTTGGTGGGATCTTACTGACCTGTTCATGCAAAGGGAAGAAAAAACAGGATTACAGGTAATCTTGGATTTGTCAGTTGAAATAGTAGCTATCAATTATATACCATTTTGTATCTGTATACTGTTATCTCTCTGTCTCACCCCCTGGTATAAATATGGCCACTTTATCTGTGGCCATATACAGTACAAATAAGAAATTGTACCTATTAATTCAGTGCTATTGCATGTCACAGATTGGTGATGGCAAGACAAGCTGTACCAAATACTTGTACTTCCCAGATAGATAGTATACTTGTTGATACTTTGCCATCAGTGGTCACCTGTAACTAGTATTTGGTAATTCTGGGTACTGCTGGTGGTTCTAATATCTACATGATGAAAACGTGCAGTGAAAGAGCGAACTACCTATTGCCAAAATAAAAGTATATCAAAGAATATAGTGTATTATAATCGAGTTTCTCTGCAATATTCACTACTATTAAAATATTCAAACACCATTTAAATTGCAGAAAGTGGAATATCCTTCCCAAAGCATATCCAGCTGATCATTAGACGCATATGATTTTTTTCTTGTTCCTTATGGAAATGTTTTGTGCGCATCAAATCTGGCCTCAACAGTTAACCTTGCCTGGACTTTTTTTTTTTCAATCTTAAATTATTCACACATACAGAAGGTCCCTTTCTGAAGGAGAGGGATGAAATTGTCAGAAATAGCAGAGGTCCATGTCTACCCAGAAGAGCCCAAATGGCTTGGAGAGGCTGTACTGGCTAAGCTTGAGAGGATGATAACATGGAAGGAAGAAGCATGCTCAGTGCTGCTGTATTTAATCTTAGAAAAGTTATGTCAAAAGACATAAGTAAGAGCATTCCTCTGATACTCCATTGACTGATCTGAAGCCATTTAAGTTTAGTGGTAATATTTCATCAGTCACATTGAACTAGATCTGGCTCACCCTACTTTGATACAAAGTACCTAATGTCCTGAAATATCTTGAAAATCATGACAGCTGAAGGGATTGGGTGATTATACGTCTGTTTTCCTTTCTTATCATCTTGATTCCTGTATTTGGAATAAAGAAAAAAACTGCAGCTTGCACATAGGCATTAAGGTCTAGGTTCTCTTGTGCTTTAGGAACTTGACTAAAATGCCTTGAGGAAGAGCACACATGAGTTAGGACTCCAGAATGTGTTTCTGGTTATGAGACATGGCTCTGCTGCCTGTCAAGGAGCCCATCTCTTTCCCCTTAGCTACAAGACTGCTGAGAACACTAGCCCTCTAATTTCTGCACCTTTGTGAAGTATGTGCTATTGGTGGATTGGATACTGACCTAAATGAGTAACTTCCTAAGTATCTGAAATTGTGGATGATGTGTAATACCTATTATTTTGTATTTTTTTTCTTAATTTACAGTTGCAACAAATATGCATATTCAGCAGGCCAGGCAGCTCATCAGCAGCACATTTACACCAAAAGTGCTGAGACAGTCATAAGCAACAAGGAGTATGTCTAAACTTACCTTTTACATCACTTGTAACATTAGTAGGTTATAAACTCAAATAAAGAAGTTGTCAGCTACTTCCAGAGTTCCAATTCCAAGTTGCAATCTTTCGTCTTAATTTGGAACAGTACAAGGAGGAGGTATGGTTTTCAATGTAAATAGGAATGGTTTTCTGGGAATGGTTTTCAAGTGTAAATGCTGTGATGTAAAATACTGCGGCATGAAGGTTTTCTGCACGCTGAGAAGCCTGGTAAAATTTAGCCACAGACTGTGGTCTGTTCTGACAATCAAGAGCAACTGTTTCTATTTCAGCTGACTCAAAAATGCGGAACTGATATGCTATAGCTGTCTGCAAGTTAATACGCCTCACAGTTAGAAATGTATTGTGTTTTCATTGATGTTTAGCTTCCTACTTTTGTTAAGCAGCTTTAGCTTTTGACAGGAAATAAACTTTATTCCACAGACTGACTGAAACAGATTTTTTTGATGAGTGGTATCCTGGCCATTAATAAGGATACAGCCTATATACTGTGGGCTTGAAGTCTCATACTGAAACTCTTATTGTGTATGATAGTCAAGATTTATAAAAGCTACAAAAAATTCCCTAACCACCACTCACCTCCAACTCTACAGATGTGCAACAAATTTCTTGTTGGTTGTAATGGAAATACCAAAGATAAATGACACAGTATGAACCAAACATAGCTGGGAGTGGAGAAAGCATCTGGTGCAAAAATGTGCCTTGTGATAACTAAGAAGATGATAGCCCCAAATTTTATTTTTATTTCTATGTTTTCAGCTTTTAAAATAATCCTATTTTAACTTTGAGCAATCTTTAACTTTGGGAACTTCTACTGCATCTGAACTGTTTAATTCATGTAAATTGCCCAGTGGCTTTACTCTCCATCATTATTCCATCATTAGAATTTCTGCTTTAAACTACTCGACTGCTGGGAGCATATGTTTGCCTTGTGTAAGCACTTAGACAAATGATGGTGAGCTAACTTCACTTTGTATTGATGCTTTGAGCAACATGGAGTGGAACTTCACACTCCAGGTTCACATGTTTCATAACTTGTCGCTTTTAAATTAGTATTAATACAGTTTGACAAAAGCCTTGGTGTTTCCCTCTACTTTGAGTGTCTCATGATAAACATAATTGTGGTCTGATTTAGAAGTTTCATGCAGCTTCCTTGATATCCCAATAGATAATTTCACAGGGCAACCTGCAAACAGTCTTAGCAGAAATGATTTAGCCATGTTGCTTGCATGCAGATACAGCTGACTTGTAAACTGATATATTAAAGCATGAACTGGGCACTGATAGGCCTTGTTAGGCTTAATAAGTAAAGCTAAAAGGAGTTAGAATTACTTTTAGCTTGCCAGTGTCATCTTTTTCCCTCCACTATCAACTGTTGTTTTAAAAATCATTCCTTTGGTATTTTGGAGAATAATTTCAAAAGCTGAAAGGCACTTAACTTGCATGGTGGCAGCTGAACTCCTTACCATCATCAGTATATTCTGTCCTCTGGATTTTTAGGTAATTTTGTGATGGTATGTTTGTCTAGTTGAATGTAAGGCAAAGGCAGAACTCAGGCAGAGACTAAGCAGTTCCAATGTTGGTTTCCCACCAAAGGTTGTGTCATCTCATGAACATGAGTTGTAAGCCAGTGAGATGATAAATAGAAATTAAGAACTTCCTTGGTCCGGCATCAGGTCTTTTAGTCATGTCACTGGGAAGTTTAATTAAAAACCAAGTGTAAAATCCCTATGTAGTAACTAATTCATTCATTCAATACATTGTTATCATATTCAGTGTCATTCAGAGGAAAATAAATGCTGAAGATACCATGCCTTTCTCTGGTTTGTTTACAGTCATCCAACCATTATCTGTTTCTGCTGTTTCTCCGGGCTTATCTGTTCTTTCCCATGCACCTTCAATGGTAATGCTCTGAATGAATTCAATGAACCATCAACTCAGTTTGGGAAGCAAAGCTTTTTATGTATAGGTGATATATGAAGTGATTTTTTTTTTTAAATCTGTAGCAAGCCACTTAACTCTTTAAAAACATCTTCACACATTGCTATTTTTAAGTCCTTTGCTCCGCAGATCAGACTGCTTTCGTATCTGCAAATCTTCTTCATATCTCTGCAGCTGAGACCAAAATCCTGCATTGGGTTCTGCTACTGGTCTGGCAGTCTTCACAGTCTAGGAAAAAAGGAAAGACATTGCAGAAGCAAGGGTGGGTATCATGCAAATGGATTTTTTTTCCTCTTAGACTTTTGAGAAGATTTACTTTGGTTTTGGTTTGGCTACAGAATAATAAAGATATTTTGGTGAGCTGACCTCACTCTGTGCTTGCTAAGATCTCCTGGCATGTGGTGCCTGTTACAGAAGGGGCTCATGGGCAAGACATGAAAAGGAGCTGTTGAATTTTCTGGAAATTTGAATGTCTCTCACACAGTGTGGTGACACCGCTCAAGTTTAAGATACGTGACCAAGTTTCAGGTTGTCTGCATGCCTGTGTCTAGTACTGAGCAAAACAGTTGTCTAAATTAGAGACTTGAGTGATGTACCTACCAAATGGCTGAAGACTAAAAGACTGTAGAACACAAGTCATATATTCGATGGGCTTCCTAATAAAGTTGAGGTGCTATTAGTCGTAGCTAGCCAGTCCCTAGCTATTTAGCAAGCCTAACAGATGATGTTTCTTTACTGTGTTGAGCTGTCACATAGGTGATAAGAGCAAATCCTGCAAAACAACTTCTGCACACACTAACATCCATTTCACTCATTTTCTTTATCTCTCTGTCTTTTAACTTCACTTATTATGACTAAGCAAATGATAGGGAAAATGTTCACAAAACAACAAACTTTGTGTATTTGCTACCAGTGCTTAAAGCCTATTTGCATTATAATTATATTTGTCCCAGAAACCTTACCTTGAAAGCTTATTTGTCCAAGCTGGGGGTGAAAAAACTTATGGTGGAATTCTTATTCAAATGTTGAATATCTACATAACTGCTAATAACCAGGGGAGACCACCAAAGTAATTCTCTGTGAAATCATCATTATTCATAATACGCATTGCATTTCTCACCCAAAGGATGTCTAAATATAAATCTGGGTATAAGTACAATACCTCAAAGGCATCCTTGAGTGCGAGCCTCCGGTGTCTCATCAGATAAGCAGTGCAAATTGCAGCTGATCGGCTGCGGCCATTTTTACAGTAAACTAAGCACTTCCCACTGCCCTTCACAGCCTCTTCTATAGCATCACTGCACTGTTCAAAATACCGGTACAGGTCTTCAGCTGGATCGTCGAACACCGGTACGCGGATGCCCTGCACCTGTTGGAGGCTGGGGAACGGCTGCTGCCTGGTGACATTAATGCAGAAGGTGACTCCCTCGCGCGTGAGCAGCTCCTCGTCGCAGGCTGCCCTGGCGTTGCTGATGAGCAGCGAGGTGGTGACCTTGCAGAGCTGGAGCATCGGCAGCCAAAGCCACAGTGTCACTGGCACCACCGCCTCGCTGCAGACCTCCCAGATCGCTGCACCCCGCGCAACATTTGGGCCGCGGCACAGCCCTGGTGCAGCGGCACGCTGCGGGGATCAGGGTGCCAGTTGCTCCCCCCGGAAATGTATATGGGCTGCGCTGCCTGCAGCCAGCTGGCTGTGCTATATTTATTCTCTCTGTATGGTCTTGGGCGTAAAGGCTTCAGGCAGGTCCTAGTGCCTGCTGGAGACTGAGCTGCATTTAAGAAGACTTTCAGAGCCCACAGATCATTTGTAAAACAATGGGGTTTGTACAGTCCTTATCCCTAGAGCAGCTTCTTACCAGAAGCTAAAACCCTTGTCTTCCTCACAGGAAGGCTGTTGCTGTGGTCAGCACTAATGCAGTATTGGTGCAACGATGCAATATTGATCTGATCACCTTCAGTTCACGGCCAGCTCAGCTAGTTGACCCTCACCTACAACAACAGCATCTGTTGAGTACCCAGAAGATTATTTACTGGGCGAGTTAGATGCAGTAGTGCTAATCTTTCTAGATTTCAGTGAAATTGCTGGTGTGGTGCCGGGGCAGAGAGTATCTTGCACATGAGTGTGCGGACAAGTGTTTGAGCTGTGAAGGATGGGTGGGAATAGGGCCAAGGGCCCGGCCAGGGGACTGCCGCATCAGCTGGTGCCAGGTGGGTGGCACAGGGCTGGATGTGGGTACCAGCCGCTCCCTGGCAGATAGAGCATGTGGCTGAGCGTCTTACTTCTTTACTTTTCTTTCTGGCCATGATGCAAAAAAAGGAGCCTGTGACCAGTCTTTGCTGCTGGCACGAAGATGAACCAGCACTGCAACAGCAGCAGGGCATGGACTAATAGGACTGGTGTGAAATGCAATGCCAGCCAGTAAGCAATCAGCCATGAGGAATGAGGATGAGCTTTTATTCCGTCGTGGACAGAGGTGAAGCTGACCTGCTGCATACCTGCCATCATTTGTGTCAATAACAGCCCGCCAAAGAGATGCCAGCTCCAGGGCCAAGGGAGCCGGCACCCTCACAAGAGGCACAAGAGCACAGTGTCCCCTCCTGCTGTTCATCACACACAGCTGCTGGCAGGCTCATTCCTCTGCCCCATCGCTTCCTTCACCCAGGGCTCAGGGCATGTGGCTGAACAAAGTCTCTGCTGGCTAAGAAGGTACCATTCATGCTGGGTGCCTGGAGCTGGAAAGGAGAAAGTTCAGCAGGAGAGCATTGGCCTGATGCTGTCTGCCCCAGTAATGTCAGAGGGACCTTGGGTTCTCCTGCAGCCATGATTTCTGGGATTTTTGGGCTCTCCCTGGCCCTGGCTCTCATATAGCTCTCTGCATTTCCATGGCGCGCCTTTATTCCCAGGCCATGATGCTGAGAATCAGATGAGGAACCTTTCTGCAATGACTGCCAGGGATTTTCCTGATCGGATGAGCACACATTGGTTCCCTGTGCTGTGGAAAGGAGCCAGCTGCTGCCTTACCTTCCTCCTCCCACCTAGGAGGTGGCAAAAGCTCTTCTTTCTTCTGTTTGCCCTCATTGGAGGGCCTTCTCGGGCCCTTGTGGAGATGCCTGGGTGGTGGTTTATGGACATGCTCTGGTTTTCAAACCTGGGTAGAAGGAGAAGATACGGGCATGACTTGAGGCACCACAGTCTCTTTGCAGCTTGCAACCCTCATCTGCTCACACAGCCATTTTGGCTGGGCCATGAAGGCCACTGCAGGACTGTCCTGGGAAATGGTGTTAGCAGCGCAGCGCTGGCCATAATGGAAAGTTGTTGTTGCCTGAATTCCTCTGCATGGCCCATGAGTTCTGCCTAATGGCATGCCTGCGTGCCAGGGACACAGCCGTCAGCCCCACTCCCGTGGGTCCCACGCATAGTCATGAGAAGCAAGATCAGCCAAAGAGGGCACTGGGAACAACTGATTTGAAGGCATCAGTCCCCAGCATCTCCCTGCACAGACAAGCCCTGGCAGCTGCCAGCTGGGTCAGCTGAGGGCTACGAGCACGAGATGATGATGCATCCAGAGTAGGTCAGGGAAGCTGCAGCTGCTGTGCAAGGTAATCACCAAGTCCAGCACCCCTGGAACCTGCAGCAGAGGAGCACAGGGCTGGGGGAAGCAAAGCTGGGGAGAAGGCCTCTGTACTCACCAAGGCAGCTGGCCTCCCACCACCACGAGACCATCCTTCTAACAAGCGGGTGCTGCCCAGCAAAGACATTATAAACTGCCTGGCTTTTTGTGAGGACAGCAATCAGGATGCTTGAGCAGGGGCTGGTTCTTGCCAAGCTGGAATCTCAGGCTTTGGGGCATCCCCAGCATGTCCAAGGTGCTGAATGTCACAAGAACCTGGCAGGGTGAGTGCTTGTGGGACTGGAGGTCCCATCCAGCCCAAGGGGCTGCTCAGGTCATGGTCAGCTGAGAACAAGTGGTACTGGCAGGATTGCTATGGTGGGATTTCAAGGGGTCAGGCGCAGCGGAGGCAAAACAAAATGCTTACCCTCAACAGAGCTTCTTTCAGGGTGTCCTTCCCAGTAAGTCATGGTAGTATTTAATTTGCACTTGTGTGTCTTCGCTGAAGAGCATGCCTATGTCCTCAGGATGAACACAATTGTCTTTCCCTTCCCAATACAGCAGGAGAAGAGGGACATGGTGTCCCGGGTATGCCCCACCACTCTCTTTGAAGGCACAAAGGTGGCCACAGCTATCTGAGTGTACCACAGGGGGTCCAGTACATTGCCACCTGGAAAACCACATGAGAAGGATGGGGGTCCTTTATTGCAGCCACCAGTCAGCAGGCTGCAGTTGAGTGCCAGCCGCCCTAAGGCTCTTGGGTGATGCGTCACTACAGGTGACATAGCTCTGACCTGTGGCTGGAGCCAGTGATGGAGAAGGTCCCAGGACGCTGCCTACCTCTGGCCAGTTTTTCAGGAGTGTTGGCTTTTGCACCCACTGCACACAAAGGGTCCATTTTTGGACGTGCTCCACTGCAGATGGTTTGCTTTTGAGAAGTGTGAGCTACTCTCCAACCTGGGGGGGGTGGGATACGAGATGTCCTGTCACCCTGCCCATGCAGCAGGGGAGCCTCCTGCTGGCGGGGTGCTTCCCCACGGCAAGGGGCTGTGGAGAGCTCAGCCCTTCCCCAAGATGCCTCCTGAGCTACTGCCTGGCCTCCCTTTGCCCTCCCCTCCCCATGATGAAGTGGAGCATCCCATGCTGCTGGCAGTGGCCTGGGGGGTTGTAGTGAGGGGCTGCCCCACAGAGCAGGTAGGGGCTGAAGTGCTGGGGGGGGGGGGCGGGGCTGATGCAACAGGGGTCCCGTGTTGACATGGTAGGTCCTGACCCCTGTCTGCTGAGGGGGGAGATGCCCCAAGTGTCCCCCCC
>JANZLQ010000089.1:18098284-18128241 GCA_026212715.1 Elanus axillaris
TGGGGGGGGGGGGCGGGGCTGATGCAACAGGGGTCCCGTGTTGACTTGGTAGGTCCTGACCCCTGTCTGCTGAGGGGGGAGATGCCCCATGTGTCCCCCCCATGCTTTGTGTGGCCTGCACCCACCATGTCTCCCAGGACCATGTGCTGGGAGCTTGCCGATGGTGCCTGGGACAGCCATCCTTGGGACTGCTGGTGGTGCTGCAGGCCCCCCACAACAGGGAAGGCTGCAGAAGCAGCCCAGCCCTCTGGTCAAGCATCACTAGCACTTTTCCCAGCCTTTCCCGCCAGTGGAGGGGCTTCTCACAGCCACTTGCTGCAAGCAGCCTTTCTACAGCAACCATGCTTTCCTAATGGGTGACTTCAACTCATTACCTGCCTTCTGGAAATTACTGGGAAAAATCGCTTCTGTAAGTGGCAAGAGACGGAAGGAGCAAGTTTGTTTAGGCTGTGATTGCTGTAGTTCACACAGTTAAATTGCCATTGCTTCATGATAAAGTGTTTTCAGCTCTCCCCCTTCTTCATCTTAAATGTAGGGCTGATATATTGAGCAGTGAGATATCCAGTACAGCCTTTTGTAATAACTAACTCTCCCCATGGCTTCCAATGTTTGAGCTAGTGGTGTGTGTGGACCTCGGTGCTGCAGTCATGGCTGCCGCTCAGCTGGGCTGTGCCCAGTGGTTTTGGTGGGTGAGGGAGCCTCTTCCTTGTTTTTGCCACACCTCTGGCTCCCCACTGCCGTGGCACCCCTTCCCTCCCCTCGGGTACCAGCAGTGGTGGCTGGGTGCTGGTGTGTGCCTGCTCACGGTGGAGAGGCTGCTCTTCCTGAGGGGCACCGAGCCACTGGTGAGCTGACTGCTCTGTGCAGCTCCTCTGCCCCTCAACCTCCTGTGCGAGCAATGTGCAAGCATCCACATCATTTCCTCAGACCTGTTTCTGCTGTGCAGTGTCATGTCTCACCATTAGGAAAATGTATTTGACTTTTTTTCATAGAATCATAGAATTCTTTAGGTTGGAAAAGACCTTTAAGTTCATCAAGTCCAACCGTTAACCCAACACCACCATGCCCACTTCCATTCCTTCCTGAGAGCCTGCTCTTTGCTTCTGTGTATCATACTTGGCTTTAGTGTGGCCCAGAATCTGTTCAGAGGGATTATCCTGTTAAAAGAATAAGGCCAACAGCAAGAAGACTCTGCCCTTTGAGAAGTGCCCACTGGGCCAAGTTCTCCCTTCATGGCTGCTGTTTTTGTTACCAAAACTGTGATCTATATTTTGCATGGCATTGCTCTTGATGTGGGATGAACTCTCCACCAATCCATATGGGCAGCAGCAGCCCAGCAGCTTGCTCTGGGATTTGCCAGATGTGCCTGGTGTGACTTACTGGCATGAGACTGGCCTACCAGTTCCCTGCAGCTCACCCCAGCACTGGTCCAGGCAGCCCCTGTGTGCCACCAGCCAGGAGCAGTGTGGCTGTCACATTAGCACCAGCAAATGTCACTGTTTCTGCACCTGTGATGCCTCACTACAGGGCTACAGATGGTTACTCGCTACCTGCCTGCAGCTGATTTGAGGAAAGTCCTTCATGCCTGAAAAGTCATCCATTCCTACCAGCCTGCCCTGTATCATGTCCCCACACAAAGGAGGAAAGAGGAACAGGATAGTTATCGTTACATGAGGAGTAATTATAAGCTAAACACCAAATGCCATCTCCTGGCAGTGAAGACAGTTGCCTCCTCTGCAAGAAGTTGGCTGAACTTCAGGGTAACAGTCGCATCCCCTGGCTAGAAAAGGTCTGATGCCTCAGGCCAGGTTTTTCTGGGGGCTGCTGAGGGTTATCTGGACTTGATGTCTCTGCCATTGGGGTACAGTGCAAACATCTTGTGCAAACAGCCCTGGTTATGCCAGGTGTCTCTCTTCTTGCCATGCACTGCTGCCAGGAGCCTGGCTTGACCTTCTTGGTGACCTTCTTATAGGTAAAGGGCTGATATTAGGGTCCTTAAAGCCCTCCCTTCTCCGGGAAACAGGGCTGTGTATGACTGCAAAGAAGCAGAGCTGAGCTGGGCTTGTATCACACTCACCCCTTCCACAATTTCTTAGCAGTGAATTTGCAAATGCATGGTGTTCAGCAGCTTCACAAACCAACAGAAATGTTCACAAACAGCTTCAATACACACACAGCCGTAAGTGGCCATTATTTAAGATCATAATTAGGCAGAGAGGAGGGAAAGAAGGTGACTGGTCTGCAAACAACTTTGCCTAGGAGAAGACCAACATTTCTACACTTGTCTGTATTTATATAAATTTGTGCATGTGGTGCCTGAATAGTTGTAACTGCAAGACATGAAACTAAAGAAATACCTACTCACTCGGGGGTATCACTCAATTTATTAAATTTAAGTGATATTTGCTTCCAGACAGATAGATATACTTTCAGCAGTTTCCAGTTATCAAATCTCTCTTAGACACTTCACGAGCGGCTTTTGACGCATTACCTTGACTCCTGCATTCACCCACTTCTGGAACTAGATAGTGCAGAGCTGAAGCACAAACCTTTCTGCTGCATCGGTTTAGTCTCAGGCACATGCTTGAGATTAAACATCCATGTCACTGTGACAGCCCAGTGATCTGCTTCACTATCTGTTAACACTATCAACAGCTGCACTAGTACAAAGCCATGGTAAATAATCAGCACAATATTTTGTAATGACAAATACCAAGGGTATTTCTGATTCCTTGCACTATTATGCCATGAATTCTTGTGCATCTATATGAGAAAGAACGTTTAGCATAGTTGCTTCAATAACTAAAGTCAGGTTGGCCTTGTTTTGGCACATATCACCTCCACACCACACTAGCAGTCATTCCTCCAGATTACACAGGGTTGAATGCAGGCAAACCTGTAGCGCCAACATTGGCACCAGCCCATTACAAACCTTGTGGCTGAAAGCAAGCTTCCATTCCTCAGGACTCTTGACCTGGCCTTTACCTGTGCCTTAACAAGGAAAAAGAAAGAAAACTCCAAACTCAGCTTAAATGGAGAAGAAATAAAACTGACATGTAAATACAGATTTAAGTCTCCAGCCTTTTTATTTATACAAGGATTCAAAGAACATATTTCAACTTTAGATAAACAGTGCAAGAGAGTTACAGGTACCTTGGTAACAGAAAGAAATAGATAACTGTCCAGCTATGCCAATAAGTGAAATAATTCTTACTCCTGCAGATAGAAATGCATCTGTTTAAAGCAAAGGTGGACTTTAGATATATTGCTATACCTTAGCCCCTATCAAGCCCACCGGAAAAAAACAGGCAGTTTGTCATTTGTAAATGATACGTAGCTGCGCTCTCAAAGCCTTTTGAGACCCTCGCCCTTAGTTAAAACATACACATTATGGCACAAAAGAGCAGGCTGAAAGACAGAGACACTCGGAAATCCACTATTTCTTGTTCTCCTCTTTTCAGGGACAGGGATCCTTGTTAATATTTTTTCCTAGACCACCACCCCACTCCTCATCCCTGTTAAGCACAAGGCCTTTTCAAACCAGAATACCATGAATCACCATCTTGGCAACACTGAAGCAAACGTTCCTCCCCAGCCAACCCCATTCCCCAGAGCTCCCCATTCACGTAACCAACCCACAGCAGCTGCCAGCCCCTGCCGTGGCTGCAGCCCTCAGCCCGCCACTGCTGCAGGGCCGGTGAGGTCTGTCACAGCAGTTCTGAGCAGGCGGTATCCCAGGACATGTCATTTATAAGCACTGAAAGGCCCCAGGCTCTGTGTCAGCCCGAGCACAGGCTCAGGACTTGCCTGGACCTGGGCTGACTTCAGCTTGTTGAGTCGTGCCAGCACTTGTCTAGCTGTTGGGTAACTATGGTTTGCTTTAGCTTAGAGTGATACCAAGTCAATATCCTGGGGGAAGTCAGCCGTTTCGGCTTCCCAGTGGAAGGTGGCATGCCCAAGCGCAGCCCTGGGCCACTGAATTGCAGCAGGTCAAGGAAACCGCTTCAGGGCAATGAAAAGAACAGAAAAACTGAATAACCAGGAACTGACAAAAAGTAGCAGTGTAGGCGGACTGTGTGAAAAGGTATACAAAATAAACACAAGCAGACCCAGGGCTGAGGAGGGAGGAAGCGTCAACCCCAACATCATGCGCCTCCTGGCAGAGGGGGAAGAGCCCCTGGCACTGCCCTCGCCCGCCCATGCAGACCTCAGGCAGCCGATGCTGCTCTGACCCCCAGATCAGCTCCAGGAGGACTGAAGCAGTCGCCCTCGGGGCCCAGAGGGACACTGATGTGGGAGCTCAACCCCACCCAAAAGGGAAAGGCATTCAGGAAGGGTTTCTCCTGCATAACAGTTTCTACTGTATCCTTAAGGCTTTGTCTTACTAATTTTGGACTATTGGGTTTTATTATTGTAACAAGACCAATAATTTGGGCTATTAAATTGTTAAAATATTAACCGGACAATCAGTAAATTCTTGGCCTCATGTTTAAGGTGTGCTCCTCTTGGAACCCGTAAGAAGCTTGTGAGGGTAACAGGCTGACAGAAAACGCTAAATGCACAGAAATGGAAATGACAAGGACTTTCCTTTCAGTCTCCCATTCTTCAAAGCAAAACATTGACCTTGGCATCCATGTGTTAAAACTCCAATCCAGCCCAACCTTTTTTTGAAGAAGGTACAATGTTTTAATGCCCCCTCCCCCTTCTTCTTTTGCTTTGGATGTAAAGTTTCTGCAGGATTGGTTGTGGGGATTTCTGTAACTGAAGGCTAAATTTGTGTTAGTGATTCTGGTTAAAAAAAAAAAGGAACTCTTTAGAGCAGTAAAAGTAATGTGGAACTTGCTGTATTTCTAGAATTAAATAAATCTGTATAAAACTGTGACTTGTATTTATCCACTCCTGGGTTCTGATGGTTCTAGTGGCATTGTCTGTCCTTTAGCCAACGTCCAGTATCCTGGCTTTCATTTCTAACCCTACCAGATTAGATCAGTTTTAACCTTACAAGGCGGTGAGTACAAGGCAGAAAGGATACCAAGTCAGTACCATTAGTCACTGTGACTTGGAGGAGCCAAGAAGTCAAAGCTGGCCTAAAACCTCTGCCCAGTTTGAGGCACTGTCAGCATTGTTACCTGGCCCCAGGCCGGATGCCTGCCCCAGGGAGGGCAGGTGACAAGTTCCCTCCGCGCCCGCCTGCACCAGCTTTCGGTGTTACCTTGCTCATGTTCTCATCTGCCCTTAAATTGCACATTCTAGAAACTGCTAATGTTATAAATGTTTTTTTTCCCCCTTTATTAGAAAACAGCCAAACCCCAATCCCATAATGTTTGCTCAGCCCAAAGACATGTCTCCTCTGGCAGGATAGAGGAGAAATGCTCAAATGTTTGCTGTGCAGACCAGTAAAGTAGGAGATAGATACACCTCTGCCCTCCCTCTCGCCCCCAGTACAAACACATTTGAAACTCAAACCCAACCCCGTATGAATGAAGCCCAACCCCTGGGCATGCTCTTGGCCCAACCAGTCACAGTGACTGTATTGTATCTATAACATCTGCTAAACCTACATCTCCAGCTGATGCTTCCCATACCTGTCAGGTACAAAAGCCTTCTGGAAGCCCCAAAGCACACAGCCCTACAAACACAGACATTCCTACAGCTACGTGAGGATATTTGTATCTTTTCAACGACCACCCCCAGCCTCAGAACCCTGCATGGAGTCCACCCTACTAAGCGTTTTGGGGCTTAGGGCAGCTGCCCGCATGACCCAGAAGCTGGTGTGTGGTGAGACGGGGCGGCAGAGGGTAAGCCTGGCCCTTTCCTGAGCCAAAACAGAGCTGCTAGCACGTGTCTGACCCGCTGCCTCACCCCATCCCTGCAGCAGTTAGGGAAGGTGTGTGGGAGGATGGGGAAGGGACAGGGGAAGCGAGAATTCACTTAAAAACCTACAATGCAACAGCAACAAGTGCCAAAAGAAAAAAATATCCCAAACAAAATGTGTCCCATCCTCACATCCCCGCTGGTAGGTGCTACCTTGAGTCAGTCTCCTGGGTAGGGACACTGCCCAGGGTAATCACTACCAGCCCCTCTCTGCCCTAAGGCAGCTGCCTGGGGGGGGAGGGTCACTTCCACATGTGCCCAGTGTGAGTTCTCACAACCAGCTGCAATGCTCCAGTTAGTAAAAAGTCCCTGTTCTTTCTTTTTACAAAAAAAAAAAAGAGATTCCCATCCACGGCTGGGGCCAGAGGAGGAGGAGGAGGAAGCACAACTGTCTGTCAAGGAGAGAATCCTACTGTGCATATTTTCATCTCTCTGTTACCTATGACGGTACTGCACTGCAGGTAGAAATTGGACCATTAACACTTGGGTAAAAAATGGCTTTCCATCTAGCATGCAAAGAAAAAATACCCCCGAGCCCCAACCCCTAACACTCATTCCCAGTCACTTAGATGTAGGAGACCTACATTTCAAATTGTCGTCAGCTACGAGCTCTAGTCAAGAAACCCACTTGTGACCTTTCCAAAGAAAAAGGGAGTTCTGCGTTTTTGGGTCCAACAGCCACTGCCAAACTGTACAGTTCAACCCACCAAACCTGCTCACGCCCCTACGTATGCTACCAGAAGTGAAGGGCCATCTCTGCCTGCCTAGGAAGTACAGAGGAAAAACCTGAAAGAGACCCTGAATGCAGCACTTGAGCAGCGCTGACCATCTCAGTGTCTCCGCGTTACGAAGTGGCGTTGCTCTCGGCATCGTCTTGCTTTCAGCAGTTGTATGGTAAGCAGCACTCTGGCCAGTGGCTGGGTAACCAAATCAGGGCAATTGCGTATTCCATGGGAGGCAGCAGAAGAGCTGCCCTCGGAGGGGCTGGCTGGGTTCCCCCCAGAGGCCTCTCTGCAATGGCTTATTTCAGCCCCAAGAGCCAGTTTGTGGCAATAACAAAAGTAAAACAATGAGGTACGGATAGAAGGGCCCAGCACTGCGGAAAAGACCGAGAAAGAAGAAAACAGCTCAAGCACTGCCAGAAATAGGAAACAACTGAAACCTTTTTCTCCTCCCTCTTTTTTTTTTTTTTGTTGCCAAGGTGAATTAAATATGTCCTTTGGTTGGTTGGTTAGTTGGTTGGTTGGTTTTGGCAAAGTGAAGCCCTCGGCCGCAGTCTCTTTCCTGGCTGTGCTAGTGAGTTACCGCCACAAGTGCTGTGTGGCAATGAAAGCCACCGAAAGGAGGAGGAGGAAGGCAGAAGGCAAAGATCTGCTGCTGGCCCCATTGATGCCGTGTCCAGACTGCTTAGGAATAGCATGCGTTTCTGGCTGCCTGGTGCTGGGGCTCTTAGAAAGTCTTTTGCCACAGACGTCATCAGGACAGCTGTCACCACTTCCAGAGCCGCTCATGTCATCACCTGTGCAGAGACAAACATGGGGTGAACCCTGACTGCCTTCCTTATGACCAGTGACGTCCCTGCCTTCCCCTTGCTGCAGCCCCAGGGAGCTCTGGCCACCAGCCCTGCCCTGGCTACCTCCTCCTCTCTGCATTCCCCACTATGGGATGCCAGCCCATACCTGATCTCCAGCTGACTTGAACCACCTGCTGCTGCAGCAGCTAGAAACCTCTGGAGCAGACAGGAGCAGTGGCCCCATCAGCAGGGCTGAGCTGGGACTGCAGAGAGTACCCAAGGTTTCGGTAAGGTGCTGAGAGCAGCACACCCTCCAGCCACCCCACAGCAAGTAGGCTGCACTCGAACAGACCCTCTGCAGCCCTGAGCCAAAAGCCAGACAGCCACAACCCCTCTCTGCTGTCAGGACCCAGCTGCAGGGCCTGCATGGAGGCCCATGCAGGCTGGCAAGGGCTGACTGCTCAGCCCCTCTTGCCTGCTGTAGACCATGCTGGTTCTGCTAAACTCACTTGCATCTTGGAAATCCACGTCATTCCCAATGTTAGCGTTGCCCAGCCGGTTTGTCATGATCTTTAGCTGCATGATTTGCTGGCGAATGGTCATATCTGGCTTGGTGATGTCCACCTCTACCTCCGGGTTGTTAATCTGATTAGCTAAGCCGTCCCCCATCACTTCAGGCAGGTAACTGTGAAGGAAGGCAACAGGTTTAGATGCCTCCCCCCAGCTAAACTCACCTCTCCCTGCTACAGACACCAGTAATAATCCAGCCTCTTTGAACCCCGTGGAAGCTGCAGTCAGTGGCTCCATGTGCTGGTCTTTGCTGCGATGCAGCCAGCTCTATGGATGGTGGGGCCATGCTGCCATGGCCAGACCCCATCAGAGCCTGGGGCTTGCCCTGAGGCTACCTCAGTTAGCAGGAGGTGGTGGCCTTGCAGCATCACTGTCCCAGCATGGCGAGGGGTTTCCTGCAAGAAAGACTGTGCGCGGGGCTGAGGGGTTGCTGCTGCTGGTACCTGTGAAGCCACAGTGACACTCCCCTATGGAAAAGCTCTGTCCATATGGGAAGCTGAGGAGCAACTTCATGCCTGTCCTGGTTAAACCCTGTGGGGACAGACACCCTGGGATGACTGAATGCCCTCAGCCCAGTATGAGCAGACAGGCTCAGGGAAGCTTCAGTTAACTTGGAGCTGTCCATCAGCAAACAGAGCTGTGGTGCTCCCTTCAGCAGTGTCCTGGCCCATCTGCTCCTGCAGATCTGTGGCACTGCTGGACACGACGTGAAATATGGAAGAACGAAAATTGCCGGCTCCAGGCTGGCAGAGACCAGCCCAGTAGGTCCATGGAGAGGAGTGGAGAAAGGTGCATGTCCAGCAGCTTCCCATGTCCCCTTACAGCCATCCTTTAAATGTCAGCCATCAGTGGGAGGCGTTTCTGCAGTTGTTTGATGTCACCTGGGTGCCTCCTCTCAGGAGGGAACAGCATTTCAGAGCAGGTAGGGATAGAAACACACATATGCAATTCTCAGCAACAGCTCTGGAGTTTGTGAGTTAAATCCAGCCCTTCTGCCTTCTGATTGTACGTGGAATTACAAAACTGCTTCGCTAGTACAAAACTACACAGTTATTTAATGGCAAATGCATTTCACTGCTTAACCCTCCAACACACAGCAAAATGACAATAGGCTTGACATTCCCAGGTACCAGTTTTTCAGGAAACGCAGCATTTCTGTGGACAAGGATAGAACTTTTGGCTTAGTCTGAACAAGTGGGGCTGGCTGAGTGATACATAAGTGACTTTTATCAAACCCTCCCTCTCTCACCCCAGAACATGCCAGGATAGCACCTTGACCCTCTCCATACCTGCCCTTGGTCATCCCATTCCAACATTTGTCATCTGCTGCTGAGCTGGCCATTATTTTTTTGCTGCATAGGCTGCTGGGCAGGGTGATCCAGTAAGTCTTGAGAGCTGTTAGGTTCCCTTTGGCATCTAAAACCTGTAAACAAAGAGGATGCTCAGGGCTAGGAGAGTTCTGGGGCACCCCAGAGCTGTGGAAAGGACAAGGATTCTGCCTTATTTTTTTGTTGTTTTACCACCACAAAGTCTGTTTTTATTCAGATGGGGATGTGTCACCAACTTTTCCCTAAAGACCAACTGTCAACCCAAGCACCCAAGGCTGAAGGTTACATGCTAAGGACTGGGCTGGTACCGTAAGATTAACCCGAAGAAGACCATCTTTTAGGCCATGAGGGCAATGATGAGAAGCAGCCTTGGTGGGAGCCAGCAGGGCTCTGCCAGGGTGGGACAGGCAGGTGTCTGTGAATGAGGAACCTCTGAAATGTGGGACCATGGCAGATCCTGCAGCTCACCATCCACAGAATCCAAAATCTCCATAAAGGAGGACTTTTGGCCCCAGTGTCTAGGCTGGACAGCCTGAGGCTGAATTGACAGCAATGGCAAGGAGTCTTTTCAGATAAGTTTGGCACCAAATCCCTGAGAAATTGGTTACCAGCAACCTAGACCCCAATCTTGTGCGGAGGCAAGATCAGATCTGCTTAGGTCATGCCACCATTTGCTGATCTAATCTTCTTCAGAGTCACCAGCAAAGTTGATTCAGCCACCTGTGGGGTGGTCTGACCTGACCTTCAGGACCCAGTGCTGTGCCAGCTGCGCTCCCAAGGGCTCCCAAGGGAGGCAGTGCACCAGCACACCAGCAGGAAGGGAGCTTCTGAGGCAAAATCACCAGCATCTCCAGTGCTTGCGCAGAGGATTTTGCTTCCAATGCAACCTTCCCCCTCCTTCTCTTGTCATCGCTGCTGGAGCCTTTTGTGCTGATTTTGGGATTTCCACAGCCTTGGAAAACCTGAAAAACAAACCAAACTCTCTATCCCATGTTTTGATACTATTTCTTTAATTAATTAGCACTCCACAGTTATGGCTTTTTTTCTTCTTAAGTATGTTTATCTTTCCTACCTGCAAGATCTTCAAGATTCTGGCTTAGTTTCTGGTTAGGTTACTCTTGTACCAGGATATGTTTTCAGTAACACGGTAACATGTGTTACAGTAACTAGTTTTGATTACCTCTATCAAGCAATATGTTCAGCACTAACACAAAATTAGCACATGTTTTTGGATGAGTCACCAAAGTTGATATTAATTATTTCTAGCAATTTTATCTGTTCCTATTATGATTGAAAAATAAAATTTTGGGAAGAACAAGATGGGAGTTGCTCACACTCATTACACCAGTGGTGTGGGCTTCAAGGTTGCAGAGCACGTGAGCTTCATTGATTTGGACAACAGATCAAGGTGGGACTACCCCAATGACTTACAGTCGGCACCCACACTCAGCAAATGAATGCCTCCTCCAACCAGGAGAGTGCAAAGACAGCAGATGTGTCATAATCTGTCAGGTTGAGTGTTTTGGGGGCAAATGAGGAAGCAGAACTGATTTACCTCCTAACTTTGGGTACCTCCCATCATCCTAACTACAAAGCTGTGCTTTGTACCCAAAGGAGAGCAGAAGCACTTTGAAGCTACAAATCCTCAAACTTTGCCTCTAGGAGGAAAGGAAGGGTGCCCTGGAAGCACCTGTTTCTCCCAGTCTCTGCATGATCAGTCCAGGCAATGACACCTCCGCTGCAGATAGCCAGTGCTCAAGCAACTGAGCCTTACTGGGGGGTGGAAGGAGCGCTCAGCCAGATTTAATGAAGCATCAAAGGTCAGGAGGGCCTTTGCACTGTCAGTTTGATTCAGAAAACACCAGCCTTTACAAAGAAAGCCATCTGATTTGAAAAGATGGCTCCAAGCTTGTTGTGGTTACCAGGGTGCTGTCAGAAGCTATCGATAAATTCAACTTTGCACGGTGTCCCCTTAAAGCAGAGAAATCAAGACCTCAGACAGGAGCACTGCTGATGCAGCCTGTGCCAGCTGCTGAATGCTTTTGCTAGTGAATTCTGACAGCCATCAGCAAAGTCCTAATCTAGGCAAGAATCCCTTAGGTGACAGTGGGTCTCATCGGTATGTCTGAGGGACATTCAACCCCTCCTGGGGTGCACTGTCCTGCTGACCAGACAGATCCAATGATTATGGCAGTTCAGCACCAAGCCAATTTGTTCCTCTGTCTCCTTTGCTTCATGCAAAAAGCCCCACCTTGAAAACTGCATGTAGAGCATTTTCAGGTTGGTTCTACCAAAATAAAACCAATTTGGTTTCACTGCTCTATCTTTCTTATTGGCTTATTATTGTTGTTAGCAGGACACAACTCTTTCAGGAGGTAAAAGCCCTGGGAGGCCTCCAGGACAGTGGCTCTTGTAGCAGCTCCAGCACAGCATGGTATCAAGGCAATCTTCTAGCAGCCCAAGGGCTTTAGGTGAGCAGAACCCATTACTGATGGAGAGAAAATGTGTCCTGCAGACTGAGGTGATCAATAGTTTCCTGCATAGTGACAGCAAATATATATTTGCAGCCTTTGATAGCTCCTGCTGCCTAAAATCCATCAGAGAGCCACAGGGAGCGAGGGGGAGTGCAAGGAAGTGGGAAGAGTGGTCCATGGTGCAGTGAACACAGGGCTCAGTACCAAAAGTGTTACTTTCCAGTTTTTCCCCAGATCCCAGGAAAACCCATGACTGAGGGTGTCACTGGGTCCCAGGGCCACTTCTGGCTCTTCTCACAAATGGCACAGTGCCCTTACTCTAGTAATGTTTGAAACCCCCAGCTGCAGCCTGAGCCTGCTGCCCTGGGCCCTGAGAGAGAAGACTCCCAGGACTGGCCGAGGCCAGTCCTGAGCTCATCTGACAGTGATATCCTTTACCTGATCCCTTTGCCATGCTCAGAACCAGAGCTTAGAGCTGTAGCAATTTGCAGCTCTTGATGTCTGCTGCCAGTGTCACCAGCAAAGACTCTTACATTCACCTGGTCACCAGATCATACTGAGAAGCTTATCAAACATGTTTGGTTGCCCCAGTTGAACACCAATTAGACAATTTACTCCTTTTCATTTTACTAGATTTGCTATATGCCCCTCAGAAACACCTTCCTTTGCAGATGATGCTTTGTTTTCCCACATCATGGGCTTGCTTTTATGTGGACAACCTCAGTCTCACCTAACAAGGGAAGAAAGAATATGGCCTTTCATGTCAGAAAAGAAACCTAAACAAGTACTTGGATGCATGCTGCTGTTAGCACTTTGACATGTGCCAGTGAATTCCTGCTTGGCTAAGCAATATTTCTGGCCCTTCCCTTCTCCAAGACCCAGTTAGGACCTGCCCTGCTTCTTTCATCTGCATCTCTGCCCTAACTGTGGGATAGCTGCAGGCCTTGGGGAATGTCTGGGCAAAAGCAGAAGCCCTGGAGGGCTGTTTTTGTTCCCAAAGCTTCTCCTACCTGCAGCTACAGAGGTGATTGTGGTTAAGTGGATAAAGATACTAAAAATAGAAGACCAATAGAAGGGAGATTCACGATATGCTTGGAAGACAGGTGAGCATCAGAACAGCCTGTTTTTTACTCTCCAGATGGACTGCCAGATTGTACCTCTATCCCACAGGTACAACCTGATAGCCCAGTGTTTCCACTGCAGAATATTCCCCCAAGGCAGGTTAAAGTAGCTGCCTTCTGTCACTAGGGACTGGGCACTTTCTGTAAATGCCTCAGCTCAGCCAAAATACATCAAGACTCTTCAGACACAGAGGCACCTGACAGCAAATGGCACCATGCCTCCCACAGACACTGCATATGCAGTCCCACATGTGTGTCTGTACCTAAAGGAGGCTGGCTGGATGTGGCAAGGAGGAATATTTGCAAACACTTGAGAAGGTTTTTGCCTGTGTAAGATGGGTGGTTTCCTATCATTAAAAGAGTAAGCATTTGATCCCCTTCATCCTTTATCTCCTTTGGTTCAGTTGAATAGTGAGCACAAAAAACATTTGGTCCTGGCAGTTACATGTGGTGTATTCTCAGACAGGCCCCAGCACATGCTCTTACCTTGGCTGTGATCGAATCTTTGTTTTCTTGCAAGTTAGAAATTGCTTCAGCGATCCTCATGTGAATGGTCCCTATTACGGTGTCTACGTTGTATGGTCCATCAATCCGATCGGCCACTACAACCAGGGAATCTAGTAAAACAAGACAGAGACATCTCTCATCAGACTCTATACAAACCAAAGATCACACTCATGCTGGGTGGGATAAGCTGTTGGCCCCTCAGTAGGCTTGTCAGGAGACATCTCTCCATTTTCACTACTGCCCAAGTGCATGCTTGTTTTCCTCTGGCATGGGACAGCTGTCCCTTCCCAGCACACAAGGTAAAGCCACCCTCAGTGGCAGAGGAACAGAGGTCACCTCCTGCAAATGGTAAATGCAACCTGTATTCACACAAAGTGACCAACATTTCCTGGGGTGCTACAGAAAGGAAAAATGGAAAATTGGTGCAGAAATATTAAGTAATGCATAGCAATACTTGGACCTAACCCTCCTAACTCATTGCATGTCTTCAGCAAAGCACTGCAGAAAAAGAAAGTAGGAGAACTGTGGTCAGTAAAGTGCCAAAGATACAGGATATGGGCAATAGCTTCTGTGGCAGTGAAGGGGTAAGAAAAGGAGTAATTCTCACCATCACCTCTGGAAAGACAACATGTGACCAGACAGGGAAATACCAGGCTACAAAGGTAGAGAAGCAGACCAAAATGCCCACAACTAAAATAGTAAATGTGACAAGGAGTGACTGAGGGGTGCCTCTTGATCTCAGCTCCTCTTACCTTGGAAAGCTCTGATGTCCAAGTGTTCCTGCCTGGCCTGGAAGCTCCTGCCTGGATGGCTGCTTTGGGACCGTGTGTGGCTTACAAAAAAATTACCAAGCTCTGCCTGCCTCCAGAGATGATTCTCAGCGCTCCAGCTGGGTATGAAGCAAGGACAGACTATATGCTCACAGGGCGCGGGGCACTGGGGAATGCCACTGCAGAGGGAAGCTGACATCCTTGCTGTCCAGTAAGGTTTAAATAGGATCTCAGGGCAGGGCCAAAACTGGGCTTGGACATCTAAAACGGGATCTTAACCAGGTCTGACTTTGCCAGTCAAAAATTCTAATTCTGAAAGTCACTGCTATGCTGCTGCTGCCTCAGTTTCCTACAACTTGTGCATTAGTATCCCGGAGGCCAGGCCATGCATAAGCTTCATCATTGGCATTCAGTTATGTGTGACCCCAGATGGCTCCAGTGTGGTCTGTGTCCCCCAGGGCACACCAGAAACCTCTTGGCAGGACAAGGGATCTGTCAGAGCACTGCAGTGGCCTGTGCTTATCTGGAAGAGAAAGTGCTTCATGTTCCTGTGGCCTTGCTACATGGAAGAAAACAAATGCAATGGCTTCATGTTGGTTCTTCTCTACACAAAGAGGGTCAAATCCCAGGGTCTAGGTTGGAGATCTGTACCATTTGTAAACGGAGTTATTAATTAGGAGTGATTAATTCTTCTGTTCTAAATCCTGATACTTCAGCCATCATCCTGGCTGGAGACTGTCACAGCAGATGGTGTGATGCTGCAGAAAAGCTTATTCAGTGTGAGTTTGTACTGTTGATGTTATTCATGAGCTATGAAACCACCAGGTGAATTGTACCTGGCAGAATATCAGTAACATATCCTTCAACCTACCCCATGCCACAGTGTGTATGTGTCACCCGTGATACCGCTTTGAAGGCCTGATGCTTTTCTTTGAGCTGAACAGCAAACTTCCTTTGCAGGAGTCCAGCCAGCTGGGGCACAACCACAGACCACTGCCATTTCAAACCTGATAGGAAAGTGTTCAGTCCCTTGCATGGGCAAGCCAGCAGGACTTGGCAGAAAGACCCCAAATGACTTCCATGAGATGTAGGTGAGGTTTGTGCAGAAACACTAGGTCCACAGTGGATGTAGTGTGTTAATAACAAAGGTCTCATCCTGAGCCCACTGTTGTCAATTTAACAGCACGCTCAACCCTCGCAAATATGTTCTCTCTGCTTGTTACGTGATTGATGTTCAGACCCTGACAGCTCTCACAGAATGAACAAGCTGGGCAGAGACTAGATGAGGGACAGCACAAACCCACAGAAGATACCAGATCATGCCCACAGGGCTCACAATCCTAAAGCAGGTCCAGCCTGTGGGGAGCAAGGGCAATAGTCAAACAACTGGCAGGGTTCGAACCTCAGCCAGTCTGGAGCACAGATCACAAAATACTCTTCACTCTATAATACAGGAATTAACAACATGCAAAGTCACAGCTTGGAAACATGTATTTATTCTCAGCACTTAAAAAGAAAAAAGGTTTTCCTGGTTAGCTTGGGCAAGAATGGAAACAAGGGCCACAGTTTCCAAGTTAAATACGCTCTCTTTTCCTGCAACATGGTCCTATGGCAGTGCTGATTTCTAAAGCTAAACATGCCATACAGGGGGGTAATTTTTTTTTTTTTTGTATTCTGGGAAATAACATCTCCTGCAACATTAAAGAGCTTGCAGTTTAACTTTGCTGCCACTCAGGGGTTGCGGTGTCATCTTTGAGACTGTATTTTCCAGACAATTTTAGCCTGCAGAGGCATTAATGTTAAGATACAGACATTTAAATCAAAGGCTGCACCCCCAAATTAGTGATAAATTATGTTTGAACTACTTACTATAAAAATCTCCCTTAATTTGACCTGTCCTAATTTGTCAAATTGAAAAAGTAACTCTGTGTTTAGTGTAACAAAATCCTCTCCAGCTACACAGGACAGCCTGGAGAAGGATGAAGAATGGACAATGCCAGTGAACTGCAACCTTTGAACTCTAAGTCTTGCCCTAGTCCTTGATCAAATTGTGATCTTTGACACTAAATGTATAACTGCAATTTGAAAGAAGCTCTAATTTCCTCCTAGCCATCACCCCTTCACATTGTCTCTTGGGGAAAAGAAAGCCAGAATAAGTGCAAAATTCACCCAGAATTGCCTCCTTGTCAGTCAAGGAGATCTGTATGTTGACCTTTCAAGAGACAGGTAGTCATCCTGCCAGGAAGGCAGTGACAGGTAACAGTTGGCTTGCTTAGGTGAGAAAGGCCAAATTGCCATCAAAGTCCTTGTCTAAACCCTTGGGGAAGGGAATATTCCTCCCCCTCTTTTGCAGCAGCCTCCCAAGTCGCTCTCATGGGGGGCACTTCCAATCAGCTGCCATAAGTTGCCACTTGGTTTGTCAGCCCCCAGAGTGAGGCTGGCAGCTGGCCAATGCACCTCACTGAGCAAGTGCACCGGCCTCTGTGTGCAGTGGTTTGATATTTATTTTGCACTGTCCCTTGAGAGGCAGATGATACTCCTTGAACTTCAGCAGGATTTTTACTGTTAACACCACCACACATTCAACCCTGAGCCAGCCTGTCGGGCTGCAGCTGGCTAGTGAGCTGGCAGTCTTGCTGGCCAGGCAGTGGGTGCCAAGGCAAGGGGAAAGGCCAAGCCCAAAGCTCATCTCCGCTGGTGCCTGCCTTCCATGAACCTAGACAAACATCAAGGCTCCCTCAGGTCTCAAATCACTCCAGGTCTAAATGTACAACCTGGGAGAGAAAGAGGAGCTTGCTGGGTGATGCTCTGTGGGAGCAAGGAGGAGTGAGAGCTTTACTATTGCAAACACCCTCCCCTGATGGACTGCAGCTGGGGAGAGGACATGTGCTGTAACAAACACACAATTTTCTAAACACAGACCCTCACCAGCCTTAAACCACACTCATTAGCTCCACAAGCCACTCTCAGCAATAGTTCTCATTTAAACCAGGAGCCACAGGTTCTGGAAAAACAGCTGTGACCCATAAAGCCCTCTTAAAAGAGATGCCCAGACCTGATCAGGCAATGCAGAATTTCCTGCAGAAACGCAAGGTTGAAGTTCTCCAGCCTGTGTTGCACAGGAGATCAGACCACACCATCACAGTGATATTTCTGCCTTTAAGATCAATGAAATGGATATCTCTATACAGATACAACCTACTTTAAGAGACCCATCATCTTAGCTGAGTGAGAAAGCAAAACTGAAATGAGCTCTTTTCTTATTTAAAAAAACAAGTCTAATTTCCCCATTCCTGGCAATGCCTGTAACTTCCCCCTCCCCATGTATTTGTTTAAAATACCTCTTTCTGTTTAGAAGTACGTGATTCTGATCCCTTTGCTCCCTGCCCATGGAAACAGTTTTTGGCTAGTTTCTAGTCTACTTCCCAAGGAGGGCTGCGAGTGCTCCTCCTGTGGTCTCACAAGTGCTCTGGTATGGATGAGGAGGCAGCTCTGACAGTGAGCGTACATGTGGCAGGATCTGTCCCTAAGCTTCAACACTTGGGAGGGAAGGAAGAATGACTTGAATGCAAAGTGTGGGCCATCCCAAATGAGCACAGGCAAGATGAACCCCCTAAGCTCTTGTTAGCCAGCCCAGCACTGTCCTTTCTAATAGTATTAAAGCCCATCAAAACGTCCTGCAATAGCTTCTAGGTGTCAGATTACAGACAGAGAAACTGTGGTGTAAAAGAGCCTCCAACAGTCCTTTCTTTACTCTCTAAACACTACCTCAGAGAGTTCAAAAGATGCTGAGAGGCAGCTCTGCTGCAGCAGAGTAAGGTCATCTTACCCATCAGGTACTTCCACTCGGTGTTCAGGTCTGCTTGGTTGGCCAGGCATCCCTTCACAACGTTCAGGCAGTAGTTGTTGCACGGCTTCACGCTGGACATGCCCCGGCAGTGCGGGCAGTACATCAGCTTCATGATGGCGCGAGTGCACTCATGGCTGAGAAATACCTGAGGGAGACAGATCAGAGTCAGACACACAGGCTGGTCAGGGTGGGCAGGTGGGTGAACTACCCCCTCCCCTGGGGTGAAAGAGCTTGGAGCAATCTGAAAGGCGGCATGGCTCCCTGGGTGTGCAGCCCTGGGAAAGCTGCTTCCCCCCTCACTGCCTCTCCTTTCCCCTCACCCTTCCTCAGGCATCACTGCTGTCAGAGGGACAGGACCTCTGAGGCAGCTG
Source organism: Elanus axillaris (assembly GCA_026212715.1). Classification (NCBI taxonomy): domain Eukaryota; kingdom Metazoa; phylum Chordata; class Aves; order Accipitriformes; family Accipitridae; genus Elanus; species Elanus axillaris. The sequence goes on from JANZLQ010000089.1 coordinate 18,116,663, forward strand.
CTAGTTCCTCGGGTTGTGTTTGAACCCAGGGTTCTGGGAAAAACCCGTATGTGAGCACCATCCCCCTTCCAGCCTGTCTTCCACCCCCCCTTGGTCTGATGGCCACAAGGACAGCCTGGGCTGTCCACCAACTGTAACTGTGACCCCGACACATGGTGCACACGTGCCCCTGGAGCCTCTGCAATCAGTGCCACAACCGTGCTCTTTCTGCAGGAAGGGTTTGTTGTCACTGTCTGGCAGATGCAGGTGTCCTACCACAAACTGCATCTCCGGCTTCCTGGGGGGATGCACCGTGGGGGCCTGGACATGGAAAGTTCTCAGCTGGCATCTTTGGAAAGGAGAAAGGTGCTGGGGGAAGACTTGAACAATTCCAAAAATATGGGCAATTGAGAGCACTCGACACTGGGAAGTGATTGCTCTCTGAAAGCACTTCAGGAGCTGCGGGCAGCCGGTGAAGTGGGCCAACACACCCCGTGCCAGTGGCTTGCAGGCACTGCACGTGCAGCCGATGCTTTGCAGAGGTGACTCTGGAGGTGGCTTTGCCACCTTTAATTAAACCACTCTAGTCCCATAAGCCCAGAGCCAGTGCAGGTGCAGAGCCCAGAGCACACGGCAGCAGCCTCTGCAGCATGTCAAAGTCTCCTAGACCATCAGCCATGGGACACTGTCCCTCTCTGGCTGCCATAGGCAAAGAGCTGTCAGTGTAAGCTGAGGGATGAATAACAACCTAGCAGACCCTACAGAGATGCTGGCAGAGCTCAGCGCTCCTGTCTTATTGCTAATGTGTTTCCTCCTTTGTGGTCTTTTTCCGTCTTTGCTCAGATCCATTTGCAATTCCCTTATCATTCTTTTAAAACCATTTACAAAAATAAACATAACTGACTGCATGCAAGTCTCCCTTAGTACCAGGTACTCGGCACTCACAAGGAACCCAAAGGGGGAAAAGTGATCGAAGGGGCAAATTTTCACATGGAAAAATCCCTGAGCCTAAAGCTGCAGCTGCAGTGCTGAGAACTGCCCCAACCTCTTTATTACTTGTGAAAAATACTTAGAACATGGCCTTTTAAGTTTCTTTTGGGGGACTCCAGTAAGATTCAGTTTGAGGTACCCTTAGGAGAGCATGAACATGCTGAGCCCACTATCAGAAGTTGAGAGAGAAAATCCCTAAGCTTCCCCCTTCCTGAAACTGCCTGCACAATAGCACCTCATTTCCAGTCAGCCTTGGAAAACAGATGTTGGATGGTGCTGGGGCTTCATCAGGCAGGAATGCACTAAAATAACCTCATGAGAATCTTCTTCAGGACCAGAACAAAAATCTCTAGGTCTCAGAGAAAGAACCCAAAGGGAGGAGACCGCTCCCCTGCCTCAGCAGCCAGAACAAGCCCTGAGATGCCTGCAGATAAATGCTGCGCTCCACTGTGGCCAGAGGGGCTGAGCCTCGCAGGAAACACCATGTACGCCAAGGCTTCGCTCTGCTTCCTTGGCCAGCTTTCTGCCTCCCTTCTGGGACAACTCCCGCAGACAGAAACCTGCGCCCGGCTGCCGTGCGGCTCTGCTGCCAGGAGATGGAGGCTTTGTGCCGCTGCACTGCATGGGCACCGCTCACTTCATCCCCAGGAGAAGCCAGCGAAGGCACAGCTGTCTCCAGCCTCAGTGATCTGAGGGGGGGAAGCAACAAAGCAGAGGGACAGGCAAACAAAAAATAGTTTCTTTTTCATCTCAGGGTTTAAATAGCCATGACTGAATAGTGACTGAAAAGACAACAGGTAAGAGCATACTGAACACTAACACAGGCTGTAGCTGAAGACCTTCTGAAACCAGAGCATTTACTCACAAATCAGGAGATGCAGCTAGGAAAGGAGCTGTCACATCTCCTTCCCCAGAAAGAGCATTTGTGCACATGAATTACATGGTGGTGCTCCAACCACAGCATGTAATCTGCACAGGCAATCAGGTCCCGAACACAACTTTGTCTCCATGTTTTACCAACACATCCTGTCACCGCTCGTCCTGGCTTTATCCAGCTGCGGCCACGGAGCGGTGTAACCTTGCACAGCACAAATTGGGCTGCAACATCCTGGGAGCTGCAGCACAAACGAGTCACATAGCTGGGCCCTGAAATGTGGGACTTTCCACAGTACTGATGAGAACCAGGGAGCGGATGGTTTGCCTGCACCCACATACATCTGTAGTTGCACTGCACAGCCTTTTGGAGTGGAGGGAGCCGAAGTGCTTTGGCTAGAAAGTGGGACTGCAGCTTCGCCTGTGCAGGAAATGCCCTTGGGGCAGTGCAGGCCATCCATCCAGTGGCAGAGAGGACAGCCACCAGCAGCTAGAAAACAAAGCAATCTGGTACCCTGCCAGAGCCCGTGGGGGACACGGAGAGAGGCAAGTGACAGGTCTTGGCTCAGAAAAGCATCTCCAACACGCTTAGCTTTAAGGTACAGTGTAAACCCAGCAACTATACTGGAGCTACCCAGGCGACCACAGCAAGCCTGTATTTAAATGAAGCTTGTGATGGATCCAGTGGGCATTTCACAAGTAGTTCTGCTTGCAGAATTTATCTTGGTCTCTGCATTTATTTTTGTGTGTCTTTTTCCGACAAACCAGAAAGGACCTTCGCAACCTGACCAGAGCATTCCCTTGACCAGTGGAGAGTAGTCGTGCAGGGCCATCCATGCCCTGCCACCACACAGAGCTGCAGAAGAGGAGCAGCAGTGGGATCCTGCTCCTTGGTGCCCATATACTCCATCTGGCCTCTGGCATGTCTGGCAAGCGCAGGCAGCTGCCATGGCTCCCCGTGATGCAGACAGCTGCCTGCCGTCCTGCAACTCACCTCCCTCTGACCTCTCCATGGCTGTCAGCCAGCCAAAACCGCCTGTCCCCAGTTACACTGCCTGCATCCGTGCTGGTGCCCACAGGGCACCAGGTGAACAGCGCCCAAGGTTCAGGCTCAGCTCCTGAGGGTCTGGGGGAAAAAAAGCTGCTTTTGCACCTCAGCAAGGATCATTTCTGGATGTCAGAAAGAAGCTGTGTGTGTACTGCCAGCCTGTCACTCTTGCAAGGTGGCTTTGTCTCCCAGAGGACAGTGGAGTGCCACACTGTCCCAGGTGCAGGGGGCCTGCAGCATGCAGGCGAGGTGGCACCCCTTGCCCCTGCTCCCCTGCCCAGAGCCTCTCCTCTAAAGACGAGCAGGTGACACATCCACTGCCAGCTGTTGCTCTGCCGAACCTGGCAGGTGCCAAGTGTTCAACTTAATCTCTTGGCGGAAAGGATAAGTATTAATTTTTGCAGGTGGAAGAGGCCAGGCTCCACTCCCTTTCCCCAAAGAACAACCCAAACCTCTCCTGTTGGCAGCAGCACTCCCTTTTCCACAGGCAGGCTGCTAGAGGCATATCGACAACAGAGGGATGAGAGAGCGGGATGAGGAACTTCAGAGAGTATTTTCTGCATGTTTTGCTCGGCCAGAGCTCAGTTCCTCATTGTTCCACCCAGCCAATGGACTTCTGCTCCACACAGAGCAGAGGAGAGCAAGGGCTTGGGGCTCCCAGAGCCCCTCCTGGCCCTGATCCTGCACTATCCCTTTGGGGGACTTCAGACATCTCTTAGTCCTTGTGGATTAGTTTGCTGAAGAAAACTTCCAGGTTTTTTTCAGGTATGCTGTATCCACACAGGGGAATCCCACCCCCAGTTAGCAGGGGCTGAGATTGTGTTGCATACAGCAACACAACCAGGAAAGTGCTGCAGCTCTCCTGCCTGCTCACCTCTTGGGCACAGCCAGCAGTAGCAGTGGTACTGGGGAGAAGAGCTCCTCGGGCTGGAGCTGTGAGACCACATGCCTCCCATGGCAGCTCGTTCCAGATAAACACCCCCACAGTGAAAGTGAAGCAGTTTCTCCAGGCTGGCAAAGTCAAGACTGACCTCCAGTTGCACATCAAGATATCCTCACTTCATTGTCCTTCTGCTTTCACCCTTCAGCCTTTAAAAGGACCTGAAATGTTATGACCTATGCCCCTGCCCAACAGCTAAAGGATGCCAGCTAAGACCTGATGGAGAGCCCCTCTGGCTTCCCCATGCAGTTTCGCAGTAACTGATAGATCAATAAGCAATGTCCTCTATTCATCACAGGTGGCCTGAAAGCAGGAGCACACAAACTCCTGCAGATGGAGTGAAAGCTAATATAATTTCTTCATCTTTAAATGATCTGGCACAGCATGAAGACAGTACATGACAATAACTGATTTCTCTAAGTACCATCAACCTGGCTCAGCCTGTGGCTGGTTCTCCTTTAAGGACATAGGGTTCTCCTTTAACTTTAGTGGCACCTATAGTCTTTTCTTAGCTCAGTGACCTAGCAACTGCATTAAGATGTCAAGAGAACATGCACAATACATTGAATAAGCCATTTCCCAGGGATCTGAAAAAAAATTATTACTGAGAGATATGGCTTGGAGCCAGACCACTCCTCATTCAGTTGTCAGAGGTATAAATAAATACGCGAAACAAAGCTAAGCTCAGCTTAAAAATACATTGTTCCCACGTCATTGCTCAGTTAAAATCCACATACTCTGTTCTGATCCCAGTGACATCAGTGGGTACAGTCCCTTAAAGTGTAAGCCCAGTGATGAAGTGATAAGGAAAAAATATTATCCTCTAAGATATACCCAAAATAGGGGACAAATCAGTATTGAGCAGTAACTCATTTTAATTAAAACTACTTTACAGCTGGGGATACAGTAGTTGATTTGAGTAGCAATGAGGTAATGCAATGGGAACAGGTGGCTGCCTCATAAAAAGCCCCATTCCACCACAAGTGCTGACATTTCAAGGAGGTTGTCAATAGGTATTATCCTGTGACTGTAGCTTGTAGTATGAGCTGAGCTCTGTGCTTTTCCATGGCTACTTTCCAAAGCCTGATGTGGCCATGCTTTGTTGATGGAGCCACCCGACCAGATGTGAATTGCTGGAGGCAAGAGCTTTGCCAGAGCAAAAGATCTTTGCGGACTCCCTTGTATCATGTCTCAGACAGAGCTGGAGCTTGCTTGTAGGTTTGCAGAGCTCACGGCACAGCCGCCCAACGTGACTGCTGAGCTGGGGCTCACTGTGCAACTACTCAGCACCGGTGTTTGCACAGCAGCCAGCAGAGAATGGGCACGTGTGGAGATAATATGACAGAAAATTGAGAACACATAATTCTCAGCATTTGGTGTGGCATTGATTTCCCTAATTTTTCTTCCTCCTGAGCAACGTTTAAATCAATTACAGTAAAATTAATGACTTTTGCAAGCAATGTGCTGAGAAGATGGGCTGGGGGATTAGTCGCTAACTGCGTTCCTTGCCAACACCCAGCCAATTTAGAAAACACTCTGTGTGAAAGGCTTCTAACAAAAAACAAAGCTCCTGCCATGTATTTTATTAATATGCTTTCCAAGCAGAGAATCACAGAAACACAGGAGGCTCAGGGATAACAGTCACCTACTCTGTCTCCCTGCACTGAGACGCATTTGAGGAGAACTAAGTTATCCTTCATATTACCTAAAACATAATTTCAGAACAGTTATAAACTTTCTGAAGTGAAGATACAGGGAGATGAAACTGCTTGTAGAAATGGAAAGCACTCAGCTCAAACAGGCAAGACACCCCTGCACAGACACTCGAGGGACTGAAGACACCTGAGTGCAGACAGTTCTTGGGATGGCCAGGGCTTTAGTCTCTGCAGGACACACAGCAGAAGGGCAGTGCTCTGGTCAAAATGGGCTAGATTTCTCTAGAACATAGGAAAAAGCCTTCTTGTCCTTCCCCTCTGCCTTTAAAGAACAAATCAAGCTTCTGATTTGCATGCTCAGCCCAAGTACCCATCTTTGCACAGATACACATGCTCACAGATAACCAAAGCATGTTTTATAGCCATGGGACATTTCTCTCTCAGACCCACCATTATCTATTCTTTCTCACACTAAAGCACCTACCCAGGTTATATGTTGATTTTCCAAACAATTTCCAATTTGTAGACCTCTTTTCAGCATAGGGTTTGGTGCAAGTCACAAAGGATGCAAAAGAGGGGTGCAATTCCTCCTGGCCTGACCCTGGACCTCTCTGAATCTACAATAGTGGGAGGTTTTTTACCCTTCTGAACTGGGACCTCATTTGACAGGTCACACAGAAGAACAGAGGTGCAAAGAAGAGATGTTTTCTGTCATTACCCTAATACCTAATGCTTGGAAATTATTCAAGAGCCTCTGAAACACTCTGATTAATATCAGGGCACAAAAAGGACCATGGAAGTGATGATATGAGTCTTACATATTACTGGGTTTTCACAAGCAAGCACTCTGTCTCTTTTAGCTACAAGCTGCTACACCCTCCTCACTCCAAAAAGCCTTTCTTTACCCAACCCAACTATTTCCTGAAAAGGTGGCTGGAAAGATGAAAGAATGAATTGTGGGATGCAGAGACAAAGGCCCTTGGGAAGACTGACCAAGAGGCACTAGTGCTGGGGCAAGCTCCATAGATCATGTCCAGGAGTTACAGGGTCTTTTTGATCGTGCAATGATCCTCCCTCCCCCTCCCAGCTTCCTGAGTGTTGGAGAAAGGTTGGGCTTTAGGAAGCTACAGGCAACTGGAAAATCTTTTTAACAGTGGCAGTACCAAGCGGCTACTGCAGCAGCACGGCGTGCAGTTTGGCTGCACTGCTGGCTCTGGGGCACAGCACGCCGGGCTCCAGCTGGCTATGAGGGGGGAGCCCAGCTCTGCTCCTCCCGCAGCTGGCAGCAAGGCTCCTCCTGCACCCATCAGGAGGTGTCCAACTCCTTTGGCACCCAGAACCTGCAGCCAAGCTGCAGATGCTGCTTTTGAAGTGCTGGCTTCAAACAAGGAAAATAATAAAAAAAAAAGGCCCCCCCCAACCCCAAATCCTTTCTCCTTTTGAAGCCTGGCTTAAAAGCAAATCAGAACCTGCAGCCTAGCTGCAATGTGATGGGAATCCTCGGCCTTCAGGGGCCTTTAAGTACATCTGAAAGGCATTTAACATCAATAAAATAAGCTGAGCTGTTGCTGTTATTTCCACCCCCCCCCGCTCCCCTTGCACATTCACCCCCAGGCTGCTGTGAGCCATCTGTGCCTTGCTTCCCAAGGGAAGCAGAGTTAGGTAGAGGAGAGAGATTTTGGGATGGAGAAAGAGGCCTGGGTGAAAAATACAGGCTGCTGGAAGTGCTGTCAAGCCCCATGGCTTGTCACGGGGATGCAGGCAAGTCAGCTGATGGAGGGAGAAGGCTGAGCTAGTTAGTCCCTAACACTGTTGGTGGAGGTGGTGTTCTGTGGGTTTTGTCCCCTCTAAAAATTTTGCCCAAGGGAGTCTGATGGTGGCCTGCAGGGACCTCTCTGTAATGTTGGTGTTCACAGAGCTGGAGCACATCCCTGCTGCATGGCTGCTCTCCTGGTCCCTTCCTGGCTCTAGCCTCTGAGGAGCAATGCAGACCCAAGGTGGGCACGGGGACCTGCTGCACCTGGTTGTGGTTTTGGTGTGAGGGGGGGATGGTTGGGGTGAACCCAAAATACCTCCAGACACCTCAGATATATATCAAAATGTGCCTGCACTAACTCTCAGGTAGATTTTTCAAGGTAGAAGGACTTACTGCCTGAATGGCCATACTAACATTCCTCCAGAAGCACCAGCTGAACTCAATGACATCAGGCAACTCAGGTTTCCAAACCAATGAATGCTTTAAAGCCAGCAGATAGCAGGCAGCTTTCTAGAGGCAGGCATGTGTGCTGGGCAACTAGAGGCAGAAAGCACTTATAGCTGGAGACCTCCACAGGTTTGGGGGCTGAACAGAGCTATGCAGGTGGCTGCAGCCGAGGCATCTGTAGCACCCTCACTTACCTTCTTGTGCATATTTTAAAGGCAGGTGTTAGAAGTAAGGGAAGTTCTTCCCACCAGCTGTGAAAAACCCATTCTGGGGTAGCATTTAAGAGAAAACAGGTCAGTTCTTCACGGATCAGGCCATGTGCACTGGGAAATGCAGGTGGTGTTCAGACCCACTCCAATTACCCCAAATCCCTCAGTTGGAACTGCACAGTTGGGATGAAGTTGTCAGGATGAAGAACAGCAGCTACAAAAAAAGGCCAAGCAGAAGAGTGGATCCTTCTGTGCCAGTGGTGAGGAGTGCTGCTGAGCTGCCTGCGGGACAAGTGACAGCCCCGGAACAGGCTCAGAAAGCCAGCCTTGCCCTCCATTTTATAACAAGACCAGCACCAGGAGGACAGGTTTGTGTTTCACCAGGAAGCTGGCCGGGTCTGATCGGGGCTATCTGCAATGTGGCAATTTTGTTTTGGGAAACATTTCATTTTTACAGTCTCCCCACAGAAGGACTCTCAAATACTATGACCAAAAAAAGCAGGGCTGTGCTGTTCTTTGCATCTCCACGTGTGCAAGCCAGAAATCAGGGCCACGGCTGCTCCGTGCACTGGGCCATCAGGGCCCAATTTCCCCGGTGAAAGGAGCAGGAACTGCAGGTGCTCCCAGCCCTCAGCTGGCATGGGGGAGCTGGCGCGGGGAGCAGACCCCACTCTCTCTGCCACATGGTCAGCAGCTGCCTTGTGCATGTTTATGCCAGCCCTGATGTAATTAGCACCTTGATGTGTGTTAAATGAGCCAAGCTTTCCAATCTTTCAGAATAAAACTCTAAAAGAAACAGCTGCAGGGCTGACAGAAATATGATTCTTTCAAAGTCTAATGAATTGTATAATCACTTCAGTCATTATTTTGCATCTTCCTTCCACAAATGCACAGCCACGAGTCCTTGGAGCACAGTGAATTTTAAGCCTCACCAAGCCCATCATTCAAGATACATCAAGCATGTTTCCAAACCCCTGTAAGGGATCCAAAAGCAAGCGGGGCGCAGGTGGAGCGTGCTGGGTGGTGGCTGTGCTGGGGTCTGGTGGCAGGGGTAGGGCACAGGTGACCCCGCAATTCAGTGACCCTCTTGCTTTCACCTCCCTATGTTCAGCTCAGCACAGGGTGAGTGACACAGAGGATGGGGGCTGATGCCAAATCCATGCCCTTCGTGCTCCAGCAAACCAGAGCTGCTGTTAAGCCTGAGGCCAGGCAGACTGCCTGGGTCCATCCCTACCAGCCCAGCAGCTAAACGGCCATTCTGCAGACTCAGGAAAAAAACATAAAACCCCCGAAGGCTAGGGTAATCCAGCCAAACCGGGGCAGTGGAACAGGGAGCAGTTGGCCCTGTCTCCCTCCGCAGGCGGTGGTGAGGGCACTTCCAGAGGGCAGTGATGATGGCTCCAGAAGGCAGTACAGCCTGCGAGTTACACCAGACCTGAGGGCAGGACTCACAGGTAACTGGGAGGATCTGCACCTTCAGATTCCTGTCTAGTGCCTGACTGCCTTTGGATATTAAATTGAGGAAGATTCATGTGGATACACAGGCTGCCGTCATGCTCCTCTCCCTCTGGAGGAAAATACTGCAAGCCACCACCTGCCTATTCAACAAACTCCCTGCTCTGTTCAACTGATGCAGTTATTTCCAGCTGGTACAATTTTCAATCCTCTGAAAACTAGATTCAATTGACTTTTAACCACCAGGTAAATATGGGACACGTATATCTGCTTGCCTGCATTATTTCTATTATATTCAGAACACCTATGGGTTTTTATCCCTGAAGGGTTGTGATTTAAACATAATAATGGATAGAAATACTGGAAAGTAATATGTGAAATACATAAGGATGTGTTCAAGACTGCATGCTCCCCATCCAGTTCAATTTGAATCTATCCAAACAAATTCCAACATTATTGCAAAACTCTCTCCTGAGCTTTACATGCAGTGGTGCTGGAAAAGAGCAGTGGGCTGGCAAGGGGTGCATGTGGGACTGCAGGAGCTGCTGTACAAAATTGTTTAAAGCAGGAAGGCAGCTGATGGCAGGCTGGTGACTTGGGGAGCACAGCCAGCTTGGAGAAAGGGATATTAAGCTTCTGTGTTTGCAGAGGGAATCATGCTGACTGGGACTTAGATCTAAAACATTTTAAGCCAGGCAATCCCCCACACAGATTGCCCAGGGGCAGCTTGCCAAGAAAACATGAGACACGTCAGCAAAGGTGACACTGACCTTGGCAAGAAGGACACGTCCCAGCCCTCCGCACCTGTGGGCCCTATGGTGCCCAGCAGTGGGGCAGGTCTTGGCAGCTGTGCCAGATGCTGTGCATGGGCAGGAGGGAGCAAGCACAGGAACAGCTGCAGGAACTAGTCCATGAAGGTGCAAGAGCTTCTTTCAGCCTGTAGTCTAAGATGGTGTTCACAGGCAGGGGTGTCTGAAGTACCACAGGCTTCTCAATTCCCAGCATTTCAGTCCTCTTCCCAAGAACAGCCAGACCTGCAAAGGGCATCTGTGGCATTTTCCACCACATGAATTAATGCTGGGTCTGCAGCAGCACAAACTTTTAGCAAAGGCACCGACTAGTTAATTTTCAGAAAGGCCCATCTGTGGTTTGCAATGACAGTAGGGGAAAAAAAGAAAAAAACGAGCAAGATCCAGCAGTTGCTGTTTGTACCTGGCTGTGGTGAGCTGCATCCTGCCTCCATCCCTACCAGTGATGCCAGCATCGTTGGGACATGCTGTTCGTGTCCCACACAGAGATCCTGCAGGACTCCATCTCACATTACTTCCTTCATTTTTTTAAGGGGGAGGCCAGACCTGAGGCTGAACTGGATGAATGGTATCTTACTAAGCAGAGCTGTCTATAGGTACAGGTAGTTGCCATCTGAAGATGGGAGGCTTATTAAATCCCATGCAAGCAAACAGATGATCTCCCTGAAGGAAAATGCTACCTCCCTTGGTGGGAGTTGGTCCCAGATAAGAGCTGCTCCCAGACGGAGAGATAATTTACTGTGGCACTTTACGGCTCCTTGGGGCAAAGCTAGTCTCTGCACAATGGCATCCTGCCATTGAGTCATCATAGTACCACAAGAACACACACCTCTACCATGTGAAAACTGAACAGCTCCAAAGCGAGAGGTGGGATAACAGCCAGTGAAAAAGAAATAAACATGGTGATATGAGGATATCGCCACTCGCCAGTGCCATGAAACAACATTCTCATAACATTTATTTACAAACACTTATACTGTCTTTTCAGGATCAAGAGGAGGCCAATTTACAGAAATGCTTAATTTTATTACAAAAGTGAAATCCTTTAAATGAAATAAAATGCTATTCACTGTTGTATGTACTTGCTGTTGATGCTCGGAATAAAGATATGCCACTGAAAGGATGGAGATGTGTCACTGAGCACATGGGACAGGAGTTCACTGCACTCAAGCTGTTTTAGCACAGTGGCTTCCTAAGTGTATGAAAAAGATTATATTCTTCATTTTATTCAGTCAGATCAATTTTATGCCTACTTGTCCTGGTTTTGGGTGGGACAGAGTTAATTTTCTTTGTAGTAGCTGGTATAGTGCTATGTTTTAGATCTAGTATGAGAATAATGTGGATAACACACTGATGTTTTCAGTTGTTGCTAAGTAGTGTTTAGACTAAGTCAAGGATTTTTCAGCTTCTTATGCCCA
>JANZLQ010000089.1:18128341-18139655 GCA_026212715.1 Elanus axillaris
TCCTTGATTTTTAAAACCAAACCATAAAACATTTTAATTTTTCTTTTTTTTTTTTTTTTTTTTTTTATGGTTTTCAATACATTGACATGTTAGCAGAAGTGTCTTTTTCAGGAGAAATCCAAAAGCCAATTGGTTCTGTTCCAAATCAAAAGTAAGGCGGCCATGAAAATAAAAGATCTAATTTGAACACTTCTTGGCAGTTCGTGATTTGTTAAATAGTTTGGTTTTAATTGCTTTCAAAAGTGAAGGGGAATGAGAAATCTTTTGTAATTCCTTCTTCTGAAGAAAAAAACCAACAAATGTAGGAAATCAGGCCGTTAATATTAGAAGTTACAATGTGACTCACACAGTGCATAATCTCTGCAATAGTACAGGCAGCAAAAACTGAGACAAAGAAACAGATGTGCAAACTTCCTACTAGTTAAATTCCAGCTATTTAATCAACAGCAGGACTCATCCTTTGGTTCATATTTCCTAGCTCAGAAACTTCTCAGTAGGAGGACATGAAAAGGTAGTGCAAGAACAGTGCTTTTACCATCTGCAGTCCAGTGAATACTTTAAACTAATAAAGCAACCTTCACAAAGTTGGCCACAAGGATCTAAAGAGAGAGGGTAAACCGGCTATAATTCAAACCCAGCAGCCTGGTTAGGAACTTCTATACAGCTGAGCCAGACAGAAACCTGGTTGTCTGACTTCATAATCACTTAGTCTAGATCCAAAGAGCTTTCCGAACTACAGGCAATAAAGAGGAGTTATGCTTTTTAGAGCAAAGCCAACATGTAGGTTATTAATATAATCAGAGACTGAGATAATTGTTCTGTGACTTCTTTCATGAGGGAGAAGTCCCTCATGTTCTGTGGTGGTATATATGAAGATGGTAACTGGCCTCTGCTAGCAGCTGGAGCTAGAGAAACAAAACTACATGTCAGTCATAAAGTTAGGAACCCCATAGCTGGGGGAAAACCACAAACTGTCACTACATATTGCCTTATTTTCTGGTGTTGCACCAGTATGTGGCAGATACGTTTCCAGACCTGCCATCTAATCTACAGACCAGATAAATCTCCTACAATGGAACGTAAGGCCACTGATAAAGTAGTGCTTTTTACATGTTTCATGTTATCCTTGGATTCTTTGGCCCTTCCCTTTCAAGATTCAGGTGCAGAAGGGTGCTGAGTTAAAACCAAGAGCTCTGCCTCTTCCTTGCTGCTTGTCAGTCTGGGAGCCTGCACTGATAGCATTCATTCCCGTGCCTGCATATCCTGCTGCACATGCCCCACTGAAGGCTGGAGAGCACAGGTACTCAAGACTTGCAAATCTGGTTTGTTATTCAGCCTACAGATGGATTGCCAGGTGAAATCACTGTAGAGTCTTGCCTTGCATTAATAATTTGGAAAATGCAAAACGTTAAAGCTGGCATTGTGGAACCGAGAGCCTGGTGGCGTGACTGACTGAGGATGTGTCTCTTTATTTTGTCAGAAAACTTGTTACCAGAGTTTAAAAACTTGCTGAAAAATTGTTCTTGGATCATTGTTTGCCAGTTGTTGTTTTTTTATTGCAATAAATGGATATTAATATTTAATTAGATAAATGGAGATTAATAATAATTTGAGTCTAAGTAATTCATAAACTGTACATTATCAAAGCAATAGTTAAGAGAAACACTGATATTTGAAGTGCCATCTGTTTGTTGTGTGAATTTTATCGCTTGTTTGTGGAATTATTATAGGGTTAAAGGAAACTGTGCACAATTTCTGCTGAAACTTGTAGTGCTTTCTGTTACATTATAGTATGCAAATCTGCCAATAGGCTGTAACGCTAGCTGTATTGGTTTAAATTGTACAGTTCTGCTCTTAAGACCCTAGCCAGTCCCAGGGGTTGTTCTGATGCACTCTAGCTTAGAAAAGAGCTTTTGAAAAACAGCCCTGATTTATACTGTGGTGCTAAAAGTGTGAACAACTTTCTTACTGATTTAAAACATGTCCCAAATCACTGTTAGTGATCCATATCACAGTTCTGTGACCATTAATCATTTAATCATCACAAAACAAAGACCTTCTTTCATGGAGAACTGTTTCACATGCACATATGCTATATCACTCACTTTTACAGCCAAGGGACTGCATATTGTTCACTCTCACTAAGAAATGAACAAGTCATCCACATCCTTTGAAGCCTGTACATTTTAGGCTAATTTGCTGAGGAAACACAAATGGATTGTAGTGATATCTTCAAATAGAGATTCATGAAGTTGCACAAATTTACACAAGCAGAACATTTGGTCTTGATGATTTGGGCATTTTTCCAAGCATATATACATAGTAAACAGCCTGTTGCGTAATTTGTAAATACACAGTATAGCATCAGATGGGACAATTTCTACAGTAGCACTTGTCAAACAGTATACTTTTTGTTTAATTATGATTATAGTTCTCACATCATATCAAATTTCTGCATATCCTGACTCTCACAGTAGAAATCATTTGAAGTTGCTGAGGTTTTTTTTTCCTGCAGCAGCTGAACAGCATTTTTGCTACATTCTTTCTAAAATAGTGTCACCTGACAGACTTGGACAGATTTTCTGTTTGGCCTTGTTATAAATGCTTTCATCCTTAAAGAAGAAGGTGTATGTAACGGACTGAGAAGATACAGGGCAACATTTTCTAGTCCAGACTGTGCCTATTGTGTACAGGTTGAAAAGAGTTATGTTTAGTCACTATAAAGTCAGTGAATTTATATATATACACACACACTCTAATACACCAACACACAGAGGAAAATCACAAAAAAGTTAGAGACTGAGGAATGAAAAAAGTGGTGGAAGTTTTCCCTGCCAAATTAAAAATTTGTATTTTATACCATTCTGTAGTGAAATTTTGGACGGTTCACTCAGTCCTGTATTACTTGCTGCAAGTAATGGGTTTGCATCACATTAAAAGCAATCCAGTAGCCTAAAAATAAAATTGCTAAAATAATAGAAATGTTTCTAGGATTAATAGACATTTCGTATGTCTTTTTAGTAACTGTTCATTTACCTAAATAATTCATACATTTCATTTTCTGTATTCTCATCTTCAAAAACGTAACTTCTCTCTATCAACTTTTGTTAATGCGGTGCCTTTTTTTAGATTACCATTCTTTCTTCTGCCATTGCTTAAGCGTTGGCACATACTGAGTATTTGAATCCTTGTCAAGTATAATTCTTCAGTCCCTCAATAAGTTTTGTCCTGTTCATGAAGAGACTGCTGCCAATTAAAAAAGACCATATCCTTTTGAAGAGCACACAGTGTTTTTTCTCTGTGTTGGGATGCATGTGATCTTTCTAGGGCTTCTCAGGACTCCTATGCACAGAAAATGCCTGGACTGAAAGATGGATTTTGCTGTACTCTCTTTCTGAGCAAAGATCCCTTTTCTATTTATGTCTCTGTGTTCTTGAAAACACTATGCAGTTCAGAATGTCTTGTAATAAAAACTTCCAGGCATTTTGGAAGAAATGGCAGAATCTTGGGAAATTCAAGTTATGTTCAATTATTACTCTCATCAAGTAAAGCTGTTGTTACTTCCTGCTGGAACTTCTCGATCATATTAAGGACTACAGAGAAATAAAGAAGTTAGAAGAGCTCTGCTTCATTATCTCCTGGAAGAACTTATTTGCAAGATTTATTAGCTAAATGACAATAAAGAAATTGTAAACAAACAAACACCCCCCCCCAACCTGTCCAATTTCATTTTTTTTCATTGTAGAACTTCATGCTTATTTTTGCCACCTCTGAATACTGATCCCTTGCTTGATAAGTTGGATAGTCATCTTGTGAGTGAACCATTCATTATGTGTGTTGAAATATGTGATTTCCTTTTCAAAGTCTTTTTTGCAATGTGTATTGTTATATAGCTAACTAATCTGTTTGTATAATTAGTAAGTGTTAGTATAAATCTACATGCTCTAAAACTCCTTCTGCAAACAAAGTGCGTAACCGCACAAGTATGTGGTCATGCAGTACTCTGGCAGGGATAGTCCTCTGCATTAGGAGCAAGAGAATAAAAAGGAATCATCTTTATTGGTAGATGGAGAACAGAAATCTTCTTCAAAGGAAATGATTTTCAAAGCCTACAGTCATAAGGATGCCAACTACACTGTGTCTGGCAC
Source organism: Elanus axillaris (assembly GCA_026212715.1). Lineage (NCBI taxonomy): Eukaryota > Metazoa > Chordata > Aves > Accipitriformes > Accipitridae > Elanus > Elanus axillaris. The sequence goes on from JANZLQ010000089.1 coordinate 18,132,490, forward strand.
CAGAGTTATCTGGAAAGCTAAGCACAGTACTCAAATTTAATCACTATATTACTCTACAAAGTTTTGCTTCACATGTTTGTCATTACTGACTTTATTTAGTCTGAAAGACATTTCATTTTCTTGTACTTGGCAATTTTTAGAAGGTATTGCACCATTTGGTTATATTTGGAGACCTGTCTTCTTTAAACACTGAGAAGATGACAATTTTGGCAGTTAAAATAAATGTAAGAGGCTGCTGGGGTTTTTGGTTTTGTTTTTTTTTTTTTGGGGGGGGGGGGTTAATTAACACTCTTTCATTTCCTAAAATTAGTGGTCAGTTTGTCCTTAGAGGCCACAGCAGTACTGCCAGTCAGTTCAGAGGAAGAGAGCTTGCAGCTTGCATACATATTTGGATTTAGAAAGCCAAGAGCAAATCCAAGCAGTATTGTAACTTCTTGGCTATTTGGAAATTATTTTCTAAATTTCTAAAGTAAAGTAACTAAAGTTTCTAAAGTAACTTCAAATGTAGAGAATTTCCAAGTAAGTGGCTCTGCATTACTGCATTGTTGCAGTAATATATACCCTCATACCTCACCCACAGTTTATCCATTCTCATCCCCTTAATACGGGCAGTCCCAGAAACCCCTCATGTAAGAGCACACTAGCGAGTACAGAGATCAGTCTCTTCCATATATAAACCATAGAGTAGGAGAGCTCTTAGGGAGCCTAGTAACCTGAAGGACTAATAACAAAATACCTCTCTTTTACTTAGGCCTGGTTGGGTAACAAAACTTGTTTCTCAAAGATACCTTCACAGCCAGGAACAAAACAGCTTTGCTTTGCCAGCAGGCACTGCCTGCACAGGGAAACAGCAGTTTCCCCCCCATCACTGCTGCTGCTCCGCAGAGTAGCCAAGACAAAACCCTTCTGATTGACCACGTTTGTGCTGCCATGTCCAACATTGCTGACCAGGGAGAGCACAGCTTGTTACTCTTTGTATACATAACTGCCTGACAGCACTTCAGAGTTTCAGAGAAACAGAATCCCATTAAGATAACGCACATAGGATACACATGTCATGAGATAAAATGTCAGAGGCTGTGATAAATTTGGGGTGTGGAGGGTTGGCATGTACCCTGTTGGTGCCTGCTCACACACACACACGTCAGGCATGCTCCTGCATTAATCGCGTGCCCAAATGGCCACTGAGCAGACAGGCAGGTGTTGCAAGGAGGGCAAGTGGGTTGGCAGAAAAGGGCTTCTGCAAATGTAAACACATCTGAGCTAAAAGAAAGAGCACAAGCCCATAGCCCTACAGCTGACAGAGAGGCAAAAGCCTCTGGCATACCATCACCATACTCAAGGCTCCTCTCAGACCTTTCAGGCCCAGGCTTTCTTGACCAGACCTGAACCCATCCTAAAAACAAAGGACTTTTTCTTGCCTTTTTTTTCTGGCCATTCTCCTACATGACAGAATTAAGCATCACTTAGGTTTTGGTCCAGTTCATCAAGATATTAGTAAGAAGATCAAGCACATTCAAGTCCACTTACATGTCAGGAAAGAGGATGCAGTCAGCCTCATGGCCATCACCGCTAGAGGAGAGAAGGCTTGAGGGGGATCTCATCAATATGTACAAATACCTGAGGGCAGGGTGCAAAGAAGATGGAGCCAGGCTCTTTTCAGTGGCGCCCAGGGATAGGACAAGAGGCAATGGGCACAAACTGAAACACAGGAGGTGCTGTCTGAACATCAGGAAACACTTTTTTTACTGTGAGGGTGGATGAGCACTGGCACAGGTTGCCCAGAGAGGTTGTGAAGTCTCCATCCTTGGAGATACTCAAAAGCCATCTGTATGTGGTCCTGGGCAGCCTGCTCCAGGTGACCCTGCTTGAGCAGTGGAGTTGGACAAGGTGACACCCAGAGATTCCTTCCAACCCCAACAATTCTGTGATTCTGTGAAATTATTAGTGTAAGTCACAGGCTTAAGAGCAGCCTGGCAAAGGGAATGCTTTTCAGATTAGGACTGATGGCCCATTTACACAGCGAGGAAATCCAGCTCTCAAGGCAGAGCTACAAATGGGAAAAGCACAGAAATCACTCTGCAGAGCAAAGTTAGCTTTGGTCTCAGGAAAGCCTACGACTACTTCATTTTTTTCTGAAATGTAAAGTCAAGCACATTTTTTCACTATTCTGAGTAATAGGAAGGGAGAAAAGTTAAAGGGGTTACTTTTAAGATATTTGTACACTTTATAAACTAAGGGTATAGCTAGGAAACAGCTCCAGTAAGCTTGGAGGGCTGCTCACTCTGGAAAGCCACGCTCAGTGGCAGAACATGAGCTCCAGCTGTACCAGCAGCTCGGCATGTGTCCAGCAATGGGGATCAGCATCCAGGAATGATGAGCAGGCCTGTCACTAGGGAGAGCACCTTAATCTGCTGTCTCTCCACTTTGCTTCTTTGCTTCCAGTTTTGTAAGCCAGCTAGAAACCTTTTACTCTGCTGGAATGCTTTTTGACAAGGTTTATTTTTAACTTCTGGCAGTAGGAGTAAACTTGTGATAATCTGGCAGGTACTGCACTCTGTTCCTCAAAAAGCAGCAGATCTGCCTGTAGCAAGATGCAGGTATCTTCTCTTGCTGCCCCTGCTTTGGGAGTAGGGATGGTTAATTTTTCCCCACCAAGCTGAAGCAGTAAGGAATATCTCTTTGAAAACTTAGTACACCTTTAACTTTCAGTATTGAGGACATGTGTTCAGACATCTGCTACATTTTATCCAAAATTGGTATTTTTCTCCTATCACAAAATCTTAGCAAAAGTGAAAAATGCATTCTTATAACACTCTGGCTTTACTTCCGCATATCCCCTAAGATCCAAGACCTCCAGGCTTCCCATATCTGTTTGAAGATGGTTGCAGAACTCAACAAGTCTGTACCCTTCTATTTCACATTCATTTTTTCTTCCCCACTGACACCACAAAGCAATCTCTAATTCATAATCACATCTGTGTCAGGTTCCCAATCTTAAGAGAAGCTCTTGGCACTTTAATCTTCAACCAGATTACACATTTCCTGTTAGGACTTGAAATCTAACTCTGTGCATGTGTGTGGGTGCCTGCAAGTTTCTTAAGATTTTCTTAAAAAAATAATAAAAGGGAAGGACGAACAAAGGGCTGAGACTTCTCTATCAGGGGTCTGTAATTAGATTCACTGGTGATGAAAAAAAAATGAAGTGGAAGTGGCTGCTTTTCCTCCGCTCTGCCTGTGTGGCATCGTGGACGCTTTCTGTACTAAGTTCCACTACACTAAAAGACTGTCCCTGTGCTCCCAGCTCCTTACCGTATGGAGTACTGGAAGCACCAAGCTCCAACTCCTCAGGAGAGACTGCAGCACTGTAATTACACAGAGCAGGACCATTCGTGATATGCATGTTTGGAAAATAAGGCTGGCTACCCAACATGGAAAAGCTAACCGTAGAGGAATTTACAGAAGGAAAGAAAGTTGAAACAACACATTTTTGACTGTGAAATACTGCACCACTGAGAGACTGATAAAATAAATTTAGCTTCAGCAGTCTCTCCCCTGGAATGAGCTGGCATTCACGAGCCTGCTAGAGAGCCACTGATGTCCAGCCAAAGGGGGAACATAAAACACGATCTCCCCTAACAGGGGCTGAGGCATAGGAAGGACCTCCAGATGAGAACTTGACTCATGTTACCGAAGGCTGGTGTGAGCCCTGCTAGAGAAAAGTGCAGGAGAGATGAATGATATTAGGAATACAATAAACGTTTTGAATAGTGAAATCTGACATGTTAGTCGCTGCTTTTAAAAATACCTTCCCCTTAAATCCATACTGGCAGCATATTAGCAGCAAAGTTACAGATACATAGGAAGCACAAATCATAGGCAGCATCGAGTCAAAACTCTCTGCAATGCTCTGCTTTAACCTTGATCCAAAGGAACCGCTTCTAATGCGCAGAAGCCTCTGGGTCTCCATGTTCATCCATTCCCTGACTTCCCATCTGAGACTACCAGTAACACTGCCAGCCGGGTACTTCTGTGATGTGGAAGACTGGCTGCTAGAAACTGGAGCAGGGTCAATAAATGAGAGCACATACTGGATGCAGATGAAGAGCCATTATACTGCAAAACTTTTGGTCACCAGCAGTCTGGTTCTGATTCAAACCAGAGACTGTAGATCTTGAATGCAAGCAGCACTTTTATATTCAAGTGATGGAACAAACAACTTCTTTTATGTCAGACCAGAATAGGGTAGATTTTAGCAAGGGAAGAGAGTACCTTACCTTGGTATTTTGAGCATATATATATTTATACACCCATAGAAAAGAGCAGGATAAACATCTCCCTCCCTTTTGATGCATTTTGCCAGGAATTAAGTACAGTTCCTGGAGTTTCAGCTGTGTTGCGGGCTTGCCGCTCCTCAGCATGACAGCAGGATTGTGCTGAAGGCTGAAGAATATTCCCTCTCCCAAGGATGGAGCAGAGAGCTGTCAAGGCAGAGAGGCTTTGACTAAAGCTGTGCCTGCCAGTGAGTCTGATGAGAAAAACATGGTAGTACCTAAAAGCTAGCAGTTACGGGATGTAGCACTCCCTCACACACTCATTTTCAGAACTATTATAATCAAAGAGTGCTCTTAGCAGTTTGCTTTGCTTTATATAAATGGGAGACAGAGGCCAGCAGAGTGTTTTGCAGTTAATCACACAGCACAATACAAAATAGCTGTCAGTGAACCGCCCCCCATACTATTTATTAAAGGAAGAAATGCAGCTAGAGTGGTAGCACATATCTTCACTAGCTCATCCCTGCTCAGTATGGCATCTTTTGCCCGTACTGCCACCTAATCAGAGCAGCCTCTTGTTAGACTTCCAGCCGCAATATCACAGCTTACCAAAACCAGTGCTGGAATAGTGATCGACAAAACACAGGCAACAGTCTGGTGCAAGACCCCAGGAGCTGCTTTCTTATAGCACGTCCCAGATGGAAACTGGGCTTGCTCACAGGAGAGGCAAGAACAACTCAGAAGGAATAGCAGGTCTTATAAGGAAGTAAAATATGATGAAAACAACCAGCCAAAGTAAATTTAGACTGAGTATCAATCAGGGCAACGTAGTGCTGAGATGTGTTAGAAAATACAAAACTGTCCCCAAAGTACAGCTAACAGACAGCTAGTTACAACTGGGCTGGAGAGGAGCTAAAAACTTCGCACAGTCTTGCTCCAAATCAATATGGCCTGCAGGTCTTATTATGTCTTTCCTGTCTCTGAAGCCTATGAAATATGTAATCACCTTACTCATTTGCTCCCTGACCCTTCCATAAAGTCAGTCACTGTGAAGGCCAATTAGTGCAAGGTGAGGTGGGTTTTCCGCTGCTTTACATCTCCTCGCTTGGAGATGACCCCAGCTCTCCATGCCGTTCCACAAACACAGGAGAGTGTTTGTAAGAGAAGAGCGGGGCTCACAGAAGTGCAAATCAATAGTTTGGAGGTTCTTTTCTTACGTACATACAGACACAGGCACACATGCAGTATTTGAGAGCCAAATAAAGAGCCAAGTCTGATCCAAACCACTGGATAAGTAAACACCTCATACCCAGCAGAGGCTAACTGACTCGAGAGAGGGGAACTCTGGGAGGAAATAGGACATGAATCTCAAGAAGGCAGTTCTAAATGCTGACTCTTACCATCAACTCACTGGGAACCCAGGAAGCAAATACCCAATATTCACTGGAGATCTGCTGTCCCGCATGATTACAGAGCTAGTCAGGCAGAGGTGATAAGCGAGCTGGATGCAGTCATTATACCTCTCGGCCTGGGAGAGATTTATTCAGACCATCAGAAAGAAATGAGACATGACTATGTGACCTGACTTGCAATAAGCTTCAGAAAAGAAAGTCATGACCAGGACAGGAAATGAATTTGGCAGAGCCCAGGACAAACCCAACACACGATATTGGCCCTTGGCTTCTTGTTCCTGTTATGCAAAAAAAACCCATGTAAAAATAACAGCAGTGACCTTTGAGGACTCAAAAATGAGTTGAACTGGGGCAATTCTCAAAATGAAGAATCTTAAATAATAGGGAATATTATTGCCTCTGATCCCCGGCTCCACACCCACAGAAATAAAAACAAACCTTCATTCCAGAGAATTTTTACACAATAGTGTTATTTGTTGGTTTGTTTTCAAACATTTATTTCCCAAGATGAGCCTATGTGACACTGAAGAGTGGGGGAGTGGGCAATGAATCTGGAGATGTTTGAGGGTAGCTGTACACAAATCCATTCCCAAACTATTAGTCCAGCAGCTCTAGAATTAGGTAGCCCTGACACCCTTTACTTGGGAAAAAAGAGTTCTTATGAGGCATATGTAGCTGGGACCTTTGTATGCTGCTGCATTATAAATATTAAGAAAGTAATTTTCCAAAGACCTAGACACCACTTTTAGGCCAGCTTCCCTCACCTGACTAAGCTGGTATTAGTGAAAGCTTGAATTCTTTCTTTACTTTTGGTTTTGTTGGGTTTGAGCAACAGACACTGACCTTTGGAGAGAAATGAAGTCACGCAGCCAGTGTTAGTGCATGCACACACACAACTCCTAAATGTCTACCAGCTTGAAGAGAGCTAACTTTTGGACCTGGTATTTCAGATCTAATGCAAGAGGTTCTAACCCACACTTGAACCTTCCAAGCCTGTATCTGCATACTAAATTACTGGGCTGTGGGCAAGTGCAGAGACCACTTACACTACACATTACGCAGTCTTACCTGGTGCTCGGTGTTCAGCACTGCCCCTAAATTTACCTCTTCCTAAAGCAGGTCCTTGATCCTGCAGTGGAGAAAACCCACCTGTCCTGCATTAATGCAGCAGTTTAAGTACCAAACAGTTTGACGCCTCAGCACACTCAGGGCCCTGAAGTCTCTGTCCCACATTTATTGAGGTATGTAAATTAAGATAAATCCAATACCTGCAGACTCAATTCCAGTTGCTTAATTCAACTGAGCTAAGGAAAATGGCAGCTCTCTAATGGGTATTTCAGTGTGCATCCACACTAAAGCTCCAGTTTGTAGGTAAGCATGCTTCAGAGACTATCTCCCCACCATCCCCACCCACCATGCTTTGGCTCACAAGGTTTTGGCAGTCACACAGCACAGGAAGGGGATTCCCTCTTGGCTGAAA
>JANZLQ010000089.1:18139755-18176468 GCA_026212715.1 Elanus axillaris
ACCCCCCAAAACAACCCCACCCCCAAAACCCCCATACACCCTTAAAAGCACCAAAGGCATAAATTTACTCCTAGAAACAGGGGGATTCAGCTTTCTTCTCCCACAGACTGGGCTGAATCTATGCAGCACGTTTACAGACAGTGACATTTGGCTAGCCCCACTATTATTTTTACCTTATCAGAATCCATAACAACAGCAATTAGCTCCCAATAAGCAAAAGATCTGGATGCTTATAATTCACAGCAACAGATTTTATTTCTTCTCTTGCAATGAAGTATTTTTATTAGCCAGATGGATCATGAAATTATTACAAAAACTGGGATGTAAACTCTCCAAAAGCACCTAAAGTAATTAATACTGATTTATAAACATTCAGGAGAACAAATACTTAATTCTCCCCTAATCCCTCAGCCAGCACTGCTTTGTGTTCAACATATAGGGACATAGATTAACTGGGCTGAAGTTAATAGTATTTGAAGGACAGAGCACATCAGTCATGCATAGCACCATGATATGCAATATACTTCCACTGCCTATTTACTGTAACCTGTGGGGTTAGGACAAATTCAAGAGACAGTCACTTTCCTGTTCCATTTCCAGTTTTCCCCATAAATTCACAGACACCAAGATTAAAGATATTAAACCTTTAAAGAGCACCAAATCAGACACCTTATAAACCTATAAACCAGTGTACTACACCGGGATGAAGTACCAAAACTGATATCACCTACATATTATTTCTGTTGAGTTTCATGAGAACTGACTTCTATTCTCAGCCCTGTCAATGATTTGCTTTGTGACTTGGGGCAAGTCACATCTTGGCATTTCTGTGTCCCTTGTCATGCCTACCTACCTCTGCTCAGCAGGTAAGGCCCCCACTGCCTCTTTTGCTGCAGCAGAACCATATGCCACACCACTCACTTTGAACAAGGCCACCAAGTGCTGTTGTAATACAAACAATTAATAATACAAGCCAACATCTGGTACTATTAACCTCCGTTTCAAGCTCTGTGTCAGCATGAAATGCACTGCTTCGGGTGTTAGAAGGAAATTAGTGCAATTTTCTGAAAAGCTCCTAGGTACAACTCACTGAGCCAAAAATTTTTATCTTCTCCTCTCCTAGCTGGTGGTGCCCTTCTGTTCTTACCACTTACATGACAGCTTTAAAAACAACATCTTTTCTGTGTAAAGGAAGGCCTTATTCGCTTCAGTGCTGGTTTGTTGTTGGTGGGGGTTTTTTGTCTGTTTGTTGGTTTGTTTTTTTATTAAAGATGCCATTGAGGAGAGAAAGAGTCTGTCTAAAACCTGATTTCAGGCAAAGCACAAGAACTGTCACCCTGTTGCATTAGCACACAAGCACAGACTGATTATCAAACAAACATGAATATGGCTAAAGTCAGCTAGGCAAATCCGGCAGAAGGCAGGCTGATCGAGTCTGCTAAGGCAGGAGTTCACTAACACATAAAATCCAGCTGCAAAGAACCAGGGGGGGAGGAGAGGAAAAGTTATACAATGAACACACTGCATGCTTACCTGTCAGCCACTCCAAATCATCTAAGCATTGGATGGAGCAGAGCCCTTAGATAGAAGGGAAAAAACCTAAATGAAATACTGTTGTCTTCTGCAGGGAGCAAACTTGCTCTCCTGGAGCAGCTGTGCACCAGCATCATCAAGAGTTAGCACTTCATTTAGCACAATCACCAGTTCAAGGGTTTCAGGTCTTTTACAGCATGACCTTTGCCCACAGCACTAACCCCAAGGTCTCCTGCACATACTCTTTTCCCCTTAAGAAGTCCACTTTGCCCTCAGGTGAGCTAATATACATCAGGACTACAGCATCTTTCCCAAAATAATCAGATCTTGCACTTATGTAGCACTTAAATTCACAAAACACTGGGATGGTTTTTGAGAGTTGAACAAGATGAAATACATGTTCTCTTTCCAGGTCACTTCATTCAACACTGCGGTGTGGGCAGCTCAGGGGTGAAAGGCTGCTGCCATTTAATAGTTCACAACAACTTTTATAGCAGCAAGAAAATACCATCCCATGCACCAGAAAGTGCATTTTGATACTTGAAACTGGGAGTTAGCCACACAGAAGGGAAAGAAAAGGGTAAAAAAAAAAAGAAACAGCCCACAACTCACTTGTTTTGTGCCCGACATCTAGGTTTTTTTCATTCATTGCTGCCCAATTCATGTATTGGAAGAGAAAGAACAGTTACTTGCTTTGGCCTCCCTGCTAGACTTTGAACTTGATCTCTAATATTACTTTGTACGTGCTACTATCACAGCTGCATACTCTCAACTAATTACCAGCAGGGAAACTACCCTTAAACAGAGCTTATCACTAGAGGCACCATTTGAAAGGCCACCAGCTCTTCTCCATCCACAGCAAGCAGTTTTAGCAATACAGAAAAATGTTGCAAGTATCAGAGGAGAATTATGTGTTTTGCAGAGTGTTTTCTCCTCCATGTATCTACCATCAGTGGTAGTTGACAAATCAGCTTCCGGACATATGCAGGAAACTCCCATTTGCTCAGTGGAAGTTGCGTTATTGTTTTCAATGCTAAACGTGTTTCTCATTCTCCCACCTCACCTCTCACTACTCTATGCTGTCTCTTCAGATTATTTTAACATTATTCATAAAAAAGCATCCCCCATCACCTACCTCTGCTGCCTGGACCAGCTCTCTCACCTGTCAGCCACATCAATCCTCCAACTGCTTCCACACTGTCTTCAAAAACCTGTCTCTTGTCACTTCTTAGCTCTCTTGGTTTCTTTTTTCCTCTGTGATTTTGATGTGGTCATTCAACTTAATGGAAATATACCCCAGAAAACTGAGTACATGCCACCAGTTTCCTTTTTCACATGTATTTTTAGACACCTGATGTAATGAATAGAGTTGCATATAAAATAAAGCTATTTTATTTATGAGCTGCAAGCACTAATTCCAACATTTGTTCCAAGAATTCAAAGTAAAACACCTCTCTACTGCTTTGTGTAGCTGCCTTTAAAGCTAGCAGATGTAACATACAATCAGTGAGGAGACACTGCTCTTTGTTGTAAAGAAAGAGTTTATTTGGGCAGATGTTTTAGAGCAAGACAGTCAGTCTATTTAACTCCAAGTCTGTTTAGTGGCTCAAGGTACTACCAGAGTACTCAGCAAAAGAAGTCCCCCTGTGCAGTTTCAGGCAATTTGGGACTGGATGCCGAAGCTGTACTTTACCACAGTGAATAAGTTTCTTTCTGGGAGATGAAATAAGGGTCTTTAGAGGTCAGACTGGAAGTGAATAACAGAAACCTTTTTATATGCTGCTACACGGAGCCTCTGGATAAATACCTCAAGAAACTGTCTCCAAACCAAGGGGGTTAGATTGCTGTATGTGGGTAGAGATGCAGCAATTTCAGGACTTCAAAAGCCAATATGCCTGGGAGACCAAATTTATACTTGCATTTAAATTACTGTGCAAGCCACATTACACACAACATATGCAGGAACCTAATGAAAAGAGATTTCCATGTTGCTCCTCATTCTCACGGGTAAGAAAGTAAGTCAAACTGAAAGCCTTATAGATGAAGTACAAGATGAAGACACAGTACCATCACTCACATAAATATTTACCCTGACAAATTTTAAGGCTCTTTTAGGAGGCTAATCTCTTATATGTGATGGAGACAGATCAGAATCTGGAGAGCAAGAACATTCAAACACCAGCTAGCCTCTGTAAAATACCTGAAGTTGGCCTTGGGAATACTTCTCTGTGCATTGTATGACATTTTGTTGTAAGTCCTATGAGCTCCAGATCAGCTTTCCAAAGGCCCACTCTGACTGCCAGGACCATCCTACAGTTTCACCTTCTCTGATAATGCAGAAATTCCACATGCAGAAGCGTATTTTGGGCACCCACCTCCAGCATGATTGCAAAAGGGAATGAGCTAGTACTTGTTCAGCATTTCACATATGCCTCATACATGGTGTATCATCATTTGGTTAAACACTAAAAATTGCCAAAGCTAAGCTTCTGTAGGTGGAAAGGGCAGCTGTATCACTTACTAGTCCTCTTCAACTCCCAAGCCCTCTGGAAAAGCCTGGAAATGCAAGCTCATCGTTCAGCCAGTTGCACTCAGATTCAGCCAGGATATTTGACATGAGGGCCTTATAGGCTTGGTATTCACCACATAAGCAACAGCCCATAGAGTTTACTGAATGACATGACTTCGTTCTAGTTGGTAATGAAGATGATAACTCCTGAAAGTACTAAAGAAACACAACTCTTGAAAGTTTAAGAAACACAAACTTGTGGATTCTGCTTAATCAGCAAGGAAATTTACTGTATAGGCCTACAGCATACAGGGCAATAGAAATCAGAGCCCAGACATGCCAGGCACAGGTCCCTGCATACAAGTAATTCACTATCACAGACAATGGCTAGCCCTAACCAATAGATAAAAAGGAGATGGGATGAGGGACAAGGTACCAATGAATGCTGATATCTGTATAAGGACATGCTCTGAGGGCTCACAATCATCAATATAGTTACAGACTATTAAAGTGAACAGAAACATCTCCCACTCTGTAGCATCACTGCCTTAGTGCAATCCCTCTGGCTAGGTGGCTGGTTTCAAAGGGGGCCCATGAGAGAAGGCAAAAAGGTATGTCCATGCAGTGCATCGCCATGTACCAGTATCAGCATCCTGGTGCAGTTACTGCCAGCCTCTAGAGCCTAAGTTGGGTATTTGCTGCCCACTTTCGTACTGGTCATGAGCTTCATGAGTGATATTTGCTGCAAAGCACCTTATGTTCTAATGAAGGATGCCAGGAAAAAAAAAGTGATAGAGAAGCAACAGTGCCTCCTAAAATGAAAATCTAGAAAGTGTCCAGAGAGATCTATGCAAATTGTATATTTTAACCACAGGATTTCTGCAATAGTTTTCTATTAACCATCAATCACTAGGTTTAAATCTAGTCTGCCTTCATTATAAACCAAACACAAACAACTGTAGTGGTCTTCCACACTAAATATATTATACCCTTATGCTGCAATTTACCTTTCTTTAAGTAATGCTATTTATCCCTATGCTTAATATAAAGAACACTGCAAAGACAGCAGTATAGTTATTTATTTGCAAGGGGAATGGAAAGGTTAAAGGCGAACACTATATAAACAGTTATTATTTACAGACCGCAATGGTGTGCTTTCTACAGTGGAAACGCAGAAAAAGATACTGTCCCAGAGAGATTTCATTTTAACTGAAGCAGAAACAATACTGAACAGCCATAAACAGTCCACACAGTGGAGGAACACATTTTGAGCTGCCCTTATTTCTACACTGTTATGTAGTGATTATGTCTAGACTTACATCCTCTCATATTTTGTATCTATCTGTGTACAGTCCTTTAAAGTTCAGTGCCTCGTGGAAGAAGTGCATTTTAAAGGCAAGCTTTATGCAACTCGGTACTGCCAACCTGAATTTAATTAGGTGTTGTTTTTCAGGTGAAAGAGGCACTAGCAAAGTGTAACACTCAATTTAAGAACTCTTTCAAATTCCCTACTTATGAAAACAAGGAAGGTATGCAGAAAGGTCCAAGAGCATTAGGAGGCTGCAGGAGTTAATGCCTCAAAAATCTGTAGGTTCAGGCCAGATTGTAACTGCCATGCACCAACCACAGCCAGGAGCATCTGTGCAGGAAAACATGCACACTTCACCTTCTTCAGTCCTGAAGGTACACATATGAAGTAAACCAGCTAATTCAATAACTAATGATCTAAGACTGGGATTTTCTTAGGTGTCTTTGGAATTCAAGTGCTAAAATCCCACTCCAAGTTATGTGGTTGAAACTAGGGGGACGCCATGTAGAACCACTTGCATTTGTGGAGTTATTCCTCCAAGTTTTTTTACAGGTAGGTGTTCAAGTGCAACAGTTAACAGCTGTACCAAATAGGTGCAACAGAAGTATTTTCACAGCACAAATGTCTCTTCTGGTTTTGTCTTCAATTCAGAGCAACTTCAGATGATTGCTTATTTTGTATTTTTATAATGCAAGAAATATCACACAGTTTTGTTGGGTAGTCCTGTTGAGATACAGGGTTTTTACCAAGTTTTTCTTGATATTTTTCTGTGATTTAGGATGTGTTCAAGCCTAAGATAAAAACCACTGTAGTTAGTAATAATGCAGTTCCACTAGCAGTGAAAGGCACTAAAAGACACAAACCTCATGAGTAATAATAACCCCCAAATTGTCCAAAGACAGCACAGGACACAGTTACAAGAAGTACAGTTTGGATCTGAGCTCCTTGCTTACAATGACTTAGCTACCTTCTCTGAAAACCAAGGCAATTCTGCAAGTGCAAAAAGATAAAAATAATGTCCTCTGAGCATCATTGCTGAGGTACTGGACTGTTGCCACTTGTTTCTGCAGCTGAAAGAGAAATGCCAGTTCACTGACCTTTTTCTCTTTTGTTGGTACAGAACATTCACATCCAAAACTACAAGAACATCTCTGGAAAATCTCCAAACCCAAGCAGCTTAAAGAAAAAATAATGGGCAAGTCTTGCACATTTCTGAATGCGGGAATTCTAAAGGGAGTGTAGGATTGCCACACTCTGCTGTCCAAAAGATAAATGGGACTAGCATGAGGCACAGAAAAGCATCAGCCTGGTGGAGCTCCATATGCATCGCTGTATATGGCACATTTGAAAGATGATCCAGTGCTCACCCATTGCCACCTTCTAGGCATGCACTTAAATATCACAAGAAATCCTGCAACTTTTCTAAGCCACACCACTGGCCACACAGTACTTGGTGGAGGAAACCCTCTTTTTCCTCACAGCCCCCCCAGCTTGCTTTGTCTGCACAGCACTCAGCTATTTGTGCTGTACGCAACCCTCCTGTAGGACTGGGAGCTATGGAGTGCTACCAAGAAGGATTTAGTTTATTATTATTACTGGCCTAAGATCTCGGAGCTCCACTATAAATTCGAATCCCACTGCATATATGCCAAAGGTGCACAGGACAGACATAGCTCCCTGCCCCAAGGACGTTGCTCATGAGCTACAGTAGTTCCTGTTACAGCCAAGCTCTGCTGTGTTATGTGACTCAGAGACCTGGGCATAGCTTCAAAAGCTACATCAGTAATGAATCATTACACCGGTTACTCATATCTTGCTGTAATGTTTAGGAAAGTGATCAGAAGGATTTATATGTCCAATATTCAGAAATTGCCACCTCTTCCATGCTGGGCCAAAGCTACAACTGCTATTTGCCTCAAGTAGACAAAATAGAAAAAGACTGGTAGGCTGAACATGAGCGGAGGAAGCCATCAAAGAACACGACCCTGCTCCTGTGTGTGCCAGGACCATCCTCAAGTACAGTGAAGGTGGAAGGATTTAAAACAGCAAGAAAAAGAAAATCCAACACTCCAATTCTCTACTCAGATCTTCAACTCTGGGGTGACTTCTGCAGTCAGAAGACTTCAATAAGAATTATGAAGAATCAGTTTGCACATTGCCAAACATCTGTTTTTAAAGAGACTGAAAATAAACATACAGTGGGCTTCATGACCTCCCTGTGCGCTACTGAATTTGAGATTAGGGTAACCCCACCGAAGCAAATGGGATTTCCAAGGTAAGAGAGTATTAGCTCATGATGATGTGAGACAGCGTGAAGAGTAACTGGGTCAAGCAAGTCTCCCAAGGCCTGACCACACAATTTATCTCTAACAGGTATTTTTTGTTTCTATACTCAATACCTGTATCATGCCACTGACTTGCCTTTGTTTAACTGAATATGTTTGAAGTCTGATTCTCCCCAGCTATCATGTGTTAATCTTTTCCCAAGCATAATGATGTAAATCAGCACCAAACAAAAGCAAGCAAAAAACCCAAACAACCAAATAAGCAAAAAAAAAATTGTGTACAAACTGAAAGAAGCACTGGGTTAAAGGCTGTGCAGAACTAGCCCTTTATTCTCCTCCTCCTTCCTGTCATTCATGGTCACAACTATTAGTTAAACCCCACATATGCCTCCCCTCAAAACCATGCGATTTCCTTGTGTACACAGATTTTCGTCAGAAAGCAGACAGATAAAAACATCACACCAAAGAAATTCACCAGCAGCAGCAGCAATGTTCTGGTGCCATCTCTTGCAGAGAGCTTTCAGCTATCCAAAATTTAAATTAACTTTCCAAGAGGGCACAAAAGCCAGACCTCAGGTAATTACATACTCATCTCTCCCTTGGGCTCAATATTTATTTATTTTAGGACTTCTAACAGCTCTCTTGGGCTTGCTCTACAACTCAGGAAAAATGATTACTTAGTCCCTGAACCTACAAACTCTATTCTGTGTAAATTTTACACCCGGAGCTATGCAGGGTGATTAAAAAAGGCAGAGTTTATCAAACTTTCTGAAAGCTTGATTTGCTTCATGGCTCATCTGTCTTCATAAAACCTACTGAAGGCTGAAACAATGGGTAAAATTTCACGATCAGCACTTAAGTAAGAAAGAATGTGTATGCAACCACTTAACTTTATTGATTTTGATTTTTATCTTGTTTTCTTTTCATAATAATTGGTAAGGGTTATTTGTTTTGCTTTTTTAAACAAACCACCTTATGAGACTATTAATTCACAACCCACTATACTTTGAATCTTTTTGCAACTCTCAAAGGGGACACAATCCACAGTCTGAAACAGGGACAATCTTCCTGGCCTTAAAATCTATGACCTCTTATACAGATGCTTCAATATACACACAGGAGGCATTCTCCTGAAACACCCAGCAACTTGTCTCTTCTGGGCTTTAGAGCTTCCCTCATTATCAGAAGGACTTTCTACCTCACACATTTTACATGGCTATCACCATGAGAGAGCTCCATGTGTAAAAGCAGATGTTTTCCCACCAAGGTGCTGCCCTGGAGGTCCATTTAAAAAATATTGTACTGGATATATGAACATAAGGAAACATGCAGTTTTGTGTTTGTTTGGGTTTTGTTTAAAAAGGGTATTTCACAAAGTGCTGGATCAAAAGCTGGAACCAACTCAAGGACTAGGTTACAATGAAGGGGATATCCCATTAAGATACATGACAAATTGAGCATTTGTGTTGATATAAGGTCTGCTTTTCTCATGCTCCAGGAAAACATGGTATACTATCTCTTGGTCTGTAATTTGAGGGTAACTGAAATGAGGATTATGTGAGGCTGGCAAGGACCTTTGTCCCCCTCCTTTCTCTACAGGTCACATGTGCAGTTTTTACCACCATTCCCAACACTTCACTGCAGATGGAGAGCAGCAAGCCTTGTACAAAGCCACCTTTCCAGGAGGAGCAGAAAGACATAATTTGTCTTTAGTTCAGGCACTAGGTCACCAGGAGGCTGGCAGCCAAGCTTCGGACTGCAGCTTTAACGTGTGCCATGCCCAATACAGTATCAATGGGAAATAGAACCCTTTCCCTGCAGCCTTCCCTTCTGACCCACCAGCCTGACTTTTCTTCTGTCCTCACACCAACAACGCAAAGCAACCAGAGACACTGTAGCTACATGGCATGCTTGGAAGGAATTCGCCTACTTGCTTACGTGACAGTTCGGCACTCTGTGACCCCTTTACCCCCACACTTTGCTACGCTGGAGACTTGCTAAAGCCATCCGCACTAGCTCTTGAAGGTGTTTCATCAGAGCAACAAATGCTGCAGTAGAGAGGTGAGCTTGCTGTTTAGCCAAGCCACAACTGGAAGAGGCATCTGACACACAAAAACGCTACAGCCACCTGCCCCAGAGAGCTGATGAACACCAACCTGAACAGCCATGTGTGGCTCAGGCTCTCATGCTGTCTTTATTGAGAAGTTGCTCAGGTTCTGCTAGTGACCTAACCCTGGCCAGCAACACAACCTAGATTCTGATGATATACCAGCAAAAAATTGTATCTATTCATGCTCTGCGCTTAAGGACTAAAAAAAATAAATTTAATGCTGAAGTATAAATCATGTAAGAGCTGGTTCTCATTTAATGTTAATTAGCTGTAACTGTACAATGTCTGTTATTTAATATTCCAGCATGTTAGTTGGTAGTGCAGGTTTTATCCATCCAGGCTCTTTATAGCATCCCTGAAAATTCTGGCCTGGTTGGCCCAGTCAGCCAGTTCTGGGTCTCCAGCTTGGGAGCAGCTGGATTCAGTCAGCAAACCTTTCCTCTCTGGTGTAGGGTGACACAACCAGCAAGAACCATGCTGCTGTCCTGAGACAAAGCAAGATTAAAAGCAAGCCTAAAGCTGCACTGGTGCAAGAGGAATCATATTTTTGTCATGTCTAGTTAACAGATATAGTCTCATTTTATTCTTAGCCTAGTTGAATCAATCACTTATCTCTAACCATTCTGTGCCACTTGTTTTCATCTGTAGAAACTCATAAAGCTTGAGAATACAGTAAAGAACACAAAAACCATATTAATGAAAATAAAGGAAATCAGGAAACACAATTCTGAATACTGAGCTCTCAAAGCAACCTTGAGCAAATCATTCTACTTCATAGCAACTTCATTTCCCCAAACACAAAAGAGGATAGCAAATGCTTTATTTGAGCGGTCATTCCGAAGTCTCTTAGGATATGGTTCACAGATGGAAAAGTTGATGAGGAGATATATATATATATATATATATATGCATACATAAAAAATTCATATGCCCCAATATGCTGAGCTTCCAACGTGGCAAAGAAGCAACAGCAATGATAGAGTGAAAAATATTGTTTAACTCACGATGGTAGCTTTGAAAGTATAACAACATGAGTTCCTTCCTTCCACAGGTGCAATTACATCCCATAGCATGCCTAGGTAAGTGAGGCAGAATCTTATTTTACCAGCTATGACCAGTTCACCCTTATTGCTGGTCGCTAGCAACACCTCTTTTCTCTGTTTTAGGACCTGGAGGAATAGGAGGAAATAAATACCTTATCAAGGCAGAAGACAGCAGATATTTTTATGACCTGTGGGAACAGAGGTCGTAATAAATCTGCAAAACATCATTGCATAAATGTCTCCAGATAAAATTGTTAGCTCTGGATGGTGGACATTTCCTAAATGCTTAATATCAAAATTGCCTCCCAGAAGAGTTTCTCTGTGTTTTGCTCAACTATTCAAGAGAGGAAGCCCAGATCCATTCAAGAACCTCCAGCAAGGAAATACTTAGTCAATTCAACTGTATAATGATGACAGATCTTGAAAGTTACACATGCGGTGACTACTGAGGGCCAGAAAGTGAAAATAGTATCAGCAAGGGGCATGTCTTTACCAGGCTTTCCAGAGGTGTCTGGAGGGCAAAGCCATTAGCCTGCCACAGCAGCTATGCCAGTCAGGAGAGTGAGCAAGAGGGATGTTTCTCACTCAGGTCCATATGGACATGTCTGCGTGGCCAAAAGGTGAGCGCACTCTCATGGGTGGTTCACACCATGCAGGGCACAACCAGCTCTTCTCCTGGACCACATTCCTATGGGGATGTTTTAGGCAGGGCAAAAAATTGGAACTGCTAATAGAAATCAACAAGTTTAGACTTAAAAATGAAAAAAGCAATACTTCAGGATTGCTTTATAATGCAGGCATAAAACAGATGATAACTATTCAAAATACTTCATAAAAGTACTGAAACTACGCAACTCCTAGAGGCAGAGCCCTGACAAATCACCCAGCCACCTACATGCATTTATGGTTGTGGCTGTCCAGGGATCACTTAAAACTGAATTAGCAATGGAAGTCATTAGACAAGGAATAATTCCAAGGAACTGGAGTCTCAATAGCAGAAAGTGAATGAAGAAGTCATAATTGCAGGCAATGGGGCAAAATGACAGCGTACCAGACAGTTGATTTCCTCAATGAAATAAATGTGAATTGTAAAATGTCAGGCAGTCAGCATGGGGCAAAAGTGCCCTGAAGAGACTATCATTATTTCCCCCTTTAGGCTACAGAAGGCCATTTAACGCATTCCATTTAAGCAGGAAGACACATGATGAGGTCCCTTAAAAACCGTGAACACAGAGTCTTCTGAGCCTGAGGACTGCTTCTGCCAGGTGTAATTGCACTGCCTTGGCCCTGTCAGGCGGCGGGGAGCCAGCACCCACCCCACAGCACTCACCATACAGAAATAGCCGAGCTTTCCTGCAACAAATTTATCTCTTAGAAGGAATGAAATTCAAGAGGACTTGAAATTGAAGAAGAGTACATGAACTACACCGCTATTTCCTGTGCCCTGTTTGACAAAATGGGATCTGATATTTTAGATGGGCAGACCTCTTCATCTACTTACTCTGTGACAGGATGAAAGAATTTGTGCAGGAAATCATGTGCTATGTTTCTCTATCCTGAAGTAGTATAGAAAAAGTGCTTGAAACTCCCTTAATACACTATGTGCTCTTCATTTCGCAGTCCTAAAGAGAAAGTCCCAAAAGGTTGTTAAACCCTTAGATACCTGAAACCACAGTTCTCATATGCTTGGGAGAGTGTTCTGGGGCAAATGATCACAATATTCTCACCCTGGTGCTTTGCTGTTCCTCAAACACCTGCACTTGGTATCTGTCAGAGACAGGCACTGCCAAGACATGCAGATGTTTGCTCTGATGGGTTATCCCTTCTCTTTGGCTCTCCTTCTCCCATTACTGATGACTGGCTCCTTACATACACCACGAAGGTGGCACCAAGCCCAACTTCAGCTCAATTTTCAGCCTGCTGTGCTTAGGGCAGGGCAGGTGTGTGCCACAGAGCCAAGCAGCACAGGAAGGAATTGACCAGAAACACTAGTGTGGCTCTCCCAAGCACAAGAGAAATTCCTGGTGATAGCTCCGTCCCATCCAGGAGAGGAGCAGCTGTGCAGCTGCCAAGTGCTGCAAACCACAAAGGCTTGATCAAATGGAGGCCCTTACTGGCAGACGTGTAGCAAACTGGGACTTTTTTTTTTTCCTTTTTTTTTCCAGTCACTGATGAACAGGGCAGAGGAAATGCAATCCTGATACACACACACAAACACAAACCACAGACAGTTTGCTCAGCCCTGTAATAGTGACTTCCATTGCACGACACAGCCAAAATCCCGTTAGGCAGACGCTGCCAAAGCAGGGATGGGAGCAGCCCTAGCTGAACACACCCCTGCATGCACACTCTCTTCTCGCAAGGCACACACCCAAACGCATGGACTGCCTTTCTTCTCCATGGACCAGGCTACCATCCCTGGCAGCGTGGTTTGTAACGATCAGTTTTCATTTGGTCAAAATTCCACACTCCTTCCCTTTCCATGGCCTCCTACTGCTCACTTCCCCCTCCATAGCATGAGATCACATCCCAGCTCTTTCCACTGCCCACTTTCATCAGAGACAGAAGCCCTGAGCACAGCAGATCCTGCACACCTGATCCCTCCTCACAGGACCACCCAACTAAGCAAAGTCACTACAAAAACCCTGTGAAACCAGGCTCTGCAATTGGTGAGACACACTCGGGCAGCCCATGCTGAATCCAACATTGACCATATAGAAAACTTGGTCTTAAAATTTTTTGTGTGAAGCAGCGTATGTATTTATTAATAGCATCTGGTGTTTCCTATATATCACTGACAAGATGCTTCACTAGCAGAGTCAGACACACATGATTCTCATGGATTTGCAAGGTTCCTATATGTGCATTGTGTCTCTCTGGCAGCAGGCGCAGGGCTGGGACTGCAGAGTGCAGCTCTGGATTTACTACAGATAGGTCACACAAGAGACTCAACTATACTTAACTGACACATGCAGCCCCAGCTTTGGTTTTAAGGAACAGGCAGCTTTTCAAAGAACAGAATGGGCTGTGTGCTGCAAGTCAGTGGGCTGCAAGTTAGGTCCAAGCAAATGGACATGGGTATGTGTTGGACTGGGACTGCAAAAGTACTTGTTCCCCGCCCAGCAGTTTCCAGTGAAGGCAAGAGGAGCCACAATCGAAACCATTCAGTCAACACAAGTAATTTTGAAAATCCTACTCTTAAAATCCTTTGCATGCTGGCAGCTGCTGCTTGGCCAACTGGGAAGCCCTGAGGCTTCAGCCCAAGTGCTTTTCCCCATTTGTTCTGAGCACTGAAACTCCCACCTGGCCGGAGCCTTGATTGCTGACAGAGATGTGTATGTAAGAAGATGCAACAGAAACAAGAAGACTGAGGTTGTGCTTCACTCAGAGTTACCAGGGAAGTTATAAACTCCTGGCTGTATGTCTCTGTTGCAGAGAGAAGATTTCTAGTGCCAGAACCACTAGTGCATATCATTTCCTCATGACTAAATTCAGTAAAACTCAGAACCCTGACCTCTGTGTGTGACAAGTCAGATTTTCACCTTGTCAATCCTGATGAAAGGTCTTTACAGACTGTCCTTGCGCACCACGGGCAGCCCTCATGGGGCCTTAGCAAATGCTGCAGAACCACTGCTGAAAGGAGAGGAACCCAGACAGATGGCTGGTTTGGGAAGCCCTCTAAGCTGTGATCTGGACATGCAGGAAGCAGCTCAAATTTGTCTACACTTCTGGTTTCTTTGCAATAGACTGATGTTTATGTAAACAAAATGAAAGCAGAGGCTACAGTGGTGACAGCCAGCCTCAAGAGCTTCAACAGAGGTTAGGACCTAGGATCAGGTTGCATCTCGGAAGCACTTTTTTAAAAGGTATTGTTAATTCCCAGACTGGACAAGGTAGAGAGCCTTCCTTTATGAATTATAGATAAGCCCTCTGATGTAGCAAATGCCAGATATCCTGATGCTCGCCTAAATGCAAGGGAGGAGGGAGAAAAACCATGCAGACACACCTCATTCTCCAATCTGGTGTGAGTCTATAATCAAAGATTTTTAGAGGCTAAGGGCCAGTACTCCCATAAGGATCTAAACAAGTGGTTAGATCTTCAAAGAGCTCAGCTCTAATTCAGGCATCTAAATGAAGTAGACAGATTAAAACAAAACAAAGCAAACCCCACGCTGAGACAACAGCAGCTGTCTGTGTCCACAAGCAGCTGAGAACGACAGCTGACAGAAACGTGGGCCACTGGGGAAAGCTTTGGCAACAGCACTTCAGTCAGAGCTGCCCAGCCCCACTGCTCCCATTTCTGTAGCCTCATCCAGCCATGCTGCTGGGAGCTGCTAAGAGAGTCCCATTCCTCCTGCAAGGTGCTGGGTGCCCAGCGCTTTGCAAAATCTGCCCATGGGAGCCAAGCAGGAAGAAGGCAGCATGGGCAAACCATCAGAAAATATTATATGCCATTAGGGGATAATACAGGCTCAGAGATGGAGAAGTGGCCTTAGAAAGTATCCTCTCTTCAGTAGAAGGATAATGGGTCCTATAGGATTTGGTAACTCAAAAAATTTACATTACTGCAAACAAACACTCCAGCTTTTGCAGATGTTTCTGAAGGACTGTCAGGCAGCTGTGGAAAAGGAATACAAGGAAATTGCCCATAAGAAAATGGTTAATTCAGACCAGAGAGGCAGGAGCAAAACAGCTTGGCAGATATTCTGAGGGTAAAGCTACAAATGCCACTTATTGAAAGTCTGGATACTGGGAAACTCAATCTCATAGAGTTAAAAGACACAAAAGAGTGTCTGCCAGAGCACTGAACCAGCCAAGTTCAGCCTAGCTGCTGCTGTTCACAGTAACAGCAGCACCTTTGAGCAGCGAACACCTAGAGAAACATGGCTTTCCCAGCACATCAGGGACCTCTAAGCAATGCCAGATAACTGTACACCATCATTCAAAAAAATAAAATAAATCATATTTACTTAAAAAATACATATGGGGAAAAAATCCTCTTTTTAAATTTAAATTATGACAGTGTTGAAAAAGGTGAAAGTAAGGCATTTTAAAATTATTTCATCTAGTTAGCAGAAGGTGGTGGTGGATTCCTTTTTTGTCTTCCACCAGACCCGTGCACTACCATGTTAGAGTTGGCTGCAGAAGTGAGAAAAATTATTGTTAAGGAGACATCCAAGTTTTCTACTAGCAGTTTTAATAGCTGGTTTCCTTTTGCCAGCACTATGCTTGTCTCTTTTGTCCTCTACTCCAAGATATTTCTACCAGTACTCATTACTAGTTAGAGAGCTTCAGGACCTGGCAGGCATCGCTGCTTCTGGTGGACGAAAGTCTGGAAACAGCTGACTGTTTTACTAAGGTTCACAGATGCCAAGAATCCTTTAATTCTCCTACTCTCACCTGACTCCCACAGTGCCGAGGATCCACTGCAGATGGCCTGTCCTGACCTGAATGGGATAATTTGTGCTCACAAGTTTCCTAGGCAGATTACAATGAGAAGCCCATGGTCACAGTGCAAGCAGGTGGCTGCACTGGGAGAGCTCCAGGGTGCCCAGGGATGCCGTCTGGTGTGCATGATGAGAGGTTGTCAGCATGCTGCTCTCCAGGAGGAGACCTGCCTCCAGGAATGGCAGGTATTATTTGCAAAAAACAGTAGCAACACCATTACTGCACAAGACAACCTCACTTAGTTCATACCAACATACACTTCTGCCCCATAGAGTGGCAGAGATGGGCCATTAGGAGAAGAGTAAAGCTGCTGTCTCATGAAAGAAGATAAAAAGGTTGGGGGGTTCTTCTTTACAGTTTCTTTTCTAATGCGTACTGGGACACCAGTGATGCTTTTGATTTTGCCTGCCATCTCCTCATTATTGGCCTTTGCAGCATTTCATGGCTAGTGGTGTCTGGGGACAGAGGGAAGGGGTTCAGCAGACCTTCATGCATTAGGCTGCACAAGATATTAAAGGACTGGTTTTCATGACCCAGCTTTCCTTTCTGACTCTGTATCCCTATAAGCTAACCTGCCAGACCATTATTCCTTCTTGCTGAAGAAAGAATGAATTCAGGTAACTTGATTATCAGCAAAGGATCAACTACGTTAGTGTAGAAAGCAGAAAAATTCAGGATAGGCATGACTGCATTGATAGTTAATTTCACAGTATATTAAACTCACTGGGACATCCCACTCCTCTGCTCTGCCTTTTCCAGATGAACTTTACAAAACAGTTTTTTAAGCTTCTGCAATCATGTTTCTTTACCAAGCAGCATCTTTTCTTGTTTCCTCAAAACTAAAGTCTGCTCTATACAGAGTCCTGAAAATAAGAGATAGGCCCTGAATATTTGTCACTTGAGAGGTTAGCTTAGATTGTTTTTAATAGTTTGTGGTACTCATAACTGGTTTTAAACTGACAGGGGAAAACGATAAAAAGAATAAGATCAGTGTTTCTGAGCTCACATCAAAGAGCAGCTTTAAAGAACAAGTAAAAAGGCTGTCATAAAAGGAAGGCAGCCTAACAAAACAAGCTTCAAAAAAACCCAAGTGCCCCAAATCAAATTAACCAGATAGTGAAAATGTTAGTTGAAAAGTAAACATTTAGCAGGGCCCATACCTGCTAAGAGAAAGACAAAAAAGCCTGAAAAAAGCTGATCACAAAAGTGCTGGTTTTGCTGTAGAAAGAAAAGATAGCCATAGGATTTGGAAGTACTTAACAGTTCTTTTCTGCACTACTGACTACGTTAAAGTCATCAGCCCGAGATCGGCTCTCCATTACACTGCACAGAGTCTTCCGATTAGTCACTCCCTGACATGAACTTCTCTTTACAAGGCTTCTTTAAACTTCCCTTTGTACCCCCAGCTTTTAAACTGCCATCATGAACCTTCAAGATTTAACCCTAAGAGACAAAGCAGCAGTCTCCTGATGCAAAGATTAATGCCACTCCACAAAGAAGCACAGACACATGAATTATCCACGTCTTTCATTCTGACAGAGCCTTTTGCCCAAAGCACTTTGTAAGGCAGGTACATGCACACACCCCACCACTGCAGCCTCTAGACTGAAGGGCGGCAGCCGGCAATTTTCCCTTGTTGTGTGTAAGGACCCTCTGGATCGGCAATGCACAGAGCAATAGCAGTTTCTAGAGCTTTTTCGCATCTGTGCTGAGCTATCCCGGAGCAGATGGTGTTTGGTGCTTATACCTGGAGCAGTGCTTAGCAATCCCAGAAATGCTTTCTGATGCATACTTCCCACAAATTGTCTTTGCCATTTCCTAAACTAGAACTCAGCTTCATGGGTAGGTAGCTCCTCAGTCACTAGGCTCGAAGGGAGCCTATCATCCAATTCAGGCAAGCACTATTCAGCGTGTAAGCAAAAAGAGGTTTTGACAGCACCCACTCCTGTTGCCAGCCAGGATCTCCCAGGTCCTCAAGTCACTCCAAGCAGCTCAATTTCCTTTGGAAAGCTGCACTTACAACAACTATCCGATATTGTCCCCTTCCCTTGGGCATCCCCCACGGAAAAGAAGGTGCAACCACTTCCTCAAACCTTGAATTGTCTTTTGAATACAACTCCTTCTTAGTATTAGGGCTTATTATTAAAAGTCCTTTTATGGATTCATCTGGCTAGTGAAGAGCAGCCATGCATGTGCCTCAAGCACTTTGCCAGTTTAAAGCAGACAAAAGAAAGTGCTTCTTTACATAGTTGGAGGTGAACTTCTGGAGCTTGCTGCCATGGGATTTTGTGGAGGCAGAACGTATCTAGCAGGTTTGAAAAGAGATTAGACAGATTCATGAACAAAAGTTCTCCAAGGGACTGGGCAGGGATGTACCCCCTGATATCCCCTCTTCAGAAACTGTGGGTGTTCGGGAGTACAAAGTGAGAAGCTTCAGAAAGATGCCACAGCCACACTCCGTTCCTAAATATCATCTTCTGCTAACACTACCAGACACAGCTTGTAGGGCTAGACAGACCATGGGGTGACCTAGTCAGACATTTCTTACGTTCCTACAAGGCAACTGCAGGGCACCAAAGTCCCTGACACACCACTCCTGGCTGTGAGAGGAAGAACCAGCTGCACTGTGAAGGCCAACCAGACACTGCATACAGTTATATGAAATCCTCAGAAGCCCTAGAGTCCTGCTTCTGCACCATCATCAGGCCAAATATGTAGTCCAAAGCACTGGGTGTAGGACACTGCAGAGAAGACCTAAGTTAGCATCATCTTCACCTTGCTTAAGTTCTTTGTGCACACACTAAAATGTAAAGCCCTGTCTCAGCTTGGTTGGTACAGCCCAGTAGCGAGTCCAGAGAATCCGGGCATACAGAAGATGGTTGTGTGAGCACATTCATACATGATGAGGGAAGGCAAACAAATCACACAATACATGTCAATTTTTATGCCAACTTGATGTGTTGCATGTGTGATTACTGCAGAAATCAACATAGGTAATTACAGCCATCTACACCCATTACTACCATTTGTATGCATATTCATAGTAACTGCGTGTTAGTTAGGCATGCCACTGCACAAACGTATTAAACAGCTAGTTAATTAAAAGAACAGACCTTTTCCACTTAGGAGGAGCCCATCCCCCACTACCCACAAGAGCACATTCTCTCCATATGTTAGATTATTTGCCCCCTCCCCAAGGTCAACAGGGAGATGCAACTGGCCTACAGTCTCAGGAAGGCTCTGCTGGGGTGCTGAGCTTTCTGTTTAAGTGACTTCCTCTGTGCAGCAAGGCTTCAGACCATGGCTGCATCCAAAACCATGACCATGGCACTTCATGGAACAGCACAGTGCTTTTGGACTACCTCAGGTGACCTTTGGATTAGACACCAACCATCTTTCCACCACTCCTAGTGCTCGTTCACCAAGCACAGAAGAAGCTAATTGCATGCCCCTTAACAGGGCGGCATACTGGCAGCCCAAGCACACATCCCATACAACGCCTCTTGCCATGCTGGTTCCTCTTCTGGCTCCTGTTTCTACAGCAAGCTCCAATGCAACAGTAGATTATAAATACACAGAGGATGGCTGTGCCCCAGTGCTTCACTGACATATGGTTTGGTCTTCAGTCAGAAGCTATGGATTTAAATTTAGGGATGGAGCAGGAGGTTAGGTTTCAAAATTCCAAGATAAATCCTCCCAGAGGAGGCATTGAGACCAAATTTCATCCCTCTGGTACAGCCTTAAAGCAGATGGGAGCATGGAGTCAGTGCTGTTGAGCAATCTGCGCATCTTGTGCAGCCCTGAAAAGCTGTACCCAGCTTTTCAGCTGTTTGAAGACTGCTGTAGCTACAGCTCTTTGTACCAGCTGGTGCTCCACCAGCACCAAGAGAGCATTTAGGACTCTCACTGGACGTCCAAACTTTGGGTAGAAAAAAATCCTCCAGATATTGGCTTATAATAATTCCTTATATTACAGCAAAGGCTAGTGATACTCTGCCTTAGGTTAAATCAGCACTTTCATTAGCTCCCCATGCCTTTCAAAACAAGTGTTAGTATGAAGGGGTAATAAGCTACATGCCTAACAGCTCTGGCCATTTTTCACTTGTGATGAAAAAAGGAACAAATACTTTTCAAATCATTGTGAAATGTTTGCGAAATAAACCAAACTCCTCCTTCCTGCACACATGAAATGCAGTGCTGAAGAAGCCACTACAATCCAATAAAGTGCAAAATGCTTTCACCATTTGCCACTGTAAATGCTTACCCTAGTTATGGAGTGGCTCAAGACAACTCTACATCAGATTTTTACTTTGGTTCTCCAAAGCTAGAGACAATTTTCTATCTTTATGCTTTTAAAAAAAAAAAAAAGGTATGAAACAATTTCTGTTGCTCCGGATGCTAGCAGACAGGCTTCAGCTGACAGTGCTTTGTCAAATGGGACCTGTGAAAGTGCTGTACTTGGATCACCACAGCTGGTGACCAGGCAGTCTGATCACTTTATACTTGCTAAGAAGTCTCCCGACATCTCCTACCCAACCTCCAAATTTCTACAGCTCCAATGATGTCCTAAGCTCTGTACAGCAGAAAAAGGCAAAATACCATTGTGCAGCTCCTGCCTGCAGCTCCTCTGAACTGCTGCGAAGGATTCATTCAGGACAGGGCTGAGGGCTGAAGCAAACAACCACAACACATGGGCAGTTTGATCATTTCTAGATGATTCTGCTGCAAGACCACATCAGCATTGCTGTATGCGTGCATGTTTTACACAAAGACACACTTCCCTCACACTCTTCTCCAAGCAGAGACTATTTACCATTGTGCAAAGCACAAAACTGAGCTGACTGGATCCATGATTTAGTCTGGTACCTTCTGAACTAAGGAAACGTGCCTTCAATGAAAGTGCATTCAAATGTGGTCTGACCAATGCTGTCTTCCCCAACTCCTCTGTCTCCCTCCCCCCTGTGCCCATGGGAGGCACAGACTCGAGGCAAGCCTGTCGGAGAGCCTGCAGCCTTTGGTGCTCCCTGACTGCCCACCCCAGCCAGGAGGAACTGCTCCACAGGCAGAGTCCTCCTCTGGCCATTACCCCCTTCTTGTGCCACTTAACCACCTTGGCCTTGCTGAATCCAGAAAAGTCATCTAAACAAAACCTGCCATGCTCAGTCCTTCAATCATATGAGAAGCAGCAAACATGCTGAGTTAAGTGCAAGGTAAGCAGTATTTTTATTTGGTTAATTACAATTACTCATCAAATGAAAACAAAGTGATTTACTGCAGAACTGGTACAGGTAGTTGTTGCATAAGTACATTCCTGCATATTTGGCTACTTTAGGAAAATTTTTTAATTAGCAGTTTCTCCTCGGCTAAAGCAAACTATAGAAAATAAGGAAAGAGAAGTTTCACACAAGGACACTGCCGAATCCCTCAACTGGCAGCTATTTTTCTTCTTCAGGGAGGATTTTAAATTAAAAGCAGATTGCCTTCATTAGCTTTACCAGAAGCCATGTAACTGCCAAAGCTGACAGAAACACAACTGTGATTTGCAAATTTGGCAAGTGTCGTTTTCTCTTTCTACAAATGTGGGTAATGTCATTCATATTAAGAGGGCTTTTGTGATGGCCACTGTGCAAAGAACAACTCCTTCCCCAGGACTGGAAAAATATCTCCAGAGCAGCAGCTTAGTATTCTAGGGCACCCAGGATCTCTCCCCTTGTTTATTTTGCAAGAAAGTGCATTGCATTAAATTTGTGCTGAGAATGGTCAGACAGTGCTATGAACGGTCTTCTCCTGATGACTGAGCAGAATACAGTAGCAAGCCCATAATAAACATTTCAACACTGATCTTTGACATATAGCCATACTCAACCTTTTCATGATATGTTGCCAAACCCTCAGAAGCCATTCAGCATGGTTTCCTCACAGAAATCCCTATTCTCTTCACTTCATTCTAGCTGAAAAAGCTGGTAATACCCTGATGGGAAAGTTACATTTCTACCAACAGCAACTGTGTTGCAGGCTTCATGGTCTGCTCTAGAGTCTCAGCCTTGGTGATAAGGGGAAGGTCTTTGTAGTATTCTTACTCTTTCAGATTCCTGCATTAATAGCTGCAGAACTGAGGGAGATGTGCATGAAGCCAGCCCACCAGGCTGTAAGAGCAGGCAGCAACGGATGAACAATCTGATGTTCTTTTTTAGAGTGACTCCACATGTCCTGCTCCCCTCCCTGGTACATCAGTCTCCTCTAACTTCTGGTGTCTAGCTTTCCTCAGTCTCAGGAAGAAAGCTTAACACACATAACCAAGGTGTTTAAAAATATATTGGTGTATGTTAGTTTGTGTTATATGCCACACAGCGTATGTTGGCTTCAGGGGCCAAAGCAAGTTGCTGACATGAAAGTGAAGCAATGGGGGTGACCCTGACCTGTGCATACTCTCTGGGGTCATCAACAGCCTCCTCAGCACCACCACTGCCCCAGAAGCTGCCACTGACACAACATGGTGAGGTGGTCAACACCTGCTGTGTATGGTTCACTGAGTCTTCTATGATGAACAGACAACAAAAATCACAGGATGAAGAAACAAGAGAAATGAGTAACTTCCAGACACAACCCACATGCTCAGCAGCATGGCATTAGAGACCACAGCACCCCTAAGTGAATGAAGTATTTATTCCCCTGGCTGTAGCTGAAATGGGAAGGTCTGAACACACTGTTAAACTTTGCAGGAAGTAGTTTAACACAGTATTACCACAGTCACAAATGTAAAATCTGTCTGCAATAATTAGGATTGCACTACATATGATTTCATTAGACACTGTCTTATAATAAAGACAAAAATAGCTGTCTACATAGTAGTCACCAGTTTCCTAACTATCTAAAAATAAAGCAACAAATGTAATGCAATGCCAGGCATGGAACTAACCGAACAAATGTTAACCTATATTCAAGTCTGCAAAGGTAACAGCGGTACGCCTACTGCTAACCTTCAATCTAACCTGGAGTTAAATGTTCAGTGGCTCTGCAATTTTGGTTTGCATCTTCAAAAGAACCGGAGAATCCAGTTCTGTCTCTGTAGTCCAACTCTTTTCCACCACACAGTGAAGAGAGTTCATTATCCATTGAACTAAACAGTGAGTTAACAAAAATTAAACTGACATACAGGTTAAAGGAATTTATTATTCCCTGATCTTCCAAGCAAATTGTTTAGATACCTGCAATCAATGAGTAATGATGAAACAAAATAAAAACCCAACAAACCAAAAGACCCAATGACAGACTCGTAAAAATCTGTTCACTAAGGCCCATGTATCTTTGTTACGCTGAACAGCACAGTGTTTTAATCAACAAAACCCCCCATCTTTATACATCATGAGAACAGAGGCAGAATGTGGCCCTAAATTATGCTGCTACTGTTTATTATTCATGTGTCACAGGACTGATGAAGATTTATGGTCCCATTGTGCTAAGTACTGTATAGTGAAATAGAGGAATAGTCAGACTTAGTACTCCAAGACTTTATAATTTAAAGACAAATTACAAAACCAAGATTTATAATTTAAAGACAGTAATGCACAGATGGGGATTGGAGACACAGACAGATTAAGCAACTTGCTCAAGGTCGTGCCAGACGCATGTGCCAGAGCAGAAAATTGAACTCTGATCTCTGGAGTACCAGCACAAGTTTTTACTCATGTAGGAGAACATTGCTTCTCCTCTTTACTTCACTACATGTCATATTTCATGAACCAATAAATAAGTTAAAAAAATACAAATGTTATATGGCAGTACTGGAAGGATTTCCTTTCTCCCATCCTCCTCTGAAGATCTTCATTAATGAAGCAGCTTTACCTACACATACACCCGATTTGTCTGTGTATGGCACAATTGCAGCATTACCATAGAATCACAAAATAATTTAAGCTGAAAGGTCTTCTAGAACCATCTAGTCCAACCCCTTGCTCAAAGCAGGACCAACTAGTGCAGGTGCCATAGGGCCTTGTCTACTCAAGCTCTGAATATCAAGGATGGAGATGGAAATCCCACCACCTCTCTGGGCTCCTGTTCCAGTATTCAGTCACTCATGTTGAAAAAGTCTTCCCATGTATGAAATGAGAATTTTCCCAGTTCTGACTTGTGTCCACCACCTCCCATCCTGTCCCTGCGCACCCAAGCCTACCACTGTTTT
This sequence comes from Elanus axillaris, assembly GCA_026212715.1. NCBI lineage: Eukaryota > Metazoa > Chordata > Aves > Accipitriformes > Accipitridae > Elanus > Elanus axillaris. The sequence goes on from JANZLQ010000089.1 coordinate 18,164,175, forward strand.
CTCTATTCCCACCCATTAAGTAGTTGCAGACAGCAATGGCACCTCCCCTAACCTTCTTTCTTCTAGACTTTACTTCTCAATGCTGAACAAACCCAGATTTCACAGATTCCCCTTGTATACCATGTACTCTAGCACCCTAACCATCTTGGCAAGCTATACTCGCTCCAGTATAGCCGTACCTTTCCTTTACAGGTTAGCCCGAAACTGGACATCATGCTCCACATGCAGTCTCACAATCACTGAACAGAAGGGTATAAGGCACTCCACACTTTTTTTTTAATAAAGCATGCAAATAGTTAATTTAATCAATTATTGTATTTTTATGCATTTTAACTACACAAACCCTGCATCCCTCATTTACAAAACAATACAGGAACATTGGTTTTGCACACCACTTCTGGAAGTTTGCTGTTGCAGGGGTCTAGCACATGCAGGTACACTGGGCTCTGAGAGCAACTGCTGTTCCCATAAAGAATACTGGAAAGGGGCATTTCTGATGTCTTTTTCTCTAGCTGACAAAAAGGATAACCAAATCAGCCCGAGTGACGTAACATGCTCAAAATAAATCAGTGATAGCAGGATAACACAAGACATCATGTTGTTGGATATGCATACATCAGCAGATATATTTAGGAATTTAAGTCCTAACCCCTGTCACAGAGTGTATTGGTAACAGTGAAAAATATTTAATTTATGATTGTGACAGGAGATTGCTTCGGTGCAACACAAAGAGCAGCAGCAATGTCACTTATTAAGACAAAACTCAAGCCCCCAGACAGCTGATCCAGGATAGTGGGAGAAACGATACTGCATTTAAACACAGTGGCTTTCTTTCCTGGTTTACTATTGAAATGTGCCTGGTGTCAGAAGGCATTTGCTCTCTGTTTATTTTAATATGAGCAAAGTCACAGCTTAAGCTTTGCTTATTTATATTTGCTCGCACCTGTGAAGATTTACCAATGAAAATTTAATTTTAATTAGTTCTGCAAAAGTGCTATCAACATTTGTTTTAGGTTTCCCCTGAACATACTGTCCTACAGAGCAGCAAAATCAGTCCACTCAGCAACAGGCAGCCAACCTGATACAAAAGGCATCTGCATGGAGGACACATTTGGGGCTTTAAGTGATCCCACAACAGAGCAGTGCAGTACATATGGATATGGCAAAACAAACAGTCCTCCATGCTGTTGTCCAGGATGGGACAAACCAGTTATATGTCAGAAACAAGCATGGCTCTGTATGTAACTGCTCACCTTCATCTTGGGAGGTTGCTGCACGCCTGAGCTGAGGCAGGGAAATCTCATCCCACAGGGACAGCAGCACAAGCAAGCTGCTGTGGGAGCAGCCCCTCCACAGCTGGGACTGAACCAGCAGCACCAGGAAGAAGCAGGCCCAAAACAGGCCACATCCCCTCCCAGCCAAAGCCAAGAATGCATCTCCCAGAGCACAGGCTCAAGAGCTGCTTGTCAAAATTCCCTTTCTAGAGCTACCAGCCAACATACAGGCGTGCACACACACACACAAATATATATATATATATATAAAACTCATGAGTTCCTTCCAGTTTCTTGGTAATCAATCATAACCTCTCTTATGGTGTTACTTCATACAACAGCAGCAGGCAGCTTTTCAGAGAGACATAGCTGTATGCTCCATCCCTTTCAAACAGAAAATTTTCTGGATGCAAATGACATCTTTATACCAACACAAAGTAAAGCAATGGAGCCCCAGCTTTGGACTGGGATGAGTCATTCCTCCACTTATGGATACATTTAAAGCCATACTGATGATTTCTTATGCACTGCGAGAGCAAAGGTGCATGCTACATCAAAGTATAGGTATCGCATCATACTCAATAGGTGACTCATCTAGTTGCATGACAGGTGAGTGTGTTTGTGAACACAGGACGCATGGCCAGACAATGCTCTCATCCATCAGAAGCCTAGTATATATCCAGCACGCACCTGCTAAAGTTTGTATTTTGGGCACTGAACAGACCTGCCACAAGTCATAGGATCATTTAGGTTGGAAAAGACCTTTAAGATCAAGTTCAACCATAAACCTAACACTGCTGAGTCCCACTAAATAAACCACATCCCTAATTGCCACATCTACACATCTTTTAAACATCTCCAGGGATGGTGACTCCACCACTTCCCTGGGCAGCCTGTTCCAATGCCTGACAACCGTCTCATTGAAGAAGTTTTTCCTAATATCCAATCTAAACCTCCCCTGATGCAACTTGAGGCCATTTCCTCTCATCCTATCACTTGTTACTTGGGAGAAGAGATTAACACCCACCTTGCCATAACCTCCTTTCAGGTAGTTGTAGAGAGCTATAGTCAACACAGCAAGTAGAGGCTGCAAAATTTCCTTGAGAGAGAAGCAAAGAGCAGGCCACCAGCACACCACATGCCTGAGGCTGGACATCAGGTACCTAAACAAGTCCTTTTCTAGCATGGTTTAGCTCCCTTCTTATACTCTGCAACTAGTCAAGTAAAACACTTTCCAGGTAAACCTAATTGAAAGAGCAATTTACAGTACTCTGCTCTCCCACAACTAATTCCAACCCTCCACATCTAACATAATTTTGACCATCTTGCATTAATGTGTCTAACAAGTGGTATCACATATTATCACCCCATATAAATTATTCTATGTGCTAGAGTTTAACCCACACTTTCTACATCCAAACTTTTTCTACCCCCAATGTCAATGCATAGCAGAGATAATTAAGTTATTGATTACTATTAACTGATCAAATAATATCAAATACAACTTCCCAACACATAGCAAAATCCAACGGACACTGTTCTAAATCAGCTTAATGCAGAGGCTAGAAAGAGGACAAACGTGCACAAGCTCTCCTGGGAAGACATAACAGTTTCTGAGCACTGGCCCAAGGACAGTACCTCCATAGTAGCACTGAGGAACACGGGGTGTTTCCCTACTCTTGCAGTCTGTGCAGGGACTCCACCACCTGACACATTTAGGAGATTCATGCATATATTTATATAACATCATATCACTTTTTGCTTATCTGGGCTTAAATTGATTTAGGGAACATGCTAGTAGCAGATGAAAGGCAAAAGGCAAACTGCAACACTTCTGTGGCCTCCCCAAGCACTTCCCAATCTCTCCTCCGCAGCAACCCCGCAAAGCACAAGCAGTTGGGACATTGCTACATCCTACCACCATCAGACAGGATGGGGCACAGCCCCTGGGGAGCCTGTGGCGGAGTCAATGGGGCTTCTACCCACGGGTTCCCACTATTGTGCAGCCCTTCCTCAAATTCACAGCAGATGAGTCTCTAGCTATGGTTTGGCCTTAGAGAGCCTCTCCAATAAAAATACCAGCCTCCTCAACATGGAAGCCTCTATGAGACCTCCCACAAACGAAAGGGGAGTGAGGCAGGAGGGGGGCGGGTTGCAGGGCTTGTTTGGTATTCTGTCACAAAGCCAAACAGATGTTTGTAAAAATTTAAACTGGTTATACAACTGTTTTAAACTTATGCAGCTGTGCACAGCTAGCAACTGCATCGGGGAGACGACCACTGCTCTCTTTTAAGGCACTCATATCTAGGGACTAGAGTTTAATAAACCAAACTTCCCATGAGTTATTCAAGCTCTCTCATTCCAATTTAGCTTTTGTGGTAGAGGAAACTGCTGAAAAGAGAAAAGTGAAATGGCTCTTCCAGCTTCATGGTGAAAATCTGCATCCGGATGGGGACTAGGACCCGAACCTCCCTCCTGCCAGACCTACACTGTAATTACAACACCCAATTTTGACCATTTGGCTTATCTGGGGAGACAGCAGGAATAGATGAGAGGTGCTAATACAGCAGCCCTGCTTTGCCACTCATACAAAATTCACGCCATGCTATGCTTGGCCCTCACTTCAGGATCAGTCATACAATCAAATCACTGCAAACTTTACTACAGCAACATGGACTGAGAGCAGGATAGACTGAAATAGCCTCTTTTTAGCTGTTTTAAAAAATGTAAAATTAATTTCTGACAGTGCTTTTATATTTTTATTTATGAACAAAATTTACAACTAGAAGAATTTTTTAAATATTCATATTTTAGAAATATGCCTGCCTGCTCCAGCTAAAAGGTAAGAGACTTGGGTAAAACTAGTGGAAACACTCCAACTAAATTATACAGTGTAGTTTTACAATCCTATAAAATACCAATTTTTTGCAAGCCAAAACTATTTGTCATAGAGTATTTGCATTTTAGTCATATAAGAGATTGACTGTCTGCGTAAGTACTATCATGTTGCTCCCTGAAACCACCGTAAAACTTTTTTGCTGTTGTTTTCTTCTTTTTTTAATACTTCAGAAGAATGCACGGCAATTAAAAAAATTGCTTTACTCATGTTGCTAGCATAGGAGTTTGTAACAGCTGGGTAATTCTGTACTTTTGATTCATGCCACACTGTATATGAAAAGGCACAAAAAATAAAATTAGTTTTATAATCTCTGTACAGTCAACACAATTGTGACTAGTGTATTTTCTACAACTTGGAGAGAGAGCGTTGTGAATAACCCACAGCACACTCTGCTTATTCAAACCATAAGAAAGGAAAAAAAAAAAAAAAGGTTTTGTATCTGAAGAATTCCAAGTAAAACGGGAACACACTACTGGGAAGAAGTGACCAACCCAGCTCACAGGTCTGTCACGTATAGACAAGCATTTTAAATGTCTACAGTCTAAAGTTTCATTATTTTTTGCAGAACAATCTGGCAATGGAGGTAACCCAATTCCCTGGGAATTGAATGGTACTTAAAGGCAGGTTTCACCTGTCACGGACATAACATATTCTGAGCAACAAAGTGTCCGGGTATATAGACATCACCAGGGAGGGCAGTCTGTCCTTCACAGGTAAGAGGGGAAAAAAGGAAATTTTCTGCTTTCACAGAGTTTTAAATTTTATTTATTTTTTGTAACTTTGAAGGGCAACGTCCTAATGCAATGACAACCATAGCAACTTTGTGCAAACAAACTACAAAACACAGTGGTATAATCTTCAAGCAACTGCTACGAGGGTTCCTGCAAGCCTTAGGGCCTCCCTTCCCTGGGTCTCTCCCCACCACGATGGGGCAGAGTTATCCTCACAGCTGTCAGGAAGACACTGTCAATCCTCGTTTCACAGATGGGAAAGCAAGAATGTGACTTTTTCCAGGGAGGTTTAAAGATGAAAAGACTCCGTACAGACTTGCTCCAGGCCACCACCCAAGCAGGTGGTGTGTCTGCCCCACCAAGCTGCCCACTGAACCTCTCCTTCCTTCTCACAGCTGTGCCTGCTAGTAAGTATTTGGAGAAGCATTGAAAAAGATGGCCCAACTCTGACCTAACTTATACAGGCAGAAACAAGGAGGGACTTGCTTAGGATTTTCAGAAAGACTCAATCTATGCAGAATGTTCAGAAAGGGCAGATGAGAGTCAGCATCAAGCACCTTCCTCAGCTTTACTGTCACGCAACCAGAAGTAGCAAGTCCAACTCCTTTCTGAATTCACACTTGAATAAGATGCCGCCTTTCCAAGGGAAAAGCCGAAAAGGTGACTCTACACATTTGCTACATGCCTTCTGCAGCACAGGGGATTCAGGGGGATATGGGAGGACCTTTGCATGTATCAAAGGCAGTTAGAGCCAAGCCCCGCTGTTACAGGCAGCAGCTGCGCAGCACACCCAGTCCAGTGAGCTGCCTGCGCTTCTGGCAGCAGACACCCTACCACTGCAGGACAGGATGCCTTACTGAAGGCAGCTCTCTGCGGAGGCTTTTGTTACTGCTTCTCTAAGCAGGAGCAACACGTGCACATACCATCTTGGAAGCTGCTTGCTGATTTCCTGCTTGTGGGAAAGCAAGCAATCACATTTGGAGGTAATGTATGCCCTGTTACAGAAGTTCAGCAGAGTTCATACAGTTAGTATGCCAGAGCAGCATGCTGTCTTGACACTATCCCCTCTGTAAGGCTACCTGCCTGCTAGATGTACACAAAAGCACCTCATGGGACAAAGAAAGAAACCCAACATACAGAAATATGTTGTGTTCGGCAGGGGCCAGGGCAGCAAAATGAAATTAAAGCTGTCTCCCTCAAGGAAGCCTGTGAATTCCCACAGAATTAGGATCTCAATTTCCCTGGTTTTCCCCTGAAATTCCCAGCCAGTGTTTCCAGCTGGACACTGAAAGCAGATACAAAAAAGTTCTTCCCACGCTACTGACACCTGCCAATTGCTCTCCCACCTACCCTGCTCCTCAATTCCACAATCCCACAAAACAAGCAACAGGAACACCCAAGCTGCTGCCAGGAAACCAAAACTGCAGAACTGGCCGCAGCCACACAGTGCTGAGACTACTGCAGACAGCAGGGTGGGGATTATTGCTCAGACCAACAGCTCTCTGAGGCTGGTGCCATCCTTTTATCCTGCCTCACTTTCCATACCATGCCTAGCGCAATTTGATGCTGCAATAAAAATAGATGATACTTAACTCCCCGCCCTAGTCCGATGGGCAGTGGTGGGTAGGGTGCAGAGCCTGTGCTCAACTGCTATTGATGGGCAGGTGCTCCACAGCCTCTGTTTTCAGTTATCATTGTTATGACCTGCGAGCAAAATAAAACCTCTGGCTCCAAATACACATTTTTGATTATCAAGTTAGCGGCTCCCTCTCCGCCTTTGGTTAAGTGAAAGCACACTTAATTATTGAAATTACTGAGAGGAATATATCTATTCAGTCCCCTCAATGTGAGACAATGGTACTGAGAAAGCGATAGAACACTAAACCAACTGTTTCACAACCCCTGCCAAAAGCCACCCGTCTCTATCAAACCCATCCAGCGTATCCAGAGATTGACTGACAAGTGTTCTTAAACAAAGCAGGGCACTTACAGGGCAAGAACAGAAAAAGGAGAGATGAGGTGAACTCTACAGTTCCACACAGTGGTGGTGGTGGGTGTCTCCAGCTATACATGCACACAAATTTTTTTGAAAAGAAAATATCAGGCTTTTGCTTCACCAACAAAAGAAGCTGTTGAAATAGTTTTGTCAGGCACAGCTTGTAAGGATAATTACGTGGTGAGAGCTTAGTCATCCATATCACAGTGACAGAAAGGCAGATTCTCTTAAAAATAATGTCAACACCACAAAATTCTAAAGAATATCTAAGTATAAAGCTTTCCAGATTTCAGACGTAGTTTAGGTAATCACTGGGTCTGCGAAGACACAGGCTCCTCCGAGACGGCGCTGTAACTAACCGCTAGAGGGAGCCCATTTTTCTCCATAAACCTAATTTTCATAATTGTTTTGTATGCACATATTCTGCAGTCACAAATTAACAAAACAATCACAAAGTGTAAAATATGTAAATTTCTATGTATATTTAAAGTTAAACAGAAATGGAGATACACAGTTCATGCATGGCCTCCTCTTAACATTTGCACCAATATACTTGCCAGATGGAGGAGAAAGCACAATTCCCTGTGTTTTGCCTCATCAGAAATAGCACTCTAAACCAAGCAGGCTACAAAGGCCATTCCAATTTGCCCCTAACAAATTCGTTAGCATAAACGGGTTGATACTGCATTCAGGAGTTCAGCATATAACAGCTAACCTTGAGAAATCCTATCTGCCTTGAGTAACTACAAACCAAATGTAACAACCACCCCAAAAAGTGCTGGAGCAGCAGAGCATCCTCTTTCAATTAAGGGCTAAAGATCTTTCCTTGGAAGCAGAGGAGCCCCACATTTTATTTTTCATACCACTGGTGCAGGTTTGCCCATCTTTGCATTTATGCCTTCTGTACTGCAACTGCCAGAAGTTACAATGCTCTCCAATACTGGGTTTCATTACCATCTTCATACTCCAGGTGCCTCGTCAAGTCCCATCCTGCAGCCAGACCTGTTCTCTGCCTAGCTAAGACTCCTCCAAATGGCTCTAACACATACACTTGACAATGTTTTCATTACAAAACCATATTAGGCAGCCTAAAAGCACCGAAAGATTAAAAAAATGTTTCTGACTCCTTTCAGTTGAGGAACCAGGGAAGCATGTATCTGAGATATTATGACTGGATGGGCAGCAATGTGTCCTGGCAAAGGCCAGCTGGCTTTTTTTCTGCACCCTCCACTTCTTTTGTTGCATTACACTCATTGCCCATGTCAACAAGCTCAACCCAGCAGCGAGCCAAGCCTAGGAAGGATTAATCTGGGGAACAAACAAACCAAAGCAAAAGCCTAGCCCAAACAGTGAGCAAGGTCCAAGCACATCCACGTTGATTCGCAAATCTCAAGTCTTCTCCAGCACACGAGAGAATTACCTCTGCTGCAGACGCTGGGGAGTGTGACTCCAATCACCCATCCAACATCAGTAAACCTAAACCACCCCATCAAATCAGCAGAGAAAGCTGGATATCCTCCCTAAAGCACAGTATTTTCTGCCACAGGCTCACGGTCTTTCATCACAAACCACACTGTGAGCCCAAGACCACCAACCCTCTAAGCGGCACACCTAGGGCAGGGCACCCCCCTCCCTCAGCCAACAGTGTAAGGGACCTGAGATGGGGTGATGGTGGCTGGGTTAGCAAGAACATGCGAAAGTAGGAACTGAGTCTTGCTACCTCCAGAAGACTGGAGAGAAAGCACAACTGGAAGCTCTCAAACTGCCCATATTTTGCAGCAATCCCAGAAAGGGGGTGCAGGTCATCCACCCAGTGAGCGGGAACACTCTCCAAAACACAAGTTAGTACGTCTTATGGAAGCAAGTGTCATAATTTTCCCAAACCCAAGGGGTAGGGAGCATTTCCCCCAGCGTTAGACACTTTCTTCTAGGCAGATCTTCACCCGCAACTCTGGGTGCACATCTGTCCGTCAGGATTACTAATATAAACCGATGATTCTTTCATGTTTGGGAGTTTTGCCATTGACTTCAAAGTAGTGAGATATAACACCTTGCATATTCCCTAAACACACTTAATAACAGCACCTGACACATTTAAAGTGCTTAGACATGTTAAAGGCATTGTACAACATTAGCGAAACAACAGGAACCCCTGTCTAGGTGGTTCATGAGAAATCTGGTAAGCCAAGACTCAATCCCCAAATCAGATGCTTATCTATTAGCCAGCTAATAACTGCACGACTGCTTCTCTAACTGCTCTGTACAGTCATAAGCAGGGACTACCTTCTGGTGAGCTGTGGAGACTTTATATTACTCATAATCCTCTTAAATCATACCAAAGAATACAGATTAGAAGGTGTAAAGCGTGCAGTGAGTGTTCTAAAACCAACATAAACACAGCCATCTCAGCCTGAGTCAGAGCCTGCATCATGGGAGCTTACTAAATGCCTTTTGAAGTCAAGTTCTGGGGGTGCAAGCAGCATGTGGTTTGGCTCCTGGTACCAGGCTGGTGTGACGGCAACACACACCAAGCAGTGCCTGGAGCCAGTTCAAAGCAGACAGGAGCAAGGTCAGCCTAGCATGGCAGCACTGCTTCAGGGACAAAGCTGTGGGGCTAAGAAACGAGTCTTCCCCTTTGCTTCAGGGCAAGCAATGGAAAGAGAAGGAACAGCAAGATCCCCTTGGAGAGAGAGAAAGTGAAGGGCTTTTGCCTCCAGATGCCTCGGAAATAAGACAAAAACATGGTTCTTGGGGTAGCTCTTGAACCTCTCCGACAACATGGAGAAGGCCACCATCAGGAAACCTTAGCACAGGTCTAACTGGAGCCACCACTGAACTGTCTTCATCAGCATTTTTTAGCTTAGCCAAAAGTCGTCATGTGTTGATCTGTATGCATTTACAGGTGTCAGTCAGGTGTAACCTGACAAGACTCCATATAGATTACAACCCCCATAGTCAGCAAGCTGAACTAATGCCGTGGAAACCAGCCTTAAGCGATGACTGAGTATTTCGACAAAATGTAGAATTATAAACTGCACAATCCTGTACTTAACTACATGTGGGGATACTGCAGGAGGGTCTCAAGACTCTTCTTTTTGGAGACAACAAAACCAGCGTCAACTTCTGCACTAACCTGCACAACTGCTAAAAAGCATACACGATACACAACACTGTACTTTATTAGGAACATTTCTGAGGTTAGTATTAATGTATGTCAATGTTTTAAATGTACTGGGTAAGTACCGCGGCAACAGAAAGGGGCATTCCTGAATATGTATCAGTCAGAACGTACTCATGCTAATTACCAATGAAAATCATTAAGTCCGTTAGCCATTTTAAATATCAGGCTAATAATATCAGTAGCAGGTTTATGTGTGAAACCTTCTTCCCCCAAGCGCTTCTTCATATTACTTTCCATGCAGTAGTCCTCAAGTTTTTTATAGCATTTATCTATAGAGCTTCCCTGTTTACAGTAGCAGTCAGAGATGCCCAGTTTGATACTATAATTTTAACTACTGTTGCTTAAGGCTGCCAGCATACATGCTCGTAGCAACAAACAGTAGGAAACAAAACTCCTGGTTCCTAGAAATCTTTGTGTCCTCTGTCATTTTTTGAACCTCAACAATTTGTAGGCACAAGATGTTTTACTTGCTGCTAACCTGTGATACTTGTAATCGCAGCTCATGCAATCCTGAATGACTGCCCCTGTAGTACTATCTCAGCATACAATGCTGTAGCCATCTCCACGAGTATTTGTAAACATTTAGTCTTCCGAGAACTTTCCACTTGAAGCATGACTGCTAATGTATTCACACTTGTAATAATTAGATGCAAATTTATAAAAAGCCACTTTCTTGCTCAACTGAATTCCTATTCTATTAATAGTGATGTTCAAATGATTCTGAAATTCCCCACTGTTTAACTTCAAGGACTGCTCGTTTTTGGGGGGAAATTTACTCTTGGTTGCAACTTGACAAAGAAAGTATTAATTTGTTCACATTTATGAGACACATAGAAGTTCTGCCTTTTCCATTCATGGGTCAGACAATGAATTGGTTTCCCTGGAAAACTACACAATGAAATATTCAACATAAGGCATTCTGTAGCTTAGATGTGAACTACAAACTGCAATTTTACCGGGATGTCCCTGTAGGTTGGCTTTGGCACGTACGCCTGCATGTTTTATGCTTTGTCTGAAGGAGGAAGCTCCCACAAGTGAGGAGAAAGCTCTTGGATATGGGTCAAGAGTTGGTGTACCAAAACTTAGACAAGAATTAAAAAAAACCCAACAAAACCCCAATACCTTAGCACATTTCCCTCAAGCTTTCAGGGAAAAAAAAACAACAACAAAAAAACCCACAAAAAGAAAAAACAAACAACCCAACATAAACCAGACCTTGAATATTCTTTGCAGAAAATCACTGAAATACCAAAGAGGAGGAAATCAACTAAGATTTGTCCAAAACCAGAATGAAGGCAAGAGGACACACTCTGATGTAGGTTGCTCGGGTTTCCTCTATGCTTTACAAGCTTGACACAGGGTCATTTTACTCCCGCTTCATTTTTAACCAGTGACAAATGCCATTTATAGGTTTGTTTCGCATCCAAAAGAAGACGAAGAGAAATCAATTCTTCTCTTTCGTAACCTTGTGGCATTTTCCAGCTCCAACACCAAAACCCATTACAGTCTGATCATCCTGATTTCTGAACCGAAACCCTGAAAGCGTTTCAATTGCGCTCAAAACAGAAGAAAAGACAATGAGGAGAGAAAAAAAAAAAAAAAAAGACAGCCACCACCGAACACTTGGTGCGATCACCCCCTCTCTCCCAGCTTCCTTCGCATCGCCACCGCTGGAGCGAGACCCCTTCCAGCCCGGGCAGCGGCTAGGAGGGGTGCCGCAAGCGGCTAGGAGGGGTGCTCGGCCCTCGGGGAAACCTCTCGGCTCCGACCTCTCGCCGCCCACGGCCCCAGACAAACTCCAGCGCCGGGTCGGGAGCGCACCCCCTGCCCCGCGGCACCCGCCGGATGGCGGCGGCCCGCGGGCTGCTCCGGCCCGGGGGCTCCGCGCTTTCGGCCGCCTCCGCACCGCCCTGCCCCGCTCCGCCGGACTCACCGGAGATCTCGGCCTGGGGCACTCCGCTGAGGCTGAAGCCCTTGGCCCCATACAGCTGCCGGACCTCGGCGCAGCTCCTCGCCTTGCTGCCGCTGTCACCGCGAGCCGGGGCGGAGGCGACACACAGCAGCCAAAATCCCCACGGGAAGAAACGCATCCTTCTCCGCTGGCCCCGCCACCTGCCGTGCGAAGGGCAAAGCCAAGGTCCCGCGGCGGTGAGGCGGCCGGGGTCCCCGGGGCGGCGCGGTGCCGTGCCGGGCGGCGCGGGGTCCGGGGCGCG